>NC_069408.1:20801101-20871101 GCF_026875155.1 Cherax quadricarinatus | reverse complement strand
GCCTACTGCAGTGTTCCTCCTTTCTTATGTTCTTACTGGAGACTTGTTTGTGTGAGGGAGGGATGGCAAGTTTATTGTTGGAGAATATGACACTAATATCAACTCTTCGGCTTATTTATCTATCACAATTCAACTAATATGACATAATAAACAATATTAATAACATAGAAACGTGGAATATATTCTAGAATGAATAAAATAAGTCATTACATGCAAAAGAAGAAAATTAAAAGTGAATACAGGAAAGAGTAAGGTTATGAGGATAACAAAAAGATTAGGTGATGAAAGATTGGATATCAGATTGGAGGGAGAGAGTATGGAGGAGGTGAATGTATTCAGATATTTCGGAGTGGACGTGTCAGCGGATGGGTCTATGAAAGATGAGGTGAATCATAGAATTGATGAGGGGAAAAGGGTGAGTGGTGCACTTAGGAGTCTGTGGAGACTAAGAACTTTGTCCTTGGAGGCAAAGAGGGGAATGTATGAGAGTATAGTTTTACCAACGCTCTTATATGGGTGTGAAGCATGGGTGATGAATGTTGCAGTGAGGAGAAGGCTGGAGGCAGTGGAGATGTCATGTCTGAGGGCAATGTGTGGTGTGAATATAATGCAGAGAATTCGTAGTTTGGAAGTTAGGAGGAGGTGCGGGATTACCAAAACTGAGGGCTGAGGAAGGGTTGTTGAGGTGGTTCGGACATGTAGAGAGAATGGAGCGAAACACAGTGACTTCAAGAGTGTATCAGTCTGTAGTGGAAGGAAGGCGGGGTAGGGGTCGGCCTAGGAAAGGTTGGAGGGTGGGGGTAAAGGAGGTTTTGTGTGCGAGGGGCTTGGACTTCACCAGGCATGCGTGAGCGTGTTTGATAGGAGTGAATGGAGACAAATCGTTTTTAATACTTGACGTGCTGTTGGAGTGTGAGCAAAGTAACATTTATGAAGGGGTTCAGGGAAACCGGCAGGCCGGACTTGAGTCCTGGAGATGGGAAGTACAGTGCCTGCACTCTGAAGGAGGGGTGTTAATGTTGCAGTTTAAAAACTGTGGTGTAAAGCACCCTTCTGGCAAGACAGTGATGGAGTGAATGATGGTGAAAGTTTTTCTTTTTCGGGCCACCCTGCCTTGGTGGGAATCGGCCAGTGTGATAATAAAAAAAAATAATAATAAAAAAGTGTACTGATATTATTTATACCAGTTTTACAATAATGCAGTAGTCTGCATAACAGTAAATCTTATATTTTTTGTGTGAATAAGAAATCAAAATAGAAAACAAGATTATATAATATAAGAGGGGCCTAGAGACATGACTAATGAACAGAGGATATGTTATTTTACTGCCAAGAATGTCTGCATTGTTTATTGTGGACCCATTTTGAAATTGGCACCCTTTTTAATTTTCATGAAATTGGTGAAATTGCCAATTTCTGACCACTTTACTGGGTAGTTGAAATTGGTAAATGGACGGTTTCTTGTACTCAATTGATAGAAAAAATGGAGTTCTAAAGAAATAGCTATGAGTTTGGCCGACTGGAGCAATGGAATTGACCAGAAATAGGGCTCAAAACGGCGAAATCGCCAATGTATGTATATCGCCTAGTTCACTAACTTCACGGGAGCGTAATTCCATGTGTTTTCGATCAAATTTCGTAATTTTTGTGACAAAACCATCGGGAAAAGATTCTCTGTCATTTCATAAGATTTTTTTTTTTTTTTTTTTTTTTTTCCAAAAAATTTTTCAACATAGAATGGCAGTTTCAGAAGGGGGCTTGCAACAGTTAAAGGGTTAACCCTTTGACTGTCGCGGTCGTACATATACGTCATGGGAGATACCGTGTTTGACGTATCTATACGCATAAATTCTAGCGGCTTCAAATAAAGCGGGATAGGGCTGGTATGCCTACACGAGAGAGAATGGGTCTCAGTGGTCGGTGTGCACCCTGTTAAAAAAATCTGGGACTCAGCGGTGCATTGTGGGAACGCCATCTTGGTAGTCCATTTTCACCATGCCTCGTGGTAAGAAGTTCCTCACTCCTCGGCGGATTGGAGGTCTTTTGTTCCCAAGTGATAGCTCAAACAGTGATGATAGTGTCAGTGAAAGTGAATTCCCTGGTTTTGAAGCGGGTGTGACCGAGAAAATTACCCAGGATAACATAATTAGTGATGAAAACCCAGATGACCCACAACCTTCCACCTCTGGTGCTGGGCCGGCTCGTTCATGTTCACCTGTACCAGGACAAAAGAGGAAACTATTTGCCCGTGTACAAGACTCAGACGTGAGCAGTGCAAGTGATAGTGATAGTGATTTCAAGGTTATTGAAAGCAGTTCTAGGTGTGACAGTGAGGGTGAATATTCCCCAGTGAAGCGGCAGTATATACAACGTCGCATGCTGTCTGGTAGTGTGCCATATGCTCTTCCAAGAGGAAGGAGTACATCTCGGAGCACATCCTGTGGCCCTACACCACATCCTGATAGTGAAGATGACGATATTGTTACGATGGGTATAAATGATGTGAGTGAGGCAGCAGGCGGTGGTGGTGATAGTGATGGTGGCATGAGTCATGTGACACCAGCAGCGGGCCACGCTACTACCCGCGCTGCTGACTCTGCACAACTACAACCAGCCTCACCCGACCCCACACTCCCACAACCACAACCTGCACAACCACAACCACATTACAATATCCAGAACCCACCAGCTGACCGCATCTGGGATTGGCAGCAAGATGACGAGTTTGTTCCCAATTACCATGACTTTGATGGAGGACAAAGTGGAATACGGCCATCATGTACAATTGGGAACAATCTCACTGAACTGGAATGCTTTCAGTTGTTGTTCGATGAACCCCTGATGGACGTTATTGTCAGGGAAAGCAATACATACTATGAGTACACCATGGCAAACACTATTCTGTCACCAAGATCATGCCTACACCAGTGGAAGGACACAGCTGTGGCAAAGATGTATCTGTTCTTTGCCACAATAATGTTTATGCCACATGTGTATAAGCATAGTGTCAACACATACTGGGCGACAGACCGCCTGATTTCAACCCCTGCTTTCAGTGACATTATGCCAGTGAATAGATTTGTGTTACTGTTACGTATGTTACACTTTTCACACAAAACAAGGCCTGACAGAAGCGACAGGTTATATAAGATCAGACGTGTGTTTATGTACCTGAAACAAAAGTGCTGTATGTATTTTTATCCCTTCAGAAGCTTGTTATTGATGAGTCTTTGATTTTGTTCAAAGGAAGACTCATTCAAACAGTATATACCAAGCAAGAGGAAACACTTTGGTATAAAGTTATTTGTTCTGTGTGATTGCAAAACTGGTCTGGTTTTGGATATAATTGTGTACACTGGCGGTAAAACAATGGAAGATACCAGGAAGTTACTGGGTATCTCTGGTGATGTGGTTAGAACAATGATGGAGCCATATCTTGGTAAAGGGCATATTTTATATACTGACAACTGGTACACAAGCCCTATACTCAGTGATTTCTTGCAAGTGAACAAGACAGATGTGTGTGGCACAGTGCGTGGAAATCGTAAACATATGCCTAGGTTCGATGCTGGCAGTCGTAGAGGTGAAGTGCAGGTGTTTGCTGCCAATGACATCATGGCATTTCGGTGGCATGACAAACGTGATGTCACACTGCTGACATCAGTTCACCGACACGAAATGGTAGACACTGGCAAGCAGAATAGAGAGACCAATGAACCCATTGTAAAACCTGCAGCTGTGATGGATTGCAACCTCAATATGCGCTTAGTGGACAAATGTGACATGCAGATTGGGTTTGCTGACTGTGTTCACAAGAGTTATAAGTGGTACATAAAACTGTTTTTCCATCTTCTTGACAATTCCATGCTGAATGCTTATAATATGTATAAGTTGAAGACCAAGAAGAAACCCAAATATGGTGAATTTTGTTTGTCAGTCATCAGACAAATAATATTCAAGTACCAAGAAACAACACCTGCAATAGACCAGCGCCCACGAAATTATCAACACATGTCCTCTCGTCTGAGGCCTGGTGATTACTACCCCATACCACTGCCTGCTACTACTGCCAAGAAAAATGCTCAGAAGAGGTGTTTTGTCTGTGGACATACCACAAAACGCCCACAAAAATGCAGAGACACTCATTTTATGTGTGAGGAGTGTAAGACACCATTGTGCTTATACCCATGTTTCAAAGAATTCCACAAGCTGCAGCACTTCTAGAAAAGTGTCCAGTGATTGTACGTATGTATATACAGTGGTCCCTCGTTATTCGTAATTAATCCGTTCCTGGAGCCGTTACTATAAACGAAATTTACGATATACGAATCAATTTTCCCCATAAGAAATAATGTAAATACAATTAATCCGTTCCTGACACCCAGAAGTATTAAAACAAAAAAATTTTTAACATGAAATATACATGTAGTACATAAACAATACAATGGGAAATGATGAATGAAACATTAACAGCATAACACTTACCTTCATTGGAGATTCTTCTTAGTGTATGGGAGACTGGAGGAGGAGAGAGAGTGGATTGTTTATTGTTTGGAAAGGGAATCCCCTTCCATCAACACCTCAGGTACCACTTGCTTTTCTGGGGTTGCTTCTCTTCTCTGTTTCTTAATGCCACTAGGACCACCTTGAGAGTCACTGGAGTCCTGTCTCACAAAATAACTGTGGAGAGAGCTCTGTTTCTGGCATCTCTTTAACACTTCCCTAAAGTGGCCCAAGACTTTGTCACTGTACATGTTGCCAACCTGGCTTGCAACAACCTTGTTAGGGTGATGTTTCTCCATAAAGCTTTCATCTTACCCCCACATAGTAAAAATCTCTTTAATTTCTGAAGAAGGCACCTTCTTCCATCTCTCTTCCTCCTCCTCTGCAGCAAGATTCTGAGCTGCGATGTGTTGCTCTTCCTGCTGAAGCTCTTGCAGCTCCTCAGTGGTGAGCTCATCATTGTGGTCTTCCACCAATTCTTCCACATCCTCCAACTCACATCCAACCCATGGAACTCCCCAGTGCCACAATTGATTTTACAACAGACATAGGCTCATTAGGGTCAGTCCCAAATCCTTCAAAATCCCTCTTGTCGACACAATCTGGCCACAATTTTCTCCAGGCAGAGTTCAAAGTCCTGGTAGTCACTCCCTCCCAAGCCATACCTGTAAGGGTTATGCAGTGGAGGATGCTGAAGTGTTCTCTCCAAAATACCCTTAGGGTCAAGTGAGTGTCTGTGGTCACAGTCAAGCACCTGTGAAACATTGCTTTTGTGTAGAGTTTTTTAAAGTTTGCAATAACCTGCTGGTCCATGGGTTGGAGGAGAGGAGTGGTATTCGGGGGCAAGAACTTTACTGTGATGAACCCAAACTCCTCGAAAATTAGATCATCCAAGTTTGGAGGATGAGCAGGTGCATTGTCCATTACTAGCACGCACTTGAGATCCAATTTCTTTTCCAGGAGATACTCCTTCACACTAGGGCCAAACACTTCATTGAACCACTCGACGAAAATTTCCCTCGTGACCCATGCCTTACTATTAGATTTCCAAAACACACACAATTTACTCTTCATAACATTGTTTTTCCTGAACACTCTGGGATTTTCAGAATGCTACACTAGTAATGGCTTCACTTTGAAATCCCCACTAGCATTAGCGCAGAACATTAGCGTCAGCCTGTCTTTCATAGGCTTATGTCCTGGCATTGCCTTTTCCTCTTGTGTAATGAAGGTCCTCTTTGGCATTTTCTTCCAAAAGAGGCCTGTTTCCTCACAATTGAACATTTGTTCAGGTTTCAGTCCTTCACTGTTTATGTACTCCTGGAATTCATGCACATATTTTTCAGCCACCTTGTGATCCAAACTGGCAGCCTCACCATGCCTTACCACACTGTATAGTATGCCAGTACGGTTCTTAAATCTCTCAAACCAGCCTTTGCTGGCCTTAAATCCACTCACTTCACCATTATTTGCAGGCAATTTCTTTACCAAATCTTCATGCAACTGCCTAGCCTTTTCACAAATAAACGAAGTCATAAGAGTATCTCCTGCTAATTGTTTCTCATTTATCCACACCAATAATAACTTCTCAACCTCTTCCAGTACTGGTGATCTCATTTTTGTCAGTATAGTTACTCCCTTTGCAACAACAGCATCCTTTATTTCATTTTTCTTGGCCACTGTGTTACATAAGGTTGTGTAGGGTTTCTTATACATCCTGGACAGTTCGGCCACACTTGTACCACTTTCATATTGTTCAATGATGGTTTTCTTAAATTCAGTCGTATTTCTCACCTTCTTTACCACAGGCTTGGCACTAGGAGCTTTCTTTGGAGCCATGGTAGCTTATTTAGTACTTGCAAGCACTAAAATAAATGGAATATTATGAAAGATTTCGCTGGAGCACACGAGGGGACCTTCGCTCACTGGTAAACAATGCCAGACTGGCTGCTGCCCTGGCCCACTCCGTGTGTACGCGTCCCGGACGAACTACGACTCGCGAGTCAACGTATGAAAAGCAACTCCATGTTTATACGAAAATACCCCTATGATTGGCGAATTTTACGATTGCCGGGATCTACGAAAAGCGGGGGACCACTGTATATTATAAAACAATCGTAATAAACATTTGTTTACATTGTTTGTTTGTGTAAACAAGTTTTAGCAACATTTTAATAATACAAGTGTTTTTGCTATAATTGTGTTACATTCAACGAGTGTATATTTGAACATTGCACAATAATTTGGTCTCACAGGCCACAAAAGTTATGTGAAAAAATAAAATAGTGAAAAAAAACAAGAAACCATCGAATACAAGTAAATCAGAGTTTACTGGGTGAGTGGCAGTCGCCGCTGTTGCCGCTCGCAGATCAATTTCAGCAAACTTCAGGACTCTATATCTCGGTAAGTACTGATGGGAAAATTTTTTTTTTTTTGGACTAAAACAATCAGAAAAATAATCTTAACATTTTCATAAGAAAAAAAAATTTTTTTTTTCGAATATTTTGCGACACCAGGAGACACTTCAGGATTGGGCCCTTCGACAGTCAAAGGGTTAAAGAGCTGACACGGTCAGCATTTTTAATTTCAGCAGTCACAAATGTGAAAAGGTTTAAGTTGGTTTAGTACAAAGTATTAACATGAAGTTAAGAAAATGGGATACAAGTTACAAGATTATTCATCAACCCTTTGACTGTCGCAACCCCAAATCCTGAAGTGTCTCCTGGTGTTGAAGAATTTTCAAGAAAAAGAATAAAATTTTCTTGTCAAAATGTTGAGATTAATTTTCTGATTGTTTTAAGCCCCCCCCCCCCCCCACACACACACACAAAAAAAAAAAAAATTGCGATCATTACTTACCGAGATGTAGAGGCATAAAGTTAGCAAAAAATGAGCCATGTATGGCAACAGTGGCGAATGCCACTCACCCAGTAAACTTTGGTTTACTCGCATTTGAAGGTTTCTTGTTTTTTTCACTATTTTATTTTATCACATAATTTATGTGGCCTGTGAGACCAAAGTATGGTGCCATGTTCATATATTTTTTATTTTTTTTTTATTATCACACTGGCCGATTCCCACCAAGGCAGGCTGGCCCGAAAAAGAAAAACTTTCACCATCATTCACTCCATCACTGTCTTGCCAGAAGGGTGCTTTACACTACAGTTTTTAAACTGCAACATTAACACCCCTCCTTCAGAGTGCAGGCACTGTACTTCCCATCTCCAGGGAAGTACATTCGTAATAAAGTTGGTAGAATTACCGACAATATGTAAAGTAAAAGGACTCAAGTGCAACTAATGTGACTTTTTTTTATTGTGGCAACGTTCCGCTCTCCAGGAGCGGAACGTTGCCAAAATAAAAATGTCACATTAGTTGCACTTGTGTCCTTTTACTTTACATATACACATTTGATGAATGTAACAGTTATAGCAAAAACACTAGTATCATCGTATGTTTACAAAATTTGTTTACACAAACAATCAATACAAAAATTGTTTATTACTATTGTTCTATAATATATATATATATATATACATAATGTACAATCACTGGACACTTTCCTAGAACTGCTGCAGCTTGTGGAATTCTTTGAACATGGGTGTATGCACAATGGTGTTTTACACTCCTCACACATAAAACGAGTGTCTCTGCATTTTTGTGGGCGTTTTGTGGTATGTGCACAAACATAACACTTTTTCTGAGCATTTTTCTTGAAAGTAGTAGGAGGCAGTTGTATGGGGTAGTGATCACCAGGCTTCAGACGAGAGGGTATGTGTTGATAATTTCATGGGCGCTGGTCTATTATAAGTGTTGTTACTTGGTACCTGAATATTATTTGTCTGATAACTGACAAATAAAATTCACTATATTTGGGTTTGTTGTTGGTCTTCAACTTATACATATTATAAGCATTCAGCATGGAAATGTCAAGATGGAAAAAGAGTTTTATGTACAACCTATAACTCTTGTGAACACAATCAGCAAACCCAATCTGCATGTCAGATTTGTCCACTAAGTGCATATTAAAGTTGTAGTCCATTACAGCTGCAGGTTTTACAGTGGGTTCATTGGTCTCTCTATTCTGCTTGCCAGTGTCTACCATATTGTGTTGGTGAACTGATGTCAACATTGTACAACATGTTTGTCATGCCACCGAAATGCCATGATGTCATTGGCAGCACTTGAATTTCACCTCTGCTAGTGCCTGTGTCGAACCTGGGCATATGTCTACGATTTCCACACACTGTGCCACACAAGTCTGTCATGTTCACTCGCAAGAAATCAGTGAGCAAAACACTTATGTACCAGTTATCAGTATATAAAATATGCCCCCTACCAAGATAAGGTTCCATCATTGTTCTAACCACGTCACCAGAGATACCCAGTAACTTCCTGGTATCTTGCAATGTATTACTGCCAGTGTACACAATTATATCCAAAACCAGACCACTTTTGCAATCACACAGTACAAATAACTTTATACCAAAGCATTTCAAATCAAAGACTCGTCAATAACAAGCTTCCTGAAGGGATAAAAATACATACAGCACTTTTGTTTCAGGTACATGAACTCATTCCTGATCTTATATAATCTGTCGCTTCTATCAGGCCTTGTTTTGTCTGAAAAGTGTAGCATACGTAACAGTAACACAAATCGATTCACTTGTATGTCACCGAAAGCTGGGGTTGAAATCAGGTGGTCTGTCGACCAGTATGTGTTGACACTGCTTATACACATGTGGCATAAGCATTAGTGTAGCAAAGAACAGATACATCTCTGCCGCAGTTGTGTCCTTCTGCTGGTGTAGCCATGACCTTGGTAAAAGAATTGTGTTTGCCATGGTGTACTCAAAGTATGTATTGCTTTCCCTGACTATAATGTTCATCTGGGGTTCATCAAAGAATAACTGAATGTGTTCCAGTTCAGTGGCATTGTTCCCAAGTGTACATGATGGCTGTATTCCACTTTGTATTTAATCAAAGTGATGGGGATTGTGAACAAAATTGTCACCTTGCTGCCAGTCCCAGATGCAGTCTGCTGATGGGTACTGGATATTTACAGGTAGTTGTGGTTGTGAAGGTTGTGGTTGTGCAGGTTGTGGTTGTGGATGTTGTGGGAGTGTGGGGATTTTTTGAGGGTGGTTGTGGCTGTGCTGAGTTAGCAGCGTGGGTGGTAGCATGGCCCACTGCTGGTGCCACATGACTCATGTCACCACCACCACCTGGTGCCCCTCGCACATTATTTATCCCCATAGTAACAATATTGTCATATTCACTATCAGTTCGTGGTGTTGGGCCATGGGATGTACTCTGAGGTTTACTCCTTCCCATTGGATCAGCATATGGCACACACCAGAACGCATGCTGCGTCGTACATACTGCCACTTGACTGGAGAATATTCACCCTCACTGTCACAGCTGGAACTGCTTTCAATAGCTTGGAAATCATTATCACTTTCACTGCTCACATCTGAGTCCTGTACATAGGAAAATAGTTTCCTCTTTCGTGTTGGTACAGGTGAATGTGAATGAGACGGCCCAGCACCAGAGGTGGAAGGTTGTGGGTCATTTGGATTTTCATCACTAATTACATTATCCTGGGCACTGCTTTTGGTCACACCCTCTCCAAAACCATGAAATTCACTTTCACTGCCACTGTCATCGCTGTTAGAGCTATCACTTGGTAACAAAAGATGTCCAATCCGTTGAGGAGTGAGGTACTTCTTACTGCGAGGCATGGTGAACAGGGACTACCAAGATGGCGTTCCCGCAATCCACCACTGAGTCCCCAGTTCTTTTCACAGCACACACCCACCATGCAGATCCATTCTCTCACATGTAGGCCTAGCAGCTTTCTCCTGCTTGATTTGAGGCTGCTAGAATTTGTGTGTGTTTATACGTCAAAGACAGTGGCTCGTAAGATGTATACTATATACTACTAAAATAGTCAAAGCATTGAAAATTAAATGCCACTCGTAACAGGGATAGACTATTATTTACAAGCCATATAAAACAAATTGGTAAGCTATACCAGAGATTTTTTTTTAATAGCCTCAATGAATTAACCATGTGTGAAGCTCTCTTCTCTTTTTCAACTTTTGTAGAAAATTTATTTAAAAAGTTAGGACATGTCATTGGCTATAAACATGTCAAGATTTCATAGTTTACTACTGTTTAATAGAGGGTGGCTATACATGTTTGTGGTTTTACACACAGTGGAACCTCCACTCATGAGTTTAATCCGTTCCATGACCTTGCTTGCATCTGAATTTGCTCATTTACAGAGTCAATTTTCCTCATTTAAATTAATTGAAATGCAATTAATCCATTTCAGTGGAATTCTGTACTTCAATAATTTCCCTAATATCAACTCTACAGCTTATTTATCTATCACAATTCATCTAATATGACATAATAAACAGTATAAATAACATAGTAACCTGATATATACTCTAGAATGAATAAAATAGTGTCATTCATGTAGTGGTATCGTCGGTGGAAGAGAGTTTGTCTGGAGACCGGACAAAATACTCCTTGAATAATTACGCTAATACTATCATCTACATGGCTTATTTATCTATCATAGTTCATCTAATATGACATAATAAACAACATAAATAACATAGGAACCTGATACAGTGGACCCTTGGTTATTGGCGTTAATCCATTCCAGAAGGGCAGCCTAAAACCGAAATGGCCTAAAATTGAAATAATATTTCCTTTAAGAATTAATGTAAATACAATTAATTCATTCCAGACACCCAAAAATGTTAACAAAAAATATATTTTTTAAAGATTAATTGTAGTTTTACAATCACAAAACAATGAGAACTAAATAAAAGAAATGAAAATTTAAATCACAATTACATACCTTTATTGAAGACTCTTGTTGGCTTATGAAAGACAGGGAGGACTGATTATTGTTTGGAAGGGGAATTCCCCCCCCCCCCCATAAGGACTTCAGGTATCAAAGCTCTCTCTGGGGTTACTTCCCTCCCTGCCTGCTACACTCTGTGCTACACCCTGCCTCCCTACTACACTCCCTGCCTGCCTGCTACACTCCCTCCCTCCATGCTACACTCTCTGCATGCCTGCTACACTCCCTACATGCTACACTCTCTGCATGCCTGCTACACTCCCTACATGCTACACTCTCTGCATGCCTGCTACACTCCCTACATGCTACACTCTCTGCATGCCTGCTACACTCCCTACATGCCTGCTACACTCCTTGCCTTCCTCCTACACTCCCTGCTACATGCTGCTACTTTCCCTGCCTGCCTGTTACACTCCAACCATCCATATTATAGCAAAATGTTTGGATGAATGAGCAGAAGCTTCCTCACTCACCCAGAGATGAAGCCAGATTGATGCTCGAGTTTCTGGCGGCGGCAGTTTGATGCATCCCATACAGCCAACAAACGAAATAACGTCTGATAACCGGAAGCCATAAAACCGGCCGATAACCGAGTTGGCTGATAAGCAGAACGGCCGATAACCAAGGGTCCACTGTATATACTCTAGATTGAATGAAATACAGTAAGGCCCCACTTATATGGCAGGTTAGGTTCCAGGCTACCACCGTAAAGCGGAAATCGCCATAAAGTGGAACACCCTTTTTTTCCCCTTATAAATGCATACAAATACTGTATAACAAGTTTACACTAGCATATATTAGGTTAGCAATAGAACTAGGCATCAAAAAACAATAAAAAAGTACAATACACACATAGTGCACTCACTACTTACCTTAAAATATTTATAGTCTTAATCTAGGGTGAGACAAGTAGTATTTATTGTAAGAAATCAAGTGTGGTATGTATGGTAGTCAGCCGGGCTACCATACCAGACAACCCCACCTACACATAATATTCTATTACATTGAAGCATCCCAGAGCGATAAAATGCATATAACAGTTTACTCATTACTTACCTTAAAATATTTGTAGTCTTAATCTAGGGTGAGACAAGTAGTATTTATTGGACAGACTGGACACCTGGTCCAGCAACTGGCTTCTCGAATTTAACCCCGCCAAATGCAAAGTCATGAAGATCGGGGAAGGGCACAGAAGACCGCAGACGGAGTATAGGCTAGGTGGCCAAAGACTGCAAACCTCGCTCAAAGAGAAAGATCTTGGAGTGTGTGAACACATGAGGGCGCAGGTGAACACATGATGGCATGCATGGGTGAATGTGTGTGAGCTGACAGTGAACATCACAGTGTATTGTTCCATGACTGGAACAATACACAAATAACCCGCACACAGTTGGAAGTTGAAGACACAGATGAATCACAGGGATGTTAGGAAGTATTTCTTCAGCCACAGAGTAGTCAGTAAGTGGAATAGTTTGGGAAGCGATGTAGTGGAGGCAGGATCCAAACAGTATGGTAGTCAGCCGGGTTACCATACCAGGCCATTCCACCCACACGTATATTCTATGATGTTTAAGCATCCCAGAGCGATAAAATGCATATACAGTTCACTCATTACTTACCTTAAAATATTTAGTTTTAATGTAGGGTCAGGGGTAAGTAAACGAGATAAAACGAATAAATGAGAGAGAGAAAGAATGAGTACATGAGAGAGGACAGGCGCTGAGTTATGTAAACAAACCAGTCGAAGGTAAGTTTTGTAAACAAACAAAGTGTACACGTCTGGTTTATGTACAAGTTATGTTGTGTACAAGTTGTCTCTACATTGATACGGTAGAATAAATAAAGGAGAACACTCCCGTTCTCATGTAACACCATTTTTAGAAGAAATGACGCTCTGAGTGAAGGCAATGGAAATAAGTCTCACTGACTTTTTTTGGGTTATCCTGGGTTCTCTACACATGTGCTATTATGTATGATAATCTATGTAACTGTATTTGTGTATACCTGAATAAACTTACATACGAAATGAATAATTTTCTACAGTTACCCCCAGTAACACATTTTCTCTTATGTCAGACTAGAGAAAATGTTATTCTTGCCATCACTTGTACAAGTTATCTGGCTACAACATCTCATATTTATGTTTATTTATTCTATTGTGGGGTGTATTTATCATCTTTATATGCTATGTATTGTGTTTATTATATAATTTTGAAAAAAATATCATGGATGGATTAATGAAAATGTGTATATTAACGTAATATACGACATTTAATGAGGCTCTGTGATTATTATTATTATTATTATTATTATTATTATTATTATTATTTCTAGTATGGCGTCACTTGTGCAAGTCGTCTGCTATCACATCTCATATTTATGTTTATTTATTCTACTGTGGGGTGTTTTTATTATATTTATATGTTATGCATCATGTTTATTATTTAATTTTGAAAAAATATCATAGATGGATGAATGAAAATGTGTATATTAACGTAATATACGACATTTAAATGAGACTCGGTGGTTATTATTATCGTTGCTAATATGACATTTTGAGACATAAGACACTGATTTTAATGTGTACCTAAGTACCTAAGTAAGTTTATTTAGGTACAGGTGTACATAAGTATAATTATCAGAGTATATATAAAATATGAAATAACTTTTAAAAACACTTGAAATTTTGGAGTTTCCAGACATAATGGAGAGACTTAGTTCTTACAGATCTCACAGAGAATGTAAACAAACCGGGTGGGGCACGGTGACCGTATTAGAAAGTCAGGTGGGAGGAGCCGTATAGCGAGTTTTGATCATAATTTGAAATGACCGTATTAGCGGAATGCCGTAAAGCAAAACGCCATAAAGTGGGGCCCTACTGTATATCATTACGTAACAGGTGGTGACCACAACTGCTCCCACTTTCTTGTGATAAACACTGCCATCTAGTGATGGCCTTTTGATGCTGTCTTTTATTATAATTATTATTATATAGTACATTATTATTATACATGTATTATTATTATATGTATTATATTTATTTATTTATTAATTTGAACATGATACGTAGAAGTACAAAGAAATACAGTGGTTAAGTGTAAAATGCCAAAGCCCCTTGTATGCAGAGCATTATGGGCAGGCTTAAAATTAACTTAAGATGAACTCAGCAATGATATATTCATTGGTAAACATTATTGTAAACAAATAACAATTAAGCACAAATGAGTATTTCAAAGACAGGTCAGATGGTCATTTACTGTGTTCCTGTGCATTCAGTAGAATGGAGTATTCTGTTAGGTAATGTAATTAAAAATAACAAAGTTTGATTGGGTCACAGGTTAAACATTTATGAGATACAATTATTCAGTATTTGTTTAGTTGAGGGTGAGTAAGTGATTTTTAAGAAGAGACTTGAATTTATAAACAGTGTTTCTTTTATATTCACATGTAATGAATTCCAGATTTTTGAGCCTTTTATGTGCATTGAGTTTTTGCATAGTGTGAGATGGACAAGAGGAACATCAAAGAGTGATCTGTGCCTTGTATTATAGTCATGTGTTCTGTTAAGGTTGGTAAGGAGACGTTTGAGGGGAGGGTTTATATCCGAGTTAAGTGTTTTGTGTATGTAGTAGGTACAATAATAAGTATGGATGTTTTGTATGGTGAGTAGGTTTAGAGTTTTGAGTATTGGTGGAGAATGTTGCCTGTAGTGGGAATTTGTTATCATTCTGACTGCAGCCTTATGTTGGGTAATTAATGGTCTGAGATGGTTTATTGTTGTTGAGCCCCATTTACAAATTCCATAGGTGAGATAGGGGTAAATAAGTGAGTGATATAGGGCCAGGAGGGCTGACTGTGGAACATAGTACCGTATCTTCAATAGTATGCCTACGGTCTTGTAGTTTTTTACAGTTATTATATGTATTATTATTATTATTATTACAATATAAATAATTTGTAAGTTTTAATCACACAGAAAATAGAAGAATTACAGTTATGCAGACTACTGCATTATTGTAATTGTTTAAATAATGTCAACCCATTCATGACTGCATATTGGAATGGACATTTGTTTACTCTTGAACATCGCCAAAGAATCAAACATTTCTCCTACTTTGAGCTCAGTTTGAAGGTACTTTTCTTCGTGAAACCAATCAAAATCATATCTATTTCTTTAATATATCTTCCATTCTATCAAACGAGACCAAAAAAAATGAGAATACAACCATAAAAGCCATACAAAAATACTGCTATGGGGAAGTTAATTGCTGAGAAGTGAACTTCATTATTTATAGTGCAATTTCTTTCATTTTTGGTGTATATTAAAAAGCATCTTTCCATCATACATTTCCTAAGTTTCAATAAGATAGTCCAACAAAGAAATGAGATCCAGTTCCTTAGATCACAAGCAAGAGTCCCTCACCAGCGTCAAGGAACCTCCCTTGAGGCCCGCTTGCTTATGGAAATTTCACTCACGTATGGAAGCAAAAAGTCAACCAGTGGACTGCTCGTATTTGGAAAAACTCGCACGTGGATGCGCTCGCAAGTAGAGGTTTCACTGTATAAGCCACCAGATGCAACTTCCCAACAGTTAAGGAACAGTTATTGAAAATTGATTACTGTCTGGAAAATCTTCCAACCCCAGTCCCACATACAGTACATACAGAAGGGCCCTACTTACAGGGCAGGTTAGGGTTCAGGCTACTGCCAGAAAGTGGACATTGCCAGAAAGCAGAATGCCATTTTTTCCCACTTTTAACCCTTTGATTGTTTACGCCGTATAAATACGTCTTACATGCCACTGTTTCTGACGTATCTATACGCATAAATTCTAGCGGCTTCAAATCAAGCAGGAGAAAGCTGGTAGGCCCACATGTGAGAGAATGGGTCTCCATGGTCAGTGTGCACCATATAAAAAAAATCAGGGAGCCAGTGGTGCATTGTGGGAATGCCATTTCTGTTCTTTTTCAGCATGCCTAGCGGTAAGAAATATGTGATTCCCCAGAAAATCTGGGACTCTTCTCTTCCCAAGTGATGCTCTAACAAAGATGGAAGTGTCAGTGAAGATCAATTTCATGGTTTTGAGGAGCTTGAGACCAAAAGCAATGCCCAGGATACCAGAAGAATGGAGGAGAGGAGGAGGAGGAAGAGGAGGAGGAAGAAGAAGGAAGGAGGAAGGAAGAAGGAGGAGGAAGGAGGAGGAGGAAGGAGGAGGAGGAGAAAGGAGGAGGAGGGAGAAGAAAGATGAATGATGATGATGATGATGATGATCCCTTGCATGGAAAACAGTTCACCCCATGACAGTGACAAGATAACATCTGATAATAGCTGACGTTTGATAAGCATAAAGGAGGGTGGAGGGAGGGGCACCTGATTAGGAAAGATTAGATGACCATCCCCCTTGCTTTGTTTTTGCTGGTACACAAACATTTTTGTCTGTCTGCCAAGCTCCCTGTCTATCTGTCTAGCTCTCTGTGTCAGAGAAAGCCACAAGACTGCATCATCACGTTTACTCACATCTTCAAGCAGAGTATAGCACTTTGTCTGGATTTCTTGGGTTATCCTAGGTAATTTACACTATGTATACTTGTATTTATGTGTACCTGTGAGGCAGATAGACAGACAGATAGAAAGAGAGACAGATTGAAAGAGATAAAATAAGGGAGAAAGATAATTAGATAGAATGGAGGGGAAGCAGCATCCGACCCCATTGTTTTGACAGGCGGGAGGGGGAGTGAGTATTGAGATAATATGTCATTTTGACAGCTGCCGACCCATGACTCAAAACAATTATAAGCCACACACTCGCACCCAAGACAAGCTTGCTGAATGGAGATAATAGCAGTTATATGAAAGTATCTAGTGACTATATATGTGTATATATATTATAGAAACCAAAAGCAAGAAGGGAAGGCAGGAATGAAGGAAGGACAGATGAAGGAATGTAGGAAGAGAGGTAGGAAAGGAATGAAGGAAACTAGGAAGGAATGATGACACACGACCATTTACCTAGGATAACTACATAACACAACTGCCTGCTAATACTTTGAAGAAAACTGCTCAGACAAGGTGTTTTGTCTTTGCACATAAAAAAAAAGTCCACAAAAATGCACACACACTCGTTTTATGTGTGAGGAGTGTAAAACACCATTGTGTATGAAAACATGTTTCACAGAGTTCCACAAGCTGCAGAACTTTTAGGAATATGTTCGGTGACTGTACATTGGTATATATATTATAAAACAATAGTAATAAAAAATTGTTTGTATTGTTTGTTTTTGTAAACAAGTTTTGTAAACAATATATTGATAATTATGTTTGTGTGCTTATTGTGTTGTATACAACGAGTGTATATATGTACATTGCACCTTACTTTGGTCTCATAGGCCACATAAGTTATGTGAAAAATAAAATAGTGAAAAAAACAAAAAACCTTCAAATACAAGTAAACTAAAGTTTACCGGTGAGCAGCAGTCACCGCTGTTGCCATACATGGCTCATTTTCTGCAAACTTCACAGCTCTATATCTCGGTAAGTACTGATGGCAAAAAATTTTTTTTTTTGGACTAAAACACTCAGAAAAATAATCTTAACGTTTTCCTAAGAAAAAATATTTTTTTTTTTTTCGAATATTTTGCAACATAGAATGACAGTTTCAGAAAGGGGCCTGCGACAGTCAAAGGGTTAAATGAGATAAATGCCAGATAACAAGTTTACACTAACATGTATTAAGTTAGCATTAGAACTACCTTTACCTTTGATATACCTTTGAAGAGCTTCAAGAGAGTCTCTACTTTCTGAGCCCGGCCATGGGTCAGGCTCGTCTCGTGCTTGCCTGGTCAACCAGGCTGTTGCTGCTGTAGGCCAGCTGCCCCACATATCCATCACAGCCTGGATGATCTGGCCCTGGTGAAGATACTTGTCCAGTTTCCTCTTGAAAGCTTCTACACTTGTTCCAGCCGTGTGTCTGATGTCTTCTGGTAAGATGTTGAATAATCTAGGCCCCAGATGTTGATACAGTGTTCCCTTATTGTCCCCACTGCACCCCTGCTCCTCACTGGGTTTATTTTTCACTTTCTCCCATCTCTCTCACTCCAGTATGTTGTTATGGCAGTGTGCAGATTTGGGACCAGGCCCTCGAGTACTTTCCAGGTATATATTATTATGCATCTCTCTCTCTTCTGCTCCACTGAGTACATGTTCAAGACTTGAAGGCGTTCCCAGTAGTTTAGGTGCTTTACTGGCTCAATGTGAGCCGTAAATGATCTGTTTGTTCCAGCTCTGATGTTTCTCATGCTTTGAATGGGGCTGTCAGCACTGAGCTATATTCTAAGTGAGGGAGCACTAGTGATTTGAAGAGTGTCACCATCATCAGCATTATCTCCCTGGTTTTGAAAGTTCTCATTACCCACCCCGTCATCCTCCTGGCTGTCGTGATCTTTGTCTTGTTATTGTCTTCAAAAGAAAGGTCATCTGACATAATTATTCCCAGGTCTTTTTCATGTTCCTTACATTCTATTTGGTGACCCCTCTTGAGTTTTGTATATAGTGTTCCTTTTGAGTTCTTCATTCTTTCCATACCAAAGCAGCTGGAACTTACCACCATCGAATGTCACGTTCTCCACTGCCCACTGGAAAACCCTTCTTATGTCTTCCTCTACTTTTTCAGTGTCATCTACCATAGTGATGTTCATGCTTACTTTAGTGTCATCTGCAAATGATGATACAAAAGTGTTCCAGGAGTTTTTATCTGTCTGCTGTGAGGATGATAAACTGCAGAGGTGCCAGCCCAGGACAGTGCCTTGGGGCACTGAGCTTTTGACCTCGCTGATGCTTGAACTTGCCCTGTTCACTACTACTTTTTGTGTTTTGTGTGTTAGGAACCCGAAAATCCATCTGTCTATCTTCCCCATAATGCCCATGGCCCTCATTTTGTGCACTATCACTCCATGGTTGCCTATGTCAAACGCCTTTGCAAAATGTGTGTCAGTCACATCTGCATTTTGGTCGTCTTCCAATGCCTCCGTAATTCTGTCATAATGGTTCAGCAGCTGTGACAGGCATTATCATCTTGCACTAAACCATGCTGGCTTGGGTTATGCTGGTTGTGCTGGTCCATGAAATTTTTAATTTCCCGTCTCATCACTTTTGAAGATTTTTATGATGTGAAAAGTTAGGGCTACTGGTCTATAATTTTTAGCTAATGCTGTACTACCTCCCTTATGCAAAGGAGCTAGGTCTGCACCCTTTAACCTTTTCAGGGTTTCTGATGTACTAGTACGGTTTACGCACCAGGGTTAATGACGTACTAGAACGGCTAAATTCTAGCGCCTTCAAATCTAGTGAGAGAAAGCTGGTAGGCTTACATATGAAAGAATGGGTCTATCTGGTCAGTGTACACAGTATAAAAAAATCCTGAAGCACACAGTGAATAATGAGAGAAAAAAGAACTCCGACCGTGTTTTTGGTTTAACCCTTAAACTGTCCAGACATAGATCTACGTTTTTTCAACATGTGAAAACATGTAAAACATGTAAAAAAACATGTAAAAAAACTTTGACCTACGTTTTTTTTTGTTTGTTTTTTTTGTTATATTTGAAAATATGTATAAAAAAGTAGATCTACTTTTGGAGCACCACGCATATGAACGTAGATCTGCTTGGACAGTTTAAGGGTTAAAACAGCGAGTTTGCAGTGTATTTTCGTATGCTATTTATGGCTGTATTCCAGTTTTCCTGGTCTCATTTTATAGAATGTAAGACATATTTCAGAAATTGAAATGATTTTGATTGGTGTCATAATGAAAAGTACCTTGAAATTGAGCTCAAAGTAGCAGAAAATTTTATTTTTACCAAATTTCAAAAGTAAACAAATCATGCCAAGCGTTCAATACACATCAACTGGTGAGTTGAATATTCTTCCACAAGTGCACTGATATTATTTATACCATTTCTACACTAATGCAGTAGTCTGCATAACAGTAAATCTTCTATTTTTTGTGAGAATAAAAATTCAAAGTGGAAAGCAAAAGAGATGTGAGAGGGGCCTGGGGACATGACTAATGAACAGAGAAAATATTATTTTAGTGCCAGGAATGTCTGTCTTGCTTATTCTGGACCCAATTTGGAAAGTGGCATCTTTTGAAATTTTTGTGAAATTGGCAAAATTGCCAATTTCTGACCACTTTATTGGATAAATGAAATCGGTAAATGGGTGGTTTCTTGTGCTCATTCGATAGAAAAAAATAGAGTTCTAGTGAAATAGATATGATTTTTGTCGAGTAGTACACTGAAATTGGCCGATAATAGGGCTCAAATTGGGCGAAATTGCCGATGTGTAAACATTGTTGAGACCGCTAACTTCGCAAGAGCATAATTCCGTAACTTTTCCACCAAATTTCATACTTTTGGTGTCATTATGATCGGGAAAAGATTCTCTATCATTTCATAAGATTTTTTTTTTTTTACGAAAAATTTTCAATCCTGAGAATGAGTTTAGGAGAGGGCCTCTCGACCCTGAATGGGTTAAGACCTCTGGTATTTCACCTAGATCTAAGCTGTTTCACCAGAGAATGCTGAGTGCTCGTGCTAATGGTACTTTACACGTCTTTATAAATAGAGCATTCCATGAATCTGGTCCAGGTGCTGAGTGAGTGGGCATGTTGTAAATTTCTTTTTCGAAATCTATGGGATTTGTACTAATGTCATTTGGTCTGTGTGGCCTTCTTCTGGAGTGAAAAATATTTCTGCATTTTCTACCTTGCTGTCATTTAGTGGGTTGCAGAACACCGACTCATACTGTTCTTTTAGGATTTCACTCATTTCCTGTTCATCATCAGTATATGAGTCTCCTCTCAGTAGTGGTCCAATTCTACAGGTAGTTCTTAGCTTGGATTTTACATAGGAATAGAAATATTTTGGGTCTCTTACAATATCCTCTATGGCCCTTTGTTCTTTTTGTACTAGGCATTAAAAAACAATAAAAAGTAAAATACACACACTGTACACTCATTATTTACTTTAACCCTTTCACTGTTGGTCCTGTAATATTACGACTTGCAAGCCAGTGTCAGTGTAGTAATATGCCAGAATTAATGTGTACCTGCATACCAGCACAGTGTGTAAGTTTACTTAGGTACAGGTACACATAAGTATCCTTATCAGAGTACAGTAGGGCCCCGCATGGGCCACTTGGACCTGCCTCGCATGGGCCAGTAGGCCTGCTGCAGTGTTCCTTCGTTCTTATGTTCTTATGGACATTTCAAATTATGACCAAAACTATATGGCTCCCCCCACCTGACTGTATTAGAGAGTCAGGTGGGGGGAGCTGTATAGAGAGTTTTAGTCACAATTTGAATGTCCGCATTAGTGGAACACCATAATGCGAAATGCCATAAAGTGGGGTATCTTGCTGCTTGGTGATTTCAGTTTAAGACATACAAAATGGAAGAATGTAGCAAATACTAATGTGATAACAGAGATAATCCCTGGAGGCAGCTCAGATGAAAAGTCACACACATGAGTTGCTAATCTCTGCAATAAATTTACCCTAACCAGCAGATATTGGGATCATCAAGCCTGGAAAACACTAGATCTTATTTTCACTAATAATGAGGACCTGGTATGAAATATAACAATATCAAAGACAGTTAATTCAGATCACAACCTAATCGAAGTCCAGACTTAAATGCACAGGGGTCCTGACCAGCAAAATGCATAATTATGAGGGGTGCTGTCACCAAATTCAGCTTTATCAACAAGAACATCAACTGGGATCAAATAAATCATGTCTTTAATGAAACATGCTGGGAAGATATCTTAAGTATTACCATTGAGTTAAATCTGCTTGAAATGCCCCGGCATGATAGTGGCTTTCTTTGTACCAATCAAATTATGAAATGTAAACACACATTGTAACCTTTCCAAAGAAATAAACTTTTGTTTGTTGTTGTTTTGTAAGTAACATGGATCTGAACCAGTGTCTTGAAAGGATCAACTCTTTGGCAGTTGAAGTATGCTCAAGGCATGTTTCCCTAAGGAAAAAGAAGAGAAGACGTACACTGGAAAGAGAGAGATGCTCCCTCTACAGACAAAGGTGAAGAATCACTTGAGCTTCTCAGGGGGGCTAAATAAGCTGAAATGTGGAAGGAGGCACTGACAAGGGAAGTAAAAAATATTGAACTTGAGTAAAATGATTCATACAGTACTCAGGAGAGAAAAGAGAAGCTAAGAACAAATAATGAAATTGAAAGAAATCCAAATTTTTCTTTTCACATGCCAAAAATAAGGCAAAAACCACATCCAGTATCAGGCACATGCTCAGACAAGATATCAACAAAGAAAGGAGTGACGACATTGTTTTTCTTGAACACACTGGGAGTTTCAGAGTGATACACGAGTAAAGGCTTCACTTCA
Source organism: Cherax quadricarinatus (assembly GCF_026875155.1). Lineage (NCBI taxonomy): Eukaryota > Metazoa > Arthropoda > Malacostraca > Decapoda > Parastacidae > Cherax > Cherax quadricarinatus. Next base: position 20,848,304 of record NC_069408.1, on the reverse strand, counting down.
AAATCCCCATTAGCGTTAGCACAGAACAAGAGAGATAATGTCTTTCATAGGCTTGTGTCCTGGCAGTGCCTTTTCCTCCTGCGTGATGTAGGTCCTTTTTGGCCTCTTCTTCCAAAAGAGGCCTGTTTTGTCACAATTGAACACTTGTTGGGGTTGGAATTCTTCAGCCTCTACGTACCCCTTGAATTTCTCCACAAATTGTTCAGCTGCACATCTGTCAAAACTTGCAGTGAGTGCGAGTGCGAGTGTGTGCGAATGTATGTATGTGTGTGTGTGTGTGTGTGTGAATGAATGAATGAATGAATGAATGAATCAGAAAGAGTGTCAGAGACAGAGAGAGTGAGTCGGATAGAGAGGGACAGTCCAACTGTTGCTAAAGTCTACACATTTGTACTGCACTGTTGTGTGTACTTATTGTACTGTGTGTACTGTATTGTTTTATTACATGTATACATTAATTAAACAATGATTAATAGTATTTGTAAGTAAAAGGAACAGTACTGAATGTTATATTATTTTGTAAATATGCTTAGTTAAAAACTTGAAATTAGATAGGGAATATTATGGCTTGAGAACACATCTCTGATTGTAACCCAAGTGTCATTGGGAAAAGAGATTCTGAGTTCTAATTACTCAACTTGGGAAAATATTTTAAGGAAAGTATTAACATTGTATGTTGTGGGTCCTGTTGTACAATTCCCTGGTTTACATTTTAACAGTTTCAATGTTAACATGAGTAGCCCTTACTGACCTGCCACCCTAGCCAGGTTAAAGTGAGCCAGTAAGACATTACCAGTGTAGTGATTAACTGGGGAAGAGGAATGGGGGCAGGTTGTATTTATGAGAGTTCTCTAATATATCCATTGTCTTTAATTAAACAAAAGGTTGTTATGCGAGAGATGACTAGTAATGGCATATATTTGTTAATAAGTTACTAATATAATACATATCTGACAGTTGGTCTTGATAACAGAATGTCATTACTTGGTGTATTTTCCATCTTCCCCTTAAATTAATTAAAATGAATTAAAACTCTTTACATATCAGTTTAGTCAGTTAATATATTCTAGAAGTTGAGAGAATATAGAAAAGTTGTGTATCTTATGTATGTAAATAATGTACAGGACAAAATTTTTGTTATAGATGTTTGGTGTCTTAACTTTGTCTATTGAAAGTACCATGCTCTAATTAATTGGCCTATGCATCAGATTTATCATTGCTGGGCAACTAGTATTAAAGTATGTTTTTTACCAGAATTTATCTTTTCAATTCCCCTTTTATTAGTTAACCATTATTTTGCACAAGGTACAAGGGCACTTAGGTATAGAAACAATATTTCTGGGTACAATATATGAATCATTGTGTGGCAGAATATAGGTGCTACCATGGACAAAATCTGGTTTAATGAATGAATTGATTCCTTAATGTTTCTTCTGTTTGTGGGAATGTGTAGATATTGTCTTTTGCATTTGTAAATTGGGCTGAGAGACTCATAATACAATATGGTAACTTAAGCTTCATAACTCCAATCTTCCCCTCTGTGCCTGTGTCTTTCTCCATTATTTTATATTTGGTGCTTATTAGTTTTTGCTGCACATTGCGTTGTTTATAAGAAAATAATGTTTACCAAGCATAAGAAGCTTAAGTTTTAACCTTACTATGAAAGTTCTGGAGAATAGTATGTAGGAGAATCAGTTTCTTAACCCTTTCACACTCACATCTACATCATTGATGCTAGTGTCACTTAGGTAGATTTAAGTCTTAATTGTAGTTATGTTGTTGTCCCTTATTACTTTGATAGTAAGGTTCTCACTACATGTCCTAGTTTGGGGTAGCTTTTTACTTAAAGGCCTTATCAGTCTAGGGTAATACTTACATTAATGATTGATCATCCTCAGGGTCTCTGAAATGCTTTCACCAGCCCTCTTCACAGGTTATTTAAACTACATTTATAAAAATTATAACTGTATTCTAAATAGATATGTACAGAATATACAATATACAAAACATAAGTCTACACACTCCTTAGCTGCTCCCACATGGTGCATCTCAGCAACTTTGCCCTTCTCTCTTCTTGACTAATCTCTGAGCAAACCAGTGTTTTGACACACTTTAGTCACCCTGGGTATGGTGGCTACAACTTAAGTTATAAAACTCACCCCTGGGGCACACATAATGCCCAAAAAAATAGAAAGAAGGACTCAGAGGTCCTACCAGCTTGAAGTAAACAAAAGAGAGAGAGAGGGAGAGGGAGGAGCCTAGCTAAGCTCCTCCCACACCCACCAAAAAACAAAAGACTGTTGTCAAGCACAATTCTCTAGTTATCACAATTTTACCATACCTTATTTACTTTTACAAAAAGAAATACAATTTTATAAACTACTTATTTAAATTGTGTGTTTGTGTGTCTATAGTATAACCTATTACATTGAAAGAAACCGGCTTGACTCAGCTGCCTTATAGCCATAAGAATGATCTGCCCTTATGACATTTAGGCTGAGTTCCCATCAATTCAATATAATTAGGTATTCCAGAGTAACTGTTACAGATACATAAATACATGTTGGGTCCTATAGCTCCATAACGGTAGTGTCTTCAAATACAGTGGAACCTTGGTATTCGAACAGTTCGGTATTTGAGCACTTTGTTAGGCACTCTACCAAACAAACACAACCTGCCAGAACTTCACTGTAAACTGTTCCGTGTTTCTTCACTTTTTTTTTTTTTATTACAGTGGAACCCTGAATATTGGCCATAATCCATTCCAGAAGGTTGGCCTAAATTCAAAAAGGCCTAAATTCGAAGCAATATTTTCCAGGAGAATTAATGTAAATACAGTTAATCCATTCCAGACTCCCAAAAGAACAGTGGAACGTCGGCTTATGAACACCCCACCATGTGAATTTTTCAGGATATGAACCATCGTTTGGTCAATATTTTGCTTCTGGATACGAAGGAAATTTCAGGATGCGAACTTCCCCCTCGAGTGAGGTTCCTTAACCCTTTCAGGGTTTCGGCCGTACTAGTATGGCTTACGACCCAGGGTTTTTGACGTACTAGTGCGCTTAAATTCTAGCGCCCTCAGATCTAGTGAGAGAAAGCTGGTAGGCCTACATATGAAAGTATGGGTCTATGTGGTCAGTGTGCACAGTATAAAAAAAATCCTGCAGCACACAGTGCGTAATCAGAAAAAAAAACTTTGACCGTGTTTTTGGAATAAAACAGCGACTTTGTACTGTATTTTCATATGGTATTTATTGTTGTACTCTACTTTTCCTGGTCTCATTTTATAGAATGGAAGACATATTACAAAAATTGCGATGATTTTGACTGGTTTTACAATGAAAAGTACCTTGAAATTTAGCGCAAAGCAGCAGAAATGTTCGATTTTTATCAAAGTTCAAAAGTAAACAAATCATGCCAAGCGTCTAATACACGTCAACTGGTGAGTCTAATATTCTTTCACAAGTACGCTGATATTATTTATACCATTTCTACACTAATGCAGTAGTCTGCATAACAGTAAATCTTCTATATTTTGTAATAATAAAAATTCAAAGTGGAAAGCCAAAGAAATATAAGAGGGGCCTGGGGATGTGACTAACGAACAGAGAACTTGTTATTTTAGTGCCAGGAATGTCTTTCTTGTTTATTCTGGACCCTATTCGGAAATTGGCATCTTTTGAAATTTGTGTGAAATTGGCAAAATTGCTAAATTCTGATCACTGTATTGGATAGTTGAAATTGGTAAATGGGTGGTTTCTTGTACTCATTTGATAGAAAAAATGGAGTTCTAGCGAAATAGTTATGATTTTTGTCAACTAATACATTGGAATTGGCTGAAAATAGGGCTCAAAGTGGGCAAAATCGCCGATGCGTGAACATCGTCGAGACCGCTAACTTCGCGAGAGCATAATTCCGTAAGTTTTCCATCAAATTTCATACTTTTGGTGTCATTATGATCGGGAAAAGATTCTCTATCTTTTCGTAAGATTTTTTTTTTTTTTTTTTTTTTTTTTTTTAAATTTGGCCGACCCTGAGAACAAGTTTCGGAGAGGGCCTGTCGACCCTCAAAGGGTTAAATAAGTTAATAAATAAAATATTTATTTCTTTGCAAAGGTTACAATGTGTGTTTACTTATCATAATATGATTGGAGCAAACAAAGTCACTATCATGCTGAGGCATTTCGGGCAGACTTAACCTAATACTAATAGACTTAAGTCTAGACAGGTGAAAAGTGTACTAGTAGTGGTTACCAATGTTTTCCTGATGGTGGCGCCAACTACTGGCAGCCTTTTGAAGTTTCTCCTTACTGTTATTATTAATATAATTATTACTATTATATTGTATTATTATTGTTATAATAATAATGATTATTATTATTATTAGTAGTAATAGTGGTAGTATGTACGTGGTGAGGGGCTCTTGATCTTGGGAATTGGATCTGTGCTCCAAGTCCCTAAATTAATAATAATAATTATTATTATTATAATAATACATAAGTACTAATAATAATGGTGATACATAATAATAATGTAATATAATGATACAGTGGACCCTTGACCAACGGCGTTAGTCCATTCCAGAAGGTTGAATTAGCCAGTTAGTCAAATTAATTTTCCCCATAAGAAATAATGGAAATCCAATTAATCCATTTCAGACAGCCAAAAATATTAACAAAAAATATTTTTTTTAAAGATTAAATATAAATATACATTCAGAAAACAATGACAAATAAATATAAAGCACTAATAAAATGGATAAATGAACATTTAACATCACACTTACCTTTATTGACTTATTGGTGTATGACAGACACGTAGGAGGCAAGAGGAAGGCAAGTTTATTATGCTTCAATATGATGCTAATATCATCTCTAAGGCTTATTTATCTATCACAATTCACCTAATATGACATTATGAACAATATTAATAACATAGAAACATGATATATACTCTAGAATGAATAAAATATGTCATAATGTATGAGAGGAGTAAAATGGTGTAAGTGTTATTGTTGGGTTTGAGAGAAGCCATGTTGGTGGAGGTTGAGGCTTCTGCCATCACCACCATCACACTTAACCCTTTGACTGTTTTGGTTGTACAGTGGTCCCTCGTTTTTTGTAATTAATCCGTTCCTGGAGCCGTTACTATAAACGAAATTTATGATTTGCGAATCAATTTTCCCCATAAGAAATAATGTAAATACAATTAATCCGTTCCTGACACCCAGAAGTATTAAAACAAAAAAAATTTTTACATGAAATATACATATAGTACATAAACAATACAATGGGAAATGATGAATGAAACATTAACAGCATAACACCTTTACTGGAGATTCTTCTTAGTGTATGGGAGACTGGAGGAGGAGAGAGATTGGAGTGTTTACAGTTTGGAAGGGGAATCCCCTTCCAGCAACACTTCAGGTACCAATTGCTTCTCTGGGGTTGCTTCTCTTCTCTGTTTCTTAATGCCACTTGGACCACATTGAGAGTCACTCTAGTCCTGTCTCGCAAAGTAACTGTGGAGAGAGCTCTCTTTCTGGCGTCTCTTTAACACTTCCCGAAAATGGCCCAAGACTTCGTCACTGTACATATTTCTCACCTTCTTTACCACAGGCTTGGCACTAGGAGCTTTCTTTGGAGCCATGGTAGCCTATTTAGTAATTGCAAGCACTAAAATGAGTGGAATACAGTGGACCCCCGCATACCGATTTTAATCCGTGCAAGAGGGCTCATTGGTATGCGAAATAATCGGTATGCGAATGAATTTTCCCCATAAGAAATAATGGAAATCAAATTAATCCGTGCAAGACACCCAAAAGTATGAAAAAAAAAATTTTTACCACATGAAATATACATTTTCCTACACACAAAGAGAAGGATACATGCACAATAGTAGAGTAGTACATGCACAGTATATATTGTGCATGTACTAGTCTACTAAATGGAGAATAAATGACACCTTTATTGAAGATGCAGCAATGACTGATGAGACACTGTGTCCTGGGAGTGCCTTTTCCTCCTGAGTACTGTAGGTCCTGTTTGGCATTTTCTTCAGAACAGGCCTTATCACACTGTGTATGTCACTACGATTCTTAAATCTCTCAAACCAACCTTTGCTGGCTTTAAATTCACCAATATGAGCACTAGTTCCAGGCATTTTTCCCTGTTCACCTGGGTGTTAGTCGACTGGTGTGGGTTGCATCCTGGGAGACAAGATTAAGGACCCCAATGGAAATAAGTTAGACAGTCTTCGATGACACTGACTTTTTTGGGTTATCCTGGGTGGAAAATCCTCTGGGGTTAATTGTTTCTTGGTATATTCTCAATAAGCCACACCAACAACAGTGCTACAGCAGCAGCAGACGATGCTACAGCAGCAGCCACAGCTGACAGTGCTACAGCAGCAGCAGACGATGCTACAGCAGCAGCAGACGATGCTACTGCAGCAGCAGCAGCTGACAGTGCTACAGCAGCAGCAGACGATGCTACAGCAGCAGCAGACGATGCTACAGCAGCAGCAGACGATGCTACAGCAGCAGCAGACGATGCTACAGCAGCAGCAGCAGCTGACAGTGCAGCAGCAGCTGACAGTGCAGCAGCAGCAGCAGCTGTACCACCAATAGTAGCGATGGTTGATTGGGGTTCATTATACAACCTGGCCAGCTCGGAGACACGCACTCCACTTTCATACTTATCAATGATCTTTTTCTTCATCTCTATAGTAATTCTCACCCTTATTGCTGTAGGGTTGGCACTAGAAGCTTTCTTGGGGCCCATGGTCACTTATTTTCCTGATAAAATCACCAAAAACACTGTAATAATACGAAATGTTACGATTGTATGCTTGGATGCTACCGCGGAGGCTGGCTGGTAAACAATGCCACCGGCGGAACATGTGAGGCTGACTAAGGCGCACATTGGACGCGTCTCGGACGAACAGTGGTGAGCGGGTTTTTGAGCGGTATGCGAGGCAAAATTTTTGCGATTAAAGTGAGCGGTATGCGGAATAAACGGTATGTGATGCCAACGGTATGCGGGGTTCCACTGTATTATGAAATATTTCGTAGGAGCACTTGAGGGGACCTTCACTCACTGGTAAACAATGCCAGACTGGCTGGGTAGGGACGCCTCCCCGGCTCACACCGTGCGTACACGTCCCAGACGAACTACTATTCGCGAGTCAACCTATGAAAAGCGAGTCCATGTTTATACGGAAATACCCTTATGATTGGCGAAATTTACGATTGCCGAGAACTACGAAAAGCGAGGGACCACTGTATATATACGTCTTACGCACCACTGTTGCTGACGTATTTATACGCGTAAATTCTAGCAACTTCAAATCAAGCGGGAGAAAGCTGGTAGGCCCACATGTGAGAGAATGGGTCTCTGTGGTCAATGTGCACCACATTAAAAAATCCTGCAGCACACAGTGCATAATGAGAACTGACTGTTTTTTTGGATTAATAAGCCGACTTTGAGGTGTATTTTCATATAGTATTTATCATTGTATTCTCATTTTCATGGTCTCAGGTGATAAAATGGAAAAGATATTACAGAAATAGAGATGATTTTGATTACTTTCACGATGAAAACGACCTTGAAATTGAGCTCAAAATAGCGGAAATGTTCGATTTTTACCAATGTTCAGGAGTAAGCAAATCACACCACACGTCCAATACACTTCAACTGGGGAGTCTAATATTCTTTCACTAGTGCACTGATATTATTTATACCATTTTTACAATAATGCAGTGGTCTGCATAACAGTAAATTTTGTATTTTTTTGTATGAATAAAAAATCAAAATAGAAAGCAATAGTAATATAAGAGGGGCCTAGAGACATGACTAATGAACAGAGAATATGTTATTTTAGTGTCAAGAATGTCTACATTGTTTATTTTGGACCCAATTTTGAAATTGGCATCTTTTTTAATTTGTGTGAAATTTGCCAAATTGCCAATTTCTGACCAGTAAAAGGACACAAATGCAACTAATGTGACATTTTATTGTGGCAACGTTTCGCTCTCCAGGAGCTTTATCAAGCCGTTACAAACAGTATATGGACACAGAGGGTATATAAAGGCTCAGAGTGAGGTTCATTACTAGTGAGGTACCATTCCGATGTTCACTAGTGGTAGTAGTAGTAGTGACAAAAGTTGTAGTAGTAGTAGTAGTAATACAATATGGTAGAGCAATTAATTTGTACATGAGTAAAATGATATAAAAGCTATTACTGTTATACTACACAAAGCACATTACAGAGAGTGAACACTGAAACAGGCCTTCTCTATCCAGTCTATATTTGTCCAACCTATTTTTATGTTACCCAAGTAATAGCTTTTATATCCTTTTACTCATGTATGAATTAATTGCTCTACCATATTGTATTACTACTACTACTACTACTACAACTTTTGTCACTACTACTACTACCACTAGTGAACATCGGAATGGTACCTCACTAGTATTGCACCTCACTCTGAGCCTTTATATACCCTCTGTGTCCATATACTGTTTGTATCGGTTTGACAAAGCTCCTGGAGAGCGAAACGTTGCCACAATAAAACATCACATTAGTTGCACTTGTGTCCTTTTACTTTACATATTGTCGGTAATTCTTCCAACATTATTACAATTTCTGACCACTTTATTGGGTAGTTCAAATCGGTAAATGGACGGTTTCTTGTACTCAATTGATAGAAAAAATGGAGTTGTAAAGAAATAGCTATGAGTTTGGTCAACTGGGACAATGGAATTGGCCAAAAACAGGGCTCAAATTCGGCAAAATCGCCGATGCGTATATGTCGCCGAGACCGCTAACTTCATGGGAGCATAATTCCATGAGTTTTTTACCAAATTTCATACTTTTGGTATCATTACCATCGGGAAAAGATTCTCTATCATTTCATAAGAAAAAACAATTTTTTTTTTTTTTCCAAAAATTTATGGACATTAAATGACAGTTTCAGAAAGGGGCCTACGACAGTCAAAGGGTTAAGAAGATGATACACCCCCTCCTGCCTTATTATCACCACTGACAGTTTTGACACAGTTCTTGCAGCTAACCAAGGAGGGTCCCTTGCTGAATCAGGAGCTTGCATATTATCAGCAAAGTGTTTGACAAAGAGGTCAGCTTTCTCCTGACTACTAGTAGAGGTGGTCCCATCCTGTTGATTTAGAGGTGGAATAAGTTTATCAGGCAAATAACCTTGTCTGTCCTTGACCAAGGACCACCTGATTTTGGAGCCCACTCTACTTGATGCCAGCTTTCTTTTTGTGTCAGCCTCCCATATAGAGATGCTCTACTTTTGAACTTCACCCATATGCCTACAGGCTTGCCTGTGCAGGTTCCTGTTATAGGTAGTAGGATGTCTCTTATACCTTCACCAAGCCTTGTACTTGGCAGTAGCAGCCTCTATACAACAAAAGCTTAACCAAGGCTGATCTGAAGGCTTCGTCATATACTGCCAGTGAGGGATGTGTTGTTGTAGATTAAGGATGTATTCAGTGAAGGCATTCACTTTATTGTCAACATCACCTTGGAGAAGAGCATTTCAGTCAGAGGTGGCAAGCTCAGAGCAAAGGGCTGGCCACTTTCCTCTTTTCCACACCCAGATTGTACATGTAGATTCGTCACCTCATTCTGTTGGGATCCCCAGTGTCATAAAGGCAGCTTTGTTGTCAGACTATCCAACATAGCCAAGGGGTTGACAAGTGACTATGTGGCAGATCACTCATGACTGGCTCGAGGGAGGAGCCAGAGATGTAAGTAAGGAAATCAACACAGTTTCCCATGTCAAACTCTGCAAGAAGGTCATCAAAGTCATTCTGTATAAGATGTTGGTTGAGGTCACCAACAATTATAGTGTTAACATTTGTGTTGGAGCATAAAGGAGTCCACATTTTTCATTACGAAATTAATGAGGTCTGCATGTTGCCACTGAGGTCTGTACATTGGACATGCTAGCACAGAGGTACTAGTGTCTATGCATAGCTTTAAGAACATATCTAGTGAGTAGGGATGGCAGCATCGATGTGCTGGGCATGTACACTTTCAGAGAAACAGCAGCAACACCTCCTTGCTCTTTATTGTCTCTTCTCATCCATGAAGCATAGCCAGCAATTCTTGCAAAATTTTCTGGAGTCCTGTCATCCAAAAATGTTTCAACAACAGCTATCATGTCAGGACATTGAGTGTTTACAAAACTGTGTATGAGCTCTCCAACATTGGTAATGAATCCTCTAATGTTGGCTGACAGGATGCTGATAGACTGGCTCTTTTTGATGTGTTCAACTTGAGTTGGTGGGTGTGTAAGGTGCCTGCTTCCCTCTCCCTTTCTCTGTGTTTTTTACACATGGTTTGACAAAGTTAGGTTGAGGATCCCTATCTTTATTGACAAGCTATTTATAGGTTTAGGATTCCTAACTTTATTGACAAGCTAAGAGCTGTTACCTACATCAGTTCATTTGAAAGCATTTTTATTGTTATGAGACATACAAGTAGGGAACAGGATGAAGCTGGAGTCATCTGTGGGCCAGCATTTTCATTTGATCAACTGACTTTATCTTGTTGACATAATAATGCTGTACGAATGTGTTCCATACTCAAAGTCATCCTGGGGATAAATGATTTCAGATGAAGTGATGTTCTGGAGAAGGGTACAGCCAAAGTGAAGTTGTTGCTTTTTGCCTGTCTTGTGGTATAGAAGCTTGCTTGTTGCTGCCCTCAAAGTGGATCCAAGTGTGGTACTTTGACCATATTGGCCTTGTACATAACAGTAAGGCCACCCACATCCCTCCTGTATTGAAGGCTCTACTGAAATGACAGATCTATCCAGGATTGGTCCAGGCGAGAGATGAGACGTCTTGCTCTGTTCTTTACTCTGTCAAGCAGTCGCAGATGAGAGGGGGGGAGGCAGGCAATCCAAGAAAGTGGAGCTTATTCAAGATGTGAATGTACTTGTGCCTCGTACAGACTCTGGCAACCCCTGCTGTCAAGCAGATGTGAGATACGGCGAAGTGCTGTGAACTTCCTGGCTGCCTTGTTTGCAAGATTACAACGTGGTTCTTCATGGTTAGTTTGGAGTCAAATTTCACCCCAAGGATATCAACTTTTCCCAGGTACCAACACACTCCCGCTCATACTTACTACTGCTCTGGCATTACCATTATGGTGCCTAGAGACAGTCATCAATTGTGGAAAAATAAATACATAAGCAGTATAATGTGATCCTTTATTGACAACGTTTCATCCACACATTGCTCTTTATCAAGTCACAAACAGATCTACCTGGGTGAAAGGTACGTGAGTATTTATAGGATGGAGTCTGGTGGAGAATGCTGGGTAGGTTGGATCTGAACCGGCATGTAACAATCTTCCAAGTAGTGTGATCGAGTCTAGGACCTTGGGTAGCTTTAGAAAAAGATTGGACAAGTAGATGAGTTGACCTTCTGCAGTGTTCCTCCATTCTTATGTTCTTATGTAGGATAACGATGAAGAAGTTTCTTGGCAAAATATTCAGCTATGTTATAGAAGCTTTTGTTTTGGTTGAAGTTGTTGGATATACAGATGAGTGATGATTGGAATCATCACTTATCTGTATAGTAGGGCCCCACTTATAAGGCAGGTTAGGTTCCAGGCTGCTGCAGGAAACCAGACATTGCTGGAAAACAGAACACCATTTGTTTCCACTTACAAATGCATATTAATGCCAGATAACAAGTTTACACTAACATATATTAAGTTAGCAATAGAACTAGGCATTAAAAAGATAAGAAATGTAATGCACACACAGTACACCCATTACTTACTTTAAAATATTTGTAGTCTTAATGTAGGGTGAGAGGTGAGTTTTATTGTTTTTAATTTTAAGCCTGCCCATAATGCTATGCATGTAAGTGGCTTTGGCATGCTACTCTTACCTGTATTTTTTTGTACCTTTGTATGTATGCTACAAATTATAAAATAAAATAAAAAATAAAAATATTTGTAAAAAGTCAGGTCTGGGAGGAATGGTAGTCATCCAAGGCAGCCCTTCCCACCCCACCCCACCCCACCCATATGTAATGTCAACAAACCAGGCGAGCACGTCTGGTTTGTTGACATTACAAGTTGTCTCCACATTGATAGAGTAGAATAAATGAAGACCAATACGTACTTCCATTCTCATGTAATTTTAGAAGGAATGATGCTCTGACAAATTAGTATTATTACAAGTTATTATTATTATCACAAATTATTATTATTACAAGTTGTTGTTGTTATTATCATAATGAAAAAGAAGTGCTAAACCCACAAGTTTTTATTATATAATTTTGAAAACAATATCATAGATGGATTAACCCTTTGAGGGTCGACAGGCCCTCTCCAAGACTCGTTCTCAGGGTCGGCCAAATTTAAAAAAAAAAATAATTTTTTCTTATGAAAAGATAGAGAATCTTTTCCCGATCATAATGACACCAAAAATATGAAATTTGATGGAAAACTTACGGAATTATGCTCTTGCGAAGTTAGCGGTCTCGGAGATGTTTACGGATCGGCGATTTTGCCCACTTTGAGCCCCATTTTCGGCCAGTTCCACTGTACTAGTCGACAAAAAACATGAATATTTCGCTAGAACTCTATTTTTTCTATTGAATGAGTGGAAGAAACCACCCATTTAACAATTTGAACTATCCAGTACAGTGGTCAGAATTTAGCAATTTTGCCAATTTCACACAAATTTCAAAAGATGCCAATTTCCGAATAGGGTCCAGAACAAACAAGAAATACATTCCTGGCACTAAAATGACATTTCCTCTGTTCATTAGTCACATCTCAAGACCCCTCTTACATTCTTTTGCTTTCCACTTTGAATTTTTATTCTCGCAAAAAATAGAAGATTTACTGTTATGCAGACTACTGCATTAGTGTAAAAAATGGTATGAATCATATTGGCGCACTTGCAAAAGAATATTAGACTCACCAGTTGACGTGTATTGGACGCTTGGCATGATTTGTTTACTTTTGAACTTTGGTAAAAATTGAACATTTCTGCTACTTTGAGCTCAATTTCAAGGTACTTTTCATTGTAAAACCAGTCAAAATCATCTCAATTTCTATGATATGCCTTCCATTCTATAAAATGAGACCAAGAAAACTAGAATACAACAATAAATACCATACGAAAATACAGTGCAGAGTCTCTGTTTTATTCCAAAAATATGGTCAAAGTTTTTTTTTTTCTCATTATGCACTGTGTGCTGCAGGATTTTTTTTATACCATGCACACTGACCACATAGACCCATTCTTTCGTATGTAGGCCTACCAGCTTTCTCCCACTAGATTTGAGGGCGCTAGAATTTAGGCGTACTAGTACGTCAAAAACCCTGGGTCGTAAGCCGTACTAGTACGTCCGAAACCTTCAAAGGGTTAATGGAAATGTCAATACAGTGGAACCCCGAGTTTCAGCCATAATCCCTTCCAGGAGCTAGGCCTAAAGTCGAAACAGCCTAAAGTTGAAGCAATATTTCCCATTAATGTAAATCCAATTAATCTGTTCCATCCAAAAATATTCACGAAAAATTTATTTTTTAAAGAATAAATACTGTAGTTTTACATACAGAAAACAATGAGAAATAAATATAAAGCCCTAATTTTAATGGATAAATGAACATTTAAATCAGTTTTACCTTTATTGAAGACTCTTGTTGGTGTATGAGATAGGCAAGAGAGTTTGTTTGGAGGCAGGACAAGATAGTCCTTCAATATGACAATAATATCAACTCTATGGATTATTTATCTATAACAATTCATCTAATATGACATAATAAACAATATTAATAACATAGGAACATGACATATACTCTAGAATGAATAAAATACATCATTACACATGTTACAACTGGTGTTGTGTTGTTGTTTGGTGTATAAGGGCCACTGAGAGCATAAACGGCAGCAGAGGCGGCAGTGTTTTCGTTTGCCCTGTATGCCTCAAACAACAATGGAGGAGTTAAGTTTCGTGTCATTTTTCTATCACTTAATCGCTTAACTTACTTGCTACACTCTTAATGCTACACTTTATCTCTGGTTGGCACTATAGCCTTTATCGACTCGTGCTGCTTTAGTATTGTACATATTGTAGAATCACCGAATCACTGAAGAAGGCACATTCTCACCTCTCTCTTCCTCCTCCACTTTGGTACTTTGCTACAATTTCTTTCTTCAATTTTATCATGTTTCTCACTGTCTTTTCCAAAGGGCTGCCGCTATGAAGTTTTTTGGGCCCATGGTGGCTTATTTCACAGTCACAATCTATAAACAAGCACTAAACACAGTAGCAGAAATGTTAAATTTTTGCCAATGTTCAGGAGTAAACAAATGACCTCACACATCTAATACATGCCAGCTGGTGGGTCTGATATGCATTCACAAATATGGTGATATTATTTATACAATTATTATAATATTGCATTACAGTAAATCTTCTATTTTTTTGGTTTGAATAATAATTCACTGTGTGAGTTAAAAATCAAAATGAAATTTATTTTTAAAGCCTGAAAACATAACTAATGAACAGAGGAAATGTTAGTTTAGTGCCAGGAATGCCTGCATTGTTTATTCTGGACCCTATTTTGAAATTGGAATATTTTGAATTTTGCACTAAATTGGCCAAATTACCAATTTCCAGTCACTTTATTTCGTGGTTGAAACAGTTGAGTTGGCAATTTCTTGTGCTCAGTCAATAGAACAGAAGTAATACTAGTGAAATAGCTAAGAATTTGGTCAACTGGAATAATGTAATTGGCCTAAAATGGGAGTCAAATTCGACAAAATCTCCGATGCGTAAATATCGCTGACACGTCAAAATTCGCGAGAGCATAATTTCATCAGTTTTCCATCAAATTTCATACTTTTTGTTTTATTACCTTCAGAAAAAGATTCTCTATCATTTCATAAGAACAAATAAAATTATTTTTTGAAAATTCTTTTACCCTGGTGGGCACTTTGAAATTTGGCCTCTGGACCCTGAAAGGGTTAATGTGCCCAAGAGATTATGTGGCATTGAGTAGAGAGACTCTTAGTGATTTTAATGTGTGCCTGTATGCCAGCACAGTGTGTAAGTATATTTAGGTACAGGTACACGAAAGTATAATTATCAGAGTATGTACAGATATAAATATGCAATAACTTCAAAATACTTGAAATTTTGGAAAATTTCCAGACATAATAGAGAGTTATGCTCCCGGAGAATGTAAACAAACCTGGTGGTGCACGCTGTATTTGAAAGACTACTCGCCATATAGTAATTTTGGTCATAATTTGACATCACCGTATTAGTGGAACACCATAAGGCAAAATGCCGTGAAGTGGGGCCCTACCATATATCCAACAACTTCAGCCAGAACAACGGCTTCTATAACATAGCTGAACCTCTTGCCAAGAAACTTCTTCATCGTTATCTCACGTATGAACATAAGAATGGAGGAACACTGCAGAAGGTCTACTCATCTACTTGTCCAATCTCTTTCTAAAGCTACCCAAGGTCCTAGACTTTATCACCATACTCAGAAGATTGTCACATGCAGGTTCAGATCCAAACTACCCAGAATTTTCCACCTGACTCCATCCTTTAAATACTCACGTACCTTTCACCCAGGTAGATCTGCTTGTGACTTGATAAAGCCCACTGTGTGGGTGAAACTTTGTCAATAAATGATCATATTATACTGCTTATGTGTTTATTTTTCCATTGTGTTGGTATTTTATACCATTTATTTCCATCATCATTTGTGTTTTCTCAGGTTTAGATGTTACCTGCCATCAGTTTCCCCAATGTGATGTACCTCTGAGCTGGTGATTGATGTAGCTTAGAGCAGCTGGCCCATGGCCAGGCTTTGAGAGTAGTTAAACTCTCGAAACTCTTCTTGCACTTCGACTGTTAGCATAAAATGCCATCATGTTTTTTCTTCTGCACATTTTTCCTATTCATCTTTGCTTTTACACAATTTCTGAAATTAGCATTACCCAGTGTTACTTCATGACTGTTATTATTACATAAGAACATAAGAAAGGAGGAACACTGCAGCAGACCTGTTGGCCCATACTAGGCAGGTCGTTTACAATTCATCCCACTAACAAAACATTTTCCCAACCCAATTTTCAATGCCACTCAAGAAATAAGCTCTGTTAACTCTATCCACTCATATGCAAGTCCTACTCAAATCCAACCCCTCTCACTCATGCATTTATCCAACCTAAATTTGAAACTAACCCAACTAGGTAGACTGTTCCACTCATCAACTACCCTATTTCCAAACCAATACTTTCCTATATCCTTTCTAAATCTAAACTTGTCCAATTTGAATCCATTACTGCCGGTTCTCTCTTGGAGAGATATCCTCAAGACCTTATCTATATCACCTTTATTAATACCCATCTTCCACTTATACACTTCGATCATGTCTCCCCTCATTCTTCGTTTAACAAGTGAATGTAATTTAAGGGTCTTCAATCTTTCTTCATAAGGAAGATTTCTAATGCTATGTATTAATTTAGTCATTCTATGCTGAATGTTTTCTAACGAATTTATGTCTGTTCTGTAATATGAAGACCAGAACTGAGCTGCATAATCTATGTGAGGCCTTACTAATGATGTATAAAGCTGTAATATAACCGCTGAACTTCTGTTGCTTACACTTCTTGATATAAATCCCAGTAATCTGTTTGCCTTATTACGTATGCTTAGGCATTGCTGTCTTCGTTTAAGGTTGCTGCTCACCATAACCCCCAAGTCCTTTTCGCAATCTGTATGGCTAAGTTCTACATTATTTAACTTATAAGAGCTAGGGTTATGGACACTCCCGAGCTTCAGAACCTTGCATTTTGTTATGTTGTTGTCCCTTATTACTTTGATAGTAAGGTTCTCACTACATATTCTAGTGTGGGGTAGCTTTTACATAAAGGCCTTATCAGTCTAGGGTAATACATACATTCATTCATGGTTGATCACCTCAGTCTCTGAAATCCTTTCACCAGCCCTCTTCACAGGTTATTTAACCCTTAAACGGTCCAAACGTATATATATGTTCACTCGCATAGCGCCCCAACTTTTTTGAGGGAAAAAACAACAATCTTTTCTTTTAAAAGGAAAAAAGGGCATATGGTACCCAGGCATCCCCAATTATTTTAATATGGCACACAGTGAGTGCACACACCCATTCTCTCATGTCTAGGTGACTCAGGCTTATTGTGGCAATGTTGAATGAATGACAAAGAAAACATATATGTACGTTTTGGGCGCTACGCTCGTGGACGTATATATACGTTTGGACCGTTTAAGGGTTAAACTACTTCTATAAAAAATCTAACTGTATTCTAAATAGATATGTACAGAATATACAATTACAGCACTCACATATTCAAAACATAAGCCTGCACACCCCTTAGCTGCTCTTCAAAGACAGCCCACATGGTGGATCTGGACAAATTGCCCTTCTTTCTTCTGGACTAACCAGTGTTTTGACACACTTTAGTCACCCTGGGTATGGTAGCCACAACTTAAGCTATAAAACTCACCCCTGGGGCACACATAATGCCCAAAAAATAGAAAGAAGGACCCAGAGGTCCTACCAGCTTGAAGTCAACAAAATTTATTTATGTATTTATTTATTTATTTATTTTATGTCTTTGCAAACAGTACAGTGAGATTTTGTATTTACAATAGTGGGTTGCAATGCAAAGAGAGCCTCTATTATGCCTAGGCATTATGGGCCAACTTAACATTATTGGCTTACAGTCTACTTAACACTAGGGAGTGTATCATAGTTGTACAGTAGGTTAGTAATTATTTCATAGTTGTGAAGTAGAATATTAATTATAAATGAATCAAAATTTGTATAATACAAAGATATATTTATATTAGAAAATGCTTTTTGTGAAAACAATGATTCAATTATATTCCTGTCAACAATGGATAAAAGGTTCAATGTGATTATTTCAGTTATGATGTGGGAGTATAAATAGGTGAGTAAGTGTGTACTGAGTATTTAACATTTAGTCTAGGGTGATTAAGTGGCTTTTGAGAAGAGTCTTAAATTGATTTTCAGACTGGGTTACTTTAATATCTTCTGGGAATGAATTCCATATTTTGGGGCCCTTTGTGTACATAGAGTTTTTACACAGAGGAGAGAGGGAGAGGGAGGAGCCTAGCTAAGCTCCTCCCACACCCACCAAAAAACAAAAGACTGTTGTCAAGCACAATTCTCTAGTTACCACAATTTTACCATACCTTATTTACTTTTACAAAAAGAAATACAACTTTATAAACTACTTATTTAAACTGTGTGTGTGTGTGTCTATAGTATAACATATTATATTGAGAAACCGGCTTGACTCGGCTGCCTTACAGCCATAAGAGTGATCTGCCCTTATGACATTTAGGCTGAGTCCCCATCAATTCAATATAATTAGGTATTCAAGAGTAACTGTTACTTATAAATACATGTTGGGTCCTATAGCCCCATAACACCCCCACCTCCAGACAAAGTCTCACAAAAGCTAGCCATGTCCCTCAGGATAAGGCTAGTAATAAAAAAAAAAATATTGCTTTAGCCTAAAGGTGGTTAGCAAGACTACTAGAAATGTTACATATTTCCCAGCATCATAACTATTCTTCACTTTACTGTTATTTACAACAAGGTGACATACTACATGGCAATCTACAAATTTTTGTGGCTCCACTGAACCTTCCCAGATTACACATGCACTTCCACCCCATACCACAGATTGCAGAGTTTTTTAGAAAGGCATTTTAACCATATCCACATACTCAAGGGTGTAACTATTTACAATTTTAGTGGCTTTTAACCCCTTCAGGGTCCAAGGCCCAAATCTGAGGTGGTGCCCCAGTGTCCAAGAATTTAAAAAAAAAAAAAATTTTTATTTTTTCTTATGAAATGGTAGAGAATCTTTTTGTGAAGGTAATAAAACAAAAAGTATGAAATTTGATGGAAAATTGACGAAATTATGCTCTCGCGAATTTTAATGTGTCAGCGATATTTACGAATCGGCGATTTTGCTGACTTTGACTCCCATTTTAGGCCAATTACATTATTCCAGTCAACCAAATTCTTAGCTATTTCACTAGTATTACTTCTATTCTATCGATTGAGCACAAGAAATCGCCAAGTCAACTGTTTCAACTACAAATTAAAGTGATCAGAAATTGTTAATTTGGCCAATTTAACACAAAGTTCAAAATATTCCAATTTCAAAATAGGGTCCAGAATAAACAATGTAGGTATTCCTGGAACTAAACTAACATTTCCTCTGTTCATTAGTTACGTTTTGAGGCTTTACAAATAAATTCCATTTTGATTTTTTATTCACATAATGAATTTTTATTCACACCAAAAAATAGAAGATTTACTGTTATGCAATACTGTAATAATTGTATAAATATCATCACCATATTTGTGAATGCATATTAGACCCACCAGCTGGCGTGTATTAGACGTGTGAGGTCGTTTGTTTACTCTTGAATATCAGCAAAAATTTAACATTTCTGCTACTTTGAGCTCAGTTTCAAGCCATTTCCAGTGCGAAAAACCAATCAAAAATCATCTCTATTTCTGTAATATGTCTTCCATTCTATCAAATGAGACCAAGAAATTGCAAATAGAACTATAAAAAACATACGAAAAAACACTGCAAAGTCGCTGTTTTAATCGAAAAATCACAATTTCAGTTTTTTTCTCTCATTATGCACAGCGTGCTGCAGGATCTGTTTTATGTGGTGCACACATACCACATAGATGTATTCTCTCATATCTAGGCCCAAATGTACCACTCACAGTTTATCAGAGTGAGCTGAGCTCATGACGTAGATCTACGGTTTGGACCCTGAACGTAAAGCCGTAGATCTACGGGACAGACCCTCAAAGGGTTAAAACAATACACATTACAATGCAAGAATTGCACACAATGCCCACTGTGAAAGCCTGCACCAACAGGCCTGTGCCTCTGCTGTGGTAATCCAGCAAGCAACTGGTACTCCAGAATGGCATCTTCCTGATCAGGAGATGAGAGTAGAGCCAAACCCAGAGCAGTCAGGTGTACACCAGACAGGAAACCTCACAAAGCATGTCAAGGTGTCTCTCACTTGGTGGCCGAACCAAACAGTGAGACTTTACAGTCAACACTCACGATCCTTAACATGGTCAGGCACTCAAGCCCATCTTCCGAGGTCCCACTCCACACAGATCCTCCAACCTAATGAAGAGAAGGCTGACACAGAACATGGAGGGTCCAAGGGACCACAAAGGCAAATCATTGGGCCGTTTCGTACGTAGAGCACACCAAGACGCAATATACCACATACCTTCCTGAACATCTCATGTTATTGAAGGTTGTCAACCTCTGCCTCAAGTCACAAATATGTACATATACACTGACCCTCATCACTCTTTTGGCTCTGACTCGTCTCCTTCACAGTCAGATGGCTGGTAGGGAGTCCTCAGGCTCGCCGAGAGTTCACCACTGCAAAAACAACAAGGTCAGCACATGACAAACACTATGTACAAAGTATGCACCATGCATCTGTATGAAACATCTAGAGAGAGCATCAACAACCACATTCTCTGAGCCTTTTATGTATTTAACTTCCAAATTGAAAGGTTGTAGGAACAAAGCCCATCTTAAGAGTCTTTGATTATGGTTTCTCATTCTTTGCAAAAACCTCACAGGGTTATGGTCACTATACACTATTACAGGATGTGGGGAAGCACTTCAAATTTCTGCACAGCCAACACCAAAGCCAAAGCCTCTTTCTCTACAGTTGCATAACCACGTTGATGCTTTTTTAATTTGGCTGAATGGTAACAAACTGGCTGAAGGCTATCTCTCTCATCACCCTGCAACAACACTGCACCTACCCCTACATCACTAGCATCCACTTGTAGAGAGAAGGGGCATTCAAACTCAGGACTTTTCAAGATAGGAGCATTCCCTAATAACATTTTCACATTTTCAAAAGCCCTGTCATATTTGTTGTCCCAGCTGAATTGAACTTTGGGACTGGTCAAAGTTGTCAGTGGTGACATTACCTGGGAGAGGTTGGGGCAGAACCGTCTGTAATAACCCACCCTGCCCAGGAACCTCATCACTGCTTTCCGATTCTGCAGTCTAGGAAAATTTATAATGGCCTCCACCTTAGCATTAATTGGGTCAACTTTCCCCTGACCAACTACATATCCTAAGAATTGTACACTGGCTTGGCCAAACTCACCTTTGCTCAGATTGATGGTTAGTTTGGCTTGGGCTAGACATTCAAACAACTTTTGTAATCTTACCAAGTGAGTTTCCCGCTGGTTACTGAATACCACAATATCATCTAGATAGGCCCGTACACCATCCAACCCTCTTATGACAGTATTTATACGATACTAGAAGGTGGCAGGAGCATTTTTTAACCCAAAAGGAAGTACGTGTACATTATATTGAAATAACCCATCTGGAGTGACGAAGGCTGAAATTTCCTTGGCTCGCTGGGTGAGGGGTATCTGATAATCTTTAAGTAAGTCCAGTTTGCTCACAAACTTTGCCCCTCCCACAGCATCAATCACATTATCCATACGTGGCAAAGGGATACAGTCAGCCTTTGTTACTTCATTTACTCTGCGATAGTCAGTGCACATATGCATAGATCCATCAGGTTTGGAAACCATCAGGCATGGAGATGCCCACTGACTCTCGCTAGGAACTACAAACTGGTTTTGAAGGAGAAATTTCACTTCTTCCTCCATGTGAAGTTGTTTTGTTTTTGCCAGCTTATTGGAACAGCTTCCCCGACATCCACATCATGGGGAGGCAATTTACTTACTTTGGGTACATCCCCAAACAAATCTGGAAATTTTTGGAGTAACTGAACCAAGTCACAGGCTCCCTGTACACTGGGTCCCTTCATGTGTGCCAAGGGATTTTGCACTATGGCTGAATTGCACAGCCCTTACTTCTGTTGTTACAGGAAGTTTTTTAGTAATGTCACACTCAACTTGGATGGCGGCAACTCCTGCCCTAGTATGGAATTTTTTCAACCTGTTAATGTGCACAGTCCTTTCTGATTTGTGACAGCCAGGCATCTTAATTACATAATTGGGCCCAGACCTGCGTGTGATGACAAAGGGTCCATCAAATCATGCAGCCAAGGCATGTCCCGGAAGTGGCTCCAAAGCTAACACTTCCTCTCCAACACTGAAGGAGCGAGGAGCTACCCTTTGGTCATACCGCTGCTTCATGGCCCTCTGACTAGCTTTGAGGTTGTCTGCTGCCATCTGTCTTGCCTGGTCCAATCGTTTCCTGAAAAAGAGAACATCTTCCGGCGGGGAAGCCTCATTTTCACCACCCAGCCAATGCTCCTTGAGAATAGTCAGTGGCCTCCCTTCACTGGATGACCATAGACGAGCTCGAAAGGGCTGAAACTGAGAGATTCTTGGGTGCTTTCCCACACGGCAAACAAGATAAAGGGGATCCCCTCATTCCAATCACTAGTGTTATTCATACAATAAGCTCGCATCATTGTCTTAAGGGTTTGATGAAATCTCTCTACTACTCCCTGAGACTGAGGGTGATAGGCAGTTGAAAATTTAGGCTGTACATCTAACCCCTTTAACACATTCCTAAATAATTTTGAGGTAAAGTTAGACCCTTGATCTGTTTGTACCTCCCTAGGAAAGCCAACATGGGAAAAGAACTTCTTCAAAACCCTTAAGACCACTCAAGCTGTTATCTTGCATAGAGGGATTGCTTCTGGATACCTGGTAGTGGAGCAAATTATTGTTAGTAAATAATTATTTCCCATTCTGGTCCTTGGGAGTGGGCCAACGACATCCACTACCAGCTTGCTGAAGGGTTCACCTGGTGCTGAAATAGGCTGAAGGGGAACAGGTTTAATGCTTTGATTAGGTTTCCCTATAATTTGGCAGATATGACAGGTCTTTATATAATCTCCTACCGTTTCTCACAGCTGAGGCCAGAAGAAGTGCCTGGAAACCCTGGATACTGTTTTAGCAATACCTAGGTGTCCACCTAGAGGTGTGTATGCGCTAAGCTAAGAACATGGTTTCTATAAGGCTCAGGCACCAATACCTGGTGACAAAAACTTGGCTCTCCTTCTACTGGTACTGCAACTGAAGGCGCCTTCTTCATTAGTATACCTTTCCTGAAATAGAAGCATTTACTTAAACGTAAAGATTCCTCCTCAGTTACAGCTGAGGCTCTGATCTACTTAAGAGTGTCATCACACCCCTGTGCAGCAATTAACTGCATCATAGTAGGCCCTCACACTACTTCCCTGATCCCTGCACTGATTAGGCTCGACTCGGGTTGTGGTATCCTTTTCTTCAGTCGACTGCAGTTCAACATCAGAAAATAGTTTCCAAACCTAAGCCCTCACCATCCTCATGAGAAATATCAGGATTACCCTTGGTAGCCTGGTCACGAGACATACTTTTTGTGATGTCACCAACAGGGAAAAGGTCTGGTAGGGTCTCCCTAGCCTTCTTCTCCCAAACTTTGGGGTCTGGTTCCCCCCATACTAGTGGTTCCTCACTGTCTAACAGACCCATAACATTGTTCCCAATAAGAGGTTAACTCCTTTGAAGGGAATTTCATCTGAAATACCTACAGGGAGATAACCAACTTGGTATGCAGATTCTATCCATAATTTGTGTACAGGTGTTTTTATGGGTGAACCTGTAATACCCTTCAATAATATATCTACTCCAGTATAGGTATCCTTAGACACTGGCAGCACTCCAGCACGTAGCAAGGGGTAGGTGCTACATCCATCTCTCAAGGACAGTATTTTCTCAACCCTACCCACATCCTTATGAAAGGCAACTGTGGACTTACTAGAAAATACCTGCATCCTGGGGTCTAGACTCAAAGGTTCCTTCTCACCTTGCTTTGAAGACCTAATACAGGGAACTGGGTGTGTGTCTGCAGTTAGGGTCCTCTGGGGTGGTTCCTTCCTTTCCTGATCTCGCAGTCTTGACCAGCAAAACTTTTGTGTGTGTCCAGTTTTGTTACAGTAGTAACAGGTATTTTTACCATTTGGTGTAGGAGTGGTACTGTTTATCTGAGGACCTGAAACATTATCTGATAATCTAGGTAAACTTTGAGCTCCAGCTGGCTTACCTTTTCCTTCTATTTTAGAGGGTGCTTCAGTCTTCGTTTATCCCTGAAAATTCTTGTCCCACTTACCTTTATGACCATAGGACTTTGAATAAGGCTTAGAACAAGTGAGGAAATTTTCAGAAGGAGCATGACTGTTTTTACTCACCAGCTTCCTGCAAGCCAAGAATCTGTCACCCAAATCCAGCGCTTCTGAAAGATTATCCGGGTTTTTGTCCTCCAAATATTCTCTGAGGTCAACAGGGATTGTATCATACAATTCCTCATGAACCATCAGATCTACTAATTTGTCATAGTCTTTATTAACTCCTTTAAAACAAACCCATTTCTTAAAAAGGAGCAGTTTCTCATTCCCAAACTCAGTTAAGGTCTGCCCATCCTGAAATTTTTGATTTCTGAACTTTTGTCTATATTTCTCAGGTATCATTAGGTATGCAAGCAATACTTCCTCCTTAATTTTATCATAGTCAGAAAAATCGTCCCCTTCCAGAGTCTCTACTCTCTGGAATCCTTTACCCACAAGCTGTGTGCGAACTAGGGTAGCCCACTTCTGTTTGGGCCATCCTTGCTACAAAGCAGTCTTCTCAAAAAAAGGAAAAATATCTCTGGGTCACTCTCTGTAAACTTAGGGACAAAATTTGCAGCTTTAGTTATGCTAAAATACTGCTCAGGCTCTTGTTCTGAACCTCCTAACCTTCGATGCTCTTCCTCCTTAGCTTTCATTAATTTCATTTCAACCTCTAGCACAGCTAGTCTAAGCCTCATCCTCTCCATTTTCATATCACCTGGAGTAGGTGATCCCTCATCTTCACTGTTACTAGGCATGTTTACTGATGAATTATTACCTTCATCCCTGAAGCCTGAAAAGTTTAAAGACTCATCTTCTGACATAGTTTTTATCCTTAAACACTTGCTTCCCTCCTACAGTATCGGTGGACAAAGTTTCCCACAGGCACATAAAATAACATAAATTGAATGTAAAATATGCACATAGCACTTACCATAACCACAACAAAAATGTGTTACTCAACCTTTCTCTCACCTTAGGAGAAAAACAACCTGTAAACTAATATATGAGAACAACACTTCCACTGACACCACCTTGGTAAATCTTCTCCTACCAGAAACATGCAACTGTTATTATCCCATACCAGTACATATAGTTCAAAGAATGTTTTGAGTTATTTTAGCAATCAAATAACTCTCCCGGTCAAGCTCCCATGTTATGTACTGCATCTGCCACTTTTCTGACCAGGTACTGAGTTTGTCTAAATCCTCCTGAAGTTCCCTGATATCTACATTTGAATCAATTATCCTACCTATCTTTGTGTTATTGGTGAATTTGCCCATTTCACTAGTAATTCCCTCATCACGATCATTAATATATATTATAAACAACAACGGGCCCAAGACTGATCTCTGTCGAACACCACTTGTTACAGATCCCCACTCGGATTTAACCCCATTTACGGACACTCTCTGCTTCCTGTCTGTGAGCCATGACTCGATCCATGAGAGCACTTTTCCCCCAATGCCATGAGCTGCCACTTTCTTTAACAGTCTTTGGTGTGGAACTCTATCAAAAGCCTTACTAAAATTTAAGTAAATAATATTAAATTCTTTATCATGATCAACAGCCTCAAAAGCTTTACTGGAGAAAGTTAATAAATTAGTTAGACAAGAATGGCCTCTCATGAATCCATGCTGAGTGTCATTAATCAGATTATGCTTATCCAGATGGCTTCTTATAATCTCAGCTTTAATTGACTCTAATAATTTGCCTACAATTGAAGTCAGGCTTATTGGGCGGTAATTTGACAGTAACGACTTGTCCCCTGCTATAAAAATAGAAATTACATTAGCCATCTTCCACTTATCAGACACTACACCTGTTTGAAGAGATAAATTAAAAATATTAGTCAATGGTTCACAGAGTTCCATTTTGCATTCCTTAAGAACCCTTGAAAAAGCTCATCAGGACCCGGCAACTTATTTTGCTTCAGTTGGTCTATTTGTTTCTTAACCATTTCACTAGTGACTGTGATGTTACATAATTTATCTTCTTCAGGCCCACTATAAAAATTATTTACTCGGATATTGTTAGTGTCTTCCTGTGTAAAAACCAAGAGAAAAGAATTATTTAAAATCGAGCACATTTCGTTCTCTTTGTTGCTAAGATGCCAATAGGTATTTTTAAGGGGACCTATCTTATCTCTAACTTTTGTTCTATACAACTGTTCTATACCCCTTTTAGCTTTTCTTATCCCCTTTTTAACCCTTTGACTGTCGCAGGCCCCTTTCTGAAACTGTCATTCTATGTCGCAAAATATTCGAAAAAAACAAAATTATTTTTTCATATGAAAATGTTAAGATTATTTTTCTGAGTGTTTTAGTCCAAAAAAAAAAAATTTGCCATCAGTACTTACCGAGATATAGAGCTGTGAAGTTTGCAGAAAATGAGCCGTGTATGGCAAGAGTGGCGACTGCCGCTCACCAGGTAAACTTTAGTTTACTTGTACGTTTTTGAAAGTTTTTTGTTTTTTTCACTATTTTATTTTTTCACATAACTTATGTGGCCTGTGAGACCAAAGTAAGGTGCAATGTACATATATACACTCGTTGTATACAACACAATAAGCACACAAACATAATTATCAATATATTGTTTACAAAACTTGTTTACAAAAACAAACAATACAAAAAATTGTTTATTACTATTGTTCTGTAATATATATACCAATGTACAGTCACCAAACATATTCCTAGAAGTTCTGCAGCTTGTGTAACTCTTTGAAACATGTTTTCATACACAATGGTGTTTTACACTCCTCACACATAAAAGCAGTGTGTGTGCATTTTTGTGGACTCTTTTTTTTATGTGCAAAGACAAAACACCTCGTCTGAGCAGTTTTCTTCAAAGTATTAGCAGGCAGTTGTGTTATGTAGTTATCCTAGGTAAATGGTCGTGTGTCATCATTCCTTCCTTCCTACTTTTCTGATGACGCAGTCTTGTGGCTCTCTCTGAGACAGAGAGCTAGATGAATAGACAGGGAGCTTGACAGACAGACAAATAGACAGACAGAAATGTTTGTGTACCAGCAAAAACAAAAGGAGGGCGATGGTCATCTAATCTTTCCTTATCAGCTCCACCCTCGTTTACGCTCATTAAACGTCAGTTCTTATCAGATGTTATCTTCCCTTATCTTGTCACTGTCATGGGGTGAACTTTTTTTTTTCTTGCTTCAAGGGAACAGTGTTATTACATCTTCTTCTTCTTCTTCTTCCTCCTCTTCCACTTCCTCTTCCACTTCCTCCTCCTCTTCCTCCTCTTCTCCTTTTCCTCTCTTCCTCCTCTCTTCTCCTCTTCTCCTCTTCCTCTTCCTCCTCCTCCTCCTCCTCCTCCTCCTCTTCTCCTCCTCTTCTCCTCTTCCTCTTGCTCCTCCTCTTCTCCTCCTCTTCCTCTTCCTCCTCCTCCTCCTCCTCCTCCTCCTCTTCCTCCCCCTCCTCCTCATCCTCTTCTTCCTCCTCTTCTTCCTCCTCCTCCTCCATTGCTTTTGGTCTCAAACTCCTCTAAATCATGAAATTGATCTTCACTGACACTTCCATCTGTGTTAGAGCATCACTTGGGAAGAGAAGAGTCCCAGATTTGCTGGGGAGGCACATATTTCTTACCACTAAACATGCTGAAAAAGGACAACTGAAATGGCATTCCCACAATGCACCACTGGCTCCCCGATTTTTTTTATATGGTGCACACTGACCATGGAGACCCATTCTCTCACATGTGTGCCTACCAGCTTTCTCCTGCTTGATTTGAAGCCGCTAGAATTTATGCATATAAATACATCAGAAACAGTGGTGCATAAGACGTATATATACGGTGTAAACAGTCAAAAGGTTAATGTCCCTTTTAATGTCAATATACTGATTCGTAAGATGACCCTCAACTCTTGATACACCTATAAATTCCTTTATGCCCTAAAAGATATTTGAGCCTATTATTCATCTATTTTGGGCCATTTCTAATTTATCTAATTTCATTATATGGGATAAACGTTCTTTGGGCAGCATGTATAGTGTTCAGAAAACTGTCATACTGATAGCTCTTTGTTACCCTAGTCATCAGATGATAAGTGTTCTCTAAGCCCATTGTAATCTGCTAAGTGAAAATCTGGAACTGTTACTGAGTTATCCCTACTATCATACTTCCATTCTATGCTGAAGGTAATTAATTTGTGATCGCTTGTGCCGAGTTCCTCTGTAATTTCTAAATTTTTAACAAGGGTTTCCTTGTTTGCCAGAACCAAATCAAGTAGGTTATTTCCCCTTGTAGGTTCTGTCACAAACTACTTCAAAAAACAGTCCTGAACTACTTCTAAGAAGTCATTTGATTCTAAATTCCCAGTCAAGAAAGTCCAATCAATGTGACTAAAGTTAAAGTCCCCTAGAATTACTACATTATTGTGCCTTGTGGCCTTAACAGTTTCCTCCCACAATAATTTCCCTTGGTCCCTATCTAAGTTTGGGGGACGGTATATCATTCCTAGAATAAATTTTTCGTGCCCCTCTGAAAATTCTATCCAGACAGACTCTATATGTGTTACTTCAGATTTAATACCTGTTTTTATGCAACAGTTCAAGCGATCTCGGACATACACTGCCCCCCCCCCCCACCTCACTTACCGATATTTCTATCTACGTACTTGGAGCAATTTAAAACCCTGAATGTGACATTCTGCACTTTTGGAATTAAACCATGTCTCGGTGATTGCAAATACATCAATGTTACCTGCACTAGCAACTAATCTCAACTTATCCATATTATTCCTAGCACTACAGCTATTAGCGTAATATATTTTTAAAAACCCTCCTTTCCCTTTACCCTTCCTGTTCATTTCTGTTTTTCCACTAAACCTATTACTGTCCTTTTCACCTAGTGCCATTCGCTTTCCAAATCCACCTCATTCTGCTTTTTACAGCCCCCCTAGAAATTTTTTACACACTGGGACTTCACTGTATTCTCGCAAAACCATAGCACTACTATGCCATTTTAAAGCCCAAACGTCCCTCCACGCAGTTGCCATGCCCCCACCCCGGGGACCTAGTAAGTGAACCCCCCGGCAAATTTTTGATGGGGAAAGGGGGTCCCAGTTGTGTGAATTACTGCTTTTTCCCAGTATGTCCAGCCAGCAATTGGCACCAATTCCCCCTTGGACAGCCATTGGGTTTCCAACTCCCTCCTTGGAAAAATACCACATATGCGGGGTTTCCCCACCCTTCCCCAAATTTAATCCTTTGTGACCATACCTGTAACGGGTCCTCACCCCTACGTCTGCTAACATCGTGCCTCCCCGCATGAGGCAGATAATAGGTTGCTCCATTACCTTTCATGAAAACGTCCAACAGCTAAAAATTCCTTCATCCCACCCCGGAAAAACAGCCCCCCTGCCTGTCCCTAAACAAAAGGGATATCCATAATCTTAATGCTTCAACAAACAATTTCGTACCTTCACTTTTGAAATTCAAAAGATGTTTTCCATTCTTAAAAGGGGGTTCAAGGTATCTCTCTCCAATTGCCAAGCTTTTCCCTTTGGGGCTGTTGTGAGTTCCAGTAACAACCCACATCGTCAGTAGCACCAAAAAAGGGTTGGAAGTTTCCCCCCCCCCTTTGTCTTTTGGTTTTTCATTGTTGTGCACCACTGACCCGTTTCCCCTTAAACCGAGGACTTCCCAACAGGAGGATTATACAATCCCCTTTTTTTTCCTCCCTTAAACGCCATATCTCCAGTTAGCAACCCTAACTCTCTTTTAGCTGCTGGTAGGTTGCTCAAGAGAGGGGATCTTGGTTTTGATTTACAGAGGCACACAAAAAAAGTCTTCATAGAGCTAAGTACAGGTCACCATGAGCTAAAATACGGGGCACCACTGACTAAGTACAGGTCACCCCTGAGCTAATACAGGTCACCCGAGCTAAGTACGGTCACCCCTCAAGCTAAGTAACCGGTCACCATGAATTCTAATTCAAAACCTAAGTCAATATATCCATACTCATTATTTTTTATTTCTAAACCCATACCTCTAACTAATCCAAGTTTAAAGTCCTAACAACCCCCTCAACTGAGCTAGCAAGAAAACCCACACCTACCCTGGATAAGTGAA
This sequence comes from Cherax quadricarinatus, assembly GCF_026875155.1. Classification (NCBI taxonomy): domain Eukaryota; kingdom Metazoa; phylum Arthropoda; class Malacostraca; order Decapoda; family Parastacidae; genus Cherax; species Cherax quadricarinatus. The sequence goes on along the minus strand of NC_069408.1, from coordinate 20,817,961 downwards.
CCCTTCCCTGGCATACATGTCATTTTGGCCGTAGAAGTGGTCCCAGTTGTCAATGAATGGTACTGCATTATCCTTACAGTGTTTGTCCAGCCAGTACCAATTGCTCTGGGCAACCATTCATTTCCAACACCCCTCCTTGGCAAAATGCAACATATCCAACCCACTAACAGAATAAACACTACCCAAGCAATAAGCTTTGATAATTATACTTACTCACTCAAATCCAACCCCCTCTCTCTCATGTATTTATCCAACCTAAATTTGAAACAACCCAAGGTTTTAGCTTCGATAGGACCTTGGGTAAAGGGATATGGACTGTTGTGGCAGGCTTCCTTGTGAAGAACATTGTGATGGGCAACTGAGGCCATTTCTTCATATCTACAAAAAGAGTTTTGTAGGAATTATGCTTGCTATCAAGTTGTTCTACACTTCAAAGCCTCTCAGTATAAATATGATTTGGTGGCTGGGAATTCGCGAATGTTTGAAGACCGCAAAAGTGGAAAACTGGAATGTTGAGGGAGACCTGTAGGGTCATCACTGCTTACTTTAATGATATTTGGCTGCTGAAATAATTATTCTTATTTTGTTTGGAAAAATCTGAATTAGAATTAAAAATTTTCACCTCTACTCAATCACTTAATATTAAGACAAATGGACAGTTGATTCTCACTAGAGATGAAAATGGATCATCATTGCTTATTTTAATGATATTTGACTGCTGAAATATTTTTTTTCTTTTTTTTTTTTTTTTTAAGACATTATTACTTTGTCTGGAAAAGTCTGAATTATTCTGAATTAGAATTAAAAGTTTTCACCACTGCTTAATATTAAGACAAATGTTATATTGCTATAATTCACAAACATCTTAAAAATTTCAAATTTCAGCTTGGGTTTTGAAATGGCTGACAGACCGCAACTTTTGTTTTCCAGATATCTTCAGTTATTAAATATAAGTAGAAATAACAAATACAGTATACAATTATTGTAGATCTACTTCAGTAACTAATATTCATCTAATATATATTTTATTTTGGTGATATTATAATCTAAGAAGTCCATTTGTTTAAAAATACTGTCCATGATCAATTCTTTTGTACCTAAGCTTGGTAAGCATGACACTGAATCATGATATTAGCTCAGAAGATAAGTATCTGCCCTCATTAACACCCCTCTTCAGGGAAGGTTGTTTAAGATTCAGTCTTATAACTGTAGTGTAAGCACCCTCGCAAGAAAGTGATGAGCAAATATAGTTAAAGGTTTTCTTTTGGTCCCACCTGCCTTAGTGGGAGATGGCCGATGTGTTAATAAAAAAAAAACGATTCCTTGATTAAAATATTTTCTTTGCGGAGTAATATCTCCAGTAACTCTTATAACATATAATAGATAAGTGCTTATTAGCATAATCACATACACCATACTAAGAAAGAAATAATAATAACATTTTACTCAGGCTTAAAAGAATTATGTAGCGAGGTAAATGTTTTGACAAACCCTGATTATTCACTGCATTTTGGGCAGAAATAAAATTAATTTAGAGTTTTCTTAAATTGATGAGCTGTACTAAGTTAAAAGTATGAATTTTGAGTCCGAAATTATTTATTGATTCATTTCAGTCAACTTGTTACCCACCATAAAAAAAAAAATAAGTATTTTAACTCTAATCCAGTGTATATTTTTCATGACATTTAAATTAAGATAGGCATGTTCTATAGGTAGAATGGAGAAAGATGACGAGATGACAGACTCGATGGATCCCAGGGAGCAATAATGACCTCGCCAACTGCAGCAGCACACCAATCGGTGTCCCTTTCTTTTCTTACATCACTAACGATCACATCGCTTGAAAATGCACATAACGTACCCATACTGGAGAACGACGCATTTGCTTTTCGCTTGTTTCCTATCAGGCATCGACAAAAGACCGCATGAAAATACTTCTTCGAACTCATACAGGAGAAAAACCCATAATATTTGACCTCATGTTCGTATTGTGGTGTCAAGAAAAGCAATCTGGATAACATTAAAAAACTCATATGGAATAAAGTACCATATAACTGATGAAGATGTTTTTATGGCATAAGTTACTACGTACATTATCTTGAAGGTCTTTTGTAAATCCAATGCTTGGTTTTTCTTCTACAGACACTCCCAATTTTGTATTTATATTTTTTTATATATAAAAAAAGAAAGAAAAGCACTTAAATTTTTATAACCATTAAGGTTACCAATTTCTTGATTATAAAACATAAGGTAATTTGAACTTTTTTTCTTGAAATCTCTCCCTATATAGACATTTTTTCCTCTTTCTGTGGGAATTTTTCTCTAAGGGTCGTAATAGCAATAAGCCAAGTCCTTAGTGAACCCTTTTAACAACTCATCTATCTCTTTTATTCACATTAAATTGTCATTAAGGCATTTCCACACACACACCACACACACACACACACCACACACACACCACACACACACCACACACTCACACTCACACTCACACTCACACTCACACACTCATCACTCACCACATCACATCACTCACTCACACCACACACTATCCCATCTCTCTCTCTCTCTCTCTCTCTCACCTCACTCTCTCCCTCCTCTCACTCACTCACATTATCACCTCACTCACTTCACTCACTCACATCACACACAACAACTCTCTCTCTCGGTTCTCTCTCTCTCTCTCTCTCTCTCACTGCGTTGCATCATCTCAGCGTCCTCTCTCTCTCTCTCTCACCTCTCTCTCTCTCTCCTCTCCTCTCTCTCTGAGTGAGTGAGTTATTGCTTACCCCTCCATAGTGTTGCCTACCAGACCACTCAAACTTCCTTTGCACTTGTTTTTCACCTCCATATGTTCCAAAACAGTTCTACTTTGATGTACCATCATTGACTTTCCACATCTTCATATGTTTCTATTTTATCATCTTTCTCCATTTACTAATATCACATGTGTATTTATCTCTTGTACCAGTTCCACTAAACACTTTCCTCTAGTTTAAATCACTTTGTTTTCCCCACAATGCCTAAGCTTTAGCATGAGCAAATGGTAATTCTTGCTTATTTTTCCTCTTTGTTTTCTTATGGAATAGATGAAGCACCCTTAGTGATTGTCAAAAGACTTTTTGCCAACTGTTTTTTTTTTCCTTTTCTGGAAGGTTTTTTTTTTACCACATGGATGTATTGCTGTAGATCAGGAAAGGGCTGTCTTCATGTCCAATGTAAAATTCACACTTCAAATTCTCCTCTTAAGATCCCATACTGTCTCTCATATCATAGTTTTCATATTCAATTGTTAAGTCTGTAATACATCTGGTATACAACTAATGAACAAGTGACAGTGTATATGTTCTTTTCTTTGGTCACCCTGCTTGGTGGAAGACATCCAAATGTGGTGTAAAGAAAACTGATTCCATCATGCAGTTTAAATGCCGTTGACATCTAATACTTGTATAGCATTTTCTTACTCCTGGTTCATTTGTACATGACATCACTTTTTTTTATTTTTGTTTAAGTAAATGAGACCAAAAAAGGAAACAGATATGCCCATCAGTCATGCAGTCCTGTCCTTTTCCAGAATGTTCCTACATTAACAGTTCTAATGTCCTCCAGATAACTACCATCCTCATCTTTCATCCAAGTGCAGACACTGTACTACAGGTCCACCAACACAAATCTGGCAATCAGACATCCGTTTCATCAGTTATTCGGCACTAATTCGCTAGCATAATTTCAAATTTCCAGGGTCGCCACACCAGCTTGCTGGTACTGTTCGGTGACACTGCTTGCTGCATAAATAACATTCCAATTTCTTTTTCTTCCATTTATTGTAATAACCTACTTACTTTTTAGCCTAGCCTTGGTTTTTCCCAACAAATAAAAGAAAGTGCCTTTTTAATTGTGAAAATCACATATGATACACAGTACATTGTCCATAAAAGATAAGGTGGCTTGAAGCCACTGTTCGGCTGCCAGAAGCTCAGTCTTGTGATGCAGGGGAATATGCTTATAACGAAATATGTCAACATTCGCTTATTTGCCCTATCACAATTGATCTAATGTGACATAATAACAATATAAATATAACACATGAAACATGTTAAATACTCCAGAAGAATAATAATTGGACCCACATGTAACGAATACACAAACACTATATAACTGCTTGTGCTAACCAACATAAACAAAACCTACAAGACATTAAAGAGCCTAGTGTTTCCCTAATAGACACAGCTGACCAACACCAATCCCCCTTTAAAATCAGCTTAATCATAGATTAATACCACAGACACTACCTTTCCTTTCTCATCAAATTACCCCAAGACACTAATAAAGTAACCTTCAGGCTTCATCATGAGCCATCCATTAAAAACTCCACAACAGCAAGTGACAAACATCGCCTGGCAAACTGAGTGCTAGAAATCTATAACAGATACGACGAATGTATTAATAATTTTCTAAAAAAGACCCAATACCTCTATAACAAGCACTGCCCGAAAAAAAACTAAACAGATCACAGCTACGAGACTGAACAGTTCCTGGCTAACACCCAGCATCCACAAATCCATAAATATAAAGCACCAGTATGAAAAACATTACAGAATGGGTCACATAACAGAACCAAACAAAACGTTATTCATCTGTCTTAACCAGCCTGATAAGAAAAGCAAAAAAATGTATTATGAGAACAGATTGTCCAACCTAAAAGGTGATAAAAAAAAGACCTGAAAACCCTATCTGAAATTCTAGGACAAAAAAAGATATCAGGAACAGAACAATCACACAAACAAAACCAATGAACCCTACCCCACTTACTGAACAGACAACCAAAGTTTTCATCTCCACACATAGGAAAAAACCTTGCAGTAAAATCCCCAAGCTCAAATACCAACCCCACCCCAGACTACCTCACTGGCACCTATCCAACAACACAACTGTTCCTAGCCTCACGACATCCAAAGAAGTCTTGCTTATTATCAACACCACTAAAGCACAAGACAGAATTAAATAACGAGAATAGGATAGCAGATGAACAAGGGGCCTTTAGAAAGGTAGGGGGTGTGTAGGACCATGGTGTTTACAGGAAACATATAAAGTGAACAGTAGTTAGATAAGGCTAAATAGGTCTTTGTGTGCATTTTATGGATTTGGAAAAGGCATATACAGAGTGATAGGGGGGCAATGTTGCAGAATGTTGCAATGTAATGTGTAGGAGGTAAGGTTACTGAAAGCAGTGAAGAGTTTTTTAACGAGGAATATGATGCTCAAGTTAGAGTCTGTGTAGAAAGAGAAATTTTTACCAGTAAAAGTAGGCCTTAGACAAGGATGTGTGATGCAACCGTGGTTGTTTAATATATTATAGATGGGGTTGTAAAGAAGTAAATGCGAGGGTCTTGCAACAGGCGTGGAGTTAAAAGATACAAATCACACACACACAAAGAGAGTTGTCACAGCTGCTCTTTGCTGAAGGACCCTGTGCTCTTCTGGAGATTCTGAAAGAGAAGCTGCAGATATTGGTGGATGAACTTGGTAGGTTGCAAAAGAAGAAAATAAAGGTGAATACAGGAATAGAAGTAAGGTTATAGGATAACAAAAAGATTAGGTGATGAACGATTGAATATCAGATTGGAGGGAGAGAGTATGGAGGAGTGAAACGTATTCAGATATTTGGGATTGACTGTCAGCGATGGGTCTATGAAAGATGAGGTTAATCATAGAATTTATGAGGGAAAAAGATGATGGTGCACTTAGGAGCTGTGGAGACAAAGAAGTTTTGTCCCTGGTTGGGAGGCAAAGAGGGGAATGTATGAGAGTATAGTTTTAACCAACGCTCTATAAGGGTGTGAAGCGTGGGTGATGAATGTTGCAGCGAGGAAGAAGCTGGAGGCAGTGGAGATGTCATGTCTGAGGCAATTGTGTGGTGGAATATAAGCAGAGAATTCGCGTAGTTTGGAAGTTAGAGGAGGTGTCGAGATTACCAAAACTGTTGTCCAGAGAGGGATGAGGAAGGTTGTTTGAGGTGGTTCGGACATGTAGAGATAAGGAGCGAAACAGAATGACTTCAAGAGTGTATCAGTCTGTAGTGAAGGAAGCGGGTAGGGTCGGCCTAGGAAGTTGGAGGGAGGGGTAAGGAGGTTTTGTGTGCGAGGGGCTTGGACTTCCAGCAAGGCATGCTGAGCGGTTTTGATAGGAGTGAATGGAGTACGAAATGGTTTTTTTAATACTGAAACTGCTGTTGGAAATGTGAAGCAAGTAACATTTATGAAGGATTCATTGGAAACCGCAGGCCGGACTGAGTTCCTGGGATGGGAGTACAGTGCCTGCACTCTGAAAGTAGTGGTGTTAATGTTTGCAGATTAAAACATGTAGTGTAAAGCACCCTTCTGCAAGACAGTTGATGGAGTGAATGATGGTGAAAGTGTTTTCTTTTTCAGGCCACACTCCCCTGCCTTGGTGGGAATCGGCAGTGTGAAAAAATAAAAATAAAAACCACCCATTAATACAAAAAAGTTCACAAGTGATGTCACCATCCATTGCAACACACTTTTAACAAATCCAACGAAATCCTCTACTTCCTAACAGTTCTCAAAATACAAGGGTCACCCCCGATCCATAAACGAGGAGATTAAGCAGACTTGAATAACTATAAGCCAAGTTTCCAACTTACACCCTCTCTCTAAAATCTTTGAAAAACTAATTCATAAGCGAAACTATTCCTACCTCATCACCCACAACAGACTTAACCCCTGTCCAGTTGGTTTCAGGCCTAATAAAAATACGAATGAAGCTATATACACATGCTAATCACAAATATACACTGGCACTCAAGAAAAAAGAAGTCCCAATTGGGGTTCTTCATTGATTTACGTAAAGCTTTGGATACAGTTGAACCATTATTGCTGCACATAAATTTTCACACTAGGTATACAGAGGGCACACCCTCAACTACCTAAAGTCTTACTTCGCACAGAAGCATATGTGTACACAAATGGAACAAATTCTTCTCACACAGCCAATTACAGTTGTGTCCCACAGGAAGTGGTCCCGTGGTCCTCCTTCTCTTTCATTTCATAAACGACCTACCAAATGCATCGCAACTACTCAAATCCACACTATTTGCAGATGACACCTACATACGCTTCTCTCACCCAAGCCCAGTGATGCAGCCTATACTGGAAATACCCGAGATTACAGAAAATAGTATCTAACGGATGATGATTAACAAACTTGCACGTCAATATTGACAAAACTACTACATTCAGTTTGGAACAGAACTACAGATGTTCCTCTAACGAATAAAAACGAATCACCTATCACTAAGCACACAGAGGGAAACTTCTTAGAATCCACCTTGAAAAGACTCAAATTTTCAAACACACGTACAACAAATTTCCAAGAAAATCTCCAAGACCGTAGGCATGCTATTTGAATAAAGGTACTATGTTCCCCAGTCAGCCCTCCTGGCCCTATATCACTCACTCATTTTACCCCATCTCACTCCTAAGGGAATTTCAAGCATGGGCTCATCAAACAATTATCATCTCAGACCATTAAATTACCCAACAAAAGGCTCAGTCAGAACAAAATTCCCATCTCCAGCAGAATACTCCACCAATATTCCAAACTCTAAACTTTACTCACCGTACAAAAACATCCATAATTATTATTGTGACTATACAACATACATAGAACCACTAATCTCGGATATAAACCCTCCCATCAAACTCTCCTTACCAACCTCAACAAAACACATGCCGTAACACAAGCACAGAATCCACTCTTCGTATGTTCTCCATGTCCCATCTTCACACTAATAAAAACTCCAATTTCACATAAAAGCCCCAAAATCTGAATTCATTACCTGTGAATACATCAACAGAAATACTGTCTGTTTATAAATTCAAAACTCTTCATAAAAACCACTTACTCAGCCACAATTAATTAATACTGATAACTGAATATCATAAATGTATAACCTATGACCTGTCAAACAATTATTTTTTTATAATTACATTATCTAATAGAATATTCCATTCTCATGAATGCACAGTAACTCATCTATGACCATATGTCCCTGTAATCTGCACTACAAATCATTGATGTTGCTCGATCTGATTCAATTATATTATACATTGTTTTGCTACAAATTTGTACATTTTTAATGCTTTCATACTTGAAATACATTGAAACTGTACTTGGCAGTTTAATCCATTCCAGACCTTGCGTCGCAACTGGATTGCACGTTTGCAAGTCAATGTTCCTCATTTAAATTAAATGAAATGCAATTAATCGTTCCAGTTGATTCTGAGAATCTGTATAATCCTACGGTTTAGCGCTTCCTCCTTGATTATATATAATAATATGAATACTGACTGTAACTCTCAATAATTCCGCTAATATCAGCTCTATGGTTATTTTATCTATCTCACTTCATATGAAAATTACATAAAAAACCAAAACTTTAATTTAAAAAATAACATAGAAAACCTAATAATACTCTAAAATAAATAAGCAACATAATTCAAGTGAGATATGGTGGTTTCGGCGGCCGACGAAGAGTTTATCTGGAGACAGGAAAAAGTACTCCTTGAATATTTTGCTATCAACTCAACGCTTATATATCTATCACAGTTCATCTAATTATGAAATAATAAACAATATAAATACATAGAAACCTGATATATGCTCTAGAAATGAATAAATGATGTCATTTTCCTCACAAGTGGAGGTGGCCACAACTGCACCCCATTTGTTGTGTGTAAACACTGCCATCCTAGTGAATGGCCCTTTTGACAGCCAACTGTTATTATAATTTATTAATGTGTAGGTACCTGTAGTTATCATATATGTAACTTATTATTATACATATATTATTATTATTATACATATTATTATACATTATTATTATTATTGTGTAAATAATTTGTAATTTTTATTTACACAAAAAATATAAGATTTACTGTTATGCCTTACTGCAATAATTGTATAAATAATGTCAACTCATTCACACTACTCTTGAACATAGCCAAGCAATGGAGCATTTCTCCTAAGTCGAGCTCAATTTCAAGGTAATTTTCATCGTGAAAGCAATCAAAATCACATCTATTTCTGTAATATGTCTTCCAGTCTATCAAATGAGACAAAAAAAACGAGGATACATCCATAAAAGCCATACGAAAATACCACTAGGGGGTGGCTAATTGCTGAGAAGTAAACTCCATTATTTCTGCTCCAATTTCTTTCAGTTTTGGTGTAAGTTAAGTAACGTCTTTCCATCATACATTGCCCAAGTTTCAATAAGATAGTCCAACAAACAAATACGATACAATTCCCTAGATCAAGAGCAAGAGTCCCTCACCAGCGTCAAGGAACCTTCCTTGAGGTCTGCTCGTTTATGGAAATTTTGCTCGCTTATGGAAGCAAAAAATCAACCCATCGACAGCTCCTATTTGGAAAAACTAGCACGTGGATGTGCTAGCAAGTAGAGGTTTCACTGTACTCATTTGTACTTCATGTTGTAATTTGTATACTGTAAATTTTACCACTGAATATATCATTGCTTAGTTAATCTTAAGTTAATTTTAAGCCTGTCCACAATGCTCTGCATACAAGGGGCTTTTGGCATGTACACCCAATCACTATTTTTCTTTGTACAACTATGTATCATGTCCAAATAAAAAATAAAATAAATAAATAATACTCAGCAGTTCAACAGAGGTATGAAGAGGATATGGGATACAAGTACCATTCTCCTATCCCTGTCTTGGGGCTTATATTAGAGAAAACAGAGTAAAGCACATGGCTTTGCTCCATTTGCCCAGCAAACAGGTGAGAAAAATAATTATGTACCAAAAATTATATATGGTAACCCAAGCCAGGTACTAGAAAATAAGTCACTTTGTCTGTACTTTTTTGGGTTTATCCTAGTTCTGTACTACATACTCTTCTATGCATGATAATCTGTGTAAGAAAATAGCTTGTTTGTTTCAGTTTTATGGTGCACTAGATATACACTCATAGTGCACCATAAAACTGAAACAAACAAGCTTGTTATCTCTACATAGATTATCAATGCATAGCAGCGAATGTGTACAGAACGAGATACCCCGAAAAAGTCAGACAAAGTGACATATTTCTAGTAACCGGCTTGGGCTTACCATATATTATTTTTGTACATAATTATTTTTTCTCACTTGTTTGTTGGCAAATCTTATGAAACATAAGGCAGTGTATGATGGAAGGATGTGCTATATTAACGTACATAAATAATGGAGTTTCATTTCTCAAACCATTAGCTCCCCAAACGGTATATTTCATATGTTTTTTTTTATGGTTGTACACCTAACCATCCAACATATGACCTGCTCGACATACGTCCACTTCTACTTACGACCGAGCATCTGGCAGCTGGGCTGGGCTGGGCCGCTGATGCACACCGCTTGTACGATATTTGACAATACTACGCGCTGCATGCGTCATGCAGGCAGCATCATTTTGAGTAACCCTGCCCTATCAGCAGCATCATACTGTATTAACTGTACTAACTGGACAGTAAATTCACCATGGCCCCTAAGCTGAAAGTCGTGAATCTTGCACTGGAGATTGGTGCAAGAAAGGCCTTAACTCTCGAACCTCTCTGTTTGTATTTCATCACAGTTGCACATAAACCAGTTCTGTATTCTGTCTGCCTTAATCTGTGTTCTCTGTGTGTCTGTTATCTGTCTGTCTACCTATGTGTCTGTTTTTCTGTCTACCTGTGTTCACCTTTCTGTCTACCTGTGGTGTCTGTTTCGTCTACTGTGTTGTCTGTTCTTTTACGTCTACCTGTGTTTCTGTCTACCTGTTGTGTTCTTTCTGTACTACCTGTTTGCCTTAATGTCTACCTGTGTTGTTGTCTTTCCTGTCACCTGTGTCTGTCTTTTCTGTTACCTGTGTGTGTCTTTCTGTCTAAACCTGTATGTCTTTCGGTCTACCTGTGTTGTCCTTTCTGTCTAACCTGTGTTGTGTCTTTTTCTGTCACCTGTGTTCCCGGTCTTTCTGTCTACCTGTGTGTCTGTCTCTGTCTAACCTGTGTGTTGTCATTCTGTCACCTGTGTGTGTGTCTTTCTTTCTGCATGCCTGTCCAGAGCCACTCCAAATATCATTAATAAAGATAATAATGACGTTGAGGCACATTAAATGTGTATAAAAACTTTTAATAATAGACATTTGCTTAATCCATCTAATGATTTTTTTCAAAATTATATAATAACATCTTACATAACATAAAAATTTCAACAAATATGAGATGTGTTGCTGTCGGCTTTACAGACTGAACAGAAACGCATTCGTGTCGGGCTGGTAACAACAAGAACCTCTCTTCTACCCTCTCATTCTCTTCATTATCTTGTTTACTCACCTCTCACATACATTAGACTACAGAAAATTTTAAAGTAGGGAGTAATGAGGGACACGATTGTTTATATTATAGTTTTAATAAGTCAAATTATTATTAATTAGTGCATATATATTATTGTAATCACAGGTCCGCCATCACAAACTGGCAATCAGACATCCGTTTCATCAGTTATTCGGCACTAATTTCGGCTAGCATTAATTTCAAAATTTTCCAGGGTCGCCACAACCAGCTTGCTTGTACTGTTTCGTGACACTGCTTCTGCATAAATCATTCCAATTTCTTTTTTCTCCATTTATTTGTTATAAACCTACATTACATTTAGCCCTAGCCATGGTTCCAACAAATAAAAGAAAATGCTTTTTATTGTGTAAAGGCACATACACAGTATCCATTGTCCATAAAAGAAAAGGTGGCTTTGAAGCCACTGTCGGCTGCCATAGCCTCCTTCTTGTGATGCAGGGGAATATCCTTTATAAGCTAATGTCAACACTTCGGCTTATTTGCCTATCACAATTGATCTAATGTGACATAATAAACAATAGAAATATAACATGAAAACATGTTAAATACTCCAGAATGAAATAATTATTGGACCCACATGTAACTGAATTCACAAACACTTATGTAACTGCTTGTGCTACCAACAGTAAACAAAACCTACAAGAATTAACGAGACAAGAGTTTCCCTATTAGACACATCGGACCAACAACCATATCCCCTTTAAAAAATCAGGCTTAATCATAGATAATACCACAGACCACTACCTTTCCTTTCTCATAACCAATCTAGGTAAATTACCCCAAGACACTACGTAAAGTATCCTGTCAGGCTTCAACATGAGCAGCCATAAATAACTTCACTACACAGTGACAAATCATCGACTGGCAAACTGAGCTAGAATCTATACCGATACTGACGAATGTATTAAACTTTCTAAAAAGACCTCAATACCTCTATAACACGCACTGCCCGAAAAAAAAAACTAACAGATCACAGCTACGAGACTGAACAAGTACCTGGCTAACCACCCAGTATCCTCATATCCATAAATTTAAAGCAGCCAGTATGACAACAGCACAGAATGGGTCACAAACCAATACCCAAACAAAACGTTATTCAACGTCCTAAACCAGACCTGATAAGAAAAGGCAAAAAAATGTATTATAACAATGTCCAACCTAAAAAGGTGTAATAAAAAAAAAGACCTGAAAACCCTATCTGAAATTCTAGAACAAAAAGAAATCAGAGAAGCCAGAAAACAATTCACGACTACCAAAACCAGATAACCCCTACTCACACTTACTGAAACAGCAGACGTCAATGTTTACTTCTCCACCATAGTAAAAACCTGCAGTAAAATCCAAGGCTCAAATACCCCAAACCTCAATGACTACCTCACTGGCACCTACCGAACACACTGTTCCTAGCTCCGACCATCCAAAAGAATTCTTGGCTTATTATCAACACACTAAAGAACAAGACAGGAGATTTAAATAACGGAGAATCTGAATAGCAGAAGAACAAGGAGGGCTTTAGAAAGGTAGGGGGGTTGTGGACAGGATTACAGTGAAACAAATAAGTGAACAGTATTTAGATAAGGCTAAAGAGAGGTCTTTGTGGCATTTTATGGATTTGAAAAGGCATATGACAGAGTGGATATGGGGCAATGTGCAGATGTGCAAGTGTATGGTGTAGTAAGTTAGGTTACTGACGCAGTGAAGAGTATTTACAAACGAGGATAGTGAGGCGTTCAAGTTAGAGTGTGTAAGGAAAGAGGGAAATTTTTTCCCATAACAGTAGAGGTGCCTTCGACAAGATGTGTGATGTCACCGTGGTTGTTTAATAAAATTTATAGATGGGGTTGTAAGAGAAGTAAATGCGAGGGTCTTGGCAACAGGCGGGGAGTTAAAAGATAAAGAATCACACACAAAGTGGGAGTTGTCACAGCTGCTCTTTGCTGATGACACTGTGCTCTTGGGAGATTCTGAAGAGAAGCTGCAGAGATTGGTGGATGAATTTGGTAGGGTGTGCAAAAGAAGAAAATTAAAGGTGAATACAGGAAAGAGTAAGGTTATGAGGATAACAAAAAGATTAGGTGATGAAAGATTGAATATCAGATTGGAGGGAGAGAGTATGGAGGAGGTGAACGTATTCAGATATTTGGGAGTGGACGTGTCAGCGGATGGGTCTATGAAAGATGAGGTGAATCATAGAATTGATGAGGGAAAAAGAGTGAGTGGTGCACTTAGGAGTCTGTGGAGACAAAGAAGTTTGTCCTTGGAGGCAAAGAGGGAATGTATGAGAGTATAGTTTTACCAACGCTCTTATATGGTGTGAAGCGTGGGTGATGAATGTTGCAGCGAGGAGAAGGCTGGAGGCAGTGGAGATGTCATGTCTGAGGGCAATGTGTGGTGTGAATATAATGCAGAGAATTCGTAGTTTGGAAGTTAGGAGGAGTGCGAGATTAACCAAAACTGTTGTCCAGAGGGCTGAGGAAGGGTTGTTGAGGTGGTTCGGACATGTAGAGAGAATGGAGCGAAACAGAATGACTTCAAGAGTGTATCAGTCTGTAGTGAAGGAAGGCGGGGTAGGGGTCGGCCTAGGAAAGGTTGGAGGGAGGGGTAAAGGAGGTTTTGTGTGCGAGGGGCTTGGACTTCCAGCAGGCATGCGTGAGCGTGTTTGATAGGAGTGAATGGAGACAAATGGTTTTTAATACTTGACGTGCTGTTGGAATGTGAGCAAAGTAACATTTATGAAGGGATTCAGGGAAACCGGCAGGCCGGACTTGAGTCCTGGAGATGGGAAGTACAGTGCCTGCACTCTGAAGGAGGGGTGTTAATGTTGCAGTTTAAAAACTGTAGTGTAAAGCACCTTCTGGCAAGACAGTGATGGAGTGAATGATGGTGAAAGTTTTTCTTTTTCGGGCCACCCTGCCTTGGTGGGAATCGGCCAGTGTGATAATAATAAAAATAAAAACCACCCTTTATATACAAAAAAGTTTCACAAGTGATGTCACCAGTCATTGCAACACACTTTAACAAATCCAACGAATCCTCTACCTTCCCTACAGTTCTCAAAATAGCAAGGGTCACCCCGATCCATAAAGGAGGAGATTAAGCAGACTTGAATAACTATAAGCCAATGTCCAACTTACACCCTCTCTCTAAAATCTTTGAAAAACTAATTCATAAGCGAATCTATTCCTACCTCATCTCCCACAACATACTTAACCCCTGTCAGTTTGGGTTCAGGCCTAATAAAAATACGAATGATGCTATTATACACATGCTAACACAAATATACACTGCACTCAAGAAAAAAGAAGTCCCATTGGGGTTCTTCATTGATTTACGTAAAGCTTTTGATACAGTTGACCATGATTTGCTGCACATAAAATTTTCACACTATGGTATAAGAGGGCACTCCCTCAACTACCTAAAGTCATACCTTAGCAGCAGAAGCCAATATGTGTACACAAATGGAACAAATTCTTCCACACAGCCAATTACAGTTGGTGTCCCACAGGGAAGTGTCCGTGGCCTCCTTCTCTTTCTCATTTACATAAACGACCTACCAAATGCATCGCAACTACTCAAATCCACACTATTTGCAGATGACACTACATACGTCTTCTCTCACCCAAGCCCAGTTATGCTAGCCAATACTGTAAATACCGAATTACAGAAAATAGTATCTACCTGGATGATGATTAACAAACTTGCTCTCAATATTGACAAAACCTACTACATTCAGTTTGGGAACAGAACTACAGATGTTCCTCTTAACGTAATGACAAACGAATCACCTATCACAAAGCTCACAGAGGGAAAATTCTTAGGAATCCACCTTGATAATAGACTCAAATTTCAAACACACGTACAACAAATTTCCAAGAAAATCTCCAAGACCGTAGGCATGCTATTGAAGATATGGTACTATGTTCCACAGTCAGCCCTCCTGGCCCTATATCACTCACTCATTTACCCCTATCTCACCTATGGAATTTCTGCATGGGGCTCATCAACAATAAATCATCTCAGACCATTAATTACCCAACAAAAGGCTGCAGTCAGAACAAATTCCCACTCCAGGCAGCATACTCCACCAATATTCAAAACTCTAAACTTACTCACCGTACAAAACATCCATACTTATTATTGTGTCTACTACATACATAGAACACTAAACTCGGATATAAACCCTCCCCTCAAACTTCTCCTTACCAACCTCAACAAAACACATGACCGTAACACAAGGCACAGATCACTCTTCGATGTTCTCCATGTCCATCTCACACTATGTAAAAACTCAATTCACATAAAAGCCCCAAAAATCTGGAATTCATTACCTGTGAATATAAAAGAAATACTGTCTGTTTATCAATTCAAAACTCTTCTTAAAAACCACTTACTCAGCCACAATTAAATTAATACTGAATAACTGAATATCATAAATGTATAACCTATGACCCTGTCAAACTATGTTTTTTTTTAATTACATTACCTAATAGAATATTCCATTCTCATGAATGCACAGTAACTCATCTAATGACCATATGTCCTGTTTCTGCACTACAAATCATTGATGTTGCTCGATCTGATTCAATTATATTATACATTGTTTTGCTACAAATTTGTACATTTTTAATGCTTCTTACTTGAAATACAGTGGAAACTGTACTTGCGAGTTTAATCCATTCCATGACCTTGCTCGCAACTGGATTTGCTCGTTTGCAGAGTCAATGTTCCTCATTTAAATTAAATGAAATGCAATTAATCTGTTCCAGTTGAATACTGACTGCTGTATAATCCTACGGGTTTAGCGCTTCCTCTTGATTATAATAATAATAATGAATACTGACTGTACTTCAATAATTCCGCTAATATCAGCTCTATGGTTTATTTATCTATCTCACTTCATCTGATATGACATAATAAACAATATAAATAACATAGAAACCTAATATATACTCTAAAATAAATAAGCAACATAATTCAAGTAGTGATATGGGTGGTTTCGGCGGCCGACGAGAGTTTATCTGGAGACAGGACAAAGTACTCCTTGAATATTTTGCTATCAACTCTACGGCTTATTTATCTATCACAGTTCATCTAATATGAAATAATAAACAATATAAATAACATAGAAACCTGATATATGCTCTAGAATGAATAAATTATGTCATTTTCTCACAGGTGGAGGTGGCCACAACTGCTCCCCATTTGTTGTGGTAAACACTGCCATCTAGTGATGGCCTTTTGAAGCCATCTGTTATTATAATTATTATTGTGTAGTACATTATTATTATATATGTATTATTATTATACATATATTATTATTATTATACATATTATTATACATTATTATTATTATTGTGTAAATAATTTGTAATTTTTATTTACACAAAAAATATAAGATTTACTGTTATGCCTTACTGCAATAATTGTATAAATAATGTCAACTC
>NC_069408.1:20600040-20800601 GCF_026875155.1 Cherax quadricarinatus | reverse complement strand
GGGGATTGAAAGGTGTCGTGTATTTAATATGCCAAAAATTAATGTTACCTGCATACCAGCCAGTGTGAAAGTTTATAGGTACAGGTACACATAAGTATCCTTATCAGGTACAGTAGGGCCCGCATGGGCCACTTGGACTGCCTCGCATGGGCCAGTAGGCTGCTGCAGTGTTCCTTCGTTTCTTATGTTCTTATGGACATTTCAAATTATGACCAAAACTATATGGCTCCCCCCACCTGACTGTATTAGAGAGTCAGGTGGGGGGAGCTGTATAGAGAGTTTTAGTCACAATTTGAATGTCCGCATTAGTGGAACACCATAATGCGAAATGCCATAAAGTGGGGTATCTTGCTGCTTGGTGATTTCAGTTTAAGACATACAAAATGGAAGAAATGTAGCAAATACTAATGTGATAACAGAGATAATCCCTGGAGGCAGCTCAGATGAAAGTCACACACATGAGTTGCTAATCTCTGCAATAAATTTACCCTAACCAGCAGATATTGGGATCATCAAGCCTGGGAAAACACTAGATCTTATTTTCACTAATAATGAGGACCTGGTATGAAATATAACAATATCAAAGACAGTTAATTCAGATCACAACCTAATCGAAGTCCAGACTTAAATGCACAGGGGTCCATGACCAGCAAAATGCATAATTATGAGGGGTGCTGTCACCAAATTCAGCTTTATCAACAAGAACATCAACTGGGATCAAATAAATCATGTCTTTAATGAAACATGCTGGGGAAGATATCTTAAGTATTACCATTGAGTTAAATCTGCTTGAAAATGCCCCGGCATGATAGTGGCTTTCTTTGTACCAATCAAATTATGAAATGTAAACACACATTGTAACCTTTCCAAAGAAATAAACTTTTGTTTGTTGTTGTTTTGTAAGTAACATGGATCTGAACCTGTGTCTTGAAAGGATCAACTCTTTGGCAGTTGAAGTATGCTCAAGGCATGTTTCCCTAAGGAAAAAGAAGAGAAGACGTACACTGGAAGAGAGAGTGCTCCCTCTACAGACAAGGTTGAAGAATCACTTGAGCTTCTCAGGGGGGCTAAATAAGCTGAAATGTGGAAGGAGGCACTGACAAGGGAAGTAAAAAATATTGAACTTGAGTAAAATGATTCATACAGTACTCAGGAGAGAAAAGAGAAGCTAAGAACAAATAATGAAATTGAAAGAAATCCAAATTTTTTCTTTTCACATGCCAAAAATAAGGCAAAAAACACATCCAGTATCAGGCACATGCTCAGACAAGATATCAACAAAGAAAGGAGTGACGACATTGTTTTTCTTGAACACACTGGGAGTTTCAGAGTGATACACGAGTAAAGGCTTCACTTCAAAATCCCATTAGCGTTAGCACAGAACAAGAGAGATAATGTCTTTCATAGGCTTGTGTCCGGCAGTGCCTTTTTCCTCTGCGTGATGTAGGTCCTTTTGGCTCTTCTTCCAAAAGAGGCCTGTTTTGTCACAATTGAACACTTGTTGGGGTTGGAATTCTTCAGCCTCTACGTACCCTTGAATTTCTCCACAAATTGTTCAGCTGCAATCTGTCAAAACTTGCAGTGAGTGCGAGTGCGAGTGTGTGCGAATGTATGTATGTGTGTGTGTGTGTGTGTGTGTGTGAATGAATGAATGAATGAATGAATGGAATCAGAAAGAGTGTCAGAGACAGAGAGAGTGAGTCGGATAGAGAGGGACAGTCCAAACTGTTGCTAAGTCTACACATTTGTACTGCACTGTTGTGTGTACTTATTGTACTGTGTGTACTGTATTGTTTTATTACATGTATACATTAATTAAACAATGATTAATAGTATTTGTAAGTAAAAGGAACAGTACTGAATGTTATATTATTTTGTAAATATGCTTAGTTAAAAACTTGAAATTAGATAGGGAATATTATGGCTTGAGATACACATCTCTGATTGTAACCAAGTGTCATTGGGAAAAGAGATTCTGAGTTTAATTACTCAACTTGGGAAAATATTTTAAGGAAAGTATTAACATTGTATGTTGTGGGTCCTGTTGTACAATTCCTGGTTTACATTTTAAACAGTTTCAATGTTAACATGAGTAGCCCTTACTGACCTGCCACCCTAGCAGGTTAAAGTGAGCCAGTAAGACATTACCAGTGTAGTGATTAACTGGGGAAGAGGAATGGGGGCAGGTTGTATTTATGAGAGTTCTCTAATATATCCATTGTCTTTAATTAACAAAGGTTGTTATGCGAGAGATGACTAGTAATGGCATATATTTGTTAATAAGTTACTAATATAATACATATCTGACAGTTGGTCTTGATAACAGAATGTCATTACTTGGTGTATTTTCCATCTTCCCCTTAAATTAATTAAAATGAATTAAAACTCTTTACATATCAGTTTAGTCAGTTAATATATTCTAGAAGTTGAGAGAATATAGAAAAGTTGTGTATCTTATGTATGTAAATAATGTACAGGACAAAATTTTTGTTATAGATGTTTGGTGTCTTAACTTTGTCTATTGAAAGTACCATGCTCTAATTAATTGGCTATGCATCAGATTTATCATTGCTGGGCAAACTAGTATTAAAGTATGTTTTTTACCAGAATTTATCTTTTCAATTCCCCTTTTATTAGTTAACATTATTTTGCACAAGGTACAAGGGCACTTAGGTATAGAAACAATATTTCTGGGTACAATATATGAATCATTGTGTGGCAGAATATAGGTGCTACCATGGACAAAATTTGTTTAATGAATGAATTGATTCCTTAATGTTTCTTCTGTTTGTGGGAATGTGTAGATATTGTCTTTTGCATTTGTTAAATTGGGCTGAGAGACTCATAATACAATATGGTAACTTAAGCTTCATAACTCCAATCTTCCCTCTGTGCCTGTGTCTTTCTCCATTATTTTATATTTGGTGCTTATTAGTTTTTGCTGCACATTGCGTTGTTTATAAGAAAATAATGTTTACCAAGCATAAGAAGCTTAAGTTTTAACCTTACTATGAAAGTTCTGGAGAATAGTATGTAGGAGAATCAGTTTCTTAACCCTTTCACACTCACATCTACATCATTGATGCTAGTGTCACTTAGGTAGATTTAAGTCTTAATTGTAGTTATGTTGTTGTCCCTTATTACTTTGATAGTAAGGTTCTCACTACATGTCCTAGTTTGGGGTAGCTTTTTACTTAAAGGCCTTATCAGTCTAGGGTTATACTTTCATTAATGATTGATCATCCTCTGGGTCTCTGAAAGCTTTCTCCAGCCCTCTCAAAGGTTATTTAAACTACATTTTATTTAAAAAGTATACTGTATTCTAAATTCAGATAGGTACATGAATATAACAATATTCAAAAAATAAAGTCTAACACACTCCTTTGGCGCTCCCACATGGTGCCATACTCTGCAAACTTTGCCATTCTCTCTTCTTGAACTAATCTCTGAGGCAAAACCAGTGTTTTGACACACTTTGTCACCCGGGTATGGGTGGCTTTTTTTTACAACTTATGTTATAAACTCACCCCTGGGGCACTCATAATGCCCAAAAAAAATAGAAAGAAGGACCCAGAGGTCTACCAGCATGATGTAAACTAAAAGAAGAGAGAGAGGAGGAGAGGGAGGAGCCTAGCTAAGCTCCTCCCACACCCACCAAAAACACAAAAGACTGTTGTCAAGCACTAATTCTTAGTTATCCAATTTTACACCCATACCGTAAATTTTCTTTTACAAAAAGAAATACCAATTTTAGAAATACTATTTAAATTGTGTGTTTGTGTGTCTATAGTATACCTATTACATTGAAAGAAAAACCGGCTTGACTCTGCTGCTTTATAGGCCATAAGAATGATCTGCCCTTATGACATTTTGGCTGAGTTACCATCAATTCAATATATTAGGTATTCAGTGTAAACGTTACTGTACATACATTACATGGTTGGGTCCTATAGCTCCAAACGGTAGTGTCTTCAATACAGTGGAAACCTTGGTTATCTCGAACAGTTCGGGTATTGAGCACTTTGTTAGGCACTCTACCAAACTTACACATACCTGCCAGTACTTCTCTGTAAAACTGTCCGTAGTTCTCAACTTTTTTTTTTTTCTTACAGTTGGAACCCTGAATATTGGCATAAATCCATTCCAGCAAGGTTGGCATAAATTCATAAAGCCTAAATTCGAAGCAAATATTTTCCAGGAGAATTAATGTAAATACCAGTTTAATCCATTCCAGACTCCCAAAAGAACAGTGGAAAAACGTCGGCTTATGGTACACCCTCCATGTGAATTTTTCAGGATATATGAAAACCATCGTTTGGTCAATATTTTGCTTCTGTGATTCGATGCGAAATTTCAGTTGCGAACTTCCCCCTCGAGCTGAGGTCCTTAACCCTTTCAGGGTTTCGGCCCGTACTAGTATGGCTTACGACCAGGGTTTTTGTCGTTACTAGTGCGCATTTAAATTCTAGGCCCTCAGATTATGAGAGAAAGCTGGTAGGGCCTTAATATGAAAGAATGGGTCTTTGTGGTCAGTGTGCACAGTATAAAACAATCCGGCTGCACACAGTGCGTAATCAGAAAAAAAAAACTTTGACCGTGTTTTTGGAAATTTAAAACAGCGACTTTTGTACTGTATTTTCATGGTATTTATTGTTGTACTTACTTTTCCTGTCTCATTTTATAGAATGGAAGACTATTACAAAAATTGCGATGATTTGATGGTTTTACAATGAAAAGTACCTTGATATTTAGCTGCAAAGCAGCAGATATGTTTTCGTTTTTTCAATGTTCCAAAGGTAAACAAATCATGCCCAGGTTAATCACGTCAACTGGGTGAGTCTAATTTCTTTCACCAAGTACGCTGATATTATTTATACATGTTCTACATATGCAGTAGTTTTCGCCTTAACAGTAAATCTTCTATATTTGTAATAATAAAAATTCAAAGTGGAAAGCCAAAGATAATATAAGAGGAGGCCTGGGGATGTGAATAACGAACAGATGACGTTATTTTAGTCCAGGAATGTCTTTCATGTTTATTCGGAACCACTATTCGGAAATTGGCATCTTTTGAAATTTGTGTGAAAATTGGGCAAAAATTGCCCTAAAATTATATCACTGTACTTGGATAGTTGAAATTGGTAGATGGGTGGTTTCTTGTAACTCAGTTGATAGAAAAAATGGAGAGTTCTAGCGAAATAGTTATGATTCTTTTGTACTAATACATTGGGAAATGGCTGAGAATATAGGGATCAACAGTGGGCAAAATGCCCATTGCGTGAACTCGTCGAGACCGCACTAACTTCCGAGAGCATATTTCCGTAAGGTTTTCCAATCAATTTCCCATACTTTTGGTGTCATTATTGATCAGGAAAAGATTCTCTATCTTTTCGTAAGATATTTTTTTTTTTTTTTTTTTTTTTTTTTAAATTTGGCCGACCTGAGAAAAGTTTCGGAGAGGGCCTGTGGACCCCTAAAGGGTTAATAAGTTAATAATAAAACTATTTATTTCTTTGCAAAGGTTTCATTGTAGTGTTTACTTATCATATATGATTGGAGCAATCAAAAGTCACTATCATGAGGTGGCATTTGGGCAGACTTAACCTAATTCTAGTAGACTTAAGTTCTAGACAGGTGAAAAGTGTACTTGTAGTTGTTTCAAAGTTTTTTCCTGATGGGTGGCGCCAACTAACTGGCAGCCTTTTGAATGTTTTCTCCTTACTGTTTATTTTTAATATATTATTACTATTATTATTGTATTATTAATTGTTATATTAAATAATGTCTTATTTTATTATTAGTTAGTTAATATGGTAGTTGTTCGTGGTGAGGGGCTCTTGGATCTTGGGAATTGGATCGTGCTCCAAGTCCTAAATTAATAATAAATAATTATTATTATTATTATAAGACATAAAGTACTAATTAATAATGGTGATACCATGAATAATTATGTTATATAATGATACAGTGGACCCTGTCCATTACGGCGTTAGGTCCATTCCAGAAGGTTGAATTAGACAGTTGTCCAATTATTTTCCCCATAAGAAATATGGAAATACAATTAATCCATTTCAGACAGCCAAATATATTAACAAAAAATATTTTTTTTAAAAGATTAAATATAAATCTTACATTCAGAAAACAAGACAAATATAATAAAGCACTAATAAAATGGATAAATTAAAACATTTAACATCACACTTACCGTTATTGACTTATGGGTTCGTATGTCATACACGTAGGAGCGCATGAGGGATGGTGTTTACATTGTTTGTCATTATTACTTTGTTTGAAGGATGTTACTACATGTTCTAGTGTGGGGTAGCTTTTAAACTTAATGGCCTTATTTGTTAAGGGTAATAACTTAATCATGGCAGATCACCTTGTGTGTCTCTGATACCTTTTCACCAGCCCTCTTCACAGGTTATGTAAACTACTACTATAAAAATATTAACTGTATTCTCAATAGATAATGGACAGAATATACAATCACAGCCTCAATTTTCAAAACATATCTACACACTCATCCTGTGCTCCTCTGGTGTGTTCCAACACTCTTCCTTCTCTCTCTTGACATAACTCTGGGCACCAGTGTTTTGACACACTTTAGTCACCCTGGGTATGGTGGCCAAAACTTAAAATTGATTAAAAATTACTCACCTCCCTGGAAGCACACATGATGCCCCAAAAGATAGGGAAGGACCAGGATCCTGCAGGTTTGAAGGTCAGCCACAGAGAGAGAGTGTCAGTGAGAGGGAGAGAGAAAGCCTGGCTAAACTCCTCCCACCAAAACAAAAGACTGTTGCCAAGCAAAATTCTCCAAGTTACCACAATTCTACCACCTCTTAACTTTACTTTTACAAAAAGAAAATACACTTTATAAATACTTATTTAATTGTGTGGTTTATGTGTCTTTTTGTATAACTTTTATATATGAGAAAAATAGGTTTGACCAGCTGACTCTCAGTCATAAGGTTGATCAGTCATTCTGACATTGAGAGAAAGTCCCCATCAATTCAATATAATAGGTACGTACAGAGTAACTGTTAACTTATAAATACATGTTGGGTCTATAGCCCATAACACCCCACCTCCAGACGAAGTCCTCACAAAGCTAGCCGTTGTCCCTCAGGATAGGCTAGTAAAAAGTACATATATTGCTTAAGTCTGAAGGCGGGTAATCAAAGACTACTAGAAATGCCTAATATCTTCCTAGCACCATAACTTCTCTTCTTATTGTTATTTACAACAGATTGCAGAATTTTTTAGCAAAGCATTTTAAACCATAACCATATACTCAAGTGTGTGTAACTATTTACAATTTTAGTGACTTTTAAACAATACACATTACAATGCAAAAATTGCACACAATGCCACTGTGAAAGCCCGCACCAACAGGCCTGTGGCCTATGCTGCGGTAATCCAGCAGCAAAATGGTACTTCAAGGTGGCATCATTCATGTTCAGGAGACGAGAGTAGAGACAAACCCAGAGCGTCAGGTGTACACAGCAGGAAACTTCCAATACATGTCAGGTGTCTCTCACTTGGTGGCCGAACCAAAAGTGAGACTTCCAGTCAATAATCACGATCCTTACATGGTAGGCACTCAAGCCCATCTTCCGAGGGTCGTCCCACCTCCCACACAGATCCTCCAATACTTTTGAAGAGGAGGCTGTCATAGAAACATGGAGGGGTCATGGGACCACAAAGGCAAACCGTCGGGCCGTTTTGTATATAGAGCACACCAAGGACACAACATCAAATACTTCCTGAACGTCTCATACGTTACCGTGCGTTGTTCTACCACTGCCTCAACTCACATTTCAGTTCACACCCTGACCCTCGTCACACTTTTGGCCTCTGACTCGATCCTTCACAGTCAGATGGTTGGTTGAGGAGTACTCAGGCTTGCTGAGAGTTCTCCACTGCAAAAACAACAAGGTCAGCACAAGGGGGGGGAACAAAACACTATGTAAAAGTACCCCATGCATCTACATGAAACATCTAAGAGAGAGCTCAGCAACCACATTCTCTGAGCCTTTTATATATTTAACCTTTCAAATTAAAGGCTGTAGGAACAAAGCCCATTTTTAAGAGTCTGATTTTTAGTCACTATACACAGGATCCGGATGTAGAGATCCTGAGGACATGTACAAATGCTGAATAGCAGCCCCAAAATGAAATTTTTCTTTCCTGTGGTTAAAATTGTTGACAATTTAAACTAAGAAGGTTGTTCAATAGAAAATTAACAGTTCTAGCATCCTCTCGCACGTGCATACAACAAACACCAAAGATTCTCTTTGCACCCAGGTTTGGATTCTAAGTTTACACAAACACCATTCACTTCCTCAACTCCACACACTATTTTAAGCACCAAAAACTGAACACAAATTGCATTACACCAACATTAAAATGGTCTGGAACACAGACCATGGAAATCACATCTTCATGGTTTTTGCTTATTTAATATGTTTGCATCTTTTAGTGCATATGTATCAATCTTTCTAACCATGTACACCTTAGTTGTTAAACGTCTCTGTGGTTTTGGTCAGTGTTTATGCCCAGGGATTGCCATCTAATTTAGGGAACCATGAAGAGTGGGAATGCCACTGACTCTCAATAGGACTACAAATGGTGTTGGAAGATTGTTCACTTCTTCATCCATCTCCAAGTTTTTCACTCAGGAATTTTTCCCCACACAAAAATTGTTGAATTGGCTCAGTTTCCTTATCAATTTCATCATGGGGTTCAATTTTTCCCATTACTGACATCCCAACTTTTATAACGTAGTTCCAGGTGGCTGATCAAACTCTCCAACATTTTCTCTCATTAAACCCATGGCCATTGCATTTCCCAAATATCTTTTACCAACACTGTTATTATTAATACGCTTCTTGGTATTTCATACAGATTGTTTTGCTGCCCTTTACATTCATTAAAACATGGTTTCTCTCTGGAATTTTTGACACAACTTCAAACCCTTTGACCGGTTAACTGTGAACTTTATACTCATTCTTTTTCTGCTCAGGGAGTGTGGGTTTTATATCTACCCCTGGGAACCTTCCCCACAACTGTTCAGCTCCAGCAAACATGCCATAAAGATTTTCACTTGGATTTGGCTCCTTGTATCAGCACTTCCTCTCCAGGCCTCCAGAGTATCATTGGTCCATATTATGGTACCACATATCATCCTGGTCTGGTTGATGTGCTCGTTCCTGGTTCCATCCACCTCATACGAGCCAAACAGTATCTGAAACTGAGTATGAAAAAAAATGACTAGAGGGGGGAGCATCACCATCTCCCCAAGCAATAGCTCAGAAATTCTAGAGTGCTTCCCCATCGGAAATACAAAAGAAAGGGATCCTCTCATCCCGTTGTTAGTTTTGTCTTATACCATAGGCTTGCATCTTGTCTGAGGGCTTGATCGTAATATCTCTTATTTCCCCCTTGAGATGGGAGGGTGACTAGGCCATTGCAAGTTAGGCTCCTCTACTTTTAATTCCTTCAAAACATTCTTAATGGACTTTGAGGTAAGGTTAGGCCCTTGGTCTTTTTGCACTGCTTGTGGAAAAAACCAACATGAAAAAAGAAACTTCTCAAAGCCCTTAAGACTACTGAGCTGTTATCTTATGCAGAGGGGACTGCTTACAGGTAACTGTTAGTGGAGGCAAAATTTGTGAGTAAATAATCATTTACCATTCTGGTCCTTGGGTGTGGGCCATCGACATCCACTACCAGTTGCTGAAGGGTTCACTGGTGCTGAAATCGACTGAAGGGGAACAGTTTTAATTACTTCGACTAGGTTTCCTATAATTTGAAAGCAATGATAGTTTCTCAATTTGCTCTCTGACAGTCTCCCACAGCTGAGACCAGTAGAAATGCCTTGGAAACCTTGGACATCACCACCTGGGGAACAAAGCCTTGTTCTCCTTCCCATGATATGAAACAGATTGATCTATATAAGAGTTTCTCACATGAAATGAAGCAAACACTTAATTAACTGTAAAATCTCTTCCTCTGCAACTGCGACATTTTTCTGCTACAGATTATTAATTGCACCTAGAAAGGTGCGCCTCTCTCACACTATTTTTATCTGATCCATTCTCCAATCTTGCTTTCAGCTCGGCTGGATCATCCTTTTCTTCACGTTGACTGCAGTTCAAACTCTCAGAAAGCAGAGTTACCAAACTTAAGCCCACACCATCCCCATGAGAAAATATCAAGAAGGACTGTTCTGGTAGCATGATCATGAGCATACTTATCATGGTGGTGGAACCATCAGGTGTGAAGGTCTGGCAGGGTTTTCCTAGCCTATTTCTCCCAACATTTGGGATTTGGTTTCCCAAAACCTAGTTTGTTCCTCACTGTCGAACAGACCCATTAACATTATTCCCTAAATAAGAGGTCGGACCCCTTCGATAGGGAATTTCATCAGAGATACCTACCAGGGAGATAGCCAACTCCCCCCCCATGGTTTGCAGATTTCTACCCATAATTTGTGTACTGGTTGTCCTTATGGTTGAACCCGTACTACCTGCAATAATATATCTACTCCAGTTTAGGTATCCTACAAGACACTGGTATGCAACTCTCAGCACGTCAAGGAGTAGGTGCTCACATCCTTCTCTCAAGGGACACTATGTTCTCACCCTTCCCACATCCCTTATGTCAAAGCAATCGTGGACTTACTAGAAAAATACCTGCTTCCTGGGGTATAGAACCCAAAGGTTCCTCCTCTACCTTGCCTTGACAGACCTATGCAGGCAACTGGATGTAGCTCTGCAGTTAGTGTCGTCTGGGGTGGTTCCTCCCTTTCCTGATTCTCGGCCGCCCTTGACCTGCAAAACATTTTGTGTTTGTGTCCGTTTTGTTACAGTAGTACAGATATTAAAACTCTTTAAAGGTATTTTTACCATTTGGTGTAGGACTGCTGGTACTGTTTACTCGTAGGACCTGAAACATTATTGATTGTCTATAGGTTATATAAACTTTGAACTCCAGCTGGCATTACCTTTTTCCTTCTATTTTAGAGGGCACCATCACGCAGCCTTCATTTCGTCCACTGAAAAATTCTTGTCCAAATTACCTTTTATGACCATTAGACTTGGAATAAGGTTTAGAACGATTGTGGGCGAAATTTCAGAAGCAGCATGACTGTTTTTACTTACCAATTCCCTGCGAGCCAAGATATCGAGTCACCTAGATCAGTGCTTCTGAAAGATTTTCTGGGTTTTTGTATCCTCCAAATATTCTCTGGAGGTCAACAGGGATTGTTATTGTTCAATTCCTCATGAACCATCAGATCTACTAATTTGTTATAGTCTTTATTAACTCCTTTAGAAACTATTCCAATTTCTTAAAAAAGGAACAGTTTCTCATTCCAAACTCGGTTAGGTCTTGCCCCATTCCTGAAATTTTTGATCCTGAACATTTTGTCTATATTTCCCAGGTATCATTTGGTATGCATGCAATACTTCCTCTTTAATCTTATTCATCATTATCAGAAAAATCTTGCCCCTTCCAGAGTCATACTCTCTGGAATCCTTTACCCACAAGTTGTGTGGATCTAGGGTAGCCCCAACTTCTGCTTGGGCCATCCTTGCTCCAAAGCAGTCTTTCAAAAAAAAAGAAAAGATCTATCGGGGGTCATCTCTGTAACTTAGGGACTCAAAATTTTGCAGCTTTAGTTATGTTTAAAGTACTGCTCAGGCTCTGGTTCTGAACGCCTCTAACCTTTGACGTTCTTTCTCTTAGCTTTCGCATTAATTCCATTTCGCCTCTAGCAATGTAATTGTCAGTCTCATTCTCTCCATTTCATATCACCTGGAGTAGGTGATCCCGCATGTTCATCTGTTAACAGGCCATGTTTACTGATGATTAGTACCTTCTTACCTGAAGCCTAAAAAAATCTGAAGACTCATCTTCTGGACATTGTTTTTATCTTTTAAACAACTTGCTTCCCTCTTACAGTATCAGTGGACAATGTTTTCCCACAGGCACTTAAAATAAACACTAATTGAATGTAAACTATGCACATAGCACTTACCATAACCACAACAAAAAATGTGTTACTCACCTTTCTCCCCTCCTCTTGGAGAAATCACCTGTAAACTAATATATGTAAACAACACTTCCACTGGGACACCACTTTGGTAAATCTTTATACCAAGAAACATGCAAACTGTTAATTACCCATACATGCACATATAGTTCAAGGAATGTTTTGAGTTATTTTAGCAGTCAAATAACTCGCCGGTCAAGCTCCATGATACGTTGTGGTTGTCCTCTTATTACTTTGATTGTAAGGTTTTCCACTACATGTTAGTGTTGGGGAAGCTGTTACTTAATCGGCTTATTTGTCTTGGGGTAATACTGAACATCATGGCAGATATCTTGAGTGTTCTCTGATACCTTTTCACCAGCCCTCTTCACAGGTATGTAAACTTCTACTATTAACTATAATGTATTCTAAAATAGTACTGTTCAGAATTATACAATCACAGCCTCATTTTTCAAAAACAAATCTACCACACCTCCATCCTGTGCTCACATGGTGTGTTCCAAAACACTCTGTCCTTCTTTCTCCTTGACATAATCTGGGCTAACCAGTGTTTTGAACACACTTTAGTCACCCTGGGTATGGTGGCCAAATCTTAAAATTATAAAAACTCACCCCTGGAGCACACTGATGCCCCAAAAGATAGGAGAAGGACCCAGAGATTCCTGCCAGGTTGAAGGTCAGCCAAAGAGAGAGAGGAGTCAGTGAGAGGGAGACGAGAAAAGCCTGGCCTAAACTCCTCCAACCCAAAAACAAAAGACTGTTGCCAAAGCACAATTCTCTCCAGTTACCACAATTATACCACCTCTTAATCTTTACTTTTACAAAATGAAATACAACTTTATAAACTACTTTATTTTTTGTGTGTTTATGTGTCTATATGTATATACCTATTATATGAGAAAAATAGGTTTGACCAGCTGTCCTCTCAGTAATAAGGTTGATCAGTCTTCTGAATATTTAGAGCAAAAGTCCCCATCAATTCAATATAATTTGGTATTCCGAGTAACTGTAACTTATAAATACTTGTTCGGGTCTAATTGCCCATAAAACAGAAGGCAAGTTTATTATGCTTCATATGATGCTAATATCATCTCTAAGGACTTATTATCTATCACTATTCACCCTAATATGACATTATGAACAATATTATAACATAGAAACATGATAAATACTCTAGATTTTGAATTAAAATATGTCATAATGGTATGAGAGGAGTTTAAATGGTGTAAGTGTTATTGTTTGGGTTTGAGAGAAGCCTATGTTGGTTGGAGGTTGAGGCTTCTGCCATCACACCTTCCACAACTTAAACCTTTGACTGTTTAGGTTGTTACAGGTGGGTCCCTCGTTTTTTTTGTAATTAATCCGTTCCTGGAGCCGTGACTAATAAACGAAATTTTATGATTTGCGATCATTTTTCCCTAAGAATTAAATGTAAATACAAAATTAATCCGTTCCTGACACCCAGGAAGGTATTAAAACAAAATAAATTTTTACATGTCAATATACCATATAGTACATATAACATATACATGGGAAATGATGAATGAAAACATTAACTGCATAACACTTTTACTGGTGGATTCTTCTTTGTGTATGGGAAAGACTGGCGGAGGAGAGAATTGGAATTGTTTACAGTTTTGTGAAAAGGGAATCCACTTCCAGCAACCACGATCAGGTACCAATTGCTTTCTGGGGTTGCTTCTCTTCTCTGTCATCTCTTAATGACACTTGGACCAACAATTGAGAGTCTTATCCTGTCTCGCCAAAGTAAACTGTGGAGAGAGCTCTCTTTCTGGCGTCTCTATTAACACTTCCCGAAAATGGCCAGACTTTGTCCTGTACATTATTCTCTCCGTCTTTACCACAGGATTGGCACTCAGGAGATTTTTTGGAGCCATGGTACGCATTTGTAGGCAATTTGCAAGCCAATCTAAAATGAGTTGGAATACAGTGGGACCCCCGCATTACCGATTTTAATCCGTGCAAGAGCGGCTCATTGGTATGCGGAATAATCAGGTATGCGATTGAATTTTCCCCCTCTTAAGAAATAAATGGAAAATCAAATTAATCTCGTGCAAGACACCAAAAAAAAAGTATGAAAAATATTTTTACCACATTGAAATATACCTTTTCATACACCACAAAGAGAAGGATACATGCACAATAGTAGAGTAGTACATGCACGAGTATATATGTGCATGTACTAGTCTACTGAAGTGAGAATAAATGACACCTTTATTGAAGATGCTGCAATGACTGATGAGGACACTGTGTCACTGGGCGTGCCTTTTCCTTCCTGAGACTGTAGGTCCTGTTTGGCATTTTCTTCCAGACAAGGCCTATCACACTGTTATGTATGTCACTACGATTCTTTTATCTCTCTCAAACCAACCTTTGTGCTTTATAATTCACCAATAATGAGCACTTAGTTTCCAGGCATTTTTCCCTTGTTCACCTGGGTGTTTGTCGACTGGTGTGGGTCTTGCATTCCTGGGAGTCCAAGTTTAAGGACCCCAATGGAATCAAATAGTTGACAGTTCTTCGATGACTCTGACTTTTTTGGGGTTTTCCTGGTGGAAAATCCTCTGGGTTAATTGATTTCTTGTAGATTCTCAATATGCCACACCAACTATCCAGTCCTGCTTCAGCAGCAGCGACGAGCTACAGCAGCAGCCACAGCCTGACTGTGTGCTAAGCAGCAGCAGACGATGATACAGCAGCAGGCCAGACGATGCTACTGCAGTCAGCAGCACGTGGACAGTGCTTCAGCAGCAGAGACTGATCGCCTACAGCAGCAGCAGAGGATGCACAGAGAAGCAGCAGACGATTGCTACAGCAGCTGCAGACGATGCTAAAGCAGCCAGACATTGCTGCAGCTGCTGACAGCTGCACAGCAGAAGTACTGGTCAGTGCAGCAGCAGAGCAGAGCTGTTACCACCAATAGTCAGCGATGGTTGATCAGGGGTTCATTATACAACCTGGCCAGCTCGTTGACAAGCACTCCACTTTCATACTTTATCAATGATCTTTTTCTTCATCTCTATAGTAATTCTCACCCTTATTTGCTGAGGGTTGGCATAGAAGCTTTCTTGGGGCCATGAGTCACTTATTTTCCAGATAATAATCTCCAAAATAAATCACTGTAATGAATACGAAATGTTACGATTGCTTGCCGCTGGAAATGCTCCTCGCGAGAGGCTGGCTGGCTAAACAATGCCCCCGGCGGTAACATGTGAGGCTGACTACGGCGCAACAATGACGCAGTCTCGGCCTCGAACAGTGGTGGAGCGGGTTTTTGAGCGGTATGCGAGGCAAAATTTTTGCGATTAAAGTGCAGCGGTATGCGGATAACTCGGTAGTGTGATGCCCAACGGATATGCGGAGGGTTCCATGTTTTATGAATCTCTATTTGTAGGAGCACTTGAGGGGGACTACTTTGTTCCACTCACTGGTAAAACAATGCCAGACTGGCTGCTGGTAGAGGACCGCCTCCCCGGTCTCCACGTGCGTACACGTCCTGACGAAACTACTATTCGACGATTGTCAAACTATGAAAAAGCAGAGTCCATTGTTTATACGAGAAATACTCTTATGATTCGGCGAAATATACGATTGCCTGAGTACTACGGAAAAGCAGTAAGGGGACCACTGTCGGTATATTAGTCTGGTACGCACCCACTGTTGTGAGTCGATATTTATACCGCGTAAATTCTAGCAACTTCAGAAATCAAGCCGTCGAGGAAAAGCTGGTAGGCCCAACATGTGAGAGAATGGGTCTCAGAGTCGGTCAATGTGCACCACATTAATAAATCCTGCCAGCACACGTGCATAATGAGAACTAGACTGTTTTTTTTTTTTGGGTTAATAAGCCGATTTTTGACGGTGTATTTTCAAATAGTATTTATCATTGGATTCTCGCTGTACGTTTTCATGGTCTAAGGTGATAAAAATGGAAAAGATATTACAGAAATTAGGAGATGTTTTGATTACTTTCACGATGAAAACGACCTTGAATTGAGCTCAACATAGGGAATTGTTCGGATTTTTTACAAATGTTCAGGAGTAAGCAAATCACACCAACAGTCCAATACAACATTCAACTGGGGAGGCTAATATTTCTTTCAAATAGTGCACTGATATTATTTATTACATTTTTACATTAATGCTTGGTTCTGTCATAACAGTAAATTTTGTATAATTTTTTTGTCATCTTTATGAATAAAAAATCAAATAGAAAGCCAATAGTATATAAAGAGGGGCACTAGAGAACATGACTTATGACGAGAATATAGTTATTTTAGTGTCAAGAATGCTCTTAACATTGTTTATTTTGGACCCCAATTTTGAAATTGGCATCTTTTTTAATATTGTGTGAATTTGCCACAATTGACCAATTTCTGAAAGTAAAAGGAACACAAATGCAACTAATGTGACATTTTAATTGTGGCACAACGTTTTCGCTCTCCAGGAGCTTTATCAAGCCGTTTTACAAACAGTATATTGGACTCAGGAGGTATATAAAGGTTCAGAGTGAGGTTCATTATTAGTGACTCTTACGGTCCATTCCGTTGTTCACTAGTGGTAGTAGTAGTAGTGACAAAAGTTGTAGTAGTAGTAGTAGTAAATACAATTGGTAGAGCAATTAATTTGTACATGAGTAAAATTGTATTATAAAAGCTATTACTGTTATACTACACAAGCACATTAACAGAGATGTGAACACTGATAACAGGCCTTCTTCTATCCAGTCTTGTTTGTCCAACTATTTTTTGTTACCCAAGTAATAGCTTTTTATATCCTTTTACACACCATGTATGAATTAATAGCTCACCATATTGTATTACTACTACTACTACTACTACTACTTTTGTCACTACTATTACTACCACTAGTGAAACATCGAATGGTACCTCAAACTAGTATTTGCACCTCACTTGAGCCTTTATATACCCTCTGTGTTCCTTATATGGTTTGTATCGGTTTGACAAAGCTCATGGAGAGCGTCAACGTTGCCACAATAAAACATCACATTAGTTGCACTTGTGTCCTTTTACTTTAATATTGTCGGTAATTTCTTCCAACATTTTTACAATTTCTGACCACTTTATTGGGTATGTTCAAATCCGGTAAATGGACGGTTTCTTGTACTCAATTGATAGAAAAAATGGAAGTTGTAAAGAAATAGCTATGAGTTTGGTCAACGGGAACAATGGAAATTGGGCCATAAAAAACGGGCTCAAAATTCGGCAATATCGCCGATGCGTATATGTCCGCGAGAAAGCTAAACTTCCATGGGAGCATTAATTCAGAGTCTTTTACCAAATTTCAGATACTTGTGAGTATCATTACTCAAGCGGGCGAAATAGATTATCTATTCATTTCATAGAAAAAAACCCAATTTTTTTTTTTTTTACATAAAATTTAATGGACTCTTAAATGATAAGTTTCACTGAATAGGGGCCTTACGACAATAAGGTACTCTCAAAGGGTTAAGAAGATGATACTCACCCCCTCCTCTGCATTATTTACTCACCACACTGACAGTTTTGGACACAGTTCTTGCAGCTAACCAAGGAGGGTCCCTTGATGAATCTGGAGCTTTGCATATTATCAGCAAAGTGTTTGATCAAAGAGGTCAGCTTTTCCTGGGACTACTAGTTGAGTGGTCCCATCCTGTTGATTAGAGGTGGAATATGTTATCAGGCAAATAACCCTTGTCTGTCCTTGACAAGGAACCAACCTGATTTTGGAGCCCACTTCTTTCTTGAGCCAGCTTTCTTTTGTGTCTGCCTCACCTATAGAGATGCTCTACTTTTGAATCTTCCTCCCATATGCCTAAAGGCTTGCCTGTGAGGTTCTGTTATAGGTAGTTAGGATGTCTCTTATACCTTCACAAGCCTTGTACTTGGCGATGTTAGCAGGCCTCTATACAACAAAAAGCTTAACCAAGGCCTGATACTGAAAGGCTTCGTCAATACTCAGTGAGGGATGTGTTGTTGCGAGATTTAGGATGTAATCAGTGAAGGCCTCTTTCACTTTATTGTCAACATCACCTTGGAGAAGAAGCATTTCAGTCAGAGGTGGCAAGCTCAGAGCTAAAGGGCTGGCCACTTTTCTCTTTTCCACACCAGATGTGTACTCGTGTAGATTCGTCACCCATTTTCATCTGTTGGGATACCTCCGTGTCATAAAGGCAGCTTTGTTGGTCAGACACTATTCCAACATAGCCAAGGGTCTCGTTGAAAGTGGACTAATGTGGGCTGACCACTCCTTGAAATGGCTCGAGGGTGGAGCCAGAGAGATGTAAGTATGGAAAAATCTACGCAGTTTCAATGTCAAAATCTGCAAGAAGGTCTTCAAAGGTCATTTGTATAAGATGTTGGTTGAAGTCACCACACAATTATAGCTGTTAACATTTGTTGTTGGTGCATATACGGAGTCACATTTTTCATTACGACAATTAATGAGGGCTGCATTGTTGCCACTTGAGGTCTGTACCATTGGACATGTAGAACGAGGTACTTGTGTTATGCATCGCTCTTAAGATAACCTCATATCTGAAGGTGAGTAGGATGGCAGCATCGACTGTGCTGGGGCATGATACAACTTTCAGAGAAACAGCAAGCAAATCTCCTCCTTGTCTTGATTGTCTCTTCTCATCCATGAAGCATAGCCAGAAATTCCTTGTCAAAATTTTCTGGAGTCCTCGTCAGATCTAATACTTGTTTTATTCATCAACAGCTTAGAATGTCAGGAAATTGAGTGTTTACAAAACTTGTGTGCTCTCCAAACATTGGTCAATGAATCCTCGTCAATGTTGGCTCGGACAGGATGGCTGATACTGATTGACTGGCTCTTTTTGATCGTGTCACTTGAGATTGGTGGGTTGTGTAAATGGTGCCTGCTTCCTCTTCCTTTCCTCTGTGTTTTTTCACACAGGGTTGACAAAGTTAGGGTGAGATCCCTATCTTTATTGACAACTATTTATAGGTTTAGGATTCCTAACCTCTATTGACAAGCTAAGAGCTGTTACCTACATAGTTCATTTGAAAAGCATTTTTATTGTTATGAGACATACAAGTAGGGAACAGGATGAAGCTGGAGTCATTCTCAGTGGGCCTGCATTTTCATTTGATCAACTGACTTTATCTTGTTGACATATTTAATGCTGTACGAATGTTGTTCCATATCAAAGTCATCCTCGGGGATAATTGATTGCAGAGAAGTGATGTTCTGGAAGAAGGGTACAGCCAAAGTGAAGTTGTTGCTTTTTGCCTGTTTGTGGTATAGAAGCTTGCTTGTTGCTGCCACTCATTAGTGGATCCAAGTGTATCAGGTACTTTGTGTTGGAAGGGGGGGAAATTTACAGTTTCTTAACCCTTTAACACTCACATCACATCATTGATGCTAGTGTCACTTTGGGTAGATTAAGTCTTTAATTGTAGTTATGTTGTTTGTCCCTTATTACTTTGATAGTAGCTTCTCACTACATGTCCTAGTTTGGGGTAGCTTTTTACTTAAAGGCCTTATCAGTCTAGGGTTATACTTTCATTAATGATTGATCATCCTCTGGGTCTCTGAAAGCTTTCTCCAGCCCTCTCAAAGGTTATTTAAACTACATTTTATTTAAAAAGTATACTGTATTCTAAATTCAGATAGGTACATGAATATAACAATATTCAAAAAATAAAGTCTAACACACTCCTTTGGCGCTCCCACATGGTGCCATACTCTGCAAACTTTGCCATTCTCTCTTCTTGAACTAATCTCTGAGGCAAAACCAGTGTTTTGACACACTTTGTCACCCGGGTATGGGTGGCTTTTTTTTACAACTTATGTTATAAACTCACCCCTGGGGCACTCATAATGCCCAAAAAAAATAGAAAGAAGGACCCAGAGGTCTACCAGCATGATGTAAACTAAAAGAAGAGAGAGAGGAGGAGAGGGAGGAGCCTAGCTAAGCTCCTCCCACACCCACCAAAAACACAAAAGACTGTTGTCAAGCACTAATTCTTAGTTATCCAATTTTACACCCATACCGTAAATTTTCTTTTACAAAAAGAAATACCAATTTTAGAAATACTATTTAAATTGTGTGTTTGTGTGTCTATAGTATACCTATTACATTGAAAGAAAAACCGGCTTGACTCTGCTGCTTTATAGGCCATAAGAATGATCTGCCCTTATGACATTTTGGCTGAGTTACCATCAATTCAATATATTAGGTATTCAGTGTAAACGTTACTGTACATACATTACATGGTTGGGTCCTATAGCTCCAAACGGTAGTGTCTTCAATACAGTGGAAACCTTGGTTATCTCGAACAGTTCGGGTATTGAGCACTTTGTTAGGCACTCTACCAAACTTACACATACCTGCCAGTACTTCTCTGTAAAACTGTCCGTAGTTCTCAACTTTTTTTTTTTTCTTACAGTTGGAACCCTGAATATTGGCATAAATCCATTCCAGCAAGGTTGGCATAAATTCATAAAGCCTAAATTCGAAGCAAATATTTTCCAGGAGAATTAATGTAAATACCAGTTTAATCCATTCCAGACTCCCAAAAGAACAGTGGAAAAACGTCGGCTTATGGTACACCCTCCATGTGAATTTTTCAGGATATATGAAAACCATCGTTTGGTCAATATTTTGCTTCTGTGATTCGATGCGAAATTTCAGTTGCGAACTTCCCCCTCGAGCTGAGGTCCTTAACCCTTTCAGGGTTTCGGCCCGTACTAGTATGGCTTACGACCAGGGTTTTTGTCGTTACTAGTGCGCATTTAAATTCTAGGCCCTCAGATTATGAGAGAAAGCTGGTAGGGCCTTAATATGAAAGAATGGGTCTTTGTGGTCAGTGTGCACAGTATAAAACAATCCGGCTGCACACAGTGCGTAATCAGAAAAAAAAAACTTTGACCGTGTTTTTGGAAATTTAAAACAGCGACTTTTGTACTGTATTTTCATGGTATTTATTGTTGTACTTACTTTTCCTGTCTCATTTTATAGAATGGAAGACTATTACAAAAATTGCGATGATTTGATGGTTTTACAATGAAAAGTACCTTGATATTTAGCTGCAAAGCAGCAGATATGTTTTCGTTTTTTCAATGTTCCAAAGGTAAACAAATCATGCCCAGGTTAATCACGTCAACTGGGTGAGTCTAATTTCTTTCACCAAGTACGCTGATATTATTTATACATGTTCTACATATGCAGTAGTTTTCGCCTTAACAGTAAATCTTCTATATTTGTAATAATAAAAATTCAAAGTGGAAAGCCAAAGATAATATAAGAGGAGGCCTGGGGATGTGAATAACGAACAGATGACGTTATTTTAGTCCAGGAATGTCTTTCATGTTTATTCGGAACCACTATTCGGAAATTGGCATCTTTTGAAATTTGTGTGAAAATTGGGCAAAAATTGCCCTAAAATTATATCACTGTACTTGGATAGTTGAAATTGGTAGATGGGTGGTTTCTTGTAACTCAGTTGATAGAAAAAATGGAGAGTTCTAGCGAAATAGTTATGATTCTTTTGTACTAATACATTGGGAAATGGCTGAGAATATAGGGATCAACAGTGGGCAAAATGCCCATTGCGTGAACTCGTCGAGACCGCACTAACTTCCGAGAGCATATTTCCGTAAGGTTTTCCAATCAATTTCCCATACTTTTGGTGTCATTATTGATCAGGAAAAGATTCTCTATCTTTTCGTAAGATATTTTTTTTTTTTTTTTTTTTTTTTTTTAAATTTGGCCGACCTGAGAAAAGTTTCGGAGAGGGCCTGTGGACCCCTAAAGGGTTAATAAGTTAATAATAAAACTATTTATTTCTTTGCAAAGGTTTCATTGTAGTGTTTACTTATCATATATGATTGGAGCAATCAAAAGTCACTATCATGAGGTGGCATTTGGGCAGACTTAACCTAATTCTAGTAGACTTAAGTTCTAGACAGGTGAAAAGTGTACTTGTAGTTGTTTCAAAGTTTTTTCCTGATGGGTGGCGCCAACTAACTGGCAGCCTTTTGAATGTTTTCTCCTTACTGTTTATTTTTAATATATTATTACTATTATTATTGTATTATTAATTGTTATATTAAATAATGTCTTATTTTATTATTAGTTAGTTAATATGGTAGTTGTTCGTGGTGAGGGGCTCTTGGATCTTGGGAATTGGATCGTGCTCCAAGTCCTAAATTAATAATAAATAATTATTATTATTATTATAAGACATAAAGTACTAATTAATAATGGTGATACCATGAATAATTATGTTATATAATGATACAGTGGACCCTGTCCATTACGGCGTTAGGTCCATTCCAGAAGGTTGAATTAGACAGTTGTCCAATTATTTTCCCCATAAGAAATATGGAAATACAATTAATCCATTTCAGACAGCCAAATATATTAACAAAAAATATTTTTTTTAAAAGATTAAATATAAATCTTACATTCAGAAAACAAGACAAATATAATAAAGCACTAATAAAATGGATAAATTAAAACATTTAACATCACACTTACCGTTATTGACTTATGGGTTCGTATGTCATACACGTAGGAGCGCATGAGGGATGGTGTTTACATTGTTTGTCATTATTACTTTGTTTGAAGGATGTTACTACATGTTCTAGTGTGGGGTAGCTTTTAAACTTAATGGCCTTATTTGTTAAGGGTAATAACTTAATCATGGCAGATCACCTTGTGTGTCTCTGATACCTTTTCACCAGCCCTCTTCACAGGTTATGTAAACTACTACTATAAAAATATTAACTGTATTCTCAATAGATAATGGACAGAATATACAATCACAGCCTCAATTTTCAAAACATATCTACACACTCATCCTGTGCTCCTCTGGTGTGTTCCAACACTCTTCCTTCTCTCTCTTGACATAACTCTGGGCACCAGTGTTTTGACACACTTTAGTCACCCTGGGTATGGTGGCCAAAACTTAAAATTGATTAAAAATTACTCACCTCCCTGGAAGCACACATGATGCCCCAAAAGATAGGGAAGGACCAGGATCCTGCAGGTTTGAAGGTCAGCCACAGAGAGAGAGTGTCAGTGAGAGGGAGAGAGAAAGCCTGGCTAAACTCCTCCCACCAAAACAAAAGACTGTTGCCAAGCAAAATTCTCCAAGTTACCACAATTCTACCACCTCTTAACTTTACTTTTACAAAAAGAAAATACACTTTATAAATACTTATTTAATTGTGTGGTTTATGTGTCTTTTTGTATAACTTTTATATATGAGAAAAATAGGTTTGACCAGCTGACTCTCAGTCATAAGGTTGATCAGTCATTCTGACATTGAGAGAAAGTCCCCATCAATTCAATATAATAGGTACGTACAGAGTAACTGTTAACTTATAAATACATGTTGGGTCTATAGCCCATAACACCCCACCTCCAGACGAAGTCCTCACAAAGCTAGCCGTTGTCCCTCAGGATAGGCTAGTAAAAAGTACATATATTGCTTAAGTCTGAAGGCGGGTAATCAAAGACTACTAGAAATGCCTAATATCTTCCTAGCACCATAACTTCTCTTCTTATTGTTATTTACAACAGATTGCAGAATTTTTTAGCAAAGCATTTTAAACCATAACCATATACTCAAGTGTGTGTAACTATTTACAATTTTAGTGACTTTTAAACAATACACATTACAATGCAAAAATTGCACACAATGCCACTGTGAAAGCCCGCACCAACAGGCCTGTGGCCTATGCTGCGGTAATCCAGCAGCAAAATGGTACTTCAAGGTGGCATCATTCATGTTCAGGAGACGAGAGTAGAGACAAACCCAGAGCGTCAGGTGTACACAGCAGGAAACTTCCAATACATGTCAGGTGTCTCTCACTTGGTGGCCGAACCAAAAGTGAGACTTCCAGTCAATAATCACGATCCTTACATGGTAGGCACTCAAGCCCATCTTCCGAGGGTCGTCCCACCTCCCACACAGATCCTCCAATACTTTTGAAGAGGAGGCTGTCATAGAAACATGGAGGGGTCATGGGACCACAAAGGCAAACCGTCGGGCCGTTTTGTATATAGAGCACACCAAGGACACAACATCAAATACTTCCTGAACGTCTCATACGTTACCGTGCGTTGTTCTACCACTGCCTCAACTCACATTTCAGTTCACACCCTGACCCTCGTCACACTTTTGGCCTCTGACTCGATCCTTCACAGTCAGATGGTTGGTTGAGGAGTACTCAGGCTTGCTGAGAGTTCTCCACTGCAAAAACAACAAGGTCAGCACAAGGGGGGGGAACAAAACACTATGTAAAAGTACCCCATGCATCTACATGAAACATCTAAGAGAGAGCTCAGCAACCACATTCTCTGAGCCTTTTATATATTTAACCTTTCAAATTAAAGGCTGTAGGAACAAAGCCCATTTTTAAGAGTCTGATTTTTAGTCACTATACACAGGATCCGGATGTAGAGATCCTGAGGACATGTACAAATGCTGAATAGCAGCCCCAAAATGAAATTTTTCTTTCCTGTGGTTAAAATTGTTGACAATTTAAACTAAGAAGGTTGTTCAATAGAAAATTAACAGTTCTAGCATCCTCTCGCACGTGCATACAACAAACACCAAAGATTCTCTTTGCACCCAGGTTTGGATTCTAAGTTTACACAAACACCATTCACTTCCTCAACTCCACACACTATTTTAAGCACCAAAAACTGAACACAAATTGCATTACACCAACATTAAAATGGTCTGGAACACAGACCATGGAAATCACATCTTCATGGTTTTTGCTTATTTAATATGTTTGCATCTTTTAGTGCATATGTATCAATCTTTCTAACCATGTACACCTTAGTTGTTAAACGTCTCTGTGGTTTTGGTCAGTGTTTATGCCCAGGGATTGCCATCTAATTTAGGGAACCATGAAGAGTGGGAATGCCACTGACTCTCAATAGGACTACAAATGGTGTTGGAAGATTGTTCACTTCTTCATCCATCTCCAAGTTTTTCACTCAGGAATTTTTCCCCACACAAAAATTGTTGAATTGGCTCAGTTTCCTTATCAATTTCATCATGGGGTTCAATTTTTCCCATTACTGACATCCCAACTTTTATAACGTAGTTCCAGGTGGCTGATCAAACTCTCCAACATTTTCTCTCATTAAACCCATGGCCATTGCATTTCCCAAATATCTTTTACCAACACTGTTATTATTAATACGCTTCTTGGTATTTCATACAGATTGTTTTGCTGCCCTTTACATTCATTAAAACATGGTTTCTCTCTGGAATTTTTGACACAACTTCAAACCCTTTGACCGGTTAACTGTGAACTTTATACTCATTCTTTTTCTGCTCAGGGAGTGTGGGTTTTATATCTACCCCTGGGAACCTTCCCCACAACTGTTCAGCTCCAGCAAACATGCCATAAAGATTTTCACTTGGATTTGGCTCCTTGTATCAGCACTTCCTCTCCAGGCCTCCAGAGTATCATTGGTCCATATTATGGTACCACATATCATCCTGGTCTGGTTGATGTGCTCGTTCCTGGTTCCATCCACCTCATACGAGCCAAACAGTATCTGAAACTGAGTATGAAAAAAAATGACTAGAGGGGGGAGCATCACCATCTCCCCAAGCAATAGCTCAGAAATTCTAGAGTGCTTCCCCATCGGAAATACAAAAGAAAGGGATCCTCTCATCCCGTTGTTAGTTTTGTCTTATACCATAGGCTTGCATCTTGTCTGAGGGCTTGATCGTAATATCTCTTATTTCCCCCTTGAGATGGGAGGGTGACTAGGCCATTGCAAGTTAGGCTCCTCTACTTTTAATTCCTTCAAAACA
Organism: Cherax quadricarinatus; assembly: GCF_026875155.1. Classification (NCBI taxonomy): domain Eukaryota; kingdom Metazoa; phylum Arthropoda; class Malacostraca; order Decapoda; family Parastacidae; genus Cherax; species Cherax quadricarinatus. The sequence goes on along the minus strand of NC_069408.1, from coordinate 20,774,705 downwards.
TTCTTAATGGACTTTGAGGTAAGGTTAGGCCCTTGGTCTTTTTGCACTGCTTGTGGAAAAAACCAACATGAAAAAAGAAACTTCTCAAAGCCCTTAAGACTACTGAGCTGTTATCTTATGCAGAGGGGACTGCTTACAGGTAACTGTTAGTGGAGGCAAAATTTGTGAGTAAATAATCATTTACCATTCTGGTCCTTGGGTGTGGGCCATCGACATCCACTACCAGTTGCTGAAGGGTTCACTGGTGCTGAAATCGACTGAAGGGGAACAGTTTTAATTACTTCGACTAGGTTTCCTATAATTTGAAAGCAATGATAGTTTCTCAATTTGCTCTCTGACAGTCTCCCACAGCTGAGACCAGTAGAAATGCCTTGGAAACCTTGGACATCACCACCTGGGGAACAAAGCCTTGTTCTCCTTCCCATGATATGAAACAGATTGATCTATATAAGAGTTTCTCACATGAAATGAAGCAAACACTTAATTAACTGTAAAATCTCTTCCTCTGCAACTGCGACATTTTTCTGCTACAGATTATTAATTGCACCTAGAAAGGTGCGCCTCTCTCACACTATTTTTATCTGATCCATTCTCCAATCTTGCTTTCAGCTCGGCTGGATCATCCTTTTCTTCACGTTGACTGCAGTTCAAACTCTCAGAAAGCAGAGTTACCAAACTTAAGCCCACACCATCCCCATGAGAAAATATCAAGAAGGACTGTTCTGGTAGCATGATCATGAGCATACTTATCATGGTGGTGGAACCATCAGGTGTGAAGGTCTGGCAGGGTTTTCCTAGCCTATTTCTCCCAACATTTGGGATTTGGTTTCCCAAAACCTAGTTTGTTCCTCACTGTCGAACAGACCCATTAACATTATTCCCTAAATAAGAGGTCGGACCCCTTCGATAGGGAATTTCATCAGAGATACCTACCAGGGAGATAGCCAACTCCCCCCCCATGGTTTGCAGATTTCTACCCATAATTTGTGTACTGGTTGTCCTTATGGTTGAACCCGTACTACCTGCAATAATATATCTACTCCAGTTTAGGTATCCTACAAGACACTGGTATGCAACTCTCAGCACGTCAAGGAGTAGGTGCTCACATCCTTCTCTCAAGGGACACTATGTTCTCACCCTTCCCACATCCCTTATGTCAAAGCAATCGTGGACTTACTAGAAAAATACCTGCTTCCTGGGGTATAGAACCCAAAGGTTCCTCCTCTACCTTGCCTTGACAGACCTATGCAGGCAACTGGATGTAGCTCTGCAGTTAGTGTCGTCTGGGGTGGTTCCTCCCTTTCCTGATTCTCGGCCGCCCTTGACCTGCAAAACATTTTGTGTTTGTGTCCGTTTTGTTACAGTAGTACAGATATTAAAACTCTTTAAAGGTATTTTTACCATTTGGTGTAGGACTGCTGGTACTGTTTACTCGTAGGACCTGAAACATTATTGATTGTCTATAGGTTATATAAACTTTGAACTCCAGCTGGCATTACCTTTTTCCTTCTATTTTAGAGGGCACCATCACGCAGCCTTCATTTCGTCCACTGAAAAATTCTTGTCCAAATTACCTTTTATGACCATTAGACTTGGAATAAGGTTTAGAACGATTGTGGGCGAAATTTCAGAAGCAGCATGACTGTTTTTACTTACCAATTCCCTGCGAGCCAAGATATCGAGTCACCTAGATCAGTGCTTCTGAAAGATTTTCTGGGTTTTTGTATCCTCCAAATATTCTCTGGAGGTCAACAGGGATTGTTATTGTTCAATTCCTCATGAACCATCAGATCTACTAATTTGTTATAGTCTTTATTAACTCCTTTAGAAACTATTCCAATTTCTTAAAAAAGGAACAGTTTCTCATTCCAAACTCGGTTAGGTCTTGCCCCATTCCTGAAATTTTTGATCCTGAACATTTTGTCTATATTTCCCAGGTATCATTTGGTATGCATGCAATACTTCCTCTTTAATCTTATTCATCATTATCAGAAAAATCTTGCCCCTTCCAGAGTCATACTCTCTGGAATCCTTTACCCACAAGTTGTGTGGATCTAGGGTAGCCCCAACTTCTGCTTGGGCCATCCTTGCTCCAAAGCAGTCTTTCAAAAAAAAAGAAAAGATCTATCGGGGGTCATCTCTGTAACTTAGGGACTCAAAATTTTGCAGCTTTAGTTATGTTTAAAGTACTGCTCAGGCTCTGGTTCTGAACGCCTCTAACCTTTGACGTTCTTTCTCTTAGCTTTCGCATTAATTCCATTTCGCCTCTAGCAATGTAATTGTCAGTCTCATTCTCTCCATTTCATATCACCTGGAGTAGGTGATCCCGCATGTTCATCTGTTAACAGGCCATGTTTACTGATGATTAGTACCTTCTTACCTGAAGCCTAAAAAAATCTGAAGACTCATCTTCTGGACATTGTTTTTATCTTTTAAACAACTTGCTTCCCTCTTACAGTATCAGTGGACAATGTTTTCCCACAGGCACTTAAAATAAACACTAATTGAATGTAAACTATGCACATAGCACTTACCATAACCACAACAAAAAATGTGTTACTCACCTTTCTCCCCTCCTCTTGGAGAAATCACCTGTAAACTAATATATGTAAACAACACTTCCACTGGGACACCACTTTGGTAAATCTTTATACCAAGAAACATGCAAACTGTTAATTACCCATACATGCACATATAGTTCAAGGAATGTTTTGAGTTATTTTAGCAGTCAAATAACTCGCCGGTCAAGCTCCATGATACGTTGTGGTTGTCCTCTTATTACTTTGATTGTAAGGTTTTCCACTACATGTTAGTGTTGGGGAAGCTGTTACTTAATCGGCTTATTTGTCTTGGGGTAATACTGAACATCATGGCAGATATCTTGAGTGTTCTCTGATACCTTTTCACCAGCCCTCTTCACAGGTATGTAAACTTCTACTATTAACTATAATGTATTCTAAAATAGTACTGTTCAGAATTATACAATCACAGCCTCATTTTTCAAAAACAAATCTACCACACCTCCATCCTGTGCTCACATGGTGTGTTCCAAAACACTCTGTCCTTCTTTCTCCTTGACATAATCTGGGCTAACCAGTGTTTTGAACACACTTTAGTCACCCTGGGTATGGTGGCCAAATCTTAAAATTATAAAAACTCACCCCTGGAGCACACTGATGCCCCAAAAGATAGGAGAAGGACCCAGAGATTCCTGCCAGGTTGAAGGTCAGCCAAAGAGAGAGAGGAGTCAGTGAGAGGGAGACGAGAAAAGCCTGGCCTAAACTCCTCCAACCCAAAAACAAAAGACTGTTGCCAAAGCACAATTCTCTCCAGTTACCACAATTATACCACCTCTTAATCTTTACTTTTACAAAATGAAATACAACTTTATAAACTACTTTATTTTTTGTGTGTTTATGTGTCTATATGTATATACCTATTATATGAGAAAAATAGGTTTGACCAGCTGTCCTCTCAGTAATAAGGTTGATCAGTCTTCTGAATATTTAGAGCAAAAGTCCCCATCAATTCAATATAATTTGGTATTCCGAGTAACTGTAACTTATAAATACTTGTTCGGGTCTAATTGCCCATAAAACAGAAGGCAAGTTTATTATGCTTCATATGATGCTAATATCATCTCTAAGGACTTATTATCTATCACTATTCACCCTAATATGACATTATGAACAATATTATAACATAGAAACATGATAAATACTCTAGATTTTGAATTAAAATATGTCATAATGGTATGAGAGGAGTTTAAATGGTGTAAGTGTTATTGTTTGGGTTTGAGAGAAGCCTATGTTGGTTGGAGGTTGAGGCTTCTGCCATCACACCTTCCACAACTTAAACCTTTGACTGTTTAGGTTGTTACAGGTGGGTCCCTCGTTTTTTTTGTAATTAATCCGTTCCTGGAGCCGTGACTAATAAACGAAATTTTATGATTTGCGATCATTTTTCCCTAAGAATTAAATGTAAATACAAAATTAATCCGTTCCTGACACCCAGGAAGGTATTAAAACAAAATAAATTTTTACATGTCAATATACCATATAGTACATATAACATATACATGGGAAATGATGAATGAAAACATTAACTGCATAACACTTTTACTGGTGGATTCTTCTTTGTGTATGGGAAAGACTGGCGGAGGAGAGAATTGGAATTGTTTACAGTTTTGTGAAAAGGGAATCCACTTCCAGCAACCACGATCAGGTACCAATTGCTTTCTGGGGTTGCTTCTCTTCTCTGTCATCTCTTAATGACACTTGGACCAACAATTGAGAGTCTTATCCTGTCTCGCCAAAGTAAACTGTGGAGAGAGCTCTCTTTCTGGCGTCTCTATTAACACTTCCCGAAAATGGCCAGACTTTGTCCTGTACATTATTCTCTCCGTCTTTACCACAGGATTGGCACTCAGGAGATTTTTTGGAGCCATGGTACGCATTTGTAGGCAATTTGCAAGCCAATCTAAAATGAGTTGGAATACAGTGGGACCCCCGCATTACCGATTTTAATCCGTGCAAGAGCGGCTCATTGGTATGCGGAATAATCAGGTATGCGATTGAATTTTCCCCCTCTTAAGAAATAAATGGAAAATCAAATTAATCTCGTGCAAGACACCAAAAAAAAAGTATGAAAAATATTTTTACCACATTGAAATATACCTTTTCATACACCACAAAGAGAAGGATACATGCACAATAGTAGAGTAGTACATGCACGAGTATATATGTGCATGTACTAGTCTACTGAAGTGAGAATAAATGACACCTTTATTGAAGATGCTGCAATGACTGATGAGGACACTGTGTCACTGGGCGTGCCTTTTCCTTCCTGAGACTGTAGGTCCTGTTTGGCATTTTCTTCCAGACAAGGCCTATCACACTGTTATGTATGTCACTACGATTCTTTTATCTCTCTCAAACCAACCTTTGTGCTTTATAATTCACCAATAATGAGCACTTAGTTTCCAGGCATTTTTCCCTTGTTCACCTGGGTGTTTGTCGACTGGTGTGGGTCTTGCATTCCTGGGAGTCCAAGTTTAAGGACCCCAATGGAATCAAATAGTTGACAGTTCTTCGATGACTCTGACTTTTTTGGGGTTTTCCTGGTGGAAAATCCTCTGGGTTAATTGATTTCTTGTAGATTCTCAATATGCCACACCAACTATCCAGTCCTGCTTCAGCAGCAGCGACGAGCTACAGCAGCAGCCACAGCCTGACTGTGTGCTAAGCAGCAGCAGACGATGATACAGCAGCAGGCCAGACGATGCTACTGCAGTCAGCAGCACGTGGACAGTGCTTCAGCAGCAGAGACTGATCGCCTACAGCAGCAGCAGAGGATGCACAGAGAAGCAGCAGACGATTGCTACAGCAGCTGCAGACGATGCTAAAGCAGCCAGACATTGCTGCAGCTGCTGACAGCTGCACAGCAGAAGTACTGGTCAGTGCAGCAGCAGAGCAGAGCTGTTACCACCAATAGTCAGCGATGGTTGATCAGGGGTTCATTATACAACCTGGCCAGCTCGTTGACAAGCACTCCACTTTCATACTTTATCAATGATCTTTTTCTTCATCTCTATAGTAATTCTCACCCTTATTTGCTGAGGGTTGGCATAGAAGCTTTCTTGGGGCCATGAGTCACTTATTTTCCAGATAATAATCTCCAAAATAAATCACTGTAATGAATACGAAATGTTACGATTGCTTGCCGCTGGAAATGCTCCTCGCGAGAGGCTGGCTGGCTAAACAATGCCCCCGGCGGTAACATGTGAGGCTGACTACGGCGCAACAATGACGCAGTCTCGGCCTCGAACAGTGGTGGAGCGGGTTTTTGAGCGGTATGCGAGGCAAAATTTTTGCGATTAAAGTGCAGCGGTATGCGGATAACTCGGTAGTGTGATGCCCAACGGATATGCGGAGGGTTCCATGTTTTATGAATCTCTATTTGTAGGAGCACTTGAGGGGGACTACTTTGTTCCACTCACTGGTAAAACAATGCCAGACTGGCTGCTGGTAGAGGACCGCCTCCCCGGTCTCCACGTGCGTACACGTCCTGACGAAACTACTATTCGACGATTGTCAAACTATGAAAAAGCAGAGTCCATTGTTTATACGAGAAATACTCTTATGATTCGGCGAAATATACGATTGCCTGAGTACTACGGAAAAGCAGTAAGGGGACCACTGTCGGTATATTAGTCTGGTACGCACCCACTGTTGTGAGTCGATATTTATACCGCGTAAATTCTAGCAACTTCAGAAATCAAGCCGTCGAGGAAAAGCTGGTAGGCCCAACATGTGAGAGAATGGGTCTCAGAGTCGGTCAATGTGCACCACATTAATAAATCCTGCCAGCACACGTGCATAATGAGAACTAGACTGTTTTTTTTTTTTGGGTTAATAAGCCGATTTTTGACGGTGTATTTTCAAATAGTATTTATCATTGGATTCTCGCTGTACGTTTTCATGGTCTAAGGTGATAAAAATGGAAAAGATATTACAGAAATTAGGAGATGTTTTGATTACTTTCACGATGAAAACGACCTTGAATTGAGCTCAACATAGGGAATTGTTCGGATTTTTTACAAATGTTCAGGAGTAAGCAAATCACACCAACAGTCCAATACAACATTCAACTGGGGAGGCTAATATTTCTTTCAAATAGTGCACTGATATTATTTATTACATTTTTACATTAATGCTTGGTTCTGTCATAACAGTAAATTTTGTATAATTTTTTTGTCATCTTTATGAATAAAAAATCAAATAGAAAGCCAATAGTATATAAAGAGGGGCACTAGAGAACATGACTTATGACGAGAATATAGTTATTTTAGTGTCAAGAATGCTCTTAACATTGTTTATTTTGGACCCCAATTTTGAAATTGGCATCTTTTTTAATATTGTGTGAATTTGCCACAATTGACCAATTTCTGAAAGTAAAAGGAACACAAATGCAACTAATGTGACATTTTAATTGTGGCACAACGTTTTCGCTCTCCAGGAGCTTTATCAAGCCGTTTTACAAACAGTATATTGGACTCAGGAGGTATATAAAGGTTCAGAGTGAGGTTCATTATTAGTGACTCTTACGGTCCATTCCGTTGTTCACTAGTGGTAGTAGTAGTAGTGACAAAAGTTGTAGTAGTAGTAGTAGTAAATACAATTGGTAGAGCAATTAATTTGTACATGAGTAAAATTGTATTATAAAAGCTATTACTGTTATACTACACAAGCACATTAACAGAGATGTGAACACTGATAACAGGCCTTCTTCTATCCAGTCTTGTTTGTCCAACTATTTTTTGTTACCCAAGTAATAGCTTTTTATATCCTTTTACACACCATGTATGAATTAATAGCTCACCATATTGTATTACTACTACTACTACTACTACTACTTTTGTCACTACTATTACTACCACTAGTGAAACATCGAATGGTACCTCAAACTAGTATTTGCACCTCACTTGAGCCTTTATATACCCTCTGTGTTCCTTATATGGTTTGTATCGGTTTGACAAAGCTCATGGAGAGCGTCAACGTTGCCACAATAAAACATCACATTAGTTGCACTTGTGTCCTTTTACTTTAATATTGTCGGTAATTTCTTCCAACATTTTTACAATTTCTGACCACTTTATTGGGTATGTTCAAATCCGGTAAATGGACGGTTTCTTGTACTCAATTGATAGAAAAAATGGAAGTTGTAAAGAAATAGCTATGAGTTTGGTCAACGGGAACAATGGAAATTGGGCCATAAAAAACGGGCTCAAAATTCGGCAATATCGCCGATGCGTATATGTCCGCGAGAAAGCTAAACTTCCATGGGAGCATTAATTCAGAGTCTTTTACCAAATTTCAGATACTTGTGAGTATCATTACTCAAGCGGGCGAAATAGATTATCTATTCATTTCATAGAAAAAAACCCAATTTTTTTTTTTTTTACATAAAATTTAATGGACTCTTAAATGATAAGTTTCACTGAATAGGGGCCTTACGACAATAAGGTACTCTCAAAGGGTTAAGAAGATGATACTCACCCCCTCCTCTGCATTATTTACTCACCACACTGACAGTTTTGGACACAGTTCTTGCAGCTAACCAAGGAGGGTCCCTTGATGAATCTGGAGCTTTGCATATTATCAGCAAAGTGTTTGATCAAAGAGGTCAGCTTTTCCTGGGACTACTAGTTGAGTGGTCCCATCCTGTTGATTAGAGGTGGAATATGTTATCAGGCAAATAACCCTTGTCTGTCCTTGACAAGGAACCAACCTGATTTTGGAGCCCACTTCTTTCTTGAGCCAGCTTTCTTTTGTGTCTGCCTCACCTATAGAGATGCTCTACTTTTGAATCTTCCTCCCATATGCCTAAAGGCTTGCCTGTGAGGTTCTGTTATAGGTAGTTAGGATGTCTCTTATACCTTCACAAGCCTTGTACTTGGCGATGTTAGCAGGCCTCTATACAACAAAAAGCTTAACCAAGGCCTGATACTGAAAGGCTTCGTCAATACTCAGTGAGGGATGTGTTGTTGCGAGATTTAGGATGTAATCAGTGAAGGCCTCTTTCACTTTATTGTCAACATCACCTTGGAGAAGAGTGTGTGCGCAGTTGGGGTCCTCTGGGGTGGTTCCTTCTTTCCTGATCTCGCAGTCTTGACCAGCAAAACTTTTGTGTGTGTCCAGTTTTGTTACAGTAGTAACAGGTATTTTTACCATTTGGTGTAGGAGTGGTACTGTTTTATCTGAGGACCTGAAACTTTATCTGATAATCTAGGTAAACTTTGAGCTCCAGCTGGCTTACCTTTTCCTTCTATTTTAGGGGGTGCTTCAGTCTTCGTTTATCCCTGAAAATTCTTGTCCCACTTCCCTTTTATGACCATAGGACTTTGAATAAGGCTTAGAACAAGTGAGGAAATTTTCAGAAGGAGCATGACTGTTTTTACTCACCAGCTTCCCTGCAAGCCAAGAATCTGTCACCCAAATCCAGCGCTTCTGAAAGATTATCCGGGTTTTTGTCCTCCAAATATTCTCTGAGGTCAACAGGGATTGTATCGTACAATTCCTCATGAACCATCAGATCTACTAATTTGTCATAGTCTTTATTAACTCCTTTAAAACAAACCCATTTCTTAAAAAGGAGCAGTTTCTCATTCCCAAACTCAGTTAAGGTCTGCCCATCCTGAAATTTTTGATTTCTGAACTTTTGTCTATATTTCTCAGGTATCATTAGGTATGCAAGCAATACTTCCTCCTTAATTTTATCATAGTCAGAAAAATCGTCCCCTTCCAGAGTCTCTACTCTCTGGAATCCTTTACCCACAAGCTGTGTGCGAACTAGGGTAGCCCACTTCTGTTTGGGCCATCCTTGCTACAAAGCAGTCTTCTCAAAAAAAGAAAAATATCTCTGGGTCACTCTCTGTAAACTTAGGGACAAAATTTGCAGCTTTAGTTATGCTAAAATACTGCTCAGGCTCTTGTTCTGAACCTCCTAACCTTCGATGCTCTTCCCCCTTTAGCTTTCATTAATTTTCATTTCAACCTCTAGCACAGCTAGTCTAAGCCTCATCCTCTCCATTTTCATATCACCTGGAGTAGGTGATCCCTCATCTTCACTGTTACTAGGCATGTTTACTGATGAATTATTACCTTCATCCCTGAAGCCTGAAAAGTTTAAAGACTCATCTTCTGACATAGTTTTTATCCTTAAACACTTGCTTCCCTCCTACAGTATCGGTGGACAAAGTTTCCCACGGGCACATAAAATAACATAAATTGAATGTAAAATATGCACATAGCACTTACCATAACCACAACAAAAATGTGTTACTCAACCTTTCTCTCACCTTAGGAGAAAAACAACCTGTAAACTAATATATGAGAACAACACTTCCACTGACACCACCTTGGTAAATCTTCTCCTACCAGAAACCCTGCAACTGTTATTATCCCATACCAGTAAAATATAGTTCAAAGAATGTTTTGAGTTATTTTAGCAATCAAATAACTCTCCCGGTCAAGCTCCCATGTTATGTACTGCATCTGCCACTTTTCCCGACCAGGTACTGAGTTTGTCTAAATCCTCCTGAAGTTCCCTGATATCTACATTTGAATCAATTATCCTACCTATCTTTGTGTTTTTTGGTGAATTTGCCCATTTCACTAGTAATTCCCTCATCACCATCATTAATATATATTATAAACAACAACGGCCCAAGACTGATCTCTGTCGAACACCACTTGTTACAGATCCCCACTCGGATTTAAAAACCCCCTTTACGGACACTCTCTGCTTCCTGTCTGTGAGCCATGACTCGATCCATGAGAGCACTTTTCCCCCCAAAGCCATGAGCTGCCACTTTCTTTAAAAATCTTTGGTGTGGAACTCTATCAAAAGCCTTACTAAAATTTAAGTAAATAATATTAAATTTTTATCATGATCAACAGCCTCAAAAGCTTTACTGGAGAAAGTTAATAAATTAGTTAGACAAGAATGGCCTCTCATGAATCCATGCTGAGTGTCATTAATCAGATTATGCTTATCCAGATGGCTTTCTTATAATCTCAGCTTTAATTGACTCTAATAATTTGCCTACAATTGAAGTCAGGGTTATTGGGCGGTAATTTGACAGTAACGACTTGTCCCCTGCTATAAAAATAGAAATTACATTACCTCCCCCTTTCAACACTCCCTTTTTGGAAATTTTTTTAAAATGGTTAAATTCCATTTTGGATTTTAATTTAAAATTGGGGGTAAAAAATTGATTTTGTGTTTTTGGCCTAATTTTTGGGGCCCAATTGTTTTTTACCAAAATCCAACCCTTTTGATTTCCCAGTAAAATTTCGCTTTTTGCCGTTATTTTGGGAAAAAAATTCCGCGGTTTCCGAAATCCCTTTTTTTCCCCCCATTTAAATTTTATAAAAAATTCAAAATATTTTTTTTAGTGTTCTGAATTTTTTTAGGAAATTTTTATTTCCTTCCGTTCTAATAGAGGGCTGATTAAAAAAGGAGAAAGCCAAAACCAGCCGGCCGGGTTTTCCAAATTTTTCAAAATTTTTTTATAAAAAACAAGTAAGAACCGATGGCGGGTTAAAAGGGGTTTTACCCCTTCCAAACCATGAAAGGTGGGGGAGATACCAAGTGAGGAAGGGGAAAGAAGGACCAAAAAAGAGGTAGAAAAGAAATTTGGAAGGGGGAGAATACCCAAGGATCCAGAGAAATTCCCAACTGAGGAGGAAAAAAGGGAAAAAAGGCCAGCCGGAAAAAAGGGGAAAAAGAAAACTTTTAGATTAGTCCCATAGGAAAATTTCCGTTTTGTTCGTTTCCGAGGGGATAGATAAAAAAATATTTTCCCAAAACAAAAATTTGAAAGCCCAAGAGAAAATTTGTATTTTCCCCCAGCTGAAGAACATATTCAAAAAATTTTTAAAGAAAAAGGGAAAATAATTTTTCAACTTCTGAAAAAGGGGGGGGGGGGGGGGGGGGTTTTTTTTCCCCCCGAAGACTATTGGAAAGCTGGTTTTAGGGCCAACAGGTTGCAGAGAGCAGGCGCTAAGGGGTTTAGGTACCTTAAATCATTTCATTCAATGACAACACAAAAAAGGAAAAATGACAGATTCTACAAAGAAAGGCCTCTTTAACATTTAACTAACTAATGCTTGCTTGAAAATTCCAGCTACCCCCAAGCAATCTATTAAAGCATGGTTTGGTTTTCAAGGGTAAAACGCGGGAAACCCTAAGGCAGTACATCAAAAAAAAAACCAATAAGTGGGTTTTCAAATTTTTTTTGTCGTGCAAGTCAAGAGGGACTCATACATAAAAATACTCTGTATCAAGGCACAAAAACTTTGACAAAACCCCCCCAACAGCGCCCAGGAAGAATGTAAACTTCCAAAAAGTACAAAATTGTTCGGTACTTGCAAAAAACTAAACAAGAAAAACACATCACAATCTATCTGACAATTTCTTTTCAATTTTGCCTTTGGTCAAAGCTACAAGAGATAATAAAACTGAGATACACGGAACAGTACGTGAAAATAGATGGGTAACACATCGGGTGCCTATCAAACAAATGGAAAAAAACATGGGCCGGGGGGCAATTTTTGCTTCAACAAAAAGATGGTGCCTTTTTTGAACGAGGAAAGGGACACCAAAGTTGTGTTTTTTAGTGACAACGAATTGGGGCAGCCCAGATCTTGTTGAGAGATACAAAAAGGGGTACAAAGAGGAAAAGAAAAATATCGTGCCCTGCAGTCATAAAGAACTAAAATCAAACATGGAGGTATTGAACAAAAGCAACAGTTGGTGCCCTAAAAAACCCCAATAAATCAAAACTTTTGGTACATGCGGCTATTCCCTTATTATTGACTTGCTGTTGTGAATGCATGGGTCTTTTTTGCCGTGTTCTCGAAAATTTAAAGCAAAAGTGTACAACGAAGTATTTCGGGAAGTCTATCTCTGAAATTGAAAAGGTCTAAAGACAAAACCCTTTAGGGGAGCAGCCTAAAAACAACCCCAAGACCTTCACCAACAAATTTCACCATGTACTTCCAAGGGTGTTGGCATGGGAAACCTGGGGGGGAACACGTGCAAAATTTGCCTATGACATGTTAGGAAAGACAGACTCAATCACTTTCCAATGGCAGGGCAAAGGCCTTTTTACCTTGCAAGAAAGCAGCACCCCCAAAAAAAAAACTTTAACATCTCATTCGTCTGTAGTGAGCAAAGTAAATCGTGCATAAAGACTGAAAAAATTGTTTCACAACCCCCATCTTCCCAAATTTACAAAAAGAATCATTGTCTTCCAAATGAATCCAGGAAATAGGGATTGAAACTTGCATCACTTTGCAATTTGGCATTGTTGATATTTCTTCCTTTTTAAATTTTTTTGTAAGTATAAAAAAATGTTTTTGAAAAAGTTCCATTTATTTTTTATTTTGTCTGTTGTATATTAAATTTTAAAAAATTTTTTGGTTTTTTTATTAACAATTGAAATTTTTGCAACATGAATTTTTTAATCATTTTGTGGGGGCGGCCTAATTTTTTTCGGTCTTGGGAGATTGGCAATTGCTCGAAAACTAACCATCAGAAATCAATTTATATGGATCATGACCTTGTTTGAGTTACTCATCCACCATAGGATTCAGTTCGAATTTCAAATTTTCGGACCAATTGCCGATGAAGGGTTAAGAACCCTTGAAAAAGCTCATCAGGACCCGGCAATTTTTTTTTTTTTTGCTTCAGTGGGTCTATTTGTTTCATAACCATTCACTTGACGTGATGTTACTAATTTATTTTCTTGGGCCCATATAAAAATTATTTACTGGGATTTTTTTAGTGTCCCTGTTAAAAACCAAGAAAAGAATTATTTAAAATCGAGACATTTCGTTCTTTTGTTGCTAAATGCCAAAAGGGATTTTAAAGGGGACCTATCTTACTCAACTTTTGTTCTAACAACTGTTTTTAATACCCCTTTTTTCTTTTTTTATCCCCTTTTTAACCCTTTGACTGTCGCAGGCCCCTTTCTGAAAATGTCATTTTATTCGCAAAATATTCGAAAAAAAAAAAATTATTTTTTCATATGAAAATGTTAAATTATTTTTCTGAGTGTTTTAGTCCAAAAAAAAAAAATTTCCATCATACTTACCGAGAATAGAGCTTTTTTGAAGTTTGCAGAAAATGCCGTGTATGGCAAGGTGGCGCTGCCCCTCACCAGGGAAACTTTTTTTTTTCTTGTACGTTTTGAAAATTTTTTGTTTTTTTTTTCACATTTTATTTTTCACAAAAAATTGGGCCTGTGGACCAAAGTAAGGTCAAATGTACATATATACCCTTTTAGCAACACAATAAGCACCAAAAAATAATATCAATATATTTTTTACAAAACTTTTTTTACAAAAACAAACAATACAAAAAATTGTTTATTACTTTGTTCTGTAATATATACCAAGTACAGTCACCAAACATATTCCTAAATTTTCCCGTTTTAACCTTTGAAACATTTTTTATACACAATGGGTTTTAAAACTCCTCACAATAAAACAGTGTTGTGCATTTTGTGACCTTTTTTTTTTTGTGCAAAGACAAAACACCTCGTCTGAGCAGTTTTCTTTTTAAAAATTAGCACGTTGTGTTATGTAGTTATCCAGGTTTAAAAGGTGTGTGTCATCATTTCCCTTCCTTTTTCCCACTTTTCTTGACGCAGTCTTTTGCTCCTCTAGCCGAGAGCTAGAGAATAGACAGGGAGCTTGACAGACAGACAAAAAGACAACAAAATGTTTGTGACCACAAAAAAAAAAGGGGGGCGATGGGCCTCAATCTTTCCTTATCGCTCCACCCCGTTTACGCTCATTAAACTCAGTTCTTCGATTATCTTTTCCCTTTTCTTGTCACGTCATGGGGGGGAACTTTTTTTTTTCTTGCTTCAAGGGGAAAAGTGTTATTACATCTTCTTCTTCTTCTCCTCCTCTTTCCACTTCCCTTCCCTTCCTCCCCCTTTCTTCCCCTTCCCCTCCTCTCCTCCTCTTCCTCCTCTCTCCTTTTTTCCCCTTCCTCCTCCTCTTCCCCCTTTCCCCTTCCTCCCCCCTCCTCCTCCTCCCCCTCCTCTTCTCCTCCTCTTCTCCTCTTCCCCCTTGCCCCTCCTCTTTCCCCCCTCCTCTTCCCTTCCCCTCCCCTCCTCCCCTCCTCCCTCCTCCCCCCCCCTCCTCTCTCTTCTTCCCCCTTTTTCCTCCTCCTCCTCCATTGCTTTTGGTCTCAAACTCCTCTAAAATCTGAATTGATCTTCCGACACTTCCCTCTGTGTTAGAGCATCACTTGGGGAAAAGAAGATCCCAATTTGCTGGGGAGGCCAATTTTTTTTCCACAAACATCGAAAAGGACAACTGAAATGGGGATTCCCACAATGCACCACTGGCTCCCCGATTTTTTTTTTTAAGGTGCACACTGACCATGGAGACCCTTCTCCACGTGTGCCTACCGTTTCCCCCGCTTTTATTTTAAGCCGCTAGAATTTATCATAAAATACACAAAACATGGGCATAAGACGTATATATACGGTGTAAACAGTCAAAAGGTTAATGTCCCTTTTAATGTCAATATACTGATTCGTAAGATGACCCTCAACTCTTTATACCCTATAAATTCCTTTATGCCCTAAAAGAATTTGACCTATTATTCATCATTTTTGGGGCCCTTTCTAATTTATCTAATTTCATTATATGGGGAAAAAAGTTCTTTGGGGAGCATGTTAAAATTTCAGAAAACTGTCATCGATAGCTCTTTGTTACCCTATTTATCAAGATAAGTGTTTCTAAGCCCATTTTAATCTGCTAAGTGAAAATCTGGGAAATTTACTGAGTTATCCCTACTATCTACTTCCTTTTTAGGGGAAGGGAATTTAAATTTTTGATCGCTTGCCCAGTTCCCCTGTAATTTCTAAATTTTTAACAAGGTTTTTCCCTTTTTTGCAAACCAAAACAAGTAGGTTTTTTTTCCCCTTGTGGTCTGAAAAAAACTACTTTCAAAAAAAAAGTCCTGAACTACTTCTAAGAAGTCATTTTATTCTAAAATTTCCCCTCAAGAAAGTCCAATAATGGACTAAAATTAAAAAACCCTAGAATTACTACATATTTTGCCTTTTGGCCTTAACAGTTTTCCCCCCCAAAAATTTTTCCCGGTCCCCACTAATTTGGGGGGCGGTATATCATTCCTAGAATAAATTTTTCGTGCCCCTCTAAAATTCTATCCAGACAGCTCTATATGTGTTTTACTTCAGATTTAAACCTGTTTTTTGCAACAGTTTAAGCGATCTCGACATCACGCCCCCCCCCCCCCCCCCCTCACTTACCGTATTTCTATCTACGTACTTGAGCAATTTAAAACCCTGAATGTGAATTCTGCACTTTTGGGAATAAACCATGTCTCGGGGTTGCAAATACATCAAAGTTACCTGCACACAACTAATCTCAACTTATCCAATTATTCCTCACTACAGCTATTACGTAATATATTTTTAAAAACCCCCTTTTCCCTTTACCCTTCCTGTTCATTTCTTTTTTTTTCCCCTAAACCATTACTTCCTTGTCACCTATGCCATTCGCTTTCCAATATCCCCCTCTTCTGCTTATTACTAGCCCCCGAACTCATTACACACTGGGACTTTACTGATTCTCGCCCCAAAACCCATAGCACTATCTATGCCTAGTTAAAAACCCTAAAAGCTCCCTCCACTGCAGTTTTCCCTCCCCCACCCCAGACCTAATAAGTGAACCCCATCCCAGGCATACTTTCATTTCTGCCATAGAAGAGGTCCCAGTTGTCAGTGAATTTTACTCTTTTCCTTCATATTTGCCAGCCAGAAATTTGGGCACCAATTCCCTTTGGACACCTTTGGGTTTCCAACTCCTCCCCTTTGGGCAAAATCCCACATATACGGGGTTTCCCCCCCTTCTTCCCTAATTATCCTATTGTGACCTATACCTGAAAATCGGTCCCTCCTCCTACGTCTCTAACATCGTTGCCTCCTGCACTGGGCAGATAAAGGATTGCTCCTTTTACCTTTCAATATCGTCCAGACAGCAAAACAATACCCTTTCATCCCACCCCCGGGAAAACATGCCCTCTCCCTGTCCCTGACAAAAGGGCATATCCATAATCTTAACTTGTTTTTAAACTAAAACAATTTTCTTACCTTCATTTGTGAAATTCAACAGATGTTCTGATGGTCTTCTTTGGGGGCTTAAAGGTATCTTTTCTCTCAATCGCCAATGTTTCCCTTTGGTGTCTTTGTGACTTCCCCATAGAACAACCCACATTCGTCAGGTACACCAAAAAGGGGTTGGAATTTTTCCACAGTAGTCTTCGGGGTTCTTCATTGTTGTGCACCCACGACCATTTTTCCCTTTTTTAAACCTGGGGAAACCACAACAGGAGGATTCTACGAATCCCTTTTTTCCTCCATTAATCGCCATATCTAGTTTAGAAAACCCTAAGCCCTCTTTAGCTGCGGGTAAGTTGCTAAAGAGGGGCATTTTGTTCAATTTACAAAGCACCAAACAAGTCTTCATAGGCTAAGTCCCGGGTCACCACTGAGTAAGTCGGGTCACCACTGAGCTAAGTACGTCACCAGAGCTAATACAGGTCACCACTGAGCTAATACAGGTCACCACTCAAGCTAAGCCCGGGTCACCACTGAGATTCATAATTCAAAGCCAAAGTCAATATATCCATACCATTATTTTTTATTTCTAAACCCATACCTCAAACAAAATCCAATTTTAAAAGTCCTAAAAACCCCCTCAACTGAGCTACAAGAAAAAACCCCCACCTACCCTGGATAATAACCCCTTTCCCCGGCATACAGTCATTTTGGCCGTAGAAGTGGGCCCATTGTCCAAAGAATGGTACTGGGATTTTCCCTTACAGTGTTTGTCCAGCCAGTACCAAAAGCCTGGGCAACCATTCATTTCCAAAACCCTTTCCCTTTGGGAAAACAAAATATCCAACCCACTAAAAAAAAAACACACCCAAGCAATAAGCTTTGATAATTATACTTTCTCATCCAAAACCCAAACCCCCCCCTCTCTCAGTATTTTTCCAACCTAAATTGAAAACCCAAGGGTTTTGCTTCGATAGGACCTTGGGAAAAAGGTATGGACTGTTTGTGGCAGCTTCCTTTGAGAACATTGGATGGGCAACTGAGGCCATTTTCTTCATTCTTTTTCAAAAAAATTTTGTAGGGGGTTAAGCGCTATCATGTTGTTCTACACCTTCAAAACCCCAGTATAAATATGATTTGGTGGGTGGGTTCGCGAATGTTTGAAGACCGCAAAAAATGGAAAACTGGAATGTTTAGGGAGACCTGTAGGGCTTTCCTGCTTACTTTAAAATTTTTGGGTGCTGAAATAATTTTTCTTATTTTGTTTGGAAAAAAACTGAAATTTGAATTAAAAATTTTCACCTCTACTCAAACATTAATATTAAAACAAATGGACGTTGATTTTCCCCTAGAATGAAAAAAGGATCATCATTGCTTATTTTAAGATTTGCTCTGAAATATTTTTTTTTTTTTTTTTTTTTTTTTAAAAAACATTATTACTTTGTCTGGAAAAGTCTGAATTATTCTGAATTAGAATTAAAAGTTTTCACCACTGCTTAATATTAAGACAAATGTTATATTGCTATAATTCACAAACATCTTAAAAATTTCAAATTTCAGCTTGGGTTTTGAAATGGCTGACAGACCGCAACTTTTGTTTTCCAGATATCTTCAGTTATTAAATATAAGTAGAAATAACAAATACAGTATACAATTATTGTAGATCTACTTCAGTAACTAATATTCATCTAATATATATTTTATTTTTGTTTATAATAAGAGTCTCATTTGTTTAAATACTGTACATGATCAATTCTTTTGTACTAAGCTTGGTAAGCTATTGACACTGATCATGATATTAGCTGCAGAAGATAAGTATCTGCACTCATTAACACCCCTCTGAAGGAAGGGTGTTAAGATTGCTGTCTTATAACTGTAGTGTAAGCACGCCTCTGGCAAGATAGTGATGGAGCAAATGATAGTGAAAGGTTTTCTTTTTTGGTCCACCCTGCCTTAGTGGGAGATGGCCGATGTGTTAATAAAAAAAAAAAGATTCTTGATTAAAATATTTTCTGTTGCTAGTAATCTCCAGTTACTCTTATAACAATATATTTGATAAGTGCTTATAGCATATTCACATACACATACTAAGAAAGAAATAATAATAACATTTTACAAGGCTTAGAAAGAATTAGTGTAGCTGAGGTAATGTTTGACAAACCCGTTTTATTCACTGCATTTTGGGCAGAAATAAAATTAATTTAGAGTTTTCTTAAATGATGAGCTGTACTAAAGTTAAAAGTATGAAATTTTTGAGCCGAAAATATTTTATTGATTCTTTTCAGGCAACTTGTTACCACCATAAAAAAAAAAATAAGTATTTTACTCTATCCAGTGTATATTTCATGACATTTAAATAAGATAGGCATTTTCTATAGGTAAGAATGGAGAATGATGACGAGATGACAGACTGCGATGGATCCCAGGGAGCAAGTAATGACCTCGCCAACTGCAGCAGCACCAATCGGTGTCCCTTCTGTTCTTACATCACTAATCGATCACATCGCTTGAAAATGCACATACGTACCCATACTGGAGAACGACCATTTGCTTGTTCGCATTGTTCCTATCAGGCCTCGACAAAAGACCGCATGAAAATACATCTTCGAACTCATACAGGAGAAAAACCATATATTTGTCCTCATTGTTCGTATTGTGGTGTCAAGAAAAGCAATCTGGATAGACATTTAAAAACTCATATGGATAAAGTACCATATAACTGAGTGAAGATGTTTGTATGGAATTTAGTTACTACGTACATTATTCTTGAAGGTCTTTTTGTAAATCTATGCTTGTGTTTTCTTCTACTACACTCCCATTTTGTATTATATTTTTTTATATAAAAAAAAAAGAAAGAAAAGCACTTAAATTTTTATAACCATTAAGGTTACCAATTTCTTGATTAAAAAACATAAGGTATTTGAACTTTTTTCTTGAAATCTCTCCCTATTTTAGACATTTTTCCTCTTTCTGTGGGAATTTTTCTCTAAGGTCGTAATAGCAATAAGCAAGTCCTTAGTGAACCCTTTTAAACATACTCATCTAATCTCTTTTATTCACATTATATTGTCATTAGGCATTTCCTACACACACACACACACACACACACACACACACACACACACACACACACACACACACACACTCACACTCACACTCACACTCACACTCACACTCACTCACTCACTCACTCACTCACTCACTCACACACACACTTTTCATCTCTCTCTCTCTCTCTCTCTCTCTCTCTCACTCTCTCACTCTCTCACTCACTCACTCACTCACTCACTCACTCACTCACTCACACACACACTCCTCTCTCACTCACTCCTCTCTCCTCTCTCACTCTCTCCTCTCTCTCTCCTCTCTCTCCTCTCTCTCTCTCTCTCTCTCTCCTCTCTCTCTCTCTCTGTGAGTGAGTGAGTTATGCTTCCCCTCCATAGTGTTGCCTACCAGACACTCAAACTTCCTGCACTTGTTTTTCACTCCATATGTCCAAAACTGTTCTACTTTGATGTACATCATTGACTTTCCACATCTTCCATATGTTTCTATTTTTATTATCTTTCTCCATTTACTAATATCACATGTGTTTTATTCTCTTGGTACCAGTTCCACTAACCACTCCTCTAGTTTAACCTTTGTGTTTCCCACAATGCCTAAGGCTTTAGCATGAGCAAAGTGTAATTCTTGCTTATTTTTCCTCTTTGTTTTCTTATGGCATTGATGAAGCACCCTTAGTGATTGTAAAAAGACTTTTGCCAACTGTTTTTCCATTTCTGGAAGGTTTTTTTTTTACCACATGGATGTATTGCTGTAGATCAGGGAAGGGCTGTCTTCATGTCCAATGTAAAATTCTCACTTCA
The DNA here is from genome assembly GCF_026875155.1 of Cherax quadricarinatus. Classification (NCBI taxonomy): domain Eukaryota; kingdom Metazoa; phylum Arthropoda; class Malacostraca; order Decapoda; family Parastacidae; genus Cherax; species Cherax quadricarinatus. The sequence continues at coordinate 20,754,170 of NC_069408.1, read as the reverse complement.
TAATTCTTCCTTAAGATCCCATTCTGTCTCTCATATCATAGTTTCATATTTCAATTGTGAAGTCTGTATACATCTGGGAAGACAACTAATGAACAAGTGACAGTGTATATGTTCTTTTCTTGGGTCACCCTGCCTTGGTGGAAGACAGCCAATGTGGTGGTAAAGAAAACTGATTCCATATGCATGTTTAAATGCCTTGACATCTAATACTTGTATAGCATTTTCTTTACTCCTGGTTCATTTGTACATGACATCACTTTTTTTATTTTTTGTTTAAGTAAATGTGACCAAAAAAGGAAACAGATATGCCATCAGTCATGCAGTCATGTCTTGCCAGAAGTGTGCCTACATTACAGTTCTAATGGTCCTCCAGATAACTACATCCTCATCTTTCATCCAGAGTGCAGTCACTGTACTACAGGTCCACCATCACAAATCTGGCAATCAGACATCCGGTTTCATCAGTTATTCGGCACTAATTTCGGCTAGCATAATTTCAAATTTCCAGGGTCGCCACACCAGCTTGCTGGTACTGTTCGGTGACACTGCTTGCTGCATAAATCATTCCAATTTCTTTTTCTCCATTTATTGTTATAACCTACTTACTTTTAGCCCTAGCCATGGTTCCAACAAATAAAAGAAATGCTTTTTATTGTGTAAAGCACATACACAGTACATTGTCCATAAAAGATAAGGTGGCTTTGAAGCCACTGTCGGCTGCCATGAGCTCAGTCTTGTGATGCAGGGGAATATGCTTTATAAGCTAATGTCAACACTTCGGCTTATTTGCCTATCACAATTGATCTAATGTGACATAATAAACAATATAAATATAACATGAAAACATGTTAAATACTCCAGAATGAATAATAATTGGACCCACATGTAACTGAATTCACAAACACTATGAGTAACTGCTTGTGCTACCAACAGTAACAAAACCTACAAGAATTAAAGAGACTAGTGTTTCCCTATTAGACCACATCTGGACCAACACCATATCCCCTTTAAAATCAGGCTTAATCATAGATAATACCACAGACCACTACCTTTCCTTTCTCATAACCAATCTAGGTAAATTACCCCAAGACACTACTAAAGTAACCTTCAGGCTTCATCATGAGGCAGCCATTAATAACTTCACAACAGCAGTGACAAACATCGACTGGCAAACTGAGCTAGAAATCTATACAGATACTGACGAATGTATTAATAATTTTCTAAAAAAGACCCAATACCTCTATAACAAGCACTGCCCGAAAAAAAACTAAACAGATCACAGCTACGAGACTGAACAGTTCCTGGCTAACACCCAGTATCCTCAAATCCATAAATATAAAGCACCAGTATGAAAAACAGTACAGAATGGGTCACATAACCAGAGACCAAACAAAACGTTATTCATCTGTCTTAACCAGCCTGATAAGAAAAGCAAAAAAATGTATTATGAGAACAGATTGTCCAACCTAAAAGGTGATAAAAAAAAGACCTGGAAAACCCTATCTGAAATTCTAGGAACAAAAAAGATATCAGGAAGCAGAACAATCACACTAACAAAACCAGATGAACCCCTACTCCCACTTACTGAAACAGCAGACTCAATGTTTTCTTCTCCACCATAGGAAAAAACCTTGCAGGTAAAATCCCAAGCTCAAATACCCCACCCAATGACTACCTCACTGGCACCTATCCGAACACACTGTTCCTAGCTCCGACCAATCCAAAAGAAGTCTTGCTTATTATCAACACACTAAAGAACAAGACAGGAGATTTAAATAACGGAGAATAGGATAGCAGATGAACAAGGAGGCTTTAGGAAAGGTAGGGGGTGTGTGGACCAGGTGTTTACAGTGAAACATATAAGTGAACAGTATTTAGATAAGGCTAAAGAGGTCTTTGTGGCATTTATGGATTTGGAAAAGGCATATGACAGAGTGGATAGGGGGGCAATGTGGCAGATGTTGCAAGTGTATGGTGTAGGAGGTAGGTTACTGAAAGCAGTGAAGAGTTTTTACGAGGATAGTGAGGCTCAAGTTAGAGTGTGTAGGAAAGAGGGAAATTTTTTCCCAGTAAAAGTAGGCCTTAGACAAGGATGTGTGATGTCACCGTGGTTGTTTAATATATTTATAGATGGGGTTGTAAGAGAAGTAAATGCGAGGGTCTTGGCAACAGGCGTGGAGTTAAAAGATAAAGAATCACACACAAAGTGGGAGTTGTCACAGCTGCTCTTTGCTGATGACACTGTGCTCTTGGGAGATTCTGAAGAGAAGCTGCAGAATTGGTGGATGAATTTGGTAGGGTGTGCAAAAGAAGAAAATTAAAGGTGAATACAGGAAAGAGTAAGGTTATGAGGATAACAAAAAGATTAGGTGATGAAAGATTGAATATCAGATTGAGGGAGAGAGTATGGAGGAGGTGAACGTATTCAGATATTTGGGAGTGGACGTGTCAGCGGATGGGTCTATGAAAGATGAGGTGAATCATAGAATTGATGAGGGAAAAAGAGTGAGTGGTGCACTTAGGAGTCTGTGGAGACAAAGAAGTTTGTCCTTGGAGCAAAGAGGGGAATGTATGAGAGTATAGTTTTACCAACGCTCTTATATGGGTGTGAAGCGTGGGTGATGAATGTTGCAGCGAGGAGAAGGCTGGAGGCAGTGGAGATGTCATGTCTGAGGGCAATGTGTGGTGTGAATATAATGCAGAGAATTCGTAGTTTGGAAGTTAGGAGGAGGTGCGAGATTACCAAAACTGTTGTCCAGAGGGCTGAGGAAGGGTTGTTGAGGTGGTTCGGACATGTAGAGAGAATGGAGCGAAACAGAATGACTTCAAGAGTGTATCAGTCTGTAGTGGAAGGAAGGCGGGGTAGGGGTCGGCCTAGGAAAGGTTGGAGGGAGGGGGTAAAGGAGGTTTTGTGTGCGAGGGGCTTGGACTTCCAGCAGGCATGCGTGAGCGTGTTTGATAGGAGTGAATGGAGACAAATGGTTTTTAATACTTGACGTGCTGTTGGAATGTGAGCAAAGTAACATTTATGAAGGGATTCAGGGAAACCGGCAGGCCGGACTTGAGTCCTGGAGATGGGAAGTACAGTGCCTGCACTCTGAAGGAGGGGTGTTAATGTTGCAGTTTAAAAACTGTAGTGTAAAGCACCCTTCTGGCAAGACAGTGATGGAGTGAATGATGGTGAAAGTTTTTCTTTTTCGGGCCACCCTGCCTTGGTGGGAATCGGCCAGTGTGATAATAATAAAAATAAAAACCACCCTTTATATACAAAAAAGTTTCACAAGTGATGTCACCAGTCATTGCAACACACTTTAACAAATCCAACGAATCCTCTACCTTCCCTACAGTTCTCAAAATAGCAAGGGTCACCCCGATCCATAAAGGAGGAGATTAAGCAGACTTGAATAACTATAAGCCAATGTCCAACTTACACCCTCTCTCTAAAATCTTTGAAAAACTAATTCATAAGCGAATCTATTCCTACCTCATCTCCCACAACATACTTAACCCCTGTCAGTTTGGGTTCAGGCCTAATAAAAATACGAATGATGCTATTATACACATGCTAACACAAATATACACTGCACTCAAGAAAAAAGAAGTCCCATTGGGGTTCTTCATTGATTTACGTAAAGCTTTTGATACAGTTGACCATGATTTGCTGCACATAAAATTTTCACACTATGGTATAAGAGGGCACTCCCTCAACTACCTAAAGTCATACCTTAGCAGCAGAAGCCAATATGTGTACACAAATGGAACAAATTCTTCCACACAGCCAATTACAGTTGGTGTCCCACAGGGAAGTGTCCGTGGCCTCCTTCTCTTTCTCATTTACATAAACGACCAAACCAAATGCATCGCAACTACTCAAATCCACACTATTTGCAGATGACACTACATACGTCTTCTCTCACCCAAGCCCAGTTATGCTAGCCAATACTGTAAATACCGAATTACAGAAAATAGTATCTACCTGGATGATGATTAACAAACTTGCTCTCAATATTGACAAAACCTACTACATTCAGTTTGGGAACAGAACTACAGATGTTCCTCTTAACGTAATGACAAACGAATCACCTATCACAAAGCTCACAGAGGGAAAATTCTTAGGAATCCACCTTGATAATAGACTCAAATTTCAAACACACGTACAACAAATTTCCAAGAAAATCTCCAAGACCGTAGGCATGCTATTGAAGATATGGTACTATGTTCCACAGTCAGCCCTCCTGGCCCTATATCACTCACTCATTTACCCCTATCTCACCTATGGAATTTCTGCATGGGGCTCATCAACAATAAATCATCTCAGACCATTAATTACCCAACAAAAGGCTGCAGTCAGAACAAATTCCCACTCCAGGCAGCATACTCCACCAATATTCAAAACTCTAAACTTACTCACCGTACAAAACATCCATACTTATTATGTGTCTACTACATACATAGAACCCTAAACCGGATATAAACCCTCCCCTCAAACTTCTCCTTACCAACCTCAACAAAACACATGACCGTAACACAAGGCACAGATCACTCTTCGATGTTCTCCATGTCCATCTCACACTATGTAAAAACTCAATTCACAAAAAGCCCCAAAAATCTGGAATTCATTAACCCGTGAATATAAAAGAAATACTGTCTGTTTATCAATTCAAAACTCTTCTAAAAAACCACTTACTCAGCCACAATTAAATTAATACTGAATAACTGAATATCCCTAAATGTAAACCTATGACCCTGTCAAACTATGTTTTTTTTTAATTACATTACCTAATAGAAATATTCCATTCTCATGAATGCACAGTAACTCATCTAATGACCATATGTCCTGTTCTGCACTACAAATCATTGATGTTGCTCGATCTGATTCAATTATATTAACATTGTTTTGCTACAAATTTGTACATTTTTAATGCTTCTTACTTGAAATACAGTGGAAACTGTACTTGCGAGTTTAATCCATTCCATGACCTTGCTCGCAACTGGATTTGCTCGTTTGCAGAGTCAATGTTCCTCATTTAAATTAAATAAAATGCAATTAATTTCTGTTCCGTGAATACTGACTGCGTAAATCCTAGGGGTTTTTAGCGCTTCCTCTTGATTATAAAATAAAATGAAAGACTGTACTTCAATAATTCCGCAAATATCACTCTATGGTTTATTTACTATCTCATTCATCTGATAACATAATAAACAATAAAAAATAAATAGAAACCTAAAAACCTAAAATAAATAAAACATAATTCAATAGTATAGGGGGGGTTTCGGCGGCCACGGATTTATCTGGAACAGGCAAAGTACTCCTTGAATATTTTGCTATCAATTTAAACGGCTTTTTTATCATCACATTCTCTAATATGAAAAAATAAAAATATAAATAAAAATAGAAACCGATTATGCCAAATGAATAAATTATGCATTTTCTCACAGGTGGGTGGGCCAAACTGCTCCCCATTTGTTGTGGGAAACACTGCCCTCTGTGATGGCCTTTTGAAGCCATCTGTTTTATTTAATTTTTGTGTAGTAATATTATTATTAGTATTATTTTTTATACTAATTATTATTATTAAAATATTATTATACATTATTATTATTTTGGTAAATAATTTGAATTTTTTTTTTACACAAAAAATATAAATTTACTGTTATCCTTACTGCAATAATTGTATAAATAATGTCAACTCATTTACACTACTCTTGAACTAGCCCCGCAATGGAGTTTTCCCCAACGAGCTCAATTCAAGGGAATTTTCATTTGGAAAAACATCAAAATCCCCTATTTCTGTAAATGTCTTCCAGCTATCAAATGAGACAAAAAAAACGAGATACATCCCTAAAACCATGAAAAAAAAAAAAAAAACTAGGGGGTGGCTATTGCTGAGAAATAAACTCCTTATTTCTGCTCCCAAATTTTTTTCAGTTTTGGGGTAAGTTAAGTAACGTTTTCCACATACATTGCCCAAGTTTCAATAAAAGTCCAACAAACAAATACAACAATTCCCCAGATCAAGAGCAAGGTCCCTCACCCGCGTCAAGGGAACCTTTTGAGGTCTCTCGTTTTTGGAAAATTTTGCTCGCATGGAAGCAAAAAAAACAACCCATCGAAGCTCCTATTTGGAAAAATGCACTGGATGTGCTGCAAGTAAAGGTTTCCTGATCATTTGACTTCAGTTGTAATTTGTATACTTAAATTTTCCCACTGAATATCTTTGGCTTTTTAATTTTAAGAAAATTTTAAGCCTGTCCACAATGCTCTGCATACAAGGGGCTTTTGGCATGTACACCCAATCACTATTTTTCTTTGTACAACTATGTATCATGTCCAAATAAAAAATAAAATAAATAAATAATACTCAGCAGTTCAACAGAGGTATGAAGAGGATATGGGATACAAGTACCATTCTCCTATCCCTGTCTTGGGGCTTATATTAGAGAAAACAGAGTAAAGCACATGGCTTTGCTCCATTTGCCCAGCAAACAGGTGAGAAAAATAATTATGTACCAAAAATTATATATGGTAAGCCCAAGCCAGGTACTAGAAATAAGTCACTTTGTCTGACTTTTTTGGGTTATCCTAGGTTCTGTACACATAAGCTGCTATGCATGATAATCTGTGTAGAGAAAATAGCTTGTTTGTTTCAGTTTTATGGTGCACTATGATATACACTCATAGTGCACCATAAAACTGAAACAAACAAGCTGTTTTCTCTACATAGATTATCATGCATAGCAGCGTATGTGTACAGAACCTAGGATAACCCAAAAAAGTCAGACAAAGTGACTTATTTCTAGTACCTGGCTTGGGCTTACCATATATGATTTTTGGTACATAATTATTTTTCTCACTTGTTTGTTGGGCAATCTTATTGAAACATAGGCAGTGTATGATGGAAGGATGCTTATTAACGTACACCAAAAATGAAAGAAGTGGGACCATAAATAATGGAGTTCATTTCTCAACCATTAGCTGCCCCTAACGGTATATTTTCATATGGTTTTTATGGTTGTACACCTACCATCCAACTTATGACCTGCTCGACATACGTCCACTCGACTTATGACCGTGCATCTGGCAGCTGGGCTGGGCTGGGCCGGCTGATGCACACCGCTGTACGATATTTGACAATACTCGCGGCTGCAATGCGTCATGCAGGCAGCATCAGTTTGAGTAACCCTGCCCTATCAGCAGCATCATACTGTATTAACTGTACTAACTGGACAGTAAATTTCACCATGGCCCCTAAGATGAAGTCTGAATCTTGCACTGGAGATTGTGGCAAGAAAGGCTCTTACTCTCGAACTCTCTGTTTGTTTTCACTGTTGCACATAAACCTGCCTGTATATCTGTGTATCTCTGTGTGTCTGTTTATCTGTCTGTCTACCTATGTGTCTGTTTTTCTGTCTACCTGTGTGTCTCTTTCTGTCTACCTGTGTGTCTCTTTCTGTCTACCTGTGTGTCTGTCTTTACGTCTACCTGTGTTTCTGTCTACCTGTGTGTGTCTTTCTGTCTACCTGTTTGCCTTAATGTCTACCTGTGTGTGTCTTTCTGTCTTTTTGTTACCTGTGTGTGTCTTTCTGTCTTTCTGTTTACCTGTGTGTGTCTTTCTGTCTACCTGTATGTCTTTCTGTCTACCTGTGTGTCTTTCTGTCTACCTGTGTGTGTCTTTCTGTCTACCTGTGTGTCTGTCTTTCTGTCTACCTGTGTGTCTGTCTCTGTCTACCTGTGTGTGTCTTTCTGTCTACCTGTGTGTGTGTCTTTCTTTCTGCTTGCCTGTCTCAGAGCCACTCAAAGTATCATTAATAATGATAATAATGATCGCTGAGGCACATTAAATGTGTATAAAACGTTAATATAGACATTTTGCTTAATCCATCTATGATTTTTTTCAAAATTATATAATAAACATGCTACATAACATATAAATTAACAAATATGAGATGTTTTGCTGGTCGGCTTGACAGACTGAACAGAAACCATTCGTGTCCGGGCTGGTAACAACAACAACCTCCTTCTACCCTCTCATTCTCTCATTTAATCTTGTTTACTCGCCTCTCACTACATTAAGACTACAGATATTTTAAGGTAAGTAATGAGTGGACACGATTGTTATATTATAGTTTAATAATCATATTATTATTATTAGTGCATATATATTATTGTAATACAGGTCCGCCATCACAAATCTGGCAATCAGTTATTCGGTTCCTTCAGTTATACGGCACTAATTTTGGCTAGCATAATTTCAAATTTCCAGGGTCGCCACACCAACCTGCTGGTACTGTTTGGTGGCGCTACTTGCTGCATAAGTCATTCCAATTTATTTTTCTCCATTTATTGTTTATTGCTTACTTTTAGCCCTAGCCATGGTTCCAATGAATAAAAGAAATGCTTCTCATTATGTAAAGCACCTACACAGTACATTATCCATTAAAGGTAAGGTGGCTTTGAAGCCACTTTTGGTTGTCATGAGCTCAGTCTCATGAAGCAGGAGAATATGCTTTATTATTACGCTAATATCAACACTACAGCTTATTTGCCCATCAATCACAATTGATCTAATATGACATAAGAAACAATATAAATAACATAAAACATGTTAAATACTCCAGAATGAATAATATTTGGCATAACACCGAGCAGTTCGACAAAGGTATGAAGAGGATATATGGTATACAAATACCATTCTCCTATCCCTGTCTTGGTGGCTTATATTAGAGGAAACGGAGTGTAGCACAGGGCTAAGTGTTATATACACTCGTCCTGCACCTTATATAAACATGAAACAAAGGAGTTATTTTCTCTCTATAGATTATCACACATAGCAGCATATGTATAGAGAACCTAGGATAACCCCAAAAAAAAGTCAACATGGCTTATTTTTAGTACCTGGCTTGGGTTAGCCATATGTAATTTTTGGTAAATATTCGATTCCCAGCCAGGGTAGAAACATTAGGTGTGTTTCTTTACACCTGTTGTCTATGTTCACCCATCAGTAAATGGGTACCTGGGTGTTAGCCGACTAGTGTGGGTGTTATCCTGGGAAACTGACCTAATTTTCTTGAAATACTCTGCATAACAAGCGGCTTTCTATACAGCAGTATGTCACTGATGTCAGCTAGGCCTGTATACCTTGTATATGTACATGTAGTAAATAAAGATATTATTACATGTATTATTATTATTATTATTATTATTATTATTATTATTATTATTATATTATATTATTTTCTCAGTTGTTTGTTGGGTTATCTTATTCAAACTTGGGCAATGTATGATGGAAAGATACTTCTTCACGTACACCAAAAATTAAAGAAATCAGACCATAAATAGCGGAGTTCACTTCTCAGCCATTAGCGGCCGCTTAGCGGTATATTTTTGTATGGTTGTTATGGTTATATTCTCATTTTTTCGGTCTCATTTGATAGACTGAAAGATATATTACAGAAATAGATATGATTTTGATTGCTTTCATAACGAAAAGTACCTTGAAATTGCACTCACAGTAGCGAAAATGTTCTATTCTCTAGCGAAGCTCAAGAGTAAACAAATGATGTCACCGTCCAATACCTGTCCGCCTGCCCGTCTAAATTCCAGTACGGACTCAAGAATGGATTGACATTATTTATACAATTATTACAATAATGCAGCAGTCTGCATAACAGTAAATCTTCTATTTTTTTTGTGAATAAAAATCCCAAATGAAAAGCAAGAGTAATATAAGAGGGGCCTGTAGTCGTGACTAATGAACAGAGAAAATGTTATTTTAGTGCCAGGAATGTCTACATTGTTTATTCTGGATCCTATTTTGAAATTGGCATTTGTTGAAATTTGTGTGATATCGGCCAAATTGCCAATTTCTGACCACTTTATTGGGTAGTTGAAATAAGTGAATGGGTGGTTTCTTGTACTTAGTTGACAGACTAGAAGTAAATAAGTTTATTCAGGTATACACAAATACAGTTACATAGATTATCATACATAGCAGTGTATGTATAGAGAACCTAGGATAACCCAAAAAAGTCAGACAAAGTGAGTTACTTCCAGTATCTGGCTTGGGCTTGCCATATGTGATTTTTGGTAAATATTTTTTTTTCTCAGTTGTTTGTTGGGCTATCTCATTGAAATTTGGGCAATGTAAATAAGGGAGTTAACTTCTCAGCCATTAGCCACCTCTTTGCAATATATTTTCTTATGTTTTTCATGGTTGTATTCTCATTTTTTTGGACTCATTTGATAGAATGGAAGATATATTACAGAAATAGACATGATTTTGATTGCTTTCATGATGAAAAGCACCTTGAAATTGAGCTCAAAGTAGCTGAAATGTTTGATTTTTCCCGATGTTCAATGAACTGTGTAAGTCAAGTTGGTTAATTTTATTAAGTGTATTCTAACCTAACCACTCTGTAATCTTGCAAACTCAGTAATCCGGTACACTACAGGTCCCAATGACGCCGGATTTGTGATGGAGGACCTGTAATAATAATAATAATAATAATTATTATTATTATTATTATTATTATTAATTTAGGGCACTGGAGCACGGATCCACTGTATAGCACTTTGTCTGGATTTTTTTTTGGGTTATCCTAGGTAATTTATACTATGTATGATAACTTACGTGTACCTGTGAGAGAGATAGATACATGTACAGATACAGAGAGAGAGACAGCCACATTCAGTCAGCCACCCACCCTCCCAGCCAAAGGCCACCCACCCACCCACCCGGCCAAAAGCCAAAGGCCAAAGGCCACCCAGCCACCCATCCACCCACCCACCCACCCACTCACCCGGCCAAAGGCCATGGGACACCCACCCACCCGGCTAGCCAGCCAGCTACGTATTATACATGTTCCAGAGTTGTTTCTCTTTACTTAGGGTATAGGTTATACTACATTCTGGCAGGATGACACTACCAGTGGTATTCTCCCATTCCACTGTGTCGACAATACATAAAGATAACAGTAACATGTGATACTGTATGCGATGTAAAATTTACAATACAGTTCACTACCATGTATACATTATATACAGTACATAAATTAAAATATAACAGTAGAAGTAAATTATGGTAAAAAGAATGAAATAATGATTGTACATTACATTACAGTACTATGTAGGTAGTTTATATAGGAAAAGTTTGACATTATGCCCTACCAACAAAAGCATTCACATTGCTAAACTCACAAACTAGTATTTAGTCACTTAGTATTTAGTCAACTTACTCCACAACTTGTAATAATTTAGGGTTAAGAATTAATCTAAGTTTGCCCGAAATGCCTAGCCATGCTAGGTGTTCTAGTGGCCCCTTCTGTATTTAGTATTTTATTACATGTAAACCACACAATAACCAAAATCTGTGAACCCCGCATTGTAATCCTTATAGAGAATAAACTTTGATTTCACCCAGTTGTACAAGTATGTCGGCAATTTTCAAAGGTTCGACTTACGTCCATTTTGACTTACGACTGGTTGGTCGGAACCAAGCTTGGTCGTAAGTCGGATGGTAAGTGTATTCTCGTTTTTCTGGTCTCATTTGATAGAATTGGAAGATACATTACAGAAACAGATATGATTTTGATGGCTTTCACGACGAAAAGTACCTTGAAATTGAGCTCACATTAGCAGAAATGTTCGATTCTTTGGCAATATTCAAGAGTAAACAAATGATATCACTGTCTAATACATGTCTGCCTGCCAGTCCAAATTCCAATACGCAGTCACGAATGGATTGACATTAGTTATACAGTTATTACAATAATGCGGTTGTCTGCATAACAGTAAATCTTCTATTTTTTGTATGAATAAAAATTCCAAATGGTGAGCAAGAGAAATATAAGAGGGGCCTGGAGCCATGACTGATGAACAGAGAAAATGTTATTTTAGTGCCAGGAATGGCTACATCATTTATTCTGGACCCTATTTTGAAACTGGCATCTTTTGAAATTTGTGTGAAATTGGTCAAATTGCCAATTTCTGACCACTTTATTGGGTAGTTGAAGTAGGTGAATGGGCAGTTTCTTGTACTCAGTCAAGAGAATAGAAACTAATTAAGTTTATTCAGGTATACACAAATACAGTTACATAGATTATCATACATAGCAGCATATGTATAGAGAACCAAGGATAGCCCAAAAAAGTCTGTCGAAGTGACTTATTTCTAGTACCTGGCTTGGGCTTGCCATATATAATTTTTGGTAAATATTTTTTCTCCATTGTTTGTGGGGCTATCTTATTGAAACTTGCACAATGTATGATGGAAAGATGCTTCTTAATGTACACCAAAAATGAAGAAAATCGGACTATAGATGACAAGAGTTCACTTCTCAGCCATTAGTCGCCTCTTAGTGGTATATTTTCATAGGGTTTTTATTGTTGTATTCTCGGTTTTTGATCTCATTTGATAGAATGGAAGATATATTACAGAAATAGATATAAGTTTGATTGGTTTCATGAGAAAAATTACCTTGAAATTGAGCTCTAAGTAGCGGAAATGTTTGATTTTTGCTCATGTTCAATGAACTTTCTTGTGTAAGTAAAGTTGGTTAACTTTATTAAGTGCATTCTAACCTAACCACTCTGTAATCCGGCAAACTCAATAATCTGGCACACTACAGGTCCCAATGATGCCGGATTTGTGATGTTGGACTTGTGTTTACCACTTCAGAACTTAAGGCTGGCTAGCTGGTTTCTCTAAATTTCTTCATAAGTGTTACCTTGCTCATACTCCGACACCTCATCAGGTCATAAAAGTCACCAGCTTACACTCACTCCACTCCAGTGCTATTACACACATCTGTTTGATGTCCAAGTCCCCAGCACTCAAAGCCCCTTTTATTCCATTTCTCCAACCCTTCCTGGGATGAACAATAAAATGGTATTTTTCAAAATTAAGATACCTAACTGTTGCATATGTGTCTTACCTAAATAAACCTTCCTGGGATGATTTCTACCCCCCTCCTTCCCTTCGCTCCAGATTTATACATCTTCCTAGTCATCTTGTTTTAACCCATCTTCTCTAAGTGCCCAAACCACATCAGCGCCTTCTCACCCTTCTGATGGTAATGACACCAAAAGAACAAAATTTGATGTAAAACTTATGGAATTACGCTCTCACAAAGTTAGTGACCTCAGCGATATTTATGAATTGGCGGTTTTACCCAATTTGAGCCCTATTTTCAGATAATTCCATTGTTCTAGTTAACCAAACTCATAGCTATTTCTTTAGAACTCCATTTGTTCTATCGATTGAGTACAAGAAACTGCCCATTTACCTATTTCAACTACCCAATAACATGGTCAGAAATTGGCAATTTGGCCAATTTCATGCAAATTAAACAATATGCCAATTTCAAAATAGGGTTCAGAATGAATAATGCAGACATTCCTGGCTCTAAAATAGCACTTTCTTTGTTCATCAGTCACATCTCCAGGCCTCTCTGATATTACTCTTGCTTTCTATTTTGAATTTTTATTCAAACAAAAAATAGAAGACTTACTATTATGCAGACTACTGCAATACTGTAATAATTGTATAAATAACATCAACCCATTCATGACTGCATATTAGAATGGCTAGTTGGACATTTATTGGACAATGACATCATTTGTTTACTTTTGAACATTGGCAAAAATCAAACATTTCCCCTATTTTGAGCTCCATTTTGAGGTTCTCTTCATAGTAAAACCAAACAAAATCATCTCTATTTCTGTAAGATGTTTTCCATTCTATCAATTGAGACCAAGAAAACGAGAATACAACCATAAATACTATACGAAAATCCACCACCAAGTCAGCGTTTTAACCCCTTGACTGTCGCAACCCCAAATCCTGATGTGTCTCCTGGTGTCGCAAAATTTCCGAAAAAACATTATTTTTTCTTGTGAAATGATAGAAAATATTTTCAATTGTAATGACACCAAAAGAACGAAAAATGATGGAAAACTGACGGAATTACGCTCTTGTCAAGTTAACGATCTTGGAGATAGGTATTTATGAATCGGCGATTTCGCCTGCTTTGAGCCCTATTTTCGGCTAATTCCATTGTTCCATTTGACCCAACTCATAGCTATTTCTTTAGAACTCCATTTTTTCTATCGATTGAGTACAAGAAACTGCCCATTTATTGATTTCAACTACTCAATAACGTGGTCAGAAATTGGCAATTTGACCAATTTCACGAAAATGAAAATATATGACAATTTCAAAATAGAGTCCAGAATTGACAATGTAGACATTCCTGGCTCTAAAACAACATTTTCTTTGCTCATCAGTCACATCTCCAGGCCCCTCTGATATTACTCTTGCTTTCTATTTTGAATTTTTATTCAAACAAAAAATAGAAGATTTATTGTTATACAGACTACTTCAATATTGTAATAATTGTATAAATAATGTCAACCCATTCATGACTGCATATTAGAATGGCTAGTTAGACATTTATTGGAAAATGACATCATTTGTTTAGTATTGAACATCGGCAAAAATCAAACATATCTCCTACTTTGAGCTCCATTTCAAGGTTCTTTTCTTAGTAAAACCAGTCAAAATAACCTCTATTTCTATAATATGTTTTCCATTCTATCAAATGAGACCAAGAAAACGAAAATACAACCATAAATACTATACGAAAATAGACCACAGAGTCGGCACTTTTATTAAAAAAAACAGTTGTAGCATTTTTTTTCTCATGCATTGTGTGCTGCAGGATTTTTTATATGGTGCACACTGACCACACAGACCCATTCTCTCACAGGTGGGCCTACTAGCTTTCTCCTGCTTGATTTGAAGCTGCTAGAATTTTTGAGTATACACCTACCATCCAACTTACGACCGAGTTTGGTTCCGAGAAACCGGTCGTAATCGAAATGGTCGTAAGTCGAATTTTACTACTGAATATCAAAAAACATTTTTGTAATGACTTTATTTTATTGTTTTATTTGGTATTTCATGTTTACTTTACTTTTTATGCTGTAAGTACTGCATTTTATACTGTAAGGTTTAGGATAAACACAGTGTACAACAAAATAGTTGTTTATTTCCCAGAAATTTGGCATAAAAAACACGGTCGTAAGTCGAGCAGGTCGTATGGTAGGTGTATATATAGTGGGCCCTTGTTTTTCATAATTAATCCGTTCCTGTAAGTGTGACTATTATTGAAATTGACGATTTTCGAGTCCATTTTCCCCATAAGAAATAATGTAAATACAATTAATCTGTTCCAGACACCCAGAAGTATTAAAACAAAAATTTTTTTACATGAAATATAGATGTAGTACATAAACAATACAATGGCATATGATGAATGAAACATTAACAGCATAACACTTACCTTTATTGGCAATTCTTCTTAGTGTATGGAAGACTGGAGGAGGGGAGAGATTGGAGTAGTTACTGTTTGGAAGGGGAATCCCCTTCTATCAACACCTCAGGTACCAAGTCCTTTTCTGGGGTTACTTCTCTATTTCTTAATGCCACAAGGACCAGCTTGAGAATCACTGTATACCTGTGGCACTAAATACTTGTCCAGAGAGCTCTGTTTCTGGCATCTCCTTAAAACTTTCCTAAAATGGGCCAAGACTTTGTCACTGTTCAAGCTGCTGATATGGCTTGCAACAGCCTTGTCAGGATGATGTTTCTCCATAAATATTTCCTTCCTACCCCACATTTCAAAAATCTCCTTAATTTCTGAAGAAGGCAACTTCTTTCATCTCTCTTCCTCCTCCTCTGCAGCAGTATTCTGAGCTGCGGTCTGTTGCTGTTCCAGCTGAAGCTCTTGCAGCTCCTTAGTGGTTAGCTCTTCATTGTGGTCCTCCACCAACTCTTCCACATCCTCCAAACTCACATCCAACCCCATGGAACTCCCCAATGCCACAATAGATTCCACAACTGCCATAGGCTCATCAGGGTCAGCCCCAAACCCTTCAAAATCCCTCTTGTGGACACAATCTGGCCACAATTTTCTCCAAGCAGAGTTCAAAGTCCTGGTAGTCACTCCCTCCCAAGCCTTACCTATAAGGTTTATGCAATGGAGGATATTAAGTGATCTTTCCAAAACTCTCTTAGGGTCAAGTGAGTGTCTGAAGTCACTTTAAAGCACCTTTGAAACATTGCTTTGGTTTAGAGTTTTTTAAAGTTTGAAATGATCTGCTGGTCCATGGGCTGGAGGAGAGGAGTGGTATTAAGGGGCGAGAACTTTACTGTGATGAACCCAAACTCCTACAGAATTAGGTCATCGAAGTTTGAAGGCTGAGCATGTGCATTGTCCATTAGCAGGAGGCACTTGAAATCCAATTTCTTTTCCAGGAGGTAATTCTTCACACTAGGGCCAAACACTTCATTAAACCACTTGAAGAAAATTTCCCTCGTGACCCATGCCTTATTATTAACTTTCCAAAACACACACAATTTACTCTTCATAACATTGTTTATCCTGAACACACTGGGATTTTCAGAATGGTACACTAGTAACGGCTTCACTTTGAAATCCCCACTAGCATTAGTACAGAAGATGAGCGTCAGCTTCTCTTTCATAGGCTTGTGTTCTGGCAGTGCCTTTTCCTCCTGAGTAATGTAGGTCCTCTTTGGCATTTTCTTCCAAAAGAGGCCTGTTTCATCACAATTGAACACTTGTTCAGGTTTCAATCCTTCAGCCTCTATGTACTCCTTGAATTCACTTACAGATTTTGTAGCTGCAATTTTGTGCGAACTGGCAGCCTCGCCATGCCTTATCACACTGTGTATGCCACTACGGTTCTTAAATCTCTCAAACCAGCCTTTGCTGGCCTTACATTCACAAATATCAGCACTCGTTGCAGGCAATTTCTTTACGAGATTGTCATGCAACTGCCAAGCCTTTTCACAAATAAGCAATGCATAAGACTATCTCCTGCTAATTGTTTCTCGTTTATCCACACCAATAATAACTTCTCAACATCTTCGAGTACTGGTGATCTCATTTTTGTCAGCATATTTACCCCCTTTGCAACAACAGCTTCCTTGATTTCCTTTTTCTTGGCTACGATGGAAGCTATGGTTGTATGGGGTTTGTTATACATCCTGGCCAGTTCGGCCACACGTACACCACTTTCATATTGTTCAATGATGTTTTTCTTGAATTCAATCATATTTCTCACCTTCTTTACCAAAAGCATGGCACTAGGAGCTTTCTTTGGAGCAATGGTAGCTTATTTAGCTGTTGCAAGCACTAAAATGAATGGAATACAGTGTGCATTATGAAATATTTTGTATGAACAAGTGAGGGGACTGTCACTCACTGGTAAACAATGGCACACTGGCTGGGAAGGGAGGGCGAGGTGGCTCGGAGCCATGTGTACGCGTCTGGGACGAACGACTATTTGAGATTCAAACGACGATTCGCGAGCCAATTTTTTTACGAAAACGTTACGATTTTCGAAAATTACGATTTGCAAGCCTTACGATTATTGAGGGTCAGCTGTACGTCAAACACAGTGGCTCGTAAGGCTTATATATATGACCAAAACAGTCAAAGGGTTAATTCTACCCATTGTCTTGCATATATTAAAGATCAAAGATTGAAATATTTATTTATTTGCAATGTTTACAATGTGTGATTACAATTTTGATTTATTAACCCTTTCAGGGTCCAAGGCCAAAATCTGAAGTGGTGCCCCAGTGTCCAAGAAATTTTGAAAAAATAAAAAAACTATTTTTTCTTACAGAATTAAAGATAATATTTTTGTGAAGGTAGTAAAACAAAAAAAAAATTTCTGATCAGTACTTACCGAGATACAGAGGCGGGAAGTTGACCCAAAATGACGGGTGGCGGCAACATCAGTGACTTCCGCAATTCCCATTTTTTTTATTTTACGTTTTTTATACTTTTTTCTTTTCTTTTTTAATTTTTTTCTTTCTCTAGTAACATTTGTGGCTTGTGAGACCAGTATAATGTATATTGTATAAGTGTACACTCATTGTATTCAATACAGTAACTGTACTAATTTGTTTATCATTATATTGCTTACAAAACTTGTTTACAAGTTTATTGTAAACAAAATGATGAAAATGTTAGTGTGGTTATTGTGTTGAATACAGTACCATATGGCACAATGGTGCCATAGGGTGCAATGGTACCATATAGTACAATATGGTACAATTGCACATGATACAATGGTACCATGTGATACAATAGTACCATGTGATACAATAGTACCATATGATGCAATGGCACCATTTGGTACAATGGTACCATACACAATGGTACCATATGGTGCAATGGTACCTTATGGTACCATATGGTGTAATGGTGCCATATGATGCAATGGTACCATATGGGACATTGTACCATACAGTACAATGATACCATACGGTTCATTGTACCATATGGTGCTGTTGTATTGAACACAATAAACACACTAATATTTTCATTATTATTTTGTTTACAATAGTTGTTTACAACAAAAATATGCAAAAATGTTGTATATTAGTAATGTTCTATTATATATTTACAAGTGTACAGGAACTTTACATGTTCCTGGAGGTGGATGACAAAGCACTTTGTCTCGGAAACTGCCGAGTCAGTAGCTAGCTTGCGTTGCCACTCACTCAGTCTTGGCTGGTGTCTTATGCCACCAACACCTATTGACCATATGGTACACGGTATCATATGTTACAGGGTACCATATGGTACATTGTACTATATGGTATAGGGTACCATGCAGTACAGGATAACATATGGTGCACAGTACCATATGGTACAGGGTACCATATGGTGCAGGGTACCATACAGTACAGGACACCATATGGTACAGATACAGGGATAACTATGGAAATAAGTCTCCCTGACTTTTTTGGGTTATCCTAGGATTTTATACGTATGCTGCTA
This sequence comes from Cherax quadricarinatus, assembly GCF_026875155.1. Lineage (NCBI taxonomy): Eukaryota > Metazoa > Arthropoda > Malacostraca > Decapoda > Parastacidae > Cherax > Cherax quadricarinatus. The sequence continues at coordinate 20,735,294 of NC_069408.1, read as the reverse complement.
TGTATGATAATCTATGTAATTGTATTTCTGTACACCTGAATAAACTTACTCAAGCGCATGTGGCATCATAAGTAAGTTTATTTAGTTATACACAAATAAAGTTAAATAGAATATCATACTTAGCAGCATATGTTTGGAGAACCTAGGATAACCCAAAAAAGTCAGACAGACTTATTTCCATTAGGGTCCCTGTACACTGTACCATTTGGTATAATGTACCATACATTGCATCATATGGTACATTGTACCATATATCATTGTACCATATGATACCATTGTATGACATGGCACCATTGTACTATATGGTACCATTGTACCATATGGCACAATGGTACCATATGGTTCAAAACCATAGAATTCGTCTTCAGCTCCACTTCCATCAGTCTTAGAACTGTAAGTTGTGAAGAGGAGAGTTAGAATTTGCCCGGAGAGTGAGTGGGGAGTGAGAGCTTCCTTTCCGCCAGGCACGATGAACAAAGCTACTTTGCCGGCGTTCCCACAATGCCATGCAGGCGTCCAGATTTTTTCTATGGTGTGCACACTGACCACCCAGACCCATTCTCTCAGATGTAGGCCTACCAGCCTTCTCGAGCTATATTTGACAAGGCTAGAATTTTGGCGTAGATGTACGGTTTGGACCCTGAACGTAAAACCGTAGATCTATGGGACGAACCCTAAAAGGGTTAAATACAAAGAAAGCCATTATCACGCCGGGGCATTTCGGGCAAACTGAACTTAATACATACAGATTACGTAATACTAGTGTTTTGAGAAGAGTAAATTTTTATTATACATAGTTTTTCTTATTAATAGAGGTAGCTAGTTGTTTAGTTGTGTACAGTAATTAAAATTTATAATTGTGATATAGTATATAAAAAATTACAGTACAGCCTCTCCTCACTTAACGATGGAGTTCTGTTCCTAAGACCACTTCAGTAAATGAATTCGTCTCTAAGCAAGGAGCATACTATAATGGTAGTGAATTTGTATTAACTATCTCTAATATTGTTTTAATGTCACTTTTGCACCATTTATAACATTTCTGGTATATTTTTAAATGTTTATACAGCAGTGTATAGTGTGTTGTAATAAACAGAATAGAGAAAATCAGCTCTAATATACAGTAGTACCTTGACTTACGAGTTTAATTCATTCCATGACCTTGCTCGTAACTCAATTTGCTCATATATCAAATCAATTTTCCTCATTGAAATTAATTGAAAAGCCATTAATCCATTCCAGCCCCTCAAAAACCACCCCAATTTTTTTTGTTAAGGGTTTTTAAATAAGTAAAATGTATTTATAAATAAGAAATGATTTTTGACATTTTTGCCAGGTCCCTGCAATATTTTAGAAATGCTGAAGTATATATGAAACTTCTTGAAGAATGGTGTAAGATGAGTGTCATTCCACTGCCAGTGGAGTGACACTCATGGAGTGAAATTTGATGATTGTGCACTGCCTTGGATTTATTTTTCACTGTTACACATAAACATGTCTGTCTATCTGTTTGTTTCTCTCTCTCTCTCTGTCTGTCTGTCTGTCGCTCCACTGCCAGTGGAGTGTCACTCGTGGAGTGACATTTGATGACCGTGCACTGCCTTGGATTTATTTTTCACTGTTGCAAATAAACATGTCTGTCTGTCTGTCTATCTATTTCTGTTTGTCTATCTGTTCCTTTCTGTCTGCCTATCTATCTGTCTAGTTCTGTCTCTGTTTATCTTTGTCTCTGCTTATCTGTTTTTCTGTCTGCCTGTGTTTCCTGTCTCTCTACTTGTCTGTGTCTCAGAGAGAGAGCTGCTCATGAACCAACAGGCATTGCACACTATGCAGAGTCGTCACGTCTGATTCCTGAACAAGTGAAAATGTGTATTACTTGCCAGTCATGCTTATTATGCCTTATATCTACAAGCATGTTATAGCACTTTGTCTGGATTTTTTGGGCTGTCCTAAGTAATTTACACTATGTATAACTATTTGTGTGTACCTGTGAAATAGAGAGACAAATAGACAGAGAGATAAATACAGACAGATAAAGAGACAGCCAAAGCAAATTGGCCACCCAACCTACTGGCCTGCTGAACATGTATTATACAGTAGGGCCCCGCTTTACGACATTTTGCTTTACAGCATTCCACTAATACGGTCATTTCAAATTATGACCAAAACTCGCTACGCGGCTCCCCCACCTGACTTTCTAATACGGTCACCGTGCCCCACCCTGTTTGTTTACATTCTCTGTGAGATTCGTAAGCACTAAGATAAAAGTTATTTCATATTTTATGTATACTACTCTGATAATTATACTTATGTATACCTGTAGCTAAATAAACTTACATACTGTGCTGGCATGCAGGTACACATTAAAATCAGTAAGAGTGTCGTATATCTCGAGACATCATAATAGTAATGATAATAATAATCGCCGAGTCTCATTTAAATGTTATAAATTACATTAATATACACATTTTCATTAATCCATCTATGATATTTTTTCAAAATTATATAATAAACACGATGCATAACATATAAAGATGATAAATACACCCCACAGTAGAATAAATAAACATAAATATGAGATGTGATTGCCAGACGACTTGCACCAATGACTCCATATTAGAAATAATAATAAAAATATTCACCGAATCTTATTAAATGTCATATATTATGTTAATATACACAATTTCATTAATCCATCCTTGATATTTTTTTTCAAAATTATATAATAAACACGATATATAACATATAAAGATGATAAATACACACCACAATAGAATAAATATAAATATGAGATGTCGTAGCCAGATAATTTGTACAAGTGACGGCAAGAATAACATTTTCTCTAGTCTAACATAAGAGAAAATGTGTTACTGGGTGTAACTGTAGAAAATTATTCCTTTCGTATGTATGTAAGTTTATTCAGGTATACACAAATACAGTGGAACCCCGGTTAACGATATTTTTTCATTCCAGAAGTATGTTCAGGTGCCAGTACTGACCGAATTTGTTCCGATAAGGAATATTGTGAAGTAGATTAGTCCATTTCAAACCCAAAAACATACACGTACAAACACACTTACATAAATACACTTACATAATTGGTCGCATTGGAAGGTGATCGTTAAGCGAGGGTCAACTGTACAGTTACATAGATTATCATACATAACAGCATATGTGTAGAGAACCTAGGATAACCCAAAAAAGTAAGAGTGACTTATATCCACTGCCTTCACTCAGAGCATCATTTCTTCTAAAAATGGTGTTATATGAGAATGGGAGTGTTCTTCTTTATTTATTCTATCGTATCAATGTAGAGACAACTTGTATACAACGTAACTTGTACACAAACCAGACGTGTACACTTTGTTTGTTTACAAAACTTACGTTTGCCTGGTTTGTTTATATAACTCTCCGCTTGTCCTCTCTCATGTGCTGATTCTCTCTCTCTCTCATTTATTCGTTTTATCTCTTTTACTCACCCTTGACCCTACATTAAGATTACAAATATTTTAAGGTAAGTAATGAATGAACTGTATATGCATTTTATCACTCTCAGATGCTTAAATATCATAGAATAGTATGTGGGTGGAATGGCCTGGTATGGTAACCCGGCTGACTACCATACACACCACACTTGATTTCTTACAATAAATACTACTCATCTCACCCTAGATTAGGACTACAAATATTTTAAGGTAAGTAATGAGTAAACTGTAGAGTAGGGCCCCACTTTATGGCGTTCCGCTAATACGGTCATTTCAAATTATGACCAAAACTCGCTATACGGCTCCCCCCACCTGACTTTCTAATACCGTCACCGTGCCCCACCCGGTTTGTTTACATTCTTTGTGAGATCCAAGCACTAAGTCTCTCCATTATGTCTGGAAACAACAAAATTTCAAGTGTTTTTAAAAGTTATTTCATATATATATATACTCTGATAATTATACTTATGTATACCTGTACCTAAATAAACTTACACACTGTGCTGGCATGCAATTACACATTAAAATCAGTAAGAGTGTTTTATATCTCGAGACATCATATTAGTAATGATAATAATAATCATAGAGTCTCATTAAATGTCGTATATTACGTTAATATACATATTTTCATTAATCCATCTATGATATTTTTTGAAAATTATGTAATAAACACGATGCATAACATATAAAGATGATAAATACTCCCCATAATAGAATAAATAAACATAAATTTGAGATATGGTAGCAGACGACTTGCACAAATGACGCCACATTAGAAATGATAATAATTATAATAATCACCGAGTCTCATTAAATGTCGTATATTACGTTAATATACACATTTTCATTAATCCATCCATGATATTTTTTCAAAATTATATAATAAACACGATACATAACATATAAAGATGATAAATACACCCCACAATAGAATAAATAAACATAAATATGAGATGTCGTAGCCAGATAACTTGTACAAGTGACGGCAAGAATAAAATTTTCTTTAGTCTAACATAAGAGAAAATGTGTTACTGGGGTTAACTGTAGAAAATTATTCCTTTCGTTTGTATGTAAGTAAGTTTTTTCAGGTATACACAAATACATTTACATAGATTATCATACATAACAGCATATGTGTAGAGAACCTAGGATAACCCAAAAAAGTCAGACAGAGTGACTTATTTCCATTGCCTTCACTCAGAGCTTCATTTCTTCTAAAAATGGTGTTACATGAGAATGGGAGTGTTTTTCTTTATTTATTCTACCGTATCAATGTAGAGACAACTTGTACACAATGTAACTTGTACACAAACCAGACGTGTACACTTTGTTTACAAAACTTACCTTTGCCTGGTTTGTTTACATAACTCTGCGCCTGTCTTCCCTCATGTACTGACTCTCTCTCTCTCATTTATTCGTTTTATCTCATATACTCACCTCTGACCCTACATTAAGACTACAAATATTTTAAGGTAAGTAATGAGTGAACTGTATATGTATTTTATCGCTCTGGGATGCCTAAATATCATAGAATATATGTGTAGGTGGGGTTGCCTGGTATGGTAGCCCGGCTGACTACCATACATACCACACTTGATTTCTTACAATAAATACTACTTGTCTCACCCTAGATTAAGACTATAAATATTTTAAGGTAAGTAATGAGTGCAATATGTGTGTATTGTAATTTTTTGTTTTTGGATGCCTAATTCTATTGCTAACTTAATATATGTTAGTGTAAAGTTATTATCTAGTATTTGAATGCATTTATAAGTGGAAAAAAAGGATGTTCCACTTTACGGCGGTAGCCAGGAACCTAACCTGCCGTATAAGTGGGGCCCTACTGTATATGTCCCAGAATTGATTTTTACTTAGGGCATATGTTATAGAACATTCTGGCAGGATGACACTACCAGCGGTATCAAAATTGAAAGGATGTTATACATTGGTTATTATCGAGGCTTTTGATAATTCCTCTCTCCTGCGAGTGGCAGCATATTTGGAGCTTGCTTGTAACTTGGATTTTGGCTCACAACCCAAAGCAAAAAATCGACTAAGCGATGGCTCGTAACTCGAAAAACTCGCGAGTTGGGGCACTCGTAAATTAAGGTACCACTGTACATTATTTAAGTATGCATACTGGTCAGAGAGCCCGTCATAAGTCAGAGTCGTTCATAAACGAGTACGTTGCTAAGTGAGGAGAGGCTGTATTACAATTTAGCACAATTTACAATAATGAAGTTGAAGCAATTTTAAGTTTGAAGTGATGATTAAATAGTTGAGGAGTCATAAAGCACAATTTACAGTAATTAACCCTTTCAGGGTCCGTCCCGTAGATCTACGGCTTTACGTTCAGGGTCTAAACCATAGATCTATGCCAAAATTCTAGCGCCGTCAAATTTAGCACGAGAAGGCTTGTAGGCCTACATCTGAGAGAATATGTCTGGGTGGTCAGTGTGCACACCATAGAAAAAATCTGGATGCCCACATGGCATTGTGGGAACGCCGGCAAAGTAACTTTGTTCATCGTGCCTGGCGGCAAGGAAGCTCTCACTCCCCACTCACTCTCAGGGCGAATTCTGACTCTCCTCTTCACAACTTACAGTTCTAAGATTGATGGAAGTGGAGCTGAAGACGAATTCTATGGTTTTGGAATATATGGTACCATTGTGCCATATGGTACAATGGTTCCATGTCATACAATGGTATCATATGGTACAATGGTATCATATGGTACAATGGTATCATATGGTACAATGGTACCATATGGTAATGTACCATATAGTACATTGTACCATATTGTACATTATACCATATGGTACAGGGTACAGGGACCCTAATGGAAATAAGTCTGTTTGACTTTTTTGGGTTATCCTAGGTTCTCCAAATATATGCTGCTAAGTATGATATTCTATGTAACTTTATTTGTGTATAACTAAATAAGCTTACTTATGATGCCACATGCACTTGAGTAAGTTTATTCAGGTGTACAGAAATACAATTATGTAGATTATCATACATAGCAGCATACGTATAAAATCTTAGGATAACCCAAAAAAGTCAGGGTGACTTATTTCCATAGTTATCCCTGTATCTGTACCATATGGTGTCCTGTACTGTATGGTACCCTGTACTATATGGTACCCTGTGCCATATGGTATCCTGTGCCATATGGTAACCCTGTGCCATATGGTAACCCTGTACCATATGGTACCCTGTACCATATGGTGCCCTGTACCATATGGTACCCTGCACCATATGTTATCCTGTACTGCATGGTACCCTATAACATATAGTACAATGTACCATATGGTACCCTGTAACATATGATACCGTGTACCATATGGTCAATAGGTGTTGGTGGCATGAGACACCAGCCAAGACTGAGTGAGTGGTGACACAAGCTAGCTACTGACTCCGCAGTTTCCGAGACAAAGTGCTTTGTCATCCACCTCAAGGAACACGTCAGGTTCCTGTACACTTGTAAATATATAATAGAACATTACTAATATACAACATTTTTGCATATTTTTGTTGTAAACAACTATTGTAAACAAAATAATAATGAAAATACAGTGGACCCCCGCATAACGATCACCTCCGAATGCGACCAATGATGTAAGTGTATTTATGTAAGTTCGTTTGCACGTGTATGTTTGGGGCTCTGAAATGGACTAATCTACTTCACAATATTCCTTATGGGAACAAATTCGGTCAGTACTGGCACCTGAACATACTTCTGGAGTGAAAAAATATCGTTAACCGGGGGTCCACTGTATTAGTGTGTTTATTGTGTTGAATACAACAGTACCATATGGTATCATTGTAATGTATGGTACAATGTACCATATGGTACCATTGCATCATATGGTACCATTATACCATATGGTACCATAAGGTACCATTGCACCATATTGTACCATTGTATCATATGGTACCATTGTACCAAATGGTGTCATTGTACCATATGGTACCATTGTATCATATGGTACCATTGTATCATATGGTACCATTGTATCATATGGTACCATTGTATCATGTGCCATTGTGCCATATTGTATCATATGGTGCCATTGTACCATATGGTACCATTGTATCATATGGTGCCATTGTACCATATGGTACAATTGCACCCTATGGCCCCATTGTACCATATGGTACTATATGGTACCGTTGTATTCAACACAATAACCGCACTAATATTTTCCTCATTTTGTTTACAATAAACTTGTAAACAAGTTTTGTAAGCAATATAATGATAAACAAATTAGTGCAGTTATTGTGTTGAATACAATGATTGTACACTAATAAAATATGCATTATACTGGTCTCACAGGCCACAAATGTTATTAGAAAAAGAAAAAAAAATAGAAAAGAAAAGAAAAAAGTATAAAAAACGTAAAATAAAAAAATGGGATTTTGCAGAAGTCACTGTTGTTGCCGCCACCCAGTCATTTTGGGCCAACTTCCCGCCACTGTATCTCGGTAAGTACTGATCAGAAATTTTTGTTTTTTTTTCTTATTACCTTCACAAAAATATACTCTTTAATTCTGTAAGAAAAAATAATTTTTTTTTTTTTTTTTTTTTTTTTTTTTCAAAATTTCTTGGACACTGGAGCACCACTTCAGATTTTGGCCTTGGACCCTGAAGGGGTTAAGCTGAAGCAATTTTAAGTTTAAAGTAATGATTTAAATAGTTGAGAAATCAAATTATTTTGGATTTTTTTTTTTTAAGTAACTGGTAGGTGTAAAGTATAGTGTTTGTCTGGTTAATTTTGGGTGATGAGGTAATTTCTAAGTAGGGCCTTAAATTGATTTGCAGGCATTTTCCCTTTAGTGCGTTCAGGCAATGAATTCCAGATCTTCAGGCCTTTTATATGCATAGCATTTTTGCATAGTGAGAGATGGACATGAGGGATATCAAAGAGTGATTTGTGCCTTGTGTTGTGCTTGTGTGTTCTGTTGTGGTTATCAAGGAGGAGTTTGAGAGGAGGGTTAATACTGAAGAAGAATGTTCTGTGTATGTATTAGGCACAATAATAAGTGTGGATGTTTTGTATATTAAACAAGTTAAGGCTCTTTAAGAGTGGTGGAGTGTGCTGTCTAGTGCAGGAATTGGTAATCAATAGCACAGCAGCTTTTTGTTGGGTTATTAAAGGTTTAAGGTGATTTGCTGTGGTTGAGCCTCTTGCACAAACACCATAGGTAAGGTAAGGGTAGATAAGAGAGTGGTAAAGAAGAAGAAGTGCTGTTTGGGGTACATAGTACCGTATCTTTAAAAGGATGCCTACTGTTTTGGAGACTTTCTTGGATATTTGCTGTATGTGGGTCTGGAATTTGAGACTGCAGTCAAGAGACCTAGAAATTTGTGCTGTGTGTGTCTTGAAATGGGTGAACCATTTATCGATATGTTAAGCTGAACATTTGAAGCTCTTTTCCAAGCAGCATGAAATAGGTTTTTGTCGATAGAAAGTTTGTTGGTGGTCATCCAAGTAGATATTTTTAGTAGTATATCGTTAACAGTGTCTGTTAGTATAGTTGGGTTTGGGTGAGAGTAGATGTAAGTAGTGACATCTGCAAATAAAACGGGTTTAGGGAGTTTAGATGCATTTGGGAGGTCATTGATGTAAATGAGAAAGAGAAGTAGACCAAGGACACTACCCTGTGGGACTCCAACAAGAACAGGGTGTGTAGTGGAGTTAGCACCATTTGTGTGTACGTACTGGTTTCTGTTGCTAAGATAAGACTTTAACCCCTAAATGCCCCAAATGTATATATACGTTTTATTTTTCCTGCCTCCAAATTTGGCACGATTGGCCTGAGATGCCTTGTCAGCATAGAATGGGTCTTAACACTTGGTGTGCACCATATTAAAAAAATCTGAGACCACTTAGTACCTTGTGGGAGCACCAGTTAAACTGAGCGCCAGCTAGAGCAAGCAGTGCGGCAAACACTAAGAATTCACTGATGTAATGTCATAATAACACTTCCCTTTTAAGAGGAAAGTGATGTTAACCCCAAGTTCAGGGTCTGTCTATCTGTCTCTGTCTTTGTCTGTCTCTGTCTCTGTTTCTGTCTCTATCTCTTTTTATCTGTCTCACAGGTACACACAAATACAATTATGCAGTGTAAATTACCTAGGATAACCTAAAAAATTGGAAATGCTATACTGTGCTTGTAGATATAATGCATAAGAATACCTGTTGGTTCACAGTGGCTCTCTCAGAAACAGAGAGAGAGAGAGAGAGAGAGAGCAGAGAGATGGAAAGAGACAAGCAGACAGAGAGAGAGAGAGATAATCAGAGAGAGAGATACCAGCTCATCAAATGTCACCCCTTATCTCTGCACCCTCCCTGGCACCCATGAAATGTCATCCTTTATCTCAACTTATCTCTGCACTATCTCATCTTATCTCTGCACCCTTGCTGGCACCCATCAAATGTCATCACTTATCTTATCACTGCCCTCCTGGATGCTTGTCACTGGCTCTTGTCTTACACATTGCTTCAAGGGAACTTCTTCCTTCTTCCTTCCTTCTTCCTTCCTTCTTCCTTCCTTCTTCCTTCCTTCCTCCTTCCTTCCTCCTTCCTTCCTCCTTCCTTCTTCTTCTTATATACTCCCGTGTATCCAAAACATTGCTGGGACCTATAAATACTTTGTATATATTCCTAGACAATAGTAAATGACCAAGGCAGGTGTAAATGTCCACCTGTCAATGTGTTTGTGACAATTTGAGTACAATTTCGGTACCTAATATTAGTGTCAGAACAAAGATTGGTTATGAAATGACAAGAGCTTCAATAAAGTGTAATTATCAGAACATAAAAGTTATATAAAATGTAAAAATGAGAAAAAATGGTGTATCGGCAACACAAGCAGCAGGACTCGATGTTGCCGTCAGGTGAGCATTAAGTGCCAACTTTGCAGCCTCATATCTCAGTAAGTACTGACCCTAGTTTTTTTCATTTTAATCCTATAACACTTTGAAAAATTTTCTCTATTTCAGTAAAAAAAAATGATTTTTTTATTTTTCAAAATATTCGGGGCACTGGACAAGAGAACGTATATATACGTTTGGACCGTTTAGGGGTTAAGTAATCAAGAGATTGTCCTTTGACCCTTTAGTGTTCAAGTTTTAGATGCAAGAGGTCATGGTCAGCTGTATCAAATGCTTATCATAGGTCTGTTAAAAGTCCCTGGGGATATTTCATTTTTTTTGAAATGCTGTATTTAGAAGTTCTAGCATATGTATAATTTCATCATTAGTACTTTTTTTCAGCCTAAATCCAAACTGAGAAGGGTTAAGTATGTTGTGGGATACTAAGTAGGAGTAGACTTGTTTGTGAATTAACTTTTCAAAGATTTTAGATAGTAGTGACAAGGTTGATATAGGCCTATAGTTATTCAGTTCAGTTGGATCACCTCCTTTGAGGATCAGGATGACCCTTGCTGTTTTGAGTGTGGATGGGAAGGTGGAAGATTCAATAGATTTGTTAAAAAAAGGTTGCAGTAATTGGTGACAACACGTGAGTGGTGGTAAGTTGTTCTTTAGTGATCGTTAGTGTTTTGATGATGAGCAAGATTTCAGTAGAGTTTGTTGGGGCTTGAAATAGAGTATTTGGGTAGTTATCAGTGAGGTAGTCTTTTGACTGAGTATTTATGTTTGGGATTTTGTTTGCTAGTTTTGTTCCTACAGTCGACAAGACATTTAGTTTGTTGGTAATCTCTGTTTGCTGGAGGAGAGGTTCTTCTGGTTTCATTAAGTTAATCACTCTGTTTTGAGACAGTTTTTAGATCCTAGAATTTCAGATAGGGTTTTCCAGGTCTTTTTCATATCACCTGTTATGTCATGAAATCTGTTTTCATAATACAGTTTTTTGACCTCCTTATTAGATTAATAAGTATTGATGAGTACTGTTTTGTCAGATCCTTTGTTATTAGACACATTCTGTCCTGTTTTCATGTAGATGTTTTTTATCAGTGGATTTGAGGATGCTGCTTGTAAGCCAGGGGCTGTTTAGTCCCTTTGCTGTGATGTGCTTTGTTTTTATTGGGCAATGCTTGTTATAGAGGTTTTGAGTTTTTTGTAAGATAATTTTGATACATTCATCAGTATTGAGGTTGACTGATAGCTCACTCTGCCAGTCGATGTTACTTAATGCTGAAATGAAGTTATTAACTGATGACTTGTCATGTAGTTGGACTGTGATCTTACTTGTGTCCTGGGGTAATTTACAAAGTTGGTTATGAGAAAAGTGGGATTGTGGTCAGTGGTGTTATCTGTGATTATGCCCGCTTTTAATGGGGATGTAGTGTTTGTCCAGATATGGTCGAGTAATGAGGCACTTGTCATGGAGATTCTTGTTGGTTTAGTTATAGATAGCAGAAGTAAGCAGTTGCTCATAGTGTTTGTGAATTCAGTTACTTGTGGGTCATGGTGGTGGATGAGGTTTATGTTGAAGCCACCTGTAAGTATCAGGTGGTGTTTATCATCTCTGTGTCAGTTTTATCATGTTTCTTAGGTTTTCAGTAAATGAATTATTGGAGTGAGATACTGTGTAGTTTGCTCCAACTGTTAAAGTTTTTTTTAGGCTTATGGATTTGAATTTAGCAAATGTATATTTACCATATTCATCCCTTGTGCAAGTAGAATACATTCTAGTTGGTCTGAGTAGTATATAGCTGTGCTACCTCCTGATTGATCTGATCTACATTTGTGTATGGCTGTGTAGCCAGGTATGGCACAGATGTTGGGAACATGTTTTAGTCAGGTTTCAGTGAGAGTAATGATAGACATGCTGACATTTAGAGAATTGCATCTTCCTCACTCCTACAAAAACATATACCTCTCTGACCAATGCATGAAATCACTGTCTCCCTTTCATCAAAATTTAACAAAATTTCAAAATATTCCCATCCTTTTTTTAGTACAGTGGTACCCCGAGTTTCGTAAAGCTCCCAACTCGAACAATTATGTAAGTGTATTATTGTAAGTACTTTTGTAAGTGTATTTTTGGGGGCCCGAAACAGATTAATCTAATTTACGTTATTCCTTATGGGAACAAATTCATTCGGCACAGCACTCGAACAGCCTTCTGGAATGATTATGGCTGAAACTCAGGGTACCACTGTACCTCTACCTCTACATAAAGCATCTTCCATCTTTTATTTTTAACCACTATATCCTAGGTTCTCTTAACTTATTAATCTCACTCCGAAATTTGTTATCATTCTCAGCCACTCTCTCATTAGCTCTCCTTTTGTATTCCTTCACCTCTCTTTTTTCTCTCCATATACTCTGCCCAACACATCACTTCTACTTTGTAAAAACCTCTCGTTTGCTAATTTTTCTCTGTTACCCCTCCTCTTCATGTCCTCATTCCTCCAGTTGCTCCTCACCTTCCCTCACCCTCCTATACACACAAACTTTTGCTGTCCTCTCTAGCACTGCATTCTTAAATCTACCCCATACTTCAACCCTCGTCTCACCACCTGTACTCCTTAGCTAACTTTACCTGGAGTTTACCTGAGAGGGTTTTGGGGGGTCAATGCCCCTTCGCCCCTTGTTCCCAATAGTCGTCCACATTTTGCTCCAACTATCTCCTCTAATTTAATCACTCTCACTACCCTTTTACTCATTGATGACATTCTCTTATTATATAATGATTTGATACCTATTGCCCCTTTAACCCTTTCAGGGTCGAGAGGCCCTCTCCTCAACTTATTCTCAGGGTCAAAAATTTTTCGGAAAAAAAATTATTTTTTCTTATGAAAAGATAGAGGATCTTTTCCCAATCATAATGACACCCAAAGCATGGAATTTGATTGGAAAACTTACGGAATTATGCTCTCGTGAAGTTAGCGGTCTCAACGATGTTTACGCGTCGGCAATTTTGCCCACTTCGAGCCCTATTTTTGACCAATTCCAGTGTACTAGTCGATCATAACTATTTCGCTAGACCTTCATTTTTTCTATTGAATGAGTACAAGAAACCATCCATTTACTGATTTCAACTATCCAATAAAGTGGTCAGAAATTAGCAATTTTGCCAGTTTCACACAAATTTCAAAAGATGCCAATTTCCATATAGGGTCCAGAATAAACAAGACAGACATTCCTGGCACTAAAATAACATTTCCTCTGTTCATTAGTCATGTCCCCAGGCCCCTCTTACATTTCTTTTGCTTTCCACTTTGAATTTTTATTCTCACAAAAAATAAAAGATTTACTGTTATGCAGACTACTGCATTAGTGTAGAAATGGTGTAAATAATACCAGCACACTTGTGAAAGAATATTAGACTCACCAGTTGACGTGTATTGGACGCATGGCATGATTTGTTTACTTTTGAACTTTGGCAAAAATCAAACATTTCTGCTACTTTGAGCTCAGTTTCAAGATACTTTTCATTGTGAAACCAATCAAAATCATCTAAATTTCTGTAATATGTCTTACATTCTATAAAATGAGACCATGAAAACTAGAATACAACCATAAATACCATATGAAAATATAGTGCAAAGTCACTGTTTTAAACCAAAAATATAGTCAAAGTTTTTTTTCTCATTACGCACTGTGTGCTGCAGGATTTTTTTTATACTGTGCACACTGACCACATAGACCCATTCTTTCATATGTAGGCCTACGAGCTTTCTCTCGGTAGATTTGAAGGCGCTAGAATTTACGCGTACTAGTACGTCAATAACCCTGGTGCGTAAGCCATACTAAAACATTGGAAACCCTGAAAGGGTAACCCTTTGACTGTTTTGGCCATATATATACGTCTTACGAGCTAGTGTTTCAGACGTAAATATACTCAATGATTCCAGTGGCTTCAAATCAAGCAGGAGAAAGCCGGTAGACCCACATGTGAGAGAATAGATCTGTGTGGTCGGTGTGCACTGTATAAAAAATCCTGCAGCACGCAGTGCATAATCAGAGAAAAAACCTCCGACTGTGTTTTTGGATTAAAATGCCAACTTCGAAGTGTATTTTAGTATAGTATTTATGGTTGTATAATCATTTTCATGGTCTCATTTGATAGAATGGAAAAGATATTACAGAAATGGTGGTGATTTTGATTAGTTTCACAACGAAAATGACCTTGAAATTGAGGACGAAGTAGCAGAAATGTTCAATTGTTACCAATGTTCATGAGTAAACAAATCACACCACATATCCAATACACATCAGCTGGGGAGTCTAATATTCTTTCACTAGTCTACTGATATTATTTGTACCATTTTTACAATAATGCAGTAGTCTGAAATCCAGTAAATCTTATATTTTTTGTGTGAATAAAAAATCAAAATAGAATGCAAGAATAATATAAGAGGGACCTGGAGATGTGACTGATGAACAGTGGATATGTTATTTTATTGCCAATAATATCTACATTGTTTATTCTGGACCCTATTTTGAAATTGGCATCTTTTTTAATTTGTGTAAAATTGGCCAAATTGCCAATTTCTGACCACTTTATTGGGTAGTTTAAATTGGTAAATTGGCAGTTTCTTGTACTCAATTGATAGAAAAAATGGAGTTCTAAAGAAATTGTTATGAGTTTGGTCGACTGGAAAAGTGGAATTGGCTGAAAATAGAGTTCAAAGTTGGCAAAATCGCTGATGCTTATGTATCACCGAGATCTCTAACTTCATGGGAGTGTAATTCCATAAGTTTTCGATCAAATTTCATGCTTTTGGTGTCATTACCATTGGGAAAAGATTCTCTTATCATTTCATAAGCATTTTTTTTTTTCTTTTCAAATATTTTTCGACATAGAATGACAATTTCAGAAAGGGGCTTGTGACAGTCAGAGGTTAAAAGATGTACATCCAAGAATCTAGTCTTTAACCTTGTTTGTCTACTAATACACAGTCTAATAAACTGCTGTCATCTTTGCCTGGTATTACCGTATATGCCTTCATACAATTCAACCCAGCATAAAAGTCAGTCCCTAAAATTTTGAGGTGTTAATTCAGGTTTAGGCTTAAATTTGCCTTGTGCCCCCCCCCCCCCCCCCCAAAAAAAAAAAAAAAGTTGTAGCACTTGCATTAGACTGTCAAGTTGACAGTGGCTGAGTAGACTGACATGGACTATTACAGGAATATTAGGAAGTAATGCATCTTATTTTTTCCAGCTTTAATTTTTTTTTTTTTTTTTTTTTTTTTGCGTGTGTTTTAGATATTTTTAATAAAACTTGATATTATTTTTATTAAAAACATGTGTCTGGACAACAAAAATAAAACAGATAAGAAGTAGCAAATAAAACTTGAAACTGCAGTACAAGTTACAGTACTAGCATAGTACCATCAGTATGCTAGTAGTGTCCCTAGCTAGTGGTGTCACATGACCTTTTTTCACCTCTGCCATGTATCAGTAACTTGCATACTTGGCTTAAAAAGTTGACTTATGCACCAACATATACGGTGCATCTTGTGTTCTAATTTATCCTCTTTTTCTTAAAATAAGTACAGTGGACCCCCCGCCTTACGATGGCATCACGTTACGTTAAATCCGCCATATGATACATTTTAATGCAAAAATTTTGCCTCGGCTCACGCTAAAAAACTCACCTCACACGATTCGTCCGGGACGCGTCCCACGCATGGCCTCAGCTGCTCCATGCATGCCAGTGTTTACAAGCCAGCCAGTGCGGTCGCATCCACACATACATTCAGTACATTTCATATTATCACGGTGTTTTTAGTGATTTTACCTGCAAAATAAGTCACCATGGGCCCCAAGAAAGCTTCTGGTGCCAACCCTGCGGGAAAAAGGATGAAAATAACCATGGAAATGAAGAAAGAGATAATTGCTAAGTTCGAAAGAAGAAGGGAAGTAACCTCGGAAAAGGACTTGATACCTCAAGTCCTAATGGAAGGGGATTCCGCTTCTAAACAATAACAACTTCCACACTCCCCTCCTCCCATCCCATCAATTATCACCAGATCTTCAATAAGGGTAAGTGTCATGTATTGTATTCTTAGTAGAGTATTATATTTGTGCATGTATTCTTAAGTTTGTGTGTATTAAAATTAATATTTCATGTGGTAAAAAAAAATTTTTTTTCATACTTTGTGGTGTCTTGCACGGATTAATTTTATTTCCATTATTTCTTATGGGGAAAATTAATTCGCCATACGATAATTTTGTCTTAGGATGAGCTCTCATGAACGGATTAATATCGTAAGGCGGGGGTCCACTGTATTGCCTTTTACCAAACCTCTTATTATACATAGTTCAGTTTGATGCCTCTCATTATATCATATCCCTGGATTCCCAGACTTGCCTAATACACCATTTACATCAGTTTCTCCCCCATTACCATTTAGGTCTCCCACAGCAATTATTTTCTCACTTGGTTTAAAACTCCCTAAACATTTGTTAAACTAGAAAACTGTTACCCATAATGTCTACCCTTGGGGTTCAACTGCAGCAACACACCTAAAGCCAATAATAACCCAACAAAAAGCCGCAGTAAGAATAATCACTAAATCCCATCCTTGGCAACACACCCCCCCACTCTTCATAGATCTAAACTTACTCCCTGTTCAGTGCATCCACACTTACTACTGTGCAATCTACATCTACAGGACCTTAAACTCCAATATTAACCTTGACCTAAAACGCTTTCTTGATAGTTGCGACAGAACCCACAGGCACAACACCAGACACAAACATCTCTATGACATTCCCCGTGTCCGACTAAACCTTTACAAAAATTCAATGTAGTATGTCAAAGGCCCTAAAATCTGGAACACCCTACCTGAAAATTCTAAAACTGCAGACACATTCATCACCTTCAAAACTACCATCAGAAAACATCCTATCACCCTGATACACCCTGTCAACTAATTACACGAATACCACCTGGTGGTTAACACTTACACTCACTCACCCATTTGACCATAAACAGAAATATCAATCTCAATCTCAAAATAATGAATCTTAACTAGTCATAAGTTGGCCTGTGATACTCCAATACTGAAACTATGTATAGTGCCAAAACAAAAGCATTCACATTGTTAAACTCAAAAACTAGTGTTTAGTCACTTAGCCATAATACCAACTAACCTCATAATTTTGTAATATTTTAAACTTAAGATTTAATTTAAGTCTGCCCGAAATGCCTAGCCATGCTAGGTGTTCTAGTGGTACACTCTGTAATTATTATTTTACTACATGTAAACCACACAATAACCAAATTCTGTAAACTCAGCATTGTAATCCTTATAGAGAATAAATTTTGAATTTTGAATTTGAATTTGAAAAGGATGCCAGTGCATCTTCCACCCTCCTCACCCCCTCCCAGACCAACACAACAACAACAGTGGGGGACGACTCCAAAACTTTCTCCAGATTCTCTCAACATTCATCCTCATCCATGGCTTGCACCCAAGCTGACTTGTCTACAACTATGGATAACACCCGAGATCTCTTCACCCCAAATGGCAACATAGATTACAACTTGTCAACACCCAAAGGGATAGCCCAGGAATTCAGTCCTCAACAACGCTCCAACTCCATTGATAAAATTCTACAGGAAAATACAGTGGACCCCCGGTTCATGAAGTCATATGTATCCAATAAATCTAGTATCCGAAGCATTATATCGCAAAACACTTGCCTTGGTTCCCGTTACAAAATCCGGTATGCGATATGATTCTTACGAGATGTGTCCACGTGTGGCCTGAACTGCCCCATGTGTGCCAGTGTTTACAAGCCAGCCAGTGTGCGCGCATCTAAGGATATTCGGTACATTCCATATTATCCATATTATCACTGTTTTTGGTGCTTGTTTCTGCAAAGTAAGTCACCATGCGCCCCAAGAAAGCTTCTAGTGCCAACCCTGTGGTAAAAAGGGTGAGAATTAGTATGGAAATTAAGAAAGATTTTGAAGGGTTTGGGGCTAACCCTGAGAAGCCTATGCCAGTTGTGGAAACCATTGTGCCTACTTCAAAGATTAAGAAAATGTGTGCAAAGTGGGTTGAAGTGCAAACCTTTATGGATGAAAATCACCCTAACACAGCTATTGCAAGCCGTGCTGGTGACTATTACACTGACAATGTTGTGAACCACTTTAGGAAAGTCATAAAGGAACGAGAGGTACAGGCCCATACGGACAGATATGTTGTGCGACGGAAGTCCAGTGACTCTCAAGCTGGTCCTAGTGGCATTAAAAGAAGAAGGGAAGTAACCCCGGAAAAGGACTTGCTACCTCAAGTCCTAATGGAGGGGGATTCCCCTTCTAAACATTAAAAACTTTGACACTCTCCCCTCCTCCCATTCCATCAATCATCACCAGATCTTCATTAAAGGTAAGTGTCAATTATTCTATTGTGATTATTCTATTGTTATTATTGTTATTGTAATGATTCTATTGCATTAAACTTAATATTTCATGTGGTAAAAGTTTTTTTTTCATACTTTTGGGTGTCTTGCACGAATTAATTTGATTTCCATTATTTCTTATGGGGAAAATTGATTCGCTTTCCGATAATTTTGCTTTACAATGAGCTCTCAGGAACGGATTAATAACGTGAACTGGGGGTCCACTGTAGTATGCTAAGACGGCAAAACGAAACCTATGAAAAACTCATTGGGAACCTAGAGCACTCTCTATATATCCAAAACACGAGGATTAAAGACCTTGAATGCCATCTTACGACACAAAACTCAAAGATTAGTGAACTAGAAAACAAATTGACATCATTAATAAACTCGTCTAAAGAACATGCAAACCTACACTCAACTATAGACATACTAAACAAATAAATTACCTCACCACCAAGCTGTCAGAAGCTACACAAGATTGGAAGTTAAACATGGAATCCCAGTGGAATGCATGCTTCCAGTATCAAAAGGATATGATTGAACAAGTCAAGCTCCTAGACTCTGTCATTTTAACCAGCTCTACCTTACCACCAAATACAAACATTGAGAATTGCACCATCAAAGCACTCCAACTAATGAAAGATGAGATAAAAGTTAACATTAAAACAAGTGATACTAAGGAGGCCCGACTGCTAGGCAAGCAGGGTCAAAAGCAAAGTGTTTGGTTAAAATTCAATTACATTGATGTAAAAAATGATCTAATAAGTTCCTCCATCAAGAAAAGGAGTAATGTGTATGTAAATGAGTGCCTAACTAAAAAACGTCAGAACCTATTAAACAGACTTTCAAAACTTAAGCGTGATAATGCATCAATAAAACAGTGCTTTACTCATGATGGCATTATCGTGGTAAAATTATCAGATACGGGTCATAGGTTTGAAATAAATGATAAAGAACTAGCATGTGGGTGGGTTGGCCTGGTATGGTAGCCTGGCTGCCTACCATACATACCACACTTGATTTCTTACAATAAATACTACTCATCTAACCCTAGATTAATATTTTAAGGTAAGTAATGAGTGTGTTTTATGTGTATTTTGCTTTTTTATTGTTTTTATAATGCCTAGTTCTATTGCAACTTAATATATGTTAGTGTAAACTTGTTATCTAGTATTTATATGCATTCATAAGTGGAAAAAAAGGTGTTCCACTTTACGGCGATTTCTGCTTTACGGCCGTAGCCTGGAGCCTAACCTGCCATATAAGTTGGGCCCTACTGTACAGTGGACCCTCACTTTTCATAAGCATCAGAAATAGTAATTTTTGCAAATCGTAACTTTTTTTGCCAAAATATCGACTCGGGAATCGTCATTTGACTTGCAAATAGTCGTTCATCCCGGAGGCATATGCACGGCTCCAAGCGGCCCCACACACTATTCACAGCCAGTGTGCCATTGTTTGTCAGTGAGTGAGCACAATCCCACGCATTCATATGAAAAATTTCGTAATATTCCATTCGTTTTAGTGCTTGCAACTGCTAAATAAGCCACCATGGCCCCAAAGAAAGCTCCTAGTGCGAGGCCTTTGGTAAAGAAGGTGAGAATCACGATAGAATTCAAGAAAGACATCATTGAAAAATATGAATGTGGGGGACCTGTGGCAGAACTTGCCAGGATGCATCTGAAACCTCATACAACCACCACTTCCATCGCTGCCAAGAAAAAGGAAACCATGGAAGCTCTTGTTGCAAAAGGGGTAAATATGCTCACAAAAATGAGATTGCAAGTACTCAAAGATGTTGAGAAGTTATTGTTGGTGTGGATCAACGAGAAACAATTAGCAGGAGATAGTGTTGTGCAGTCGATAATTTGTGAATAGGTAAGGCAATTGCATGCTGATCTCATAGAGAAAATGCCTGGAACGAGTGCTGATGTAAGTGAATTTAAGGCCAGCAAGGGCTGGTTTGAGAGAGTTAAGAAGTGTAGTGGCATATACAGTGTGGTAAGGCATAGTGAGGCTGCCAGTTCTGACAAATACGCAGCTGAAAAATATGTGCATGAATTCAAAGGGCACACAGAGGCTGAAGAATTCAAACCTGAACAAGTGTTCAATTGTGACGAAACAGGCCTCTTTTGGAAGAAAATGCCAAAGAGGACCTACATCACACAGGAGGAAAAGGTACTAGCAGGACACAAGTCTTCGAAAGACAAGCTTACTCTTTTGTTCTGTAGCAATGCTAGTGGGGATATCAAAGTAAACCCTTTACTGGTGTATCACACTGAAAATCCAAGTGTGTTCGAGAAAAATAGTGTCACCATGAGTAAATTGTGTGTGATGTGGAAGGCTAACACTAAGGCATGGGTCACAAGGGAAATTTTCCTTGATTGGCTCAGTGAAGTGTTTGGCCCCAGTGTGAAGAAATACCTCCTGGAAAATAACTTGGAACTCAATTGCCTCTTGGTAATGGACAATGCTCCATCTCATCTTCCAGACTTGGATGACCGAATGGTGGAGGAGTTTCATTTCATCAGTGAAGTTCTTGCTCCCTAATACAACTCCTCTCCAGCCCTTGGACCAGCAGATCATTTCAAACTTCAAAGAACTCTACACCAAAGCAGTGTTTCAAAGGTGCTTTGATGTGACCTCAGACACCCAGTTGACCCTAAGAGAGTTTTGGAAAGATCACTTCAGTATTCTCCACTGCATGGGCCTTATAGATAAGGCTTGGCAGGGAGTGACTTCCAGGACTTCGAACTCTCCTTGGAGAAGACTGTGGCCAGATTGTGTCCAAGAGAGGAATTTTGAAGGGTTTGGGGCTGACCCTGAGGACCCTATGCCAGTTGTGGAATCTATTCTGGCATTGGGAAATTCCATGGGGTTGGATGTGAGTGGCAAGGATGTGGAAGAGTTGGTGGAGGACCACAATGAAGAGCCAACCACTTAGGAGCTGCAAGAGCTTCATCTGGAACAGCAACAGACCACAGCTCAGGAAACTGCTTCAGAGGAGGAGGGAGAGAGATGGAAGAAGGTGCTGCCTTCAGAGATTAACTGTTTGACTGTTGCAACCCCAAATTCTGAGGTGTCTCCTGGTGTCACAAAAATTAAAAAAAAAAAAAAAAAATTCTTATGAAATGATAGAATCTTTTCCCTATGGTAATGACACCAAAAGAATAAAATTTGATGGAAAACTGATGGAATTACACTCTCGTGAAGTTAGCGACCTCAGCGATATTTACGAATCGGCGATTTCACTCACTTTGAGCCCTATTTTCGGCTAATTCCTTTGTTCCAGTCAACCAAACTCATAGCTATTTCTTTAGAACTCCATTTTTTCTATTGACTGAGTACAAGAAACTGCCCATTTACCGATTTCAACTACCCAATAACATGGTCAGAAATTTGCTATATGGCAAATTTCACGAAAATTATAAAAACATGACAATTTCAAAATAGGGTCCAAAATGAACAATGCAGACATTCCTGGCTCTAAAATAACATTTTCTTTGTTCATCAGTCACATCTCCAGGCCCCTCTGATATTACTCTTGCTTTCTATTTTGAATTTTTATTCAAACAAAATATAGAAGATTTACTGTTATGCAGACTACTGCAATATTGTAAAAATTGTATAAATAATGTCAACCCATTCATGACTGCATATTAGAATGGCTAGTTGGGCATTTATTGGACAATGACATAAGAACATAAGAAAGAAGGAACACTGCAACAGGCCTACTGACCCATGCGGAGCAGGTCCATGTTTTCCCCCCGGGATTAGACCAATGACCCACCCCCCGGATTATCCCAATGACCCACCCAGTCTGGTCATCCCCACTCAAGGATGCAGCACAAGCTAGTCAGGTCCAACTCACACCCACCCACACCCACTCATGTATTTATCTAACCTATTTTTAAAGCTACACAACGTTTTAGCCTCAATAACTGTACTCGGGAGCTTGTTCCACTCATCCACAACTCTATTACCAAACCAGTGCTTTCCTATATCCTTCCTGAATCTGAATTTTTCCAACTTGAAACCATTGCTGCGAGTCCTGTCTTGGCTGGAAATTTTCAGCACACTATTTACATCCCCTTTATTTATTCCTGTTTTCCATTTATACACCTCGATCATATCCCCCCTAATTCTATGCCTTTCGAGAGAGTGCATATTCAGGGCCTCAGTCTATCCTCATAGGGAAGATTTCTGATACATGGAATCATCTTTGTCATCCTCCTTTTTACGTTTTCCAGAGCATTTATATCCATTCTGTAATACGGTGACCAGAACTGAGCAGCATAGTCTAAACGAGGCCTAACCAAGGATATATAGAGTTGAAGAACAACCTGAGGACTTTTATTATTTATACTTCTAGATATGAAGCCAAGAATTCTGTTAGCTTTATTGCGAACATTAATGCACTGTTGTGTTGGTTTTAGGTTACTGCTAACCAGAACTCCTAAATCCTTTTTGCAATCAGTAGTATTAAGCTCTACATTATTTAGTTTATATGTGGCATGGTTATTTAACTGTCCAACGTTTAGAACTTTGCATTTGCCAATATTAAACTGCATCTGCCACTTCTCCGACCATTGCGTCAGTCTAATCAAATCATCCTGGAGTGCTCTAATGCCCTCATTAGAATGAATTGGACGGCCTATTTTGGTGTCATCAGCAAATTTGCTTATGTCGCTATTTATTCCCTCATCTATGTCGTTTATGTAAATTGTGAACAACAACAGGCCCAACAGTGACCC
The DNA here is from genome assembly GCF_026875155.1 of Cherax quadricarinatus. NCBI lineage: Eukaryota > Metazoa > Arthropoda > Malacostraca > Decapoda > Parastacidae > Cherax > Cherax quadricarinatus. The sequence continues at coordinate 20,711,718 of NC_069408.1, read as the reverse complement.
CTGAGGAACACCGCTTGTGACGTGCCCCCATTCTGATTTCTCCCCATTTATGCAAACTCACTGCTGTCTATTTGTCAGCCATGCCTCTACCCAGGATAAAATTTCTCCTCCTATTCCGTGTTCCCTAAGTTTCCTCAATAGCCTCTGGTATGGAACTCTATCGAAAGCCTTACTGAAGTCCATATACACAATATCATATTCATTACCATGATCTACCTCCTCAAACACCTTTGTGAAAAAAGTTAGTAAATTCGTAAGACAGGAACGCCCCTTTGTAAAACTGTGTTGAGAATCATTAATCAATCTGTGCCTGTCGAGATGGGTACGAATTGCTTCGGCAATTATTGATTCCATAAATTTTCCCACTATGGAGGTAAGGCTTATTGGTCTATAGTTCGAAGCCAAGGACCTGTCACCTGCCTTGTAAATAGGTATTACATTTACCATTTTCCACTTATCAGGCACTATGCCAGTTTGTAGTGATATGTTAAAAGATTAGCCAAAGGTATGCTAAGTTCCTCTTTACATTCCTTTAACACCCTTGCAAACAGTTCATCAGGACTTGGGGATTTGTTAGGTTTTAGTTTCTCTATTTGTCTGAAGACATGTCACTAGTTAACGCAATCGTACGTAGTTTATTATCATCCTGTTCTACGTAATCTATTATTTCAGGAATATTGCTGGTATTTTCCTGGGTGAAAACTGAGAGGAAGTAGGTATTTAGAATTTCACACATATCCTTATCACTGTCAGTGATCTGACCAGAGTTACTCTTAAGTGGGCCAATCTTGTCCCTAATCTTACTTTCGTATACCTGAAAGAACCCTTTTGGGTTAGTCTTTGAATCCCTTGCTACCTTAGCCTCATAATCTCTTTTTGCTTTTCTTATTCCTTTTTTTATTTCTCTCTTTAATTGAATATATTGATTTCTTAACTGCCCATCCCCTCTTTTGATATGCCTATATATGCCTCTCATTTGACCAATGAGATGTTTTAATCTATTGTTCATCCATTTGGGATCATTTTTGTTAGATCTAATTTCCCTACTCAGAACAAAAGTTGTCTGGGCAGCTAGAACTATGCTCTGAAAAATGTCATAGTGGCAACCAAGATCACCTACCTGACCCATAGTCAGGACATCCCAATTTAGCCCACCCAAGTAATTTTTCAGTCCCATGAAGTCAGCCAAGCGAAAATCTGGGACAGAGATTTGATTGCAGTTATCTGGGTAATTCTATGATATATTGAAACTAAGTGATTTGTGATCACTTTCCCCAAGCTCATCATTAACCTCAAGATTATTAATTAGTTAATCTTTGTTGGCAAGAACCAAGTCAAGCAGATTGTTTCCTCTAGTTGGTTCTATCACAACCTGTTCTAAAAAGCAATCCTGAACTGTATCAAGAAAGCTACTAGACTCAAGATTTCCTGTCATATTGTTTCAATCAATTTGTCTAAAGTTAAAATCTCCCATTATCACAACATTTTCATATCTAGATGCCTTATGAATTTCGTCCCATAACAGCTTATTGCACTCCCTACCAAGGTTTGGGGGCCTATAAATCACACCCAAAATTAATTTGTCACGACCCTCGAGAAACTGAAGCTAAACCGATTCTGTGTTCGATGTTTCTAATCTTATATCATGTCTAAGGCAACAATTTAAATTTTCTCTGACATACATCGCCACACCACCACCCTTCCTGTTGACCCTATCAGTGTGGAATAGTTTATAACCCTGTATGTTGCATTCAGAAGGCATTTCTCTATCTTTCAGGTTGAACCAGGTCTCTGTTATACCAATAATATCTATATTACCTACGCTTGCAAGTAATTTTAGCTCATCTATCTTATTTCTTAGACTCCTACTATTTGTATAGTAAACCTTAACCCTTAACCCTTTGACTGTTTCAGGCCCCTCTCTGAAACTGTCATTCTATGTCGCTCAATTTTTGAAAAAAAAAATTATTTTTTCTTATGAAATGATAGAGAATCTTTTCCCGATGGTAATGACACCAAAAGTTCGAAATTTGGTCGAAAACTCGTGGAATTATGCTCCCGCGAAGTTAGCGGTCTCGGCGACATATGCGTATCGGCGATTTCGCCGACTTTGAGCCCTATTTTCAGCCAATTCCATTGTTCTAGTTGACCAAACTCATAGCTATTTCTTTAGAACTCCATTTTATCTATCAGCTGAGTACAAGAAACCTCCAATTTACTAATTTGGACTACCCAATATGATGGTCAGAAATTGGCAATTTGTCCAATTTCACACAAACTAAAAAAGATGCCAATTTCAAAATAGGGTCCAGAATAAACAAGATAGACATTCGTGGCACTAAAATAACATATGCTCTGTTCATTAGTCACATCTCTAGGCCCCTCTTATATTATTATTGCTTTCTATTTTGATTTTTTATTCTTACAAAAAAATACAAAATTTACTGTTATGCAGACGACTGCATTATTGTAAAAATGGTATAAATAATATCAGTGCACTAGTGAAAGAATATTAGACTCCCCAGTTGACGTGTATTGGACGTGTGGTGTGATTTATTTACTCTTGAACATTGGTAAAAATCGAACATTTCCGCTACTTTGAGCTCAGTTTCAAGGTCGTTTTCATCGTAAAAGTAATGAAAATCATCTCTATTTCTGTAATATGTTTTCCATTTTATCACCTAAGACCATGAAAACGCGAATACAACGATAAATACTATACGAAAATGCACCTCAAAGTCGGCGTTTTATTCCAAAAAAACGATCAGTTTTTTTTTTCTCATTACGCAATGTGTGCTGCAGGATTTTTTTTATGTGGTGCACACTGACCACTCAGACGCATTCTCTCACATGTGGGCCTACCAGCTTTCTCCCGCTTGATTTGAAGCCGCTAGAATTATTGAGTATATATACGTCAGAAACATTGGCTCGTAAGACGTATTTATACGTCGAAAACAGTCAAAGGGTTAAACGGTCCAAACAGATCGACGTTCAAATTCGTAGTGCTACAAAAGTAGATCTATTTTTTTTTTTTACATATTTTCAAATATAACAAAAAAAATGTAGATAATAGTTTTTTTTACACATTTTCAAATATAAAACAAAAAAAGATCTACATTTTTTTACATACTTTCAGATGTTGAAAAAACGTATATATACGTTTGGACCATTTAAGGGTTAAGGGAGCTAGTCACTCGTTGCCCTCTACTATCTCTCTTTGTTTGTTGATTATTTGATTTGCCATTGCTAGCAACTTTATTTTGAATATTGTCTTTTAAACATATCCCTGAGGTATCCCGGTAGTAACTGCTGTTTTTAACCCTAATGCTGCAGCCTGATTGTTTCCCACAAACACCCATACCTCTATAATCTGTCAGTTTAAATTCCTAGACAAGTCATCAATTACCCTCTCAATTGAATTGGCTAATGCAACCACTCCATCCCCAGAGAGATGACAAAAATCAAACATTTCCCCTAATTTGAGCTCCATTTCCAGGTTTTTTTTATAGTAAAACCAATCAAAATCACCTCTATTTCTATAATGTGTTTTCCATTCTATGAAATGAGACCAAGAAAACGAAAAAATAACCATAAATACTATACGAAAATAGACCACAAAGTCAGCATTTTAATTAAAAAAAAAACGGTCGTAGATTTTTTTCTTATTATGCACTGCGTGCTGCAGATTTTTTTTTATATGGTGCACACTGACCACACAGACCCATTCTCTCACATGTGGGCCTACCAGCTTTGTCCTGCTTGATTTGAAGCTGCTAGAATTTATGAGTACGTATATATACGTCAAAAGCGGTGGCTAGTAAGACATATATATACGACCAAAACAGTCAGAGGGTTAAGGAGATTTGTGCAATATGGAGTAGAATGGAAAGATTTGTGAAGGAACATCACCCTCACAAAGCTCTTGCAAGACATGTTGGCAACAATGACAATGTCTTGTCCAGTTTTAGGGAAATTTTAAAGAAACACCAGAAACAGAGCTCTCTGGACAGATATTTAGTGCCACAGGTGTGTAATGACTCTCAAGCTGGTCCTAGTGGCATTAAAAAACAAAAAGTAGTAACCCCAGAAAAGCACTTCGTACTTGAAGTATTTATGGAAGGGGATTCCCCTTCCAAACAGCAATTAATCCGTCCTCTCGCCTCCTCCCGTCTTCCATACACTAAGAAGAATCTTCAATAAAGGTAAGTGTCATGCTATTATTGTTTCATTCTTCATGTCTCATTGTTTTCTGTGTATGTACATGTATATTTCATGTTAAAAAATTATTTTGTTTTAATACTTTTGGGTGTTTGGAATGGATTAATTGGATTCAGAGTATTTCTCATGGGTAAATTGTTTTGCAAATCATCATTTTTGCCATTAGTCACACTCTGGAACAGATTAACTACGAAAAATGAGGGTCCACTGTACCTGAATTAACTTACTCAAGCACATGTGGCATCATAAGTAAGTTTATTCAGGTATACCTGAATAAACTTATGATACCACTTACGCTCGAGTAATGTAGATTATCCAACGTAGCAGAATATGTGGAGAACCTAGGATAACCCAAAAAAGTCAGATAAAGTGACTCATTTCCATTATGGTCCCTGTACCCTGTACTGTATGGTACAATGTATCATATGGGATAATGTGCCATATGGTACAGTGTACCATATGTGGTACAATGTACCATTATCCCATATGGTACAATGTACCATATGGGATAATGTACCACATGGTACCATTGTATGATATGGTACCATTGTGCCATATGGTACCATTGTACCATATGGGATAATGTACCACATGGTACCAATGTACCATATCGTACAATGTACCATATGGTTTAAAACCATAGAATTCCTCTTCAGATCCATTTCCATCAGTGTTAGAACTATTACTTGGGAAGCGGAGAGTCAGAATTCACCATGGATTGAGTTTCCTTGCCGCCAGGCATAATGAACAAAGCGTACTGAGATGGCGTTCCCAATGCAATACAGGTACCCCAACGTTTTTTTTACTGCACACAATGACCATATAGATCCATTCTCTTAGATGTAGGCCTACTAGCCTTCTCGCTCTAAATTTGAAGCTGCTAAAATTTTGGCTTAGATCTTCCACTTGGACCCAATCTTCAAAGTTGTAGATCTATGGGACGGACCCTGAAAGGGTTAATGTTTGCAAAAACTCATTGTGCATAAAAGGACCTAAAATCTGGAAAACACTACCTGAAAATGCCAGTCTCTATCTCTCTCTCTCTCTCTCTCCTCTCTCTCTCTCTCTCTCTATCTCTCTCTATCTCTATCTATCTATCTATCTATCTATCTATCTATCTATCTATCTATCTCTCTCTCTCTCTCTCTATCTATCTATCTATCTATCTATCTATCTATCTCTATCTATCTCTCTATCTATCTCTCTATCTATCTCTCTCTGTCTCTCTGTCTCTCTCTCTCCCTCTCTCTCTCTCCCTCTCTCTCTCTCCCTCTCTCTCTCTCCCTCTCTCTCCTCTCTCTCTCCCTCTCTCTCTCTCTCTCTCTCTCTCTCTCTCTCTCTCTCTCTCTCTCTCTCTCTCTCTCTCTCTCTCTCTCTCTCTCTCTCTCTCTCTCTCTCTCTCTCTCTCTGTCAGCTGCTTCAAAGCTACTTTTAAAAATACCTCTTTTTTCCTATTGTGATCCTAATAACAGTTAACCCCTTAACTGTCGAAAAGTGGATGCACGTGCTTACTGCTAGCGCTCCAAATGTAGATCAACATTTTATTTTTCCTGCCTCCAAATTTGGCATGACTGGCCTGAGATGACTGGTCAGTATAGAATGGGTCTTAAAGCTCATTGTGCACAGTATTAAAAAAAAATCTGAGACTACTTAATAACTTGTGGGAGCACCAGTTCAATTGAGCGCTAGCTAGAGCAAACAGCATGGCTGACACCAGGGATTCACTGATGTCAAGTCGTATTAACACTCCCCTTTTAAGAGGAAAGGGATGTTGACCCTGAGTTTAGTGGCTTTGAGATTATTGTGGCCACAAGTGGTAGAGAAAATATCAAAAACCTCGAAAATAACCCACGTGTAACATTTGTGCAACATCCTTTCAATTTGATACCACTGGTAATGTCATCCTGCCAGAATGTCCTGTAACCTATGCCCTAAGTAAAGAGAAACATTTCTGGAACATGGGTTATACATGTTCAGCTGGCTGGGTGGCCGGCTGGGTTTGGCTGATTGACTTTAGTTGTCTCTATATCAATCTGTCTGTATCTATCTCTGTCTCACAGGTACACACACATACATTTATTATACATATTGTAAATTACCTAGGATAACCCCAAAAAATCCAGACAAAGTGCTATACTGTGCTTGTAGGTATAAGGCATAATAAGCATGACTAGCAAGTAATATGCATTTTCACTTGTGAAATCAGATGTGACGACTCTGCATTGTGTGTATTACCTGTTGGTTCATGAGTGACTTTCTCTCTGAGACAGAAAGAGATCCAAGCAGAAGAGACAGGAAGACAGAAAGACAGGTAAGTAGAGACAGATAAACAGAGACAGAGCTAGACATACAAAGACACAGACAGAGAGACATGTTTATGTGTAACAGTGAAAACAAATACAAAGCCAAGCCAGTGCACGATCATTAAATGTCACTCCATTGCTGCACTGTCAGCATTGGAGTGACACTCGTCTTACACCGTGCTTCAAGGAGTTTCATATATACTCCAGCATGTCTAAAACATTGCTGAGACCTATAAATACACCTACCATCCGACTTACGACCTGCTCGACATACGACCATTCAACTTACGACCGTGTTTTCTATGCCAAATTTTTGGGAAATAAACAGTTGTTTGTGTTGTACACAGTGTTTATCCTTAACCTTACAGTATAAAATACAGTACCGACAGCATAAAAAGTAAAGTAAAAAGTGAAATACCAAAATAAAACAATAAAATAAATCATTACAAAAATTATTTTTTTATTTGCTCACTGACTGATTCCCACCAAGGCAGGGCAGCCCGAAAAAGAAAAACTTTCACCATCATTCACTCCATCACTGTCTTGCTAGAAGGGTGCTTTACACTACAGTTTTTAAACTGCAACATTAACAACCCTCCTTCAGAGTGCAGGCACTGTACTTCCCATCTCCAGGACTTAAGTCCGGCCTGCCGGTTTCCCTGAATCCCTTCATAAATGTTACTTTGCTCACACTCCAACAGCACATCAAGTATTAAAAAACATTTGTCTCCATTCACTCCTACCAAACACGCTCACGCATGCCCGCTGGAAGTCCAAGCCCCTCGCACACAAAACCTCCTTTACCCCCTTCCTCCAACCTTTCCTAGGCCGACCCCTACCCCGCCTTTTTTCCACTACAGACTGATACACTCTTGAAGTCATTCTGTTTAGCTCCATTCTCTCTACATGTCCGAACCACCTCAACAACCCTTCCTCAGCCCTCTGGACAATAGTTTTGGCAATTCCGCACCTCCTCCTAACTTCCAAACTACGAATTCTCTGCATTATATTCACACCACACATTGCCCTCAGACATGACATCTCCACTGCCTCCAGCCTTCTCGCTGCAACATTCATCACCCATGCTTCACACCCATATAAGAGCGTTGGTAAAACTATACTCTCATACATTCCCCTCTTTGCCTCCAAGGACAAAGTTCTTTGTCGCCACAGACTCCTAAGTGCACCGCTCACCCTTTTCCCCTCATTAATTCTATGATTCACCTCATCTTTCATAGACCCATCCGCTGACATGTCCACTCCCAAATATCTGAATACATTCACCTCCTCCATACTCTCTCCCTCCAATCTGATATCCAATCTTTCATCACCTAATCTTTTTGTTATCCTCATAACCTTACTCTTTCCTGTATTCACTTTTAATTTTCTTTTACATACCCTACCAAATTCATCCACCAACCTCTGCAACTTCTCTTCAGAATCTCCGAAGAGCACTGTGTCATCAGCAGAGCAACTGTGACAACTCCCACTTTATGCGTGATTCTTTATCTTTAAACTCCACGCCTCTTGCCAAGACCCTCGCATTTACTTCTTTTACAACCCTATCCATAAATATATTAAACAACCACGGTGACATCACACATCCTTGTCTAAGGCCTACTTTTACTGGGAAATAATCTCCCTCTTTCCTACATACTCTAACTTGAGCCTCACTATCCTCGTAAAAACTCTTCACTGCTTTCAGTAACCTACCTCCTATACCATACACCTGCAACATCTGCCACATTGCCCCCCTCTCCACCCTGTCATATGCCTTTTCCAAATCCATAAATGCCACAAAAACCTCTTTAGCCTTATCTAAATACTGTTCACTTACATGTTTCACTGTAAACACCTGGTCCACACACCCCCTACCTTTCCTAAAGCCTCCTTGTTCATCTGCTATCCTACTCTCTGTCTTATTCTTAATTCTTTCAATAATAACTCTACCATACACTTTACCAGGTATACTCAACACACTTATTCCCCTATAATTTTTGCACTCTCTTTTTTATCCCATTTGCCTTTATACAAAGGAACTACGCTTGTTCTCTGCCAATCCCTAGGTACCTTACCCTCTTCCATACATTTATTAAATAATAGCACCAACCACTCCAAAACTATATCCCCACCTGCTTTTAACATTTCTATCTTTACCCATCAATCCCAGCTGCCTTACCCCCTTTCATTTTATCTACTGCCTCATGAACTTCCCCCACACTCATAACTGACTCCTCCTCACTCCTACAAGATGTTATTCCTCCTTGCCCTATACATGAAATCACAGCTTCCCTATCTTCATCAACATTTAACAATTCCTCAAAATATTCCCTCCATCTTCCCAACACCTCTAACTCTCCATTTAATAACTCTCCTCTCCTATTTTTAACTGACAAATCCATTTGTTCTTTAAGCTTCCTTAATTTGTTAATCTCACTCCAAAACTTTTTGTTATTTTCAACAAAATTTGTTGATAACATCTCACCCACTCTCTCATTTGCTCTCTTTTTACATTGCTTCACCACTCTTTTAACCTCTCTCTTTTTCTCCATATACTCTTCCCTCCTTGCATCACTTCTACTTTGTAAAAACTTCTCATATGCTAACTTTTTCTCCCTTACTACTCTCTTTACATTATCATTCCACCAATCGCTCCTCTTCCCTCCCTCACCCACCTTCCTGTAACCACAAACTTCTGCTGAACACTCTAACACTACATTTTTAAACCTACCCCATACCTCTTTGACCCCATTGCCTATGCTCTCATTAGCCCATCTATCCTCCAATAGCTGTTTATATCTTACCCTAACTGCCTCCTCTTTTAATTTATAAACCTTCACCTCTCTCTTCCCTGATGCTTCTATTCTCTTTGTATCCCATCTACCTTTTACTCTGTGTAGCTATAACTAAAAAGTGATCTGATATATCTGTGGCCCCTCTATAAACATGTACATCCTTAAGTCTACTCAACAGTCTTATATCTACCAATACCAAATCCAACAAACTACTGTCATTTTGCCCTACATCATATCTTGTATACTTATCCTCTTTTTCTTAAAATATGTATTACCTATAACTAAACCCCTTTCAATACAAAGTTCAGTCAAAGGGCTCCCATTGTCATTTACACCTGGCACCCCAAACTTAACTACCACACCCTCTCTAAAAGTTTCTCCTACTTTAGCATTCAAGTCCCCTACCACAATTACTCTCTCACTTAGTTCAAAGGTTCCTATACATTCACTTAACATCTACCAAAATCAATCTCTCTCCTCTACATTCCTCTCTTCTCCAGGTGCATACATGCTTATTATGACCCACTTTTTGCATCCAACCTTTACTTTAATCCACATAATCCTTGAATTTACACATTCATATTCTCTTTTCTCCTTCCATAACTGATCCTTCAAAAAATGTGATGTTGATATTCAGTAGTAAGGTTCGACTTATGTCCATTTCGACTTACGACTAGTTTGTCAGAAATGAACTCGGTCATAAGTCGGATGGTACCTGTACTTTGTATATATTTTTAGACAATAGTATGTGACCAAGGCAGGTGAAAATGTTCAGCTGTTTGTGACTATTTGAGGACTATTTCAGTACCTAATATTAGTGTCAGCACAAACATTGGCTATGAAATCACAAGAACTACTACAAATTGTAATTAGCAGAACATGAAAATTATATAAATTAAAAAAAAAAAAAGAAAAAATAGGTATATCGGCAACATTTTTGCAAGCGGCAGGACTCCATGTTGCTGTCAGGTGAGCATCCAGTGCCAACTTCGCAGTCTTATATCTCGATAAGTACTGACCTTAATTTTTTTTTCTTATTACACACAGAAAATTACCCTCTTTTATGAATAAAAAAAAAAAAAATTCAAATACAGTAGACTGTTTTATTACACAGTACAGTGGAAACTCATTTTTCATAATTAATCCATTCCAGAAAGTGTGATGTTGATATTCAGTAGTAAGGTTCGACTTATGTCCATTTCGACTTACGACTAGTTTGTCAGAAATGAACTCGGTCGTAAGTCGGATGGTACCTGTACTTTGTATATATTTTTAGACAATAGTATGTGACCAAGGCAGGTGAAAATGTTCAGCTGTTTGTGACTATTTGAGGACTATTTCAGTACCTAATATTAGTGTCAGCACAAACATTGGCTATGAAATCACAAGAACTACTACAAATTGTAATTAGCAGAACATGAAAATTATATAAATTAAAAAAAAAAAAAGAAAAAATAGGTATATCGGCAACATTTCTGCAAGCGGCAGGACTCCATGTTGCTGTCAGGTGAGCATCCAGTGCCAACTTCGCAGTCTTATATCTCGATAAGTACTGACCTTAATTTTTTTTTCTTATTACACACAGAAAATTACCCTCTTTTATGAATAAAAAAAAAAAAAATTCGAATACAGTAGACCGTTTTATTACACAGTACAGTGGAAACTCATTTTTCATAATTAATCCATTCCAGAAAGTGTGACTATTTCCAAAATTGACGATTTTCGAAACCATTTTCCCCATGAGAAATAATGTAAATACAATTAATCCGTTCCAGACACCCAGAAGTATTAACCCTTTGACTGTCGAAGGGCCAAATCCTGAAGTTGCTTCTGGTGTCGCAAAATATTCGAAAAAAAAAAAATTATTTTTTCTTATGAAATGATAGAGAATCTTTTCCCGATTGTAAAGACACCAAAAAAACGAAATTTGATGGAAAACTGACGGAATTACGCTCTCGCGAAGTTAGCGACTTCGGCGATATTTAAAAATCGGCAATTTCGCCCACTTTGAGCCCTATTTTCGGCTAATTCCGTTATTCCAGTCAACCAAACTCATAACTATTTCTTCAGAACTCTATTTTTTCTATCGATTGAGTACAAAAAAACTGCCCATTTACCGATTTCAACTACCCAATAACATGGTCAGAAATTTGCAATTTGGCCAATTTCACGAAAATTAAAAAAATACGACAATTTCAAAATAAGGTCCAGAATGAACAATGGCAGACATTCCTGGCTCTAAAATAACATTTTCTTTGTTCATCAGTCATGTCTCCAGGTCCTGTGATATTACTCTTGCTTTTTATTTTGAAATTTTATTCAAACAAAAAATAGAAGATTTACTGTTATGCAGACTACTGCAATACTGTAATAATTGTAAAAAATTACATCAACCCATTCATGACTGCGTATTAGAATGGCTATTTGGACATTTATTGGACAATGACATCATTTGTTCACTTTTGAACATCGGCAAAAATCAAAAAATTTCCCGTACTTTGTGCTCCATTTCCAGGTTCTTTTTATAGTAAAATTAATCAAAATCACCTCCATTTCTATAATATAGTTTCCATTCTATCAAATGAGACCAAGAAAACGAGAATACAACCACAAATACTATACGAAAATAGACCACAAAGTCGGCATTTTAATTAAAAAAAACGGTCGGAGTTTTTTTTTTCTCATTATGCACTGCGTGCTCCAGGATTTTTTTTATGTGGTGCACACTGACCACACAGACCCATTCTCTCACATGTGGGCCTACTAGCTTTCTCCTGCCTGATTTGAAGCCGCTAGAATTTATGAGTATATATACGTCAAACACGGTACCTCGCAAACGTATATATACGGCCGCGACAGTCAAAGGGTTAAAACAAAAAATTTTTTACATGAAATATAGATGTAGTACATAAACAATACAATGGCATATGATGAATGAAACATTAACAGCATAACACTTACCTTTATTGATGATTCTTCTTAGTATATGGAAGACTGGAGGAGGGGAGAGATTGGATTATTTACTGTTTGGAAAGAGAATCCCCTTCCATAAAGATCTCAGGTACCAAGTCTTTTTCTGGGGTTAGTTCTCTTCTCTGTTTCTTAACCCTTTGAGGGTTTCGGACGTACTAGTACGGCTTACGACCCAGGGTTTTTGACGTACTAGTACGCCTAAATTCTAGCACCCTCAAATCTAGTGGGAGAAAGCTGGTAGGCCTTCATATGAAAGAATGGGTCTATGTGGTCAGTGTGCGCAGTATAAAAAAAATCCTGCAGCACACAGTGCATAATGAGAAAAAAAAAACTTTGACCATTTTTTTGGAATAAAACAGCGAATTTGCACTGTATTTTCGTATGGTATTTATTGTTGTATTCTAGTTTTCTTGGTCTCATTTTATAGAATGGAAGACATATTACAGAAATTGAGATGATTTTGACTGGTTTTACAATGAAAGGTACCTTGAAATTGAGCTCAAATTAGCAGAAATGTTCGATTTTTACCAAATTTTAAAAGTAAACAAATCGTGCCAAGCGTGCAATACACGTCAACTGGTGAGTCTAATATTCTTTCACAAGTGCACCAATAATATTTATACCATTTTTTACACTAATGCAGTAGTCTGCATAACAGTAAATCTTATATTTTTTGTGAGAACAAAAATTCAAAGTGGAAAGCAAAAGAATATAAGAGGGGCCTTGAGATGTGACTGATGACCAGAGGAAATGTCATTTTAGTGCCAGGAATGTCTTTCTTGTTTATTCTGGACCCTATTCGGAAATTGGCATCTTTTGAAATTTGTGTGAAATTGGCAAAATTGCTAAATTCTGACCACTGTACTGGATAGTTGAATTTCATAAATGGGTGGTTTCTTGCACCCATTCGATAGAAAAAATGGAGTTCTAGCGAAATATTCATGTTTTTTGTCGACTAGTACAGTGGAATTGGCCGAAAATGGGGCTCAAAGTGGGCAAAATCGTCGATGCGTAAACATCGTCGAGACCGCTAACTTCGCGAGAGCATAATTCCGTAAGTTTTCCATCAAATTTCAAACTTTTGGTGTCCTTATGATCAGGAAAAGATTCTCTATCTTTTCATAAGAGAAAATAATTTTTTTTTTTTAAATTTGGCCGACCCTGAGAATTAGTTTCGGAGAGGGCCTGTCGACCCTCAAAGGGTTAATGCCACTAGGACCAGCTTGAGAGTCACTGGAGCCCTCTCTCTCTAAAGAAGTGTCCAGAGAGCTCTGTTTCTGGCATCTCTTGAAAACTTCCCTAAAATGGGCCAAGACTTTGTCACTGTACATGTTGGTGACATGCTTGCAACAGCCTTGTCAGAGTGATGTTTCTCCATAAATCTTTCCATCCTACTCCACATTTCAAAAATCTCCTTAATTTCTGAAGAAGGCAACTTCTTCCATCTATCTTCCTCCTCCTCTAAAACAATATTCTGAGCTGCGGTCTGTTGCTGTTCCAGCTGAAGCTCTTGCAGCTCCTCAGCTCTTCATTGTGGTCCTCCACCAACTCTTCCACATCCTCCAAACTCGCATCCAATCCCATGGAACTCCCCAATGCCACAATAGATTCCACAACTGCCATAGGCTCGTCAGAGCCAGCCCCAAACCCTTGTGGACACAGTCTGGCCACAATTTTCTCCAAGCAGACTTCAAAGTCCTGGTAGTCACTCCCTCCCAAGCCTTAGCTATAAGGTTTATGCAATGGAGGATACTGAAGTGATCTTTCCAAAACTCTCTTAGGGTCAAGTGAGTGTCTGAGGTCACATTAAAACACCTTTGAAACATTGCTTTGGTGTAGAGTTTTTTAAAGTTTGAAATGATCCGCTGGTCCAAGGGCTGAAGGAGAGGAGTGGTATTAGGGGGCAAGAACTTTCTATGATGAACCCAAACTCCTCCAGAATTATGTCATCCAAGTTTGGAGGATGAGCAGGTGCATTGTCCATTAGCAGGAGGCACTTGAGATCCAATTTATTTTCCAGGAGGTAATTCTTCACACTGGGGCCAAACACTTCATTGAACCACTCAACGAAAATTTCCCTCGTGACCCATGCCTTATTATTAGCTTTCCAAAACACACACAATTCACTCTTCATGACATTGCTTTTCCTGAACACTCTGGGATTTTTAGAATGATACACTAGTAACAGCTTCACTTTGAAATCCCCACTAGCATTACTACAAAACATGAGCGTCAGCCTGTCTTGCACAGGCTTGTGTCCTGGCAGTCCCTTTTCCTCCCGAGTAATATATGTAGGTCCTCTTTGGCATTTTCTTCCAAAAGAGGCCTGTTTCGTCACAATTGAACACTTGTTGGGGTTTTAATTGTTCTGTCTGTATGTACTCCCTGAATTCACTTACAAATTTTGTAGCTGCAATTTTTTCCAAACTGGCAGGCTTGCCATGCCTTATCACACTGTGTATGCCACTATGGTTCTTAAATCTCTCAAACCATCCTTTCCTGGCCTTAAATTCACAAATATCAGTACTTATTGTAGACAATTTCTATACGAGATTGTCATGCAGCCGCCTAGCTTTTTCACAAATTAGCAACTGCATAAGACTATCTCCTGCTAATTGTTTCTCGTTGATCCATGTTGCAACCCCTGAGTGGGTCACAATGTATATAATGTATATTATCTGTTCATATAAATTTTTATTGCATATATTTGCGATAATAGCTAAATCGTAAATATATCGCTTTATATTATTATTTGACTTAGTTACTTTTATTAGGTAGGATGTAACATTTATATATAGTCAGTGCTCATAGTTCAAGTCTTGATTGTCTAACTACTGTAATTATTATTCGTTGCTCGTTTCCCGACCAGCTTCTCGGTGTTGCTGGGCAGCAACTGCCCACGGAGCAATCACGTGATCGAGGGGGGGTGTTCACACCTTGCCTGGAGTAGTCAATCTGGGCTAGACTCGCTTGGTGGTTGGACGTATTCCTGACAAGACGTGCCTAACTCTCCCTTATTGCCCCTTGTTGGAAGATCGTCTCTGTTGATTTCTTGTTGTTGGTTCTGTAGAACTCTGTTCACAGAACATTGTCTATACTTAGTGATTTTTGACATTGTACTGAGGTTGTGTGTCGCATAGACACTCTGAGCAACTCAGGTCCTGAGCTGTAGCTTCTGACCTAACTTGTACTGGTATCTGTGTACTGTCACAGCCGGGGATTTTCTTATGCTGAAATTAGATTCAGTAGTATGGGAGTTTTGTGACTTTTGTGGAGGATCTGCTGATGGTCCCTACTTAGTGTTGTTATATTATCTCCTTGATCCTGATTCTGTGTCCCAGTTGCTTGTTATATTGCTGTTGGGCTTAGCAGTCGTTTATTGTTCAAGCAAGCTGTTCTGATTGCCAGGTGGTCAAGAAGTTAGTTTATGTGAGGACTTTGTCAGTCACTGGTTTAAGTCTAGTCGAGTCATGGGACATAGAGAACTACATGGGAAGTACTCCGAGATTTACTCCTTCCCCTTGGAAAAACATATGACACACTACCAGAACGCATGCTACGTCATATATACTGCCACTTCTCTGGAGAATATTCACCCTCACTGTCGCAACTAGAACCGCTTTCAATAGCTTTAAAATCAATATCACTTTTACTGCTCACATCTGAGTCTTGTACATGGGCAAATAGTTTCCTCTTTTGTCCTGGTACAGGTAAACATGAATGAGATGGCCCAGCACCAGAGGTGGAAGGTTGAGGGTCATCTGGATTTTCATCACTAATTACATTATCCTGGGCACTGCTTTCGGTCACACCCACTCCAAAACCGTGAAATTCACTTTCACTGGCACTTCCATCACTGTAAGAACTATCACTTGGGAACAAAAGACCTCCAATCCACCGAGGAGTGAGGTACTTCTTATCACGAGGCATGGTGAAAATGGACTACCAAGATGGCATTCCCACAATGCACCACTGAGTCCCCAATTTTTTTTCACAGGGTGCACACCCACCACTCAGATCCATTCTCTCTCATGTAGGCCTACCAGCTTTCTCCCACTTGATTTGAAGCTGCTAGAATTTATGCGTATAAATACGTCAAACACGGTGGCTCGTAAGATGTGTATGTACTACCGAAGCAGTGAAAGGGTTAATGTTCTGTATATGTAGTAGGTACAGTAATGTGTGTGTATATTTTGTATATTAAGTAAGTTCAAACTTTTGAAGAGTGGTGGAGTGTGTTGTCTGGTGCAGGAGTTGGTGATCATCCTCTCTGCAGCTTTTTGTTGGGTTATTAAAGGTTTAAGGTGATTGGCTGTGATCAATCCCCAAACATAAATACCATAGGTGAGGTAAGGGTATACACCTACCATCCGACTTATGACCTGCTCGACATACATCCACTCGACTTACAACCGTGCATCTGGCAGCTGGGCTGGGCCGGCTGATGCACACCGTTGTACAATATTTGACGATACTCGCGGCAGCAATGTGTCATGGAGGCAGCATCAGTTTGAGTAACCCTGCCCTATCAGCAGCATCATACTGTATTAACTGTACTAACTGCACAGTAAATTTCAACATGGCCCCTAAGATGAAGTCTGAATCTTGCACTGGAGATTGTGGCAAGAAAGGCTCTTACTCTTGAACTCTCTATTTTCACTGTTGCACATAAACCTATCTGTATCTGTCTGCCTGTATATCTGTGTCTGTCTGTATCTATGCATGTCTATTTATCTGTCTGTCTTTCTGTCTATCTGTGTGTCTGTCTTTATGTCTACCTGTGTGTCTGTCTGTCTACCTGTGTGTCTGTCTCTGTCTACCTGTGTGTCTGTGTTTCTGTCTACCTGTGTGTCTGTCTTTCTGTCTACCTGTGTGTCTTTCTGTCTACCTGTGTGTCTGTCTTTCTGTCTACCTGCATGTCTTTCTGTCTACCTGTGTCTGTTTCTGTCTGCTTGTCTGTCTCAGAGCCACTCATTAAGAGTGTAATTGGTCTCGAAGATGCCATATTAATAATGATAATAACACAATAATCATTGAGGTGCATTAAATGTGTATAAAAACGTTAATGTAGACATTTTGCTTAACCCATCTATGATTTTTTTCAAATTATATAATAAACATGCCACATAACATATAAACATATAAATTAACAAATATGAGATTTTTTCTGGTCGGCTTGACAGAGTGAACAAAAACCATTCGTGTCCGGGCTGGTAACAACAACAACAACAACGTCTGTTTACACAACTCACAAACCTTATACATGTACACTCATTCTCTCTCTAGTTTATTCATTTAATCTTGTTTACTCACCTCTCACTCTACATTAAGACTACAGATATTTTAAGGTGAGTAATGAGTGGACACGATTATTATATTATAGTTTAACCCTTTCAGGGTCCAGAGGTCAAATTTCAAAGTGTGCACCAGGGTCCAAGAATTTTCAAAAAATAATTTTGTTATTTTTTTCTTATGAAATGGTAGAGAATCTTTTTCTCAAGGTAATAAAACAAAAAGTACGAAATTTTATGGAAAATTGACGAAATTATACTCTTGCGAATTTTGATGTGTCGGCGATATTTACGCATCGGCGATTTTAACAAATTTGACTCCCATTTTAGGGCAATTACAGTATTCCAGTCAACCAAATTCTTAGGTATTTCACTAGTATTACTTCTATTCTATTGATTGAGTACAAGAAATCACCAAGTCAACTGTTTCAACAACAAAATAAAGTGACCAGAAATTGGTAATTTGGCCAATTTAATGCAAAGTTCAAAATATTTCAGTTTCAAAATAGGGTCCAGAATAAACAATGCAGGCATTCCTGGCACTAAACTAACATTTCCTCTGTTCATTAGTTACATTTTCAGGCTTTACTAATGAATTTCATTTTGATTTTTTATTCACATAATGAATTTTTATTCAAACCAAATAATGGAAGATTTACTGTTATGCAATATTGTAATAATTGTATAAATAATATCACCACATTTGTGAATGTATATTAGACCCACCAGCTGGCGTGTATTATACTTATGAGGTCATTTGTTTACTCCTGAACATCAGCAAAAATTTAACATTTCTCCTACTTTGAGCTCAGTTTCAAGCCATTTCCAGTACTAAAACCAATCAAAATAATCTCTATTTCTGTAATATATCTTCCGTTCTATCAATTGAGACCAAGAAATTGCAAATACAACTATAAAAAACATAAAAAACACTGCAAAATCGCTGTTTTAATCGAAAATTACAGTCTCAGTTTTTTTCTCTCATTATGCACTGTGTGCTGCAGGATTTCTTTTAATGTGGTGCACACATACCACATAGATGTATTCTCTCATATCTAGGCCCAAATTTACTGCTCACAGCTTATCAGAGTGAGCTGAGCTCATGGCTTAGATTTGCGGTTTGGACCCTGAACGTAAAGCCATAGATCTACGGCACGGACCCTGAAAGGGGTTAATAATAATAATATTAGTAGTATTAGTACATACGTATTATTGTAATAATAAAAATAATTATTATTAATATTATTAATTTAGGGTACTGGAGCGCAGATCCTCTATATAGCGCTTTGTCTGGATTTTTTGGGTTATCCTAGGTAATTTATATTACATATGGAAAAAAGTTGGATGTCCTGGCCCTAAGCGAAACAAAGCTGAAGGGGGTAGGGGAGTTTCGATGGCAGGAAATAAATGGGATTAAATCTGGAGTACAGTAGGGCCCCACTTTTACGACGGGTTAGATTCCAGGCTGTTGCCGGGAAGCAGACATTGCCGGAAGGCAGAACGCCATTTTTTTCCATTTATAAATGCATATAAATACCAGACAACAAGTTTACACTAAATTATATTAAGTTAGTAATAGAACTAGGCATTAAAACACACAAAGTAAAATACATTCACAGTAAATTCATTACTTATCTTAAAGCATTTGTAATCTTAATGTAGGGAGAGAGGTGAGTAGTACTTATTTGTAGGAAGTCAGGTGCAGGTAGCCCAGGTGTAGGTAGCACTGGCTCCCCGTCTCATACTTAATATACGATATTTAAAACATCCCAGAGAGGTAAAATACACATACAGTACACTCATTATTTACCTTAAAATATGTGTAGTCTTAATATAGGAAGAGAGGTGAGTAGTATTTATTTGTAGGAAGTCAGTGTAGGTAGCCGGTAGGTGTAGCCCGCCTGAGTTACACCTACCGGCTACCTACACTGTGGCCCAGAGCCATATTAACATCGACATGCCTTGTTCACTGAATTTAATCATTTGTAACAACTACCTTTAGGTAGTTGTAGAAGTAATGAATAATTCATGCCGAAAATTGTAAACAAAAGTGGAGTGAGGGAGTGGCTGGGCCAAATGCAGATTCATACACGTTTTCTCTGATGGCTGAACAGAGAAAACGTAATGTTGTCCCTCCACCCAGCTACCACACAGGTCCACAAGTATTGTTATCAGAGCACACACAAAATATGCAATAAATGCCAGACAACAAGTTTACACTAACTTATATTAAATTAGCAATAGAAATAGGCATTAAAAACACAATAAAAGGTAAGATACACACAGAGTACACTTATTACTTACCTTAAAATATTAATATTAATGTGTGAGAGGTGAGTGGCAGGGTGTTTATTGAATAAAATCAGAATGGCACACCATCATCCTCTAACTTGGCACTTAAAGCAAGAGGCTTACGACTTCTCTTTTTATCACAACTAACCTTAGACGCCATTGTCAGTGAGAGCCAACTAGTTAACGAAAGAGTAAATGAGAGAGAGAACAAGATACAGAGTTGAGACAATGTAAGAACACAAACTGAACAGGTAGTGGATGATCACTTGGTCAGGCAAAATAAATGCGTATTAATGTGTGTCTACTTTTAGTTCATTCACGTCCATTTGTAAGAGTTTCTAAAACATTTACCTCAATAATTTTTTATTTTAATAATAATTACCTCACAATACAAATACTCTTACATTGTGTACAAGTTGTACAAGTTAGTTCAGAATAAACGAACAGCAACACACCATTTTTAGAGTGAATGAAGATAATAATAATAATATTATTGTTAATAATAATAATAATATTATTATTATTATTATTATTATAAAAAGCACTAAACTCACAAGGGTCGTGAATTACAATTATATAGAGTAAAGGCATACGAAAAGAATATTTTTCTACAGTTATCGTCCAGTTTGACTAGAAAAAACGTAATTCTTCCGACACTACCTACACAGTCGCTTTGTAAACAAGTCTCATATTTTCATCAATTTTTATTCTGTGAGTGTATGTATCATGTTTATATGCTATGTAATGGATTTCATATATAATTTTGAGGAAAATATCATAGATGGATTAATGAAAATGCCTATATTGATGTAAAATAAGACATTTAGTGTGCCCAAGAGTGATTTTTATTACGTAGTATTGGCGTCATGAGTAGAGAGACACTTAGCAATTTTAATGTGTACCTGCACACCAGCACAGTGTGTAAGTATATTTAGGTACAGGTACACATAAGTATAATTATCAGAGTACATATAAAATATGCAGTAACTTTAAAACACTTGAAATTTTGGAAAGTTTCCTGACATAATAGATGTGGTCACGGAAAATGTAAACAAACCAGGTGGGGTGGGCGCCGTATTTGAAAGACCGCTTGCTGTATAGCAAATTAAGGTCATAATTTGACATAGCCATATTAGTGGAACGCCGTAAGGTGAAACGCCGTAAAGCAGGGCCTTACTGTATCTGAGAGAGTTAGAGCTAAGGAAGGGGTAGCAATAATGTTGAATAATCAGTTATGGAAGGAGAAAAGAGAATATGAATGTGTAAATTCAAGGATTATGTGGATTAAAGTAAAGGTTGGATGCAAAAAGTGGGTCATAATAAGCATGTATGCACCTGGAGAAGAGAGGAATGTAAAGGAGAGAGAAAGATTTTGGGAGATGTTAAGTGAATGTATAGGAACCTTTGAACCAAGTGAGAGAGTAATTGTGGTAGGGGACCTGAATGCTAAAGTAGAAACTTTTAGAGAGGGTGTGGTAGGTAAGTTTGGGGTGCCAGGCGTAAATGATAATGGGAGCCCTTTGATTGAACTTTGTATAGAAAGGGGTTTAGTTATAGGTAATACATATTTTAAGAGAAAGAGGATAAATAAGTATACAAGATATGATGTAGGGCAAAATGATAATAGTTTCCTGGATTATGTATTGGTAGATAGAAGACTGTTGAGTAGACTTCAGGATGTACATGTTTATAGAGGGGCCACAGATATATCAGATCACTTTTTAGTTGTAGCTACACTGAGAGTAAAAGGTAGATGGGATACAAGGAGAATAGAAGCATCTAGTTAATCTTAAGTTAATTTTAAGCTTGCCCATAATGCTCTGCATACAAAGGGCTTTTGGCATGTGCACCCAGTCACTATATTTCTTTGTACAACTATGTATCATGTCCAAATAAAAAATAAATGAATAAATAAAAATCAGGGAAGAGAGAGGTGAAGGTTTTTAAACTAAAAGAGGAGGCAGTTAGGGTAAGATATAAACAGCTATTGGAGGATAGATGGGCTAATGAGAGCATAGGCAATGGGGTTGAAGAGGTATGGGGTAGGTTTAAAAATGTAGTGTTAGAGTGTTCAGCAGAAGTTTGTGGTTACAGGAAAGTGGGTGCAGGAGGGAAGAGGAGCGATTGGTGGAATGATGATGTAAAGAGAGTAGTAAGGGAGAAAAAGTTAGCATATGAGAAGTTTTTACAAAGTAGAAGTGATGCAAGGAGGGAAGAGTATATGGAGAAAAAGAGAGAGGTTAAGAGAGTGGTGAAGCAATGTAAAAAGAGAGCAAATGAGAGAGTGGGTGAGATGTTATCAACAAATTTTGTTGAAAATAAGAAAAAGTTTTGGAGTGAGATTAACAAGTTAAGGAAGCCTAGAGAACAAATGGATTTGTCAGTTAAAAATAGGAGAGGAGAGTTATTAAATGGAGAGTTAGAGGTATTGGGAAGATGGAGGGAATATTTTGAGGAATTGCTAAATGTTGATGAGGATAAGGAAGCTGTGATCTCGTGTATAGGGCAAGGAGGAATAACATCTTGTAGGAGTGAGGAAGAGCCATTTGTGAGTGTGGGGGAAGTTCGTGAGGCAGTAGGTAAAATGAAAGGGGGTAAGGCAGCTGGGATTGATGGGATAAAGATAGAAATGTTAAAAGCAGGTGGGGATACAGTTTTGGAGTGGTTGGTGTTATTATTTAATAAATGTATGGAAGAGGGTAAGGTACCTAGGGATTGGCAGAGAGCATGCATAGTTCCTTTGTATAAAGGCAAAGGGGACAAAAGAGAGTGCAAAAAATATAAGGGGATAAGTCTGTTGAGTATACCTGGTAAAGTGTATGGTAGAGTTATTATTGAAAGAATTAAGAGTAAGACGGAGAATAGGATAGCAGATGAACAAGGAGGCTTTAGGAAAGGTAGGGGGTGTGTGGACCAGGTGTTTACAGTGAAACATATAAGTGTACAGTATTTAGATAAGGCTAAAGAGGTTTTTGTGGCATTTATGGATTTGGAAAAGGCTTATGACAGGGTGGATAGGGGGGGCAATGTGGCAGATGTTGCAGGTGTATGGTATAGGAGGTAGGTTACTGAAAGCAGTGAAGAGTTTTTACGAGGATAGTGAGGCTCAAGTTAGAGTATGTAGGAAAGAGGGAAATTATTTCCCAATAAAAGTAGGCCTTAGACAAGGATGTGTGATGTCACTGTGGTTGTTTAATATATTTATAGATGGGGTTGTAAGAGAAGTAAATGCGAGGGTCTTGGCAAGAGGCATGGAATTAAAAGATAAAGAATCACACATAAAGTGGGAGTTGTCACAGTTGCTCTTTGCTGATGACACTGCTCTTGGGAGATTCTGAAGAGAAGTTGCAGAGGTTGGTGGATGAATTTGGTAGGGTATGTAAAAGAAGAAAATTAAAAGTGAATACAGGAAAGAGTAAGGTTATGAGGATAACAAAAAGATTAGGTGATGAAAGATTGGATATCAGATTGGAGGGAGAGAGTATGGAGGAGGTGAATGTATTCAGATATTTGGGAGTGGACGTGTCAGCAGATGGGTCTATGAAAGATGAGGTGAATCATAGAATTGATGAGGGAAAAATGGTGAGCGGTGCACTTAGGAGTCTGTGGAGACAAAGAACTTTGTCCTTGGAGGCAAAGAGGGGAATGTATGAGAGTATAGTTTTACCAATGCTCTTATATGGGTGTGAAGCATGGGTGATGAATGTTGCAGCGAGGAGAAGGCTGGAGGCAGTGGAGATGTCATGTCTGAGGGCAATGTGTGGTGTGAATATAATGCAGAGAATTCGTAGTTTGGAAGTTAGGAGGAGGTGCGGGATTGCCAAAACTGTTGTCCAGAGGGCTGAGGAAGGGTTGTTGAGGTGGTTCGGACATGTAGAGAGAATGGAGCAAAACAGAATGACTTCAAGAGTGTATCAGTCTGTAGTGGAAGGAAGGAAGGGTAGGGGACAGCCTAGGAAAGGTTGGAGGGAGGGGGGTAAAGGAGGTTTTGTGTGCGAGGGGCTTGGACTTCCAGCAGGCATGTGTGAGTGTGTTTGAAATGAGTGAATGGAGACAAATGGTTTTTAATACTTGACGTGCTGTTGGAGTGTGAGCAAAGTAATATTTATGAAGGGATTCAGGGAAACCGGCAGGCCGGACTTGAGTCCTGTAGATGGGAAGTACAGTGGACCCCCGCATAGCGATATTAATCCGTGCAAGAGAGCTCATTGTTATGCGAAATTATTGTTATGCGAATGAATTTTCCCCATAAGAAATAATGGAAATCAAATTAATCCGTGCAAGACACCCAAAAGTATGAAAAAAAAAATTTTACCACATGAAATATACATTTTCCTACACACAAAGAGAAGGATACATGCACAATAGTAGAGTAGTACATGCACAATATATACTGTGCATGTACTACTCTACTAAATGAAGAATAAATGACACTTACCTTTATTGAAGATGCAGCAATGACTGATGAGACACTGTGTCCTGAGAGTGCCTTTTCCTCCTGAGTACTGTAGGTCCTGTTTGGCATTTTCTTCCAGAACAGGCCTTATCACACTGTGTATGCCACTACGATTCCTAAATCTCTCAAACCAACCTTTGCTGGCTTTAAATTCTCCAATATGAGCACTAGTTCCAGGCATTTTTCCCTGTTCACCTGGGTGTTAGTCGACTGGTGTGGGCTGCATCCTGGGAGACAAGATTAAGGACCCCAATGGAAATAAGTTAGACAGTCTTCGATGACACTGACTTTTTTGGGTTATCCTGGGTGGCAAATCCTCTGGGGTTAATTGTTTCTTGGTATTCTCAATAAGCCACACCAACAACGGTGCTACAGCAGCAGCAGCAGCAGCAGCAGCTGACAGTGCTACAGCAGCAGCAGCAGCAGCTGACAGTGCTACAGCACCAGCAGCAGCAGCTGACAGTGCTACAGCAGCAGCAGACGATGCTACAGCAGCAGCAGACGATGCTACAGCAGCAGCAGCAGCTGACGGTGGTACAGCAGCAGCAGCAGCTGACGGTGGTACAGCAGCAGCAGATGATGCTACAGCAGCAGCAGACGATGCTACAGCAGCAGCAGACAATGCTACAGCAGCAGCAGACGGCACTACAGCAGCAGCAGCAGCTGACGGTGGTACAGCAGCAGCAGCAGCTGACAGTGCTACAGCAGCAGCAGATGATGCTACAGCAGCAGCAGACGATGCTACAGCAGCAGCAGACGATGCTACAGGAGCAGCAGCAGACGGTACTACAGCAGCAGCAGCAGCTGACGGTGGTACAACAGCAGCAGCAGCTGACAGTGCTACAGCAGCAGCAGACGATGCTACAGCAGCAGCAGACGGTACTACAGCAGCAGCAGCAGCTGACAGTGGTACAGCAGCAGCAGCAACAGCTGTACCACCAATAGTAGCGATGGTTGATTGGGGTTTATTATACAACCTGGCCAGCTCGGAGACACGCACTCCACTTTCATATTTATCAATGATCTTTTTCTTCATCTTTATAGTAATTCTCACCCTTATTGCTGTAGGGTTGGCACTAGAAGCTTTCTTGGGGCCCATGGTCACTTATTTTGCAGATAAAATCACCAAAAACATTGTAATAATACAAAATGTTCCGATTGTATGCTTGGATGTTACCGCGGAGGCTGGCTGGTAAACAATGCCACTGGCGGAACATGTGAGGCTGGCTAAGGGCGCACATTAGACGCATCTTGGACGAACAGCGTTGAGCGGGTTTTTTAGCGATATGCGAGGCAAAATCTTGGCGATGAAATGTAGCGGTATGCGGATTTAACGTTATGCAAGGCCAACGGTATGCGGGGGTCCACTGTACAGTGCCTGCACTCTGAAGGAGGGGTGTTAATGTTGCAGTTTAAAAACTGGAGTGTAAAGCACCCTTCTGGCAAGTCAGTGATGGAGTGAATGATGGTGAAAGTTTTTCTTTTTTGGGCCACCCTGCCTTGGTGGGAATCGGCCAGTGTGTTAATATAATAATAATATATGATAACTTTACTTACATGTACCTTTGAGAGAGAGAGAGAGAGATAGAGAGAGAGAGAGAGAGAGAGAGAGAGAGAGAGAGAGAGAGAGGGAGAGAGAGAGGGAGAGAGAGAGAGAGGGAGAGCCACATTCAGTCAGCCAGTCAGCCAACCAGCCGGCCACCAACCACCAACCACCAACCACCCGCCCACCCACCCAGCCAACCGGATACATTTTACACATGTTCCAGAGTTGTTTCTCATTACTTAGGGTATAGGTTATACTAAATTCTGGCAGGATGACACTACCATTGGTATTCTCCCATTCCACTGTGTCGACAATACATAAAGATAACAGTAACATATGATACTGTATGCGTTGTAAAATTTACAATACAGTTCACTACCATGTATACATTATATACAGTACATAAATAATTAGTATATAACAATAGAAGTAAATTATGGTAAAAAGAATGAAATAATGAATTGTACATTACATTACAGTTCTATGTGGGTAGTTTTTATAGGTAAGGTCTGACATTATGCTCTACTCAGTATGTTGGCAGTTTTCAAAGGTTCGACTTACGACTGGTTAGTCGGAACCAAGCTTGGTCGTAAGTCAAATGGTACTTGTATTAGAGAGTGATATAAAGTTAGGAGCACCATTTGGGGTACATAGTATCGTATCTTGGAGAGAATGCCTATTGTTTTGGAAACTTTCTTAGTTATATGCTAAATGTGGGTCAGAAATTTAAGATTACAGTCAAGGTGGAGACCTAGAAATTTGCCCTCAGTGTGTCTTGTAATGGGGGAACCATTTATTTATATGTTTAGCTTGATATATAATGCTCTGTTTCCAAAAAGCACGAAGTAAGTTTTGTCTATATTGAGAGTGAGTTTGTTGGTCATCATCCAGTTTGATATTTTTAGTAGCTCACTGTTTACATTTTCACTAAGTATGGCTGGATTTGGGTGAGAGAAGACATAAGTGTTGTCATCTATTAATAGAAATGGTTTAACCCTATCAC
The DNA here is from genome assembly GCF_026875155.1 of Cherax quadricarinatus. Lineage (NCBI taxonomy): Eukaryota > Metazoa > Arthropoda > Malacostraca > Decapoda > Parastacidae > Cherax > Cherax quadricarinatus. The sequence goes on along the minus strand of NC_069408.1, from coordinate 20,684,841 downwards.
TGTCGAGACCCCTGCTCACAAACTTGCTCTCAGTGTCGAAGAATTTGAAAAAAAAAATTATTTTTTTTTGTGAAATGATAGAGAATCTTTTTCCAATGGTAATGTCACTGAAAGTACAAAATTTGATGGAAAACTTATGGAATTATGCTCTTGCAAATTTAGTGATCTCAGCTATATTTACGCATTGGCAATTTTGCCCACTTTCAGCCCTATTCTTGGCCAATTCCATTGTTCCAGTTGGCCAACCTCATAGCAATTTTGCTAGAACTCCTTTTGTTCTACTGATTGAATACAAGAAACTGCCCATTTACTGACTTCTACTACCCAATAAAGTGAACAGAAATTGGTAATACAGTTGACCCTCTCTTTTCGTTGGACTGTTTTTGCTCATTTCTGTTATCGCCGATTTTTTCCGTAAAATTATTGGCTCTGTTTTCATTGTTTTCCTCCGTTCTCGTTGGTGGTATGGTAAAAATATCAGCTCTGTTTCCATTGCTTTCCTCTGTTCTTGTCAGTGGTACTGTACATGTCTGAGTGTGACACACACACACAACCTCCCACACATGCATTCTGAGGAGCCAGTGTCACTTTGTTTATGGGTGAGTGAACATTATCTTTCGAGGCCATAGGAAACATTCGTAATAATTCATTGTTTTTTGCACTTGTTTATTCTGTTTGACTGCTAATAAGCCACCATGAGCCCAAAGAAGCTGCTAGTGCCAGCCTGTTGATAAAGGTGAGTAACACGATAGAATTCAAGAAAAAATTCGTTGCAAAGTACCAAAGTGGAGGGAGAGAGAGGGGAGAATGTGTCCTCTTCAGTGATTCTACAGTATGTATGATACTAAAGTAGCAGGAGTCGATAAAGGCTATAGCACCAGCCAGCAATAAAGTGTAGCATTTAACAGTGTAGCAAGTAAGTTAAGTGATTAAGCAATAGAAAAAGGATGACACGAAACTGACTCCAATGTTATTGGAGGTACAGTGGACCCTCATTTAATGATGCCATCAGATAGTAATAAAATCAGATATTGATACGTTTTTGCATCAAAATATTGGATCGGCTAATGATAAAAAACTCAGTTAAGGACAGAACGTGTCTGTGCGGCCTGAGCTGCCCGCCCGCCCGGCCACCCTGCCCGGCCACCCCGGTGTGGCCAGTGTGCCATTGTTTACAAAGCTAGTGCGGACGATTCTACATGTACATGTGATACATTTTGTATTACTCCATTGTTTTTAGTGCTTGTATAAGCCACCATGGGCTTAAAGAAAGCTTCTAGTGCCAGCCCTGTGGTAAAGAGGGTAATAAATACTATAGAATTGAAGAAAGAGATTATCGCAAAATACGAAAGTGGAGTATGTGTGTCTGAGTTGACCAGGTTATATAACAAACCCCATTCAACCATCGCTACTATCTTGGCCAAGGAAAAGGCAATCAAGGAAGCTGTTGTTGTGAATGGTGCAAATATGCTTGCAAAACAGAGATCACAAATACTACTCGAAGATGTGGAGAGACTGTTGTTGGTGTGACTTAACGAGAAACAATTATCCAAGAAACAATTAACCCTAGAGGGTTAGCCACCCAGGATAACCCAAGAAAGTCAGTGTGACATCGAGGACTGTCTAACTTATTTCCATTACAGTGCTTAATCTTGTCCCCCCAGGATGCAACCCACACTAGTCGACTAACACCCAGGTGAACAGGAAAAAATGCCTGGAACTAGTGCTCATATTGGTGAATTTAAGGCCAGCCAAGGTTGGTGTGAGAGATTTAAGAATTGCAGTGGCATACACAGTGCGATAAGGTATGGCGAAGCTGAAAAATTCTAACCCCAACAAGTGTTCAGTGCTCTTCATCAGTGCTCTTCAGTGAAGGTAAGTATAATTTTAGTAATTTATTTATGCATTTATCCTGCATGTCTCACTGTTTTCTGTGTAGGGAAATGTATATTTCATGTACAAAAAATATTTTTTTTAATACTTTTGGGTGTCTGGAACGGATTAATTGGATTTCCATTATTTCTTATGGGGAAAATTAATTCGAATTACGATAAAATCGGTTAAGGAGAAGCTCTCTGGAACATATTAGTATCGTTAACTGAGGGTCCACTGTATATAGGGCCACTGACAAACATATGCTGCCCTGCCTATCTTCCACCACCCTAAACCAATGCCAACATCACTAAGGTACAGTAAGTGTAAATATTTTTTTTTTATAAAACGTAAATATTTCTTATTTATAAATTACGTACATTGTTTGTGTGAATAGTGTTGGTGGCTTGTGCTGTGGCCTCCACTTCACTAATATGTATGGCTTCTCTCAGTGGCCCTTATAAACCCAGCAACAACACCACCACCACTTACTCCTCAACATATGTAATGACATATTTTATTCATTCTAGACTATACATCTATATCATCTTTCTGTGTTATTAATGTTGTTTATTATGTCATACTAGATGAATTGTGATAGATAAGTAACCTGTGGAATATAGTTCTTCTCTATAAAATGTATTTTTTGTTTATACTTTTGGATGTCTGAAATAAATTAATTGGATTTACATTATTTCTTATGGGGAAAATGGTTTCAGTTTTAGTTGATTTCACATTTCATTGGACTTTCTGGAAAGAATTAAAGATGAAAAGGGAGGGTCCACTGTATGGTCAATTTCATTCAAAATTCAAGGAAGGCTAATTTCAAAATAGGGACCAGAATTAACAGTGCAAAGATTCCTAGCACTAAAATAACATTTTCTCTGATCAATAGCCATGTCTCTAGGCCCGTCCTACATTATGCTTGCTTTCCATTTTGAATTTTTATTCACACAAAAAAATAGAAAATTTACTGTTATGGAGACTACTGCATTTTTGTAAAAATGGTATAAATAATATCACAACATTTTTTAAAGCATATTAGACCCACCAGTTGACATGTATTGGGTACGTGACGTGATTTGTTTACTTTCCAACATCGGTAAAAATTAAACATTTCCACTAGTTTGAGGTCACTGTCAAGGTACTTTTAGTGCGTAAACCATTCAGTATCATCTCTAGTTCCACTATCAAATGAGACCAAGAAACGAGAATGCAACCATAAATACCATTTGAAAATACACTGCAAAAGTCACTCTTTTAAGCGAAAAACACGATCAGTTTTTTTCTCATTATGCACTGCGTGCTGCAGGATTTTTTTATACTGTGCACAGTGACCACTCAGACCCATTCTCTTATATGTAGGCCTACCAGCTTTCTCCTGCAAGATTGGAAGCTGCTAGAATTTTGACATACTATTACAGGACCGACATTGGCTTGCAAGCTGTAATATTATGGGACTAACACTGGTTTGCAAGCTGTAATATTATGGGATTGACAGTGAAAGGGTGAAGGAGTCTAGATGCATTTGGGAGGTCATTGATGTTAATAAGAAAGAGTAGAGGACTTGGAACACTTCCCTGTGGCACTCCAACAACTACAGGCTGAGTAGTGGAGGTCATGCCATTTGTGTATACATACTTTTGTCTGTCACTAAGATAAGATTTTAGGTAATTGAGGGAGTGTCCTCTGACCCCGTAATGTTCTTGTTGTAGGTGCAAGAGATTGTGGTCTACTGTATCAAATGATTTTTGTAGGTCTGTGAAGAGACCCAGAGGATATTCATTTTTTCAAGTGCTGTATATAATAGTAATTCGAACATCTGAATAATTGCTTTATTCGTGCTTTTTTCGGCCTAAACCCAAACTGGCAGGGATCCAGTATGTTGTGGGATATGAGGTAGGAGTAGATTTGTTTATGTATTTTTTTTTTTTCAAATAATATATTAGTTCAATAGTAGGAACAAAAATGCTACCAATTATGCATTGCAGTTTGTGCATTAATCATAAGGCTTATGTACTACTTAGAAATAAGACATAGCTTATTATGAAAGCCTTTTTGTGTAGTAAACTACAATCATGAATACAATAAGAAAAGTAGCTAATGACAAAAGGTCAGTTACAAAAGAATTATCTATTATTTAAACTGTTTCAGTGACCTTCAGTTTTATGGAGTGATTGAATGGAAATTATGAAGACACAGTAAGTTACTTAAATTACATTACAAACATAATTGGACAAGATATGTTACCAATTATGTATGAGAGTTGAAGGAAGACTGGAATAAAAACAGGGACAGAATTGGATGAACAGGTTTTATTTGACATAACATATTACTGTCTAGATTACATTGAGATGAGATGTTTTTCAATAAACGTTCTGCATCAATTAGCAGATGGGGGACCTTTAGAGACATCAGGCAGGACGTTTCAGACTCTAGGCACTTATATATATACAGTGGACCCCCGCATAACGATCACCTCCGAATGCTACCAATTATGTAAGTGTATTTATGTAAGTGCGTTTGTACGTGTATGTTTGGGGGTCTGAAATGGACTAATCTACTTCACAATATTCCTTATGGGAACAAATTCGGTCAGTACTGGCACCTGAACATACTTCTGGAGTGAAAAAATATCGTTAACCGGGGGTCCACTGTATATATGTCGTGCCGAATAGGCAGAACTTGCGATCTTGGCTTAAATAGCAACGTTCAACTTGCCATATAGGACAAGCGAAAATTTGTGTATGCAATAATTTCACCAAAATCATTCTGAACCTAACGAAAAAAAATATATTTCACTGTGTTAGGTTAGTATTAAATTATTGTAAACAAATCTAAAATATATTTAGTTGGGTTAGGCTAAAATAAATTGTTCTTGTTATAATAAGGTTAGGTAAGTTTTCTAAGATACTTCTGGTGCAAATTTAAAAAAATTTACATTAACATTAATGAAAAATATATATCTTTAAACGTATAAGAGAAAATTTCAGAAAAGACTTAATTTTAAATGAGTTCTTGCTAATTGACCAGTTTTACATATTCGGCACAACATATACATATATATACATGTATATGTATATACTGTGTGTGTATATATAATATATATATATACATAATATATATATAATATATATATATATATATAATATATATATATATATATATATTAATATATATTATATTTTCAACAAGTCGGCCGTCTCCCACCGAGGCAGGGTGACCCAAAAAGAAAGAAAATCCCAAAAAGAAAATACTTCATCATCATTCAACACTTTCACCACACTCGCACATTATCACTGTTTTTGCAGAGGTGCTCAGAATACAACAGTCTAGAAGCATACACATATAAAGATACACAACATATCCCTCCAAACTGCCAATATCCCAAACCCCTCCTTTAAAGTGCAGGCATTGTACTTCCCATTTCCAGGACTCAAGTCCGACTATATGAAAATACCGGTTTCCCTGAATCCCTTCACTAAATATTACCCTGCTCACACTCCAACAGATCGTCAGGTCCCAAGTACCATTCGTCTCCATTCACTCCAATCTACACGCTCACGCACGCTTGCTGGAAGTCCAAGCCCTTACCCACAAAACACTCCTTTACCCCCTCTCTCCAACCCTTTCGAGGACGACCCTACCCCGCCTTCCTTCCCCTATAGATTTATATGCTTTCCATGTCATTCTACTTTGATCCATCTCTCTAAATGACCAAACCACCTCAACAACCCCTCTTCTGCCCTCTGACTAATACTTTTATTAACTCCACACCTTCTCCTAATTTCCACACTCCGAATTTTCTGCATAATATTTACACCACACATTGCCTTAAACAGGACATCTCCACTGCCTCCAACCGTCTCCTCGCTCCTCGCATTTACCACCCAAGCTTCACACCCATATAAGAGTGTTGGTACTACTATACTTTCATACATTCCCTTCTTTGCCTCCATAGATAACGTTTTTTGACTCCACATATACCTCAACGCACCACTCACCTTTTTTTCCCTCATCAATTCTATGATTAACCTCATCCTTCATAAATCCATCCGCCGACACGTCAACTCCCAAGTATCTGAAAACATTCACTTCTTCCATACTCCTCCTCCCCAATTTGATATCCAATTTTTCTTTATCTAAATCATTTGACACCCTCATCACCTTACTCTTTTCTATGTTCACTTTCAACTTTCTACCTTTACACACATTCCCAAACTCATCCACTAACCTTTGCAATTTTCTTTAGAATCTCCCATAAGCACAGTATCATCACAAAAAGTAACTGTGTCAATTCCCATTTTGAATTTGATTCCCCATAATTTAATCCCACCCCTCTCCCAAACACCCTAGCATTTACTTCCTTTACAACCCCATCTATAAATATATTAAACAACCATTGGTGACATTACACATCCCTGTCTAAGACCTACTTTTACCGGGAAGTAGTCTCCCTCTCTTCTACACACCCTAACCTGAACCTCACTATCCTCATAAAAACTCTTTACAGCATTTAATAACTTAACCACCTATTCCATATACTTGCAACATCTGCCACATTGCTCCTCTATCCACTCTATCATATGCCTTTTCTAAATCCATAAATGCAATAAAAACTTCCTATCTTTATCTAAATACTGTTCACATATATGCTTCAATGTAAACACCTGATCTACACATCCCCTACCCACTCTAAAACCTCCTGCTCATCCGCAATCCTACATTCTGTCTTACCTCTAATTCTTTCAATTATAACCCTACCGTACACTTTTCCTGGTATACTCAGTAAGCTTATTCCTCTATCATTTTTACAGTCTCTTTTGTCCCCTTTCCCTTTATATAAAGGGACTATACATGCTCTCTGCCAATCCCTAGGTACCTTCCCCTCTTTCATACATTTATTAAACAAAGTACCAACCACTCCAACACTATATCCCCCCTGCTTTTAACATTTCTGTCATGATCCCATCAGTTCCAGCTGCTTTACCCCCTTTCATTTTACGTAATGCCTCACGTACCTCCCCCACACTTACATTCTGCTCTTCTTCACTCCTAAAAGATGGTATACCTCCCTGACCAGTGCATGAAATTACTGCCTCTGTTTCTTCCTTAACATTTAAAAGTTCCTCAAAATATTCTCGCCATCTACCCAATACCTCCATCTCCCCATCTACTAACTCCCCTACTCTGTTTTTAACTGACAAATCCATATTTTCCCTAGGCTTTCTTAACTTGTTTAACTCACTCCAAAATTTTTCTTATTTTCATTAAAATTTCTTGACAGTGCCTCTCCCACTCTATCATCTGCTCTCCTTTTGCACTCTCTCACCACTCTCTTTACCTTTCTTTTACTCTCCATATACTCTGCTCTTCTTATAACACTTCTGCTTTGTAAAAACCTCTCATAAGCTACCTTTTTCTCTTTTATCACACCCTTTACTTCATCATTCCACCAATCACTCCTCTTTCCTCCTGCCCCCACCCTCCTATAACCACAAACTTCTGCCCCACATTCTAATACTGCATTTTTAAAACTATTCCAACCCTCTTCAACCCCCCCACTACTCATCTTTGCACTAGCCCACCTTTCTGCCAATAGTCGCTTATATCTCACCCGAACTTCCTCCTCCCCTTAGTTTATACACTTTCACCTCCCTCTTACTTGTTGTTGCCACCTTCCTCTTTTCCCATCTACCTCTTACTCTAACTGTAGCTACAACTAAATAATGATCCGATATATCAGTTGCCCCTCTATAAACATGTACATCCTGGAGCCTACCCATCAACCTTTTATCCACCAATACATAATCTAATAAACTACTTTCATTACGTGCTACATCATACCTTGTATATTTATTTATCCTCTTTTTCATAAAATATGTATTACTTATTACCAAATTTCTTTCTACACATAGCTCAATTAAAGGCTCCCCATTTACATTTACCCCTGGCACCCCAAATTTACCTACTACTCCTTCCATAACATTTTTACCCACTTTAGCATTGAAATCCCCAACCACCATTACTCTCACACTTGATTCAAAACTCCCCACGCATTCACTCAACATTTCCCAAAATCTCTCTCTCTCCTCTACACTTCTCTCTTCTCCAGGTGCATACATGCTTATTATAACCCACTTTTCACATCCAATCTTTATTTTACTCCACATAATCCTTGAATTAATACATTTATAGTCCCTCTTTTCCTGCCATAGCTTATCCTTCAACATTATTGCTACTCCTTCTTTAGCTCTAACTCTATTTGAAACCCCTGACCTAATCCCATTTATTCCTCTCCACTGAAACTCTCCCATCCCCTTCAGCTTTGTTTCACTTAAAGCCAGGACATCCAGCTTCTTCTCATTCATAACATCCACAATCATCTCTTTCTTATCATCTGCACAACATCCACGCACATTCAGACTTCCCACTTTGACAATTTTCTTCTTATTCTTATTCTTATATATATATACACACACAGTGGACCCTCGGCTAACGAACACATCGCATAATGTTAAATCTGCCTAACGAAGCATTTGAGCGTAAAAAATTTGGCCCGCCTAATGATAAAAAAAACTCGCCCAGCGTGATTTGTCCCGAACCTGTCCATCCAGCGCTGAGCACCTCAGCTGCCCTGCCATCATTGTTTACAAGCCAGGGTGGCCAGTTTCATGCATACATTCGATACATTTTGTAGTATTCCATTGTTTATAGTGCTTGTAACTACTAAATAAGCCACCATGGGCCCAAAGATAGCTTCTAGTGCCAACCCTGTGGTAAAAAGGGTGAGAAATACTATCGAAATACTATCGTACCACTGTCAGCTGTTGCTGCACCACCGTCAGCTGTACTACTCGAAGATGTGGAGAGACTGTTGTTGGTGTGGCTTAACGAGAAACAATTACCGAGAAACAACCCCTAGAAGGTTAGCCACCCAGGATAACCCAAGAAAGTCCATTGGGGTCCTTAATCTTGTCCCCCAGGATGCGACCCACACCAGTTGACTAACACCCAGGTGAACAGAAAAAAAATGCCTGGAACTAGTGCTCATATTGGTGAATTTAAGGCCAGCAAAGGTTGGTTTGAGAGATGTAAGAATCGTAGTGGCATACACAGTGTGATAAAGTATGGTGAAGCTGAAAAATTCCAACCCCAACAAGTGTTCAATTGTGACAAAACAGGCCTGTTCTGGAAGAAAATGCCAAACAGGACCTACATTACTCAGGAGGAAAAGGCACTCCTAGGACACAAGCCTATGAAAGACAGACTAACTTTCTTGTTTTGTTGTAATGCTAGTAGGGATTGCAAAGTGAAGCCTTTACTCATGTATCACTCTGAAAAATCCCAGAGTGTTCAAGAAAAACAGTGTCTCATCACTTATCAATATTCTTCAATAAAGGTAAGTGTCATTTTAATGTTTATTTATATAGTTATTGTGCATGTCTCATTGTTTTCTTTGTAGGGAAATGTATATTTCGTGAAAAATAAAATGATTTTTTTAATACTTTTGGCTGTCTGGAACGGATTAATTGGATTTCCATTATTTCTTATGGGGAAAATTAATTCGGCTAATGATAATTTCGTCTAACGATGTGCTCTCAGGAACGGGTTAATATCGTTAGCTAAGGGTCCACTGTGTATATATATATATATATATACAGTATATATATATATACATGTATATATATATATATATATATATATATATATATATATATATATATATATATATATATTATATATGTATGTATGTATGTATGTATGTATGTATGTATGTCATGCCGAATAGGCAGAACTTGCGATCTTGGCTTAAATAGCAACACTCATCTTGCCAAATAGGACAAGCGAAAATTTGTGTATGCAATAATTTCGCCAAAATCATTCTGATCCTAAAGGAAAAATATATTTCATTGTGTTTGTTTAGTATTAAATTACTGTAAACAAATCTAAAATATATTTAGTTAGGTTAGGCTAAAATAAATTGCGCTTGTTTTAATAAGGTTAGGTAAGTTTTCTAAGTTCCTTTTGGTGCAAAATTATAATTTTTTACATCAACATTAATGAAAGAAATATATCTTTAAACGTATAAGAGAAAATTTTAGAAAGGACTTAATTTTAAATGAGTTCTTGCTAATTGACCAGTTTTACATATTCGGCATGACAATTTATAATATATATATATATATATATATATATATATATATATATATATATATATATATATGTCGTGCCGAATAGGCAGAATTTGCGATCTTGGCTTAAATAGCAACACTCATCTTGCCATATAGGACAAGTGAAAATTTGTGTATGCAATAATTTCGCCAAAATCGTTCTGAACCTAACGAAAAAAATATATTTCACTGTGTTTGTTTAGTATTAAATTACTGTAAACAAATCTAAAATATATTTAGCTGGGTTAGGCTAAAATAAATTGCGTTTCTTATAATAAGGTTAGGTAAGTTTTCTAAGTTCCTTTTTGTGCAAAATTATAAATTTTTACATCAACATTAATGAAAAAAATATATCTTTAAACGTATAAGAGAAAATTTCAGAAAGGACTTAATTTTAAATGAGTTCTTGCTAATTGGCCAGTTTTACATATTCGGCACGACATATATATATATATATATATTATATATATATAACACACACAACAAAATACACATAAATATATACATACATACATACATACAACATAATACATACATACATACATACATACATACATATATACATACATATACAAAGAGAAATAAATAGATAATAAAATTAAAATCACTGGTACATATACCATATATGAGGAACAATGATGCAGGTAATAAACAGACTATAATAAAATGTAGATTGTGTAGGTTAGGCTAAGAAAAGAGTTCTTAATACTTCATTAGTTTTGATTTACATTTCATTCTGTTATAATACCTGACTGAAATACTCTTTCATTACATAGAGTTATGTAATACTAAAGAAATTAAAATAAAGAACTCTTAACTCTAAAATTTGTAATTGTGAATCTTCCTGATTGCATTGAGGTTTTAGCCTTAAATAATATGAAAATCTCCCACAGGTGGGACTGGAGCTCAACGATCATTGGAGACAGAGAATAAGACCCACACAAGCTGGGCACAGCCTCCCTTCTCCTGCCAACCCCAAGCAGCACTTCACTTAATCCATGTGGCTTGAATCAGTCTGTTAATGATTTAAAGAAGACCATTTATAACACAAAATTTAAAAAATTGTACTCCTGCCCATATTGTTCTTTTCGTGTTTCACAAAATTATCTGTTAAAATATCACGTTCGTATACATACGGGTGAGAAACCATACTCTTGTCATTTATGTTTACAAAACTTTGCTACAAAGAGTACCCTTCGAACACACATTATGACACACACTGGTGAGAGGCCATATTCTTGTCATCTTTGCTCATGGAAGTTCTCTCGTAGTAGTACTCTGAAATCCCATATGATGAGGCACACTGGTGAGAAACCATATTCATGTGACCAGTGTTCATATCGTTGTACTCAGAAGAGTGATTTAAAGAAACACAGTTTCACACACAAGTAAGAAAAATGGTAATTCTTAAAACACTATCTGAATAATTCTTGTGAAAACTAAGCATTCAAGGCTACACAAAATCATGGGAGCATATATATTTGTCATTAAGAATGAAATTTCTGCCTCAGTGGTAATGGGATATTAAATTATCTTATGTAGGAGTCATTTATTGAAGTACTACCACAGGATGTTATTTTGAGAAAGAAAACATGTTTGTGATCAGTATTTCTGTTGTAATGTAAAGGAATTTTAATGGTTTGTTTGATAATGATGTAAAAATTTCATCAACATACGTAATATTAAATCTTAGAACATTCTGCACAAAATGTTGAGCATTACACAGTGTTAGTGTTAAGTAAATACAAACAGTTGTAACTCCAGTTTGTAATTTATTGATGCTGGACAAACATAAAATATGTACTAACTAATGTACCTTTGCTACTTTTTATGTTTGTTTATGAGTACATTGTTGCATGCACAGCATAATGAACTCTTCAGTTATTTATTACAAATACACCTTGATTCATCAGATATTTAAAACTGCCACTGATGTCTTAATATCTTTAACACTTAGCAATAGTGAGATCTCTGAATTTAAACCATGCTGCATCATAATCAAAAAAACCCTCAAATTATCTTACTTTAAATCATGAACATATACTGCATTTTTTCATAATTTCCCAGTAACATGAAAACAAATGATAGACAGCCACTGTTTAACAAAATAACAGAAAACCAGTATCACTGTGCCATGTCACATTGCTTCTTTTGTTGGAATGACCAAAGTATTGGTTAACCTTCAGTATGAAGAGGTATAGTTAGATCAGTGGAGGTCAAGCAGTACCCCTTCATAGTAACAGTTAATCAGTACATTTTACTCATTTCAGATGAAGAAGCCAGATTACATGGCATAATAATATTGGCTCTTTGCCTTGTTAAATAGAAGTTCTTTATTGTAATGTATTAACTTTAACCCTTTCACTGTATCCCATGTATCTCTTATGTTATTGATGCTAGTGTTGCCTGCATAGATCTGTTTCAAGTACAGCTCCCTAAAATATGTTGTGAGTAGTAAATTTTGGCTTAGACATGAGAGTGCTTGTGCAAAATATAAAAAAAAAATCTTGCCCCACACAGTGCATGATGGGAAAAGCAAACCTCTGGCCTTATGTTTGTTTGAAAATAGCAAATGAGGTGTTTTCTAGCGTGGTTTTTATGGTTTTATTGGTTGTTTCTTGCTATCAGTTGACAATAGAAGACAGAGAAATAGAGATGATTTTTGGTCTGATTGAAATAGCTTGAAATGGGGGTGGGGGAGAATAGGACCCCTACCTCCTCCCCCAGGGGATGGGGGGGTTGTGTGGGGAGGTTTTACTGGATGTACTTCAATTATTGGGACAACCTCTACCATGAACAGTTATTCTTGGTTATGTTTTATGATCTGAGAAATAGGGTGAAACTTCAATTTCTTGTGTGATGCTGGATTAAAAATGGAGGCAAGTGCTATATAGGAGAGGCTTGGGCATGTGATTAATGAACAGAGGATAAGTTGCTTTAGTGGTTGGAATTTTTAGTGTTTATTTTGGATTGTAGTTTTTAGATTGGACTCTTTTGAGTTTTGTGTAAAATTGCCCAAATTATCTACTTCTTTTCACTTTACAGGGTAGTTCTGGTAGTTGAATGGGCAATTTTTTGCACACACAAAAAATAGAACAGAAGGCATACTAGCAAAATAGTCAGGAATTTGGTTGAATTGAGTTATGGAACTGACTTAAAATAGGACTCCAAAGTGGTCAAAATTGACAGTACATAAGTTGTGCTGAGATCACCAACTTTGTTCTTGTATGATTCTGTAAGTTTTCATCAAATTTCACATATTTGGCGTCATTACCTTCAGAAAAAATATTCTCTAGCATTCTGAAGTAAAAGGTAATACTTTTCTTTGTTGAAAATTGTGACAGTCAGCACTTATAATTTCAGGGGTCACAACAGAGAAAGGGTAACAATGCCCCACACAGCACTGAACCTAGAGTACAGGTCTCCTTTGATTTATTCGATAGATAGTGTTCCTGGCCCATGGGCATAATGCAAACCCAGTACATGTAAAGCTTCAGAATTCATTTTGAGAAGCTGCAAATTCCACATTTTTGATAAATGTTTATGAAATAAATACAGGCTTGTCACACAAGCTCCAGATGATCATATATAAAAAAATGAATTTGGTAATCAAAGCAACTGGGAAAAAATATAAAAATCCTCTTTCTTTACTTATTTATGTCAAAAAAATGTGAGCATACCAGATAGGCACCAAATAGCCATTTACCAAAACTAATGCAGTTGGCCAAAAAAATGAATGTAAAAAAATAAATTCAGAATTCAATCATAATTGTTTTCCCTTTTACCCTCCCTCCTCTCTCCATCACCAATCAACCTGTCTTTGTCTGGACTGAAGTGCATACACTACACATTGAAAACCTGTAAATACATATCTTCCTACTATTCTTTCCTCCCTCCCTCCAACCCTGCTCCTGACTTTGTGTTGGTACAACCCAACTTTGCCTGGCCAAGTGATCATTTTCTTTTGACTTACTACAAGACACCTAGACACTAACCAGCGGATTTCATTCAAGATATGCTCATTGCATTTCCCATATCCAAGTTGGTTTTCTTTCATGTTATTCTTTCTTATAAATGCGAATATAAAACAGGTTAGAGTGATATTAACTCTTTGAGGGTTTCAGACGTACTAGTACGGCTTATGCGCAGGGGTTTTTGACTTACTAGTACGCATAAATTCTAGCGCCGTCAAATCTCACGGGAAAAGGCTGGTAGGCCTAGATATGAGAGAATGGGTCTGTGTGGTCAGTGTGCGCAGTAGAAAAAAAATCTGGGACCCAGTGGTGCATTGTGGGAACGCCATCTTAGTACACAATGTCCACCATGCCTCGCGGTAAGAAGTTCCTCACTCCTCGGCGAATTGGGACACTTTTGTTCCCCAGTGACAGTTCTAATACAGATGGAAGTGCCAGTGAAGATGAGTTTCAAGGTTTTGGTGAGGTTTTGACCGAAACTAATGACCATAATATCGGTAATAGTGAGGAAAACCCAGACGACCCTCAGCCTTCCACCTCTGGTGCTGGGCCGTCTTGTTCACGTTCAGTTGTACCAGAATCAAAAAGGAAACTCCTATTTTCCCAAATCCCAGACTCAGATGTGAGCATTTGTGATGATAGTGATAGTGATTATGAACTACAAGCTCTTGAAAACAGTTCCAGTAGTGATAGTGAAGTGGAATATTCCCCAGTGAAGTGTCAGTATATACAACGATATATGCGCTCTGGTATTGTGCCATATGCTATTCCAAGGGGAAGGAGTACATCTCGGAGTACATCCCGTGGCAGTACAACAGGAACAGACAGTGAAAATGATGATGATAGTGTTGCAATTGGGATGGAAAATGTGCATGGTGGTGGCAGTGGTGGTGACGGCCGTGAGGCACCAGCAGTGGGCCATGCTGCCACTTACGCTGTCACCCACGCCGCTGCCTCAGCTGATCTACAACGATATATGCACTCTGGTATTGTGCCATATGCTATTCCAAGGGGAAGGAGTACATCTCGGATTACATCCCGTGGCTGTACAACAGGAACAGACAGTGAAAATGATGATGATAGTGTTGCAATTGGGATGGAAAATGTGCATGGTGGTGGCAGTGGTGGTGACGGCCGTGAGGCACCAGCAGTGGGCCATGCTGCCACTCACGCTGTCACCCACGCCGCTGCCTCAGCTGATCTACAACAAAGGCCACCATCCCCCACCCACCCACCCACCACACCAGCCTCCACAACCACAACCTCCACAACCACCACCTCCTCAACCACAACCACCTGTCATTGTCCAGTACCCACCAGCAGACCACACCTGGGATTGGCAGGAAGCTGTCAATTTTGTTCCAAATCCCCACCAGTTGGATGACAGCCAAAGTGGAATACGGCCATCTTGTACACTTGGGAACAATGCCACTGAACTGGAATGTTTCGAGTTATTCTTTGACGAACCCCTGATCGAAAGCATTGTCATGGAAAGCAACACATACTACGAGTACACCATGACAAACACAATACTTTCACCAAAATCACGTCTACACCAGTGGAAGGAGGCAACTGTGGCTGAGATGTATCTTTTCTTTGCCACAATAATGCTTATGCCACTTGTGTATAAGCACAAAGTGAAATCATATTGGTCAACAGACCGCCTGATTGCAACCCCAGGTTTCAGTGATATAATGCCAGTGAATCGATTTGTGCTAATGTTACGTATGCTTCACTTCTCAGACAAAACCAGGCCTGACAGAAACGACAGGTTATATAAGATTAGGCATGTGTTTGTGTATCTGAAAGAGAAATTCAATATGTATTTTTATCCCTTCAGGAAGCTTGTAATTGACGAGTCTTTGATTCTGTCCAAAGGAAGACTCTCTTTCAAGCAGTACATACCAAGCAAGAGGAAACGCTTTGGTATAAAGTTGTTTGTGCTTTGTGATTGTTACAGTGGTCTGGTATTGGATATTTTTGTGTACACTGGAAGTTATACATTACAAAATACCAGGAAGTTATTGGGCATCTCTGGTGATGTGGTTAGAACAATGATTGAACCATACCTTGGTAAGGGGCATATATTATATACTGATAACTGGTACACAAGCCCATCACTCAGTGATTTTTTGCGAGTGAAGATGACAGATGTGTGTGGCACAGTGCATGTAAATCGGAAACATATGCCCAGGTTTGACGCTGGCACTCGTAGAGGTGAGGTGCAGGCGTTTGCTGCCAATGACATCATGGCATTTCAGTGGCATGACAAAGAAGATGTCACACTGTTGTCATCAGTTCACCCTAATGAAATGGCAGACACTGGCAGACACTATAGAGAGAGCAATGAACCCATTCTAAAACCTGCAGCTGTGATTGATTACACCTTCAGTATGCGTTCAGTGGACAAATGTAACATGCAGATTGGGTTTGCTGATTGTGCTCGCAAGAGTTATAAGTGGTACATAAAACTCTTTTTCCATCTTCTGGACATTTCCATGCTCAATGCTTATAATATGTATAAGAGGGGGACCAGAAATAAACCACAATATGATGAATTCTGTTTGTCTGTCATCGGACAAATAGTATTCAAGTACCAAGGAAGAACACCTGCAATAGACCGTCCACCAAATTATCAACAACTACCTTCTCGTCTGAAGCATGGTGATCACTTCCTGGTAAAACTGCCTGCTACTGCTTTCAAGAAAAAGGCTCAGAAGAGATGTTACGTCTGTGCACATACAAGGAAACGCCCACAACAACGCAGAGACACTTGTTTTATGTGTGAGGAGTGTAAAACACCAGTGTGCATGACACCATGTTTCAAAGAGTTCCACAGGCTGCAGAACTTCTAGAAACATTCCCTGTGACCGTATATGTGTATATAAAATATAGAAAAATAGTAATAAACATTTCATATCGTTTGTTTGTGTAAATATTTTCTATAAACAAAACAATGACAACAGTGTTTATGCCCTTATTGTGTAGTATTGAAAAAGAAAAAGCTTACAAAATACTGATCATATTGGTCTCACAGGCCATAAAAGCTAGTTGGAAAAAGAAAAATTAAAAAATAATAGAAATTAGTAGTACATAAGAAAGTAAATAAAAGAATACCGGGAGACAGCAGTTGGCGATGTTGCCACATTGTCCCCCTTTTTTATCAACTTCACGGCTCCATATATCGGTAAATATTGATGGTAAAAATTTTTTGCTTAGCCTATAATATTTAGAAAAAAAACTATTTTTTCATAAGAAAAAATAATTTTTTTTTTTTTAATTTGGCAGACCCTGAGAACGAGTCTCTGAGAGGACCTGTCGGCCCTCAAAGGGTTAAACAGATACAGTGGTTTAAAAGTCAAGTGATGCTGGGTTTGGGTGATCACATTAAGCACAATTATACTATACAGTAGTCATCCCCCCCCACCCTGTATCCATGAGGGATACATTCCAAGACCTATCACTGATACCTGAAACCGTGGATAGTAGCAAACCCTATGTATGAGTCATTTTTCATTTACATACATGCCTATGATAAAGTTTAATTGATAAATTATGCACAATTATAGGAAGCACTTCATGACTTTAATTAGGCTTTGAAGAACTGCCACTATCACAACCTTTGTACTTTGGTGCTGTTGTTAACCCTTTCAAGGTCCAGACCCCCCGATCTGAAACTTGTCCACAGGGTCCAAGAATTTAAAAAAAAAAAAAAATATTTTTTCTTATGAAATGGTAGAGAATCTTTTTCTGAAGGTAATAAAACAATAAGTACAAAATTTGATGGAAAATTGACGAAATTACGCTGTCGTGAATTTTGCTGCATCTGCGATATTTACACATTGACGACTTTGCCCACTTTGACTTCCCATTTTGGGCCAGTTACATTATTCCAGTTGACCAAATTCTTAACTGTTTCCCTAGAATTATTTCTATTTTATCGATTATGCACAAGAAATCATCCAGTCAACTGTTTCAACTACCCAAAAAAGTGATTGGAAATTGGTAATTTGGCCAATTTTATACAAAGTTCAAAATATTCCAGTTTCCAAATAGAGGTCAGAATAAACAGTGCATACCTGACACTAAAATAACATTACCTCTATTTATTAGTTATGTTTCCAGGCTTTTCAAATGAATTTCATTTTGATTTTTTATTCATATACATAATGAATTTTTATTCACACCAAAAAATAGAAGATTTACTGTTATGCAATATTGTAATAATTGTATAAATAATATCAGCACATTTGTGAATGAATATTAGACTCACCAGTTGACGTGTATTGGACACGTGACATCATTTGCTTATTTGAGCTCAGTTTCAAGCCATTTTCAGTACTAAAGCCAATCAAAATAATTTCTGTTTCTGTAACGTATCTTCCATTCTATCAAATGAGACCAAGAAAACACAAATGCAACTGTAATACAATACGAAAAAACATTGCAAATTCGCTGTTTTAATCCAATAATACAGTTGCAGTTTTCTTTTCTCATGCACTGCGGACTGCAGGATTTGTTTTATGTGGTGCACACTTACCACATAGATGTATTCTCTCTTATCTAGGCCCAAATTTACCGCTCACAGCTCACAGTGAGCTGAGCTCATGGTGTAGAACTATGGCTTGGACCCTGGCTTCAAAGCCATAGAACTACGGGACAGACCCTCAAAGGGTTGAGCAAAATTAACCCTTTCACTGTCAGTCACGTAATATTACAGCTTGCAAGCCAGTGTTAGCCCCGTAATACTACGGCAAAATTCTAGCAGCTGCCAGTATTGCAGGAGATAGCTGGTAGGCCTACATATGAGAAAATGGGTCTGAGTGGTCAGTATGCGCAGTATAAAAAAAAAAAAAACTTCAGCATGCAGTGCATAATGAGAAAAAAAAACTGTGACTGTATTTTTGGTTTAACCCTTTCACTGTCAAGACCCTTGCTCACAAACTTGCTCTCATTGTCAAAAAATATTTAAAAAAAAAATTTTTTTTTTACCAAAATGTTAAGAATATTTTTCTGATTGTTTTAACAAAACAAAAAAAATATGCAATCAGTACTTACTGAGATATAGAGGCATGAAGTTGACAGAAAGTGAACCTCTTACGGCAACATCGGTGACTGCCACTCACTCCTTCATGCAGCCTCTCCCCACTTTACCCTTTCAGGGTCCGTCCCTTAGATCTACGGCTTTACGTTCAGGGTCCAAACTGTAGATCTACGTCATGAGCTCAGCTAACTCTGATAAACTGTGAGTGGTACATTTGGGCCTAGATATGAGAGGATACATCTATGTGGTATGTGTGCACCACATAAAACAGATCCTGCAGCACACTGTGTATAATGAGAGAAAAAAAACTGAAATCATGATTTTTCGATTAAAACAGCGACTTTGCAGTGTTTTTTCGTATGTTTTTTATAGTTGTATTTGCGATTTCTTGGTCTCATTTGATAGAATGGAAGACATATTACAGAAATAGAGATGATTTTGATTGGTTTTAGCACTGGAAATGGCTTGAAACTGAGCTCAAAGTAGCAGAAATGTTAAATTTTTGCCGATATTCAAGAGTAAACAAACGACCTCACACGTCTAATACACACCAGCTGGTGGGTCTAATATGCATTCACAAATATGGTGATGATATTTATACAATTATTACAGTATTGCATAACAGTAAATCTTCTATTTTTTGGTATGAATAAAAATTCATAATGTGAATAAAAAATCAAAATGGAATTTATTTGTAAAGCTTCAAAACATAACTAATGAACAGAGGAAATGTTAGTTTAGTTCCAGGAATACCTACATTGTTTATTCTGGACCCTATTTTGAAATTGGAATATTTTGAACTTTGTGTTAAATTGGCCAAATTAACAATTTCCTATTCTATCGATAGAATAGAAGTAATACTAGTGAAATAGCTAAGAATTTGGTTGACTGGAATAATATAATTGGCCTAAAATGGGAGTCAAAGTCGGCAAAATCGCCGATTCGTAAATATTGCTGACACATCAAAATTCGCGAGACCATAATTTCGTCAATTTTCCATCAAATTTCATACCTTTTATTTTATTACCTTCACAAAAAGATTCTCTACCATTTCATAAGAAAAAATAAATTTTTTTTTTGAAAATTCTTGGACACTGGGGCACCACTTCAGATTTGGGCCTTGGACCCTGAAGGGGTTAACGACGGAGTTCTGTTCCTAAAACCACGTCGGTAAACGAATTCAACGCTAAGTGAGGAGCATACTATAATGGTAGTGAGTTTCTGTCAACTATCTCTGATATTGTTTTAACCCTTTGACTGTTTCAGGCCCCTTTCTGAAACTGTCATTCTATGTCGCTAAATTTTTGAAAAAAAAAAAATATTTTTTCTTATGAAATGATAGAGAATCTTTTCCTGATGGTAATGACACCAAAAGTTCGAAATTTGGTCGAAAACTCTTGGAATTATGCTCCCGCAAAGTTAGTGGTCTCAGCGACATATGCGTATCGGCGATTTCGCCGACTTTGAGCCCTATTTTCAGCCAATTCCTTTTTTCCAGTTGACCAAACTCATAGCTATTTCTTTAGAACTCCATTTTATCTATCAGCTGAGTACAAGAAACTGCCCATTTACCAATTTGGACTACCCAATATTGTGGTCAGAAATTGGCAATTTGGTCAATTTCACGCAAACTAAAAAAGATGCCAATTTCAAAATAGGGTCCAGAATAAACAAGGTAGACATTCTTGGCACTAAAATAACATATCCTCTGTTCATTAGTCACATCTCTAGGCCTCTCTTATATTATTATTGCTTTCTATTTTTATTTTTTATTCATACAAAAAAATACAAAATTTACTGTTATGCAGACTACTGCATTATTGTAAAAATGGTATAAATAATATCAGCGCACTAGTAAAAGAATATTAGACTCCCCAGTTGACGTGTATTGGACGTGTGGTGTGATTTGTTTACTCCTGAACATTGGTAAAAATCGAACATTTCCGCTACTTTGAGCTCAGTTTCAAGGTCGTTTTCATCGTCAAAGTAATGAAAATCATCTCTATTTCTGAAAATGTTTTCCATTTTATCACCTAAGACCATGAAAACGCAAATACATCGATAAATACTATACGAAAATACACCTCAAAGTCGGCGTTTTAATCCAAAAAAACGATCAGAGTTTTTTTTTTTCTCATTACGCACTGTGTGCTGCAGGATTTTTTTTATGTGGTGCACACTGACCACACAGACCCATTCTCTCACATGTAGGCCTACCAGCTTTCTTCCGCTTGATTTGAAGCCGCTAGAATTATTGAGTATATATACGTCAGAAACACTGGCTCGTAAGACGTATATATACGACCAAAACAGTCAAAGGGTTAATGTCACCTTTGCACCATTTATAACATTTCTCATATGTTTTTAAATGTTTAAAAAGTAGTATACTGTATATTGTAATAAACAGAGTAGAGAAAATTAGCTCTAATATACATTATTTAGGCATGCATACTGGTCAGAGAGCCTGTCATCAGTCCGAGGTGTTGGTAAACAAATACATCGCTAAGTAAGGAGAGGCTGTATTGTTTTTACTTTTATTCTACTTTTTTCTTTTCTTTTCTAATATTTTATTTTTTTTAAGTAACTTTTGTGGCCTGTGAGACCAATATAATGCATATTGTACAGTAGGGCCCCACTTACACGGGTGATTAGGTTCCAGGCTACTGCCGGAGAGCAGAAAGTAATTTTTTCCACTTATAATGCATATAGATGCCAGATAATTAGTTTACACTAACATATATTAAGTTAGCAATAGAACTAGGCATTAAAAACAATAAAAAGTAAAATACACACACAGTACACCCATTACTTATCTTAAAATATTTGTAGTCCTAATGTAGGGAGAGAGGTGAGTTTTATGTGTAGGAAGTCAGGTTTGGGAGATATGGTAGCCAGCCAGGTCAGCCCACCCCACCCACATGTAATATACAGTGGACCCCCGCATACCGATTTTAATCCGTGCAAGAGGGCTCATTGGTATGCGAAATAATCGGTATGCGAATGAATTTTCCCCATAAGAAATAATGGAAATCAAATTAATCCATGCAAGACACCCAAAAGTATGAAAAAAAAAATTTTACCACATGAAATATACATTTTCCTACACACAAAGAGAAGGATACATGCACAATAGGAGAGTAGTACATGCACAGTATATATTGTGCATGTACTAGTCTACTAAATGAAGAATAAATGACACTTACCTTTATTGAAGATGCAGCAATGACTGATGAGACACTGTGTCCTGGGAGTGCGTTTTCCTCCTGAGTACTCTAGGTCCTGTTTGGCATTTTCTTCCAGAACAGGCCTTATCACACTGTGTATGTCACTACGATTCTTAAATCTCTCAAACCAACCTTTGCTGGCTTTAAATTCACCAATATGAGCACTAGTTCCAGGCATTTTTCCCTGTTCACCTGGGTGTTAGTCGACTGGTGTGGGTTGCATCCTGGGAGACAAGATTAAGGACCCCAATGGAAATAAGTTAGACAGTCTTCGATGACACTGACTTTTTTGGGCTATCCTGGGTGGCAAATCCTCTGGGGTTAATTGTTTCTTGGTATATTCTCAATAAGCCACACCAACAACAGTGCTACAGCAGCAGCAGACGATGCTACAGCAGCAGCAGACGATGCTACAGCAGCAGCAGACGATGCTACAGCAGCAGCAGCAGCTGACAGTGCAGCAGCAGCAGCAGCTGTACCACCAATAGTAGCGATGGTTGATTGGGGTTCATTATACAACCTGGCCAGCTCGGAGACACGCACTCCACTTTCATACTTATCAATGATCTTTTTCTTCATCTCTATAGTAATTCTCACCCTTATTGCTGTAGGGTTGGCACTAGAAGCTTTCTTGGGGCCCATGGTCACTTATTTTCCAGATAAAATCACCAAAAACACTGTAATAATACGAAATGTTACGATTGTATGCTTGGATGCTACCGCGGAGGCTGGCTGGTAAACAATGCCACCGGCGGAACATGTGAGGCTGGCTAAGGCGCACATTGGACGTGTCTCGGACGAACAGCGGTGAGCGGGTTTTTGAGCGATATGCGAGGCAAAATTTTTGCGATTAAAGTGAGCGGTATGCGGAATAAATGGTATGTGATGCCAACGATATGCGGGGGTCCACTGTACTATGTACATTTAATTACAGCACCCCTGACCGATAAAATACACATACAGTACATTCATTAATTACCTTAAAATATTTGTAGTCTTAGTGTAAGGTGAGAGGTGGGTTTTATTTGTAGAAAGTCAGGTTTGGGAAGTATGGTAGCCAACCAAGGCAGCCCTCCCCGCCCCACCCCACCCACACGTAATGTAAACAAACCAGGCGAACACGTCTGGTACTTGTTCATACACATTTGTATTATACCATAATACAAACAAGTTGTCTCCACATTGATACAGTAGAACAAATAAAGACCAACACTTCCATTCTCATGTAATTTTTAGAAGGAATGATGCTCTGACAAATTATTATTATTATTATTACAAATTATTATTACAGTAGACCATCATTTAGCGCAAGTTTATTTGGCACAATTTGAGTATTGCACGATTGAAGAATTGCGGCACAATTTTATGTAACACATTGTATAATTAATTTAACATGGTTCAGTTTGTGGGAAGAAAAAAATTCTCTTTGTTCAAGCAGCCGCCTTGTTGTGGAGCAGCCTGGGAGCCCTCCCACCATCCTCTGCCATCCCCCAACACCACCCCACCATCCCAGCATTCGTAATTCATACATGTCCAGTCTTTGCTAGAAGGCAGCTGTGTTTGTGAATTGTTTTATGATATTTTAATTACTATACAGTAGGGCCCCACTTGTATGGCAGGTTAGGTTCCTGGCTACCGCCGTAAAGCAGAAATCGTCATTAAGTGGAACACCCTTTTTTTCCCCTTATAAATGCATACAAATACTAGATAACAAGTTTACACTAAAATATATTAAGTTAGCAATAGAACTAGGTATCAAAAAAAAATAAGAAAGTACAATACACACACAGTGCACTCATTACTTACCTTAAAATATTTGTAGTCTTAATCTAGGCTGAGATGAGTAGTATTTATTGTAAGAAATCATGTGTGGTATGTATGTTAGTCAACCGGGCTACCATACCAGGCCATTCCACCCACACATACTATTCTATGATATTTAAGCATCCCAGTGATAAAATGCATATACAGTTCACTCATTACTTACCTTAAAATATTTGTAGTCCTAATGTAGGGTCAGGAGTGAGTAAACAAGATAAAACGAATAAATGAGAGAGAGGGAGAATGAGTACATTAGGGAGGACAGGCGCAGAGTTATGTAAACAAACCAGGCAAACGCAAGTTGTGTAAACAAAGTGTACACGTCTAGTTTGTGTACAAGTTAGATTGTGTACAAGTTGTCTCTACATTGAAATGGTAGAATAAATAAAGAACACTCCCATTCTCGTGTAACACCATTTTTAGAAGAAATGACGGTCTGAGTGAAGGCAATGGAAATAAGTCACTCTGACTTTTTTGGGTTATCCTAGGTTCGCTACACATATGCTGTTATGTATGATAATCTATGTAACTGTATTTGTGTATACCTGAATAAACTTACATACGAAAGGAATAATTTTCTACAGTTACCCCCAGTAATGCATTTTCTCTTATGTTAGACTAGAGAAAATGTTATTCTTGCCATCACTTGTACAAGTTATCTGGCTACGACATCTCATATTTATGTTCATTCTATTGTGGGGTGTATTTATCATCTTTACATGTTATGTATCGTTTTTATTATATAATTTTGAAAAAAAATATCATGGATGGATTAATGAAAATGTGTATATTAATGTAATATATGACATTTAATGAGACTCGGTGATTATTATTATTATCATCATTTCTAACATAGCGCCATTTGTGCAAGTCATCTGCTACCACATCTCATACAGTGGTCCCTCGGTTTTCGTAATTAATCCATTCCTGGAGCCGTTACTATAAACGATATTTACGATTTACAAATCAATTTTCCCCATAAGAAATAATGTAAATACAATTAATCCGTTCCTGACACCCAGAAGTATTAAAACAAAAAAATTTTTTTACGTGAAATATACATGTAGTACATAAACAATACAATGGGAAATGATGAATGAAACATTAACAGCATAACACTTACCTTTATTGGAGATTCTTCTTAGTGTATGGGAGACTGGAGGAGGAGAGAGAGTGGATTGTTTATAGTTTGGAAGGGGAATCCCCTTCCAGCAATGCCTCGGGTACCAATTGCTTTTCTGGGGTTGCTTGTCTTCTCTGTTTCTTAATGCCACTAGGACCACCTTGAGAGTCAGTGGAGTCCTGTCTCGCAAAATAACTGTGAAGAGAGCTCTGTTTCTGGTGTCTCTTTAACACTTCCCTAAAATGGCCCAAGACTTTGTCACTGTACATGTTGCCAATATGGCTTGCAACAACATGTTGCCAATATGGCTTGCAACAACCCCACATAGTAAAAATCTCTTTAATTTCTGAAGAAAGCACCTTCTTCCATCTCTCTTCCTCCTCCTCTGCAGCAAGATTCTGAGCTGTGATGTGTTGCTCTTCCTGCTGAAGCTCTTGCAGCTCCTCAGTGGTGAGCTCTTCGTTGTGGTCTTCCACCAATTCCTCCACATCCTCCAAACTCACATCCAACCCCATGGAACTGCCCAGTGCCACAATTGATTTTACAACAGACATAGGCTCATTAGGGTCAGTCCCAAACCCTTCAAAATCCCTCTTGTCAACACAATCTGGTAACAATTTTCTCCAAGCATAGTTCAAAGTCCTGGTAGTCACTCCCTCCCAAGCCATACCTATAAGGGTTATGCAATGGAGGATGCTGAAGCGTTCTCTCCAAAATTCCCTTAGGGTCAAGTGAGTGTCTGTGGTCACAGTCAAGCACCTGTGAAACATTGCTTTTGTGTAGAGTTTTTTAAAGTTTGCAATGACCTGCTGGTCCATGGGCTGGAGGAGAGGAGTGGTATTCGGGGGCAAGAACTTTACTGTGATGAACCCAAACTCCTCGAAAATTAGGTCATCCACGTTTGAAGGATGAGCAGGTGCATTGTCCATTACTAACAGGCACTTGAGATCCAATTTCTTTTCCAGGAGATACTCCTTCACACTAGGGCCAAACACTTCATTGAACCACTCAACGAAAATTTCCCTCGTGACCTATGCCCTACTATTAGATTTCCAAAACACACACAATTTACTCTTCATAACATTGTTTTTCCTGAACACTCTGGGATTTTCAGAATGGTACACTAGTAATGGCTTCACTTTGAAATCCCCACTAGCATTAGCACAGAACATTAGCGTCAGCCTGTCTTTCATAGGCTTGTGTCCTGGCATTGCCTTTTCCTCTTGTGCAATGAAGGTCTTCTTTGGCATTTTCTTCCAAAAGAGGCTTGTTTCATCACAGTTGAACACTTGTTCAGGTTTCAGTCCTTCAGCCTCTATGTACTCCTGGAATTCATGCACATATTTTTCAGCCGCCTTGTGGTCCGAACTGGCAGCCTCACCATGCCTTACCACACTGTGTATGCCAGTATGGTTCTTAAATCTCTCAAACCAGCCTTTGTTGGCCTTAAATTCACCCACATCACCACTATTTTTTCAGGCAATTTCTTTACCAAATCTTCATGCAACTGCCTAGCCTTTTCACAAATAATCGAAGTCATAAGAGTACAGTATCTCCTGCTAATTGTTTCTCATTTATCCACACCAATAATAACTTCTCATCCTCTTCCAGTACTGGTGATCTCATTTTTGTCAGCATAGTTACCCCCTTTGCAACAACAGCGTCCTTGATTTCCTTTTTCTTGGCCACTATGGAACATAAGGTTGTGTAGGGTTTCTTATACATCCTGGACAGTTCGGCCACACTTGCACCACTTTCATATTGTTTAATGATGGTTTTCTTAAATTCAATCATATTTCTCACCTTCTTTACCACAGACTTGGCACTAGGAGCTTTCTTTGGAGCCATGGTAGCTTATTTAGTACTTGAAAGCACTAAAATGAATGGAATATTATGAAATATTTCGCTGGAGCACGTGAGGGGACCTTCGCTCACTGGTAAACAAAGCCAGACTGGCTGCCGCCACAGCTCACGCAGTGGGTACGCGTCCCGGATGAACTACAACTCGCGAGTCAACCTATGAAAAGCGAGTCCATATTTATACGAAAATACCCCTATGATTGGCGAAATTTACGATTGCCGGGAACTACGAAAAGTGGGGGACCACTGTATTTATGTTTATTTATTCTACCGTGGAGTGTATTTATCATATGCCATGCATCGTGTTTATTGTATAATTTTGAAAAAACACCATAGATGGATTAATGAAAATGTGTATATTAACGTACTATACGACATTTAAATGAGACTCAGTGATTATTATTATCATTACTAATATGATGTCTCGAGACATAAGAACACTCTTACTGATTTTAATGTGTACCTGCATGCCAACACAGTATGTAAGTTTATTTAGGTACAGGTATACATAAGTATAATTATCAGAGTATATATAAAATATGAAATAACTTTTAAAAATACTTGAAATTTTGGAGTTTCCAGACATAATGGAGAGAGTGCTTACAGATCTCACGGAGAATGTAAACAAACTGGGTGGGGTGCGGTGACCATATTAGAAAGTCAAGTGGGGGGAGCCGTATAGTGAGTTTTGGTCGTAATTTGAAATGACCGTATTAGTGGAACGCCGTAAAGCGAAACGCCATAAAGCGGGGCCCTACTGTATCTTGTATCTGCCAAGCAATCGTGACACCCAGTAGCCATACCAGTGTTGCTGAAAGTGGCATGAAGATGTATGAGCACTTAAGTCTTAGAATTAACAAAGAAACAAAGATATTAGACCAGAGATAACCTGTAGCCATAATGAAGTGTTACAGAAAAAGAGGTAAACATGAGTTTGTGTGACTGAATGACTGACTTACTGAATGACTGACTGAACTTACTGACTTACTGAGTGACTTGGCTGATTGACTGAATGACTTGACTGACTTACTGAGTGACTTGACTGACTTACTGAGTGACTTGACTGACTTAATGACTTGATGGACTTACTTAAAGACTTACTGAGTGACTTGATTGATTGAATGACTTACTGAGTGACTTGACTGACTTACTGAATGACTTGACTGACATACTGAATGACTTGACTGACTACTGAGTGACTTGACTGACTTACTGAGTGACTGAATGACTTACTGAGTGACTTGACTGACTTACTGAGTGACTTGACTGACTTACTGAGTGACTTGACTGACTTATTGAATGACTTGACTGGCTTACTGAATGACTTTACTGACTTACAGAGTGATTTGACTGACTTAGTGACTTGACTGACTGACTGACTTACTGAGTGACTTAACTGACTTACTGAATGACTTGATGGACTTACTGAGTGACTTGACTGACTTACTGAATGACTTTATTGGCTTACTGAATGACTTGATTGACTTACTGAATGACTTGACTGACTTACTGAATGACTTGACTGACATACTGAGTGATTTGATTGACTTACTGAATGGCTTGACTGACTTACTGAATGACTTGACTGACATACTGAGTGATTTGATTTTCTGAGTGACTTGATTGACTTACTGAATGACTTGACTGACTTACTGAATGACTTACTGAGTGACTTACTGAATGACTTACTGAGTGACTTGACTGACTGACTGACTGACTTGACAGACTGAATGACTTAAAGTTAGACACTCCAGTACAACAGTCCACTTCATTTCGAGAACCTCTACCATCCACCTCAGCCCAGTAGGGCCACAGCATAACTCTCCACTCTTCACAATCAGCCACAAACACTAGCACCCACAATTTAACGCTTTCAGGGTCCAAGGCCAAAATCTGAAGTAGTGCTCCAGTGTCCAAGAAATTTGGGAAAAAAAAAAAAAAATCTTACAGAATTAGAGTACAGGTGTCCCTGAACATTCGCGAGGGTTAGGGGATCAAGAGCCTCGCGAATGTTGAAAAACCGTGAATGTTTGGTACCCCAATATATTGTAGGGAAATATAATACAATACTGCTTAACTTGTTGAACCATGAACAATCATAAAATACATGAAAACGTCGTAAGTTGTACTAAATATATACATGTTATGCTTTAATAACATGTATCTTATTAAATACCACAGACTCCACCACTTCCTCAACCAATGTGAGTCCCTACTACCCTCCCTCCGACCCTCGCAACTGGCAGCCAGCCCTCCCACCACTCAGTGTGGTGAGTGTTTTGTTTGTTCATTATTTGCTATTAAAATACAGTATAAATAAATGTAAACACATTCATGACTGCATATTGGAATGGCTATTTGAAACAGGTATTGGACGGTGACATCATGTGTTTACTCTTGAACACAGCAAAGAATCAAACATTTCTGCTACTACTAATAATAACAATAGTAATAATAATATAATAATAATAATAATAAATATTATCGATATAATTGAAGAAGGAAATTGTACAAAAATACGAGGGAGTGGCTGACACATCGTCAGTGTGGCTTTGTTTATGCTGGAGTGAACATTAGTCTCCCTGCTCTTCCAAACATTTCACAATAATTCATTGTTTGGTGCTTGTAGATTTAGTGTGACTGGAGTGGTTGAGGCAGTGGTAGAGGTGATAGAGGCAGTGGTAGAGGGAGTGATAGAGGCAGTGGTAAGGCAGTGGTAGAGGCAGTGGTTAGCGTGATAGAGGCAGTGGTAGAGGCAGTGGTAGAGGCAGTGGTAAGGCAGTGGTAAAAGGGAGTGATAGAGGCAGTGGTAGAGGCAGTGGGAAGGCAGTGGTAGAGGCAGTGGTAGAGGGAGTGATAGAGGCAGTGGTAGAGGCAGTGGTGAGGTAGTGGTAGAGGCAGTGGTAGAGGCAGTGATAGAGGCATTGGTAAAAGCAGTTGGTAGAGGCATTGGTAGAGGCAGTGGTGAGGCAGTGATAGAGGCAGTGATAGAGGCAGGATAGAGGCAGTGGTAAGGTAGTGGTAGAGGCAGTGGTAGAGGCATTGTAGAGGCAGTGATAGAGGCAGTGGTAGAGGCAGTGATAGAGGCAGTTTGGGAGAGGGGAGTGGTAGAGGCAGTGGTAGAGGCAGTGATAGAGGCAGTGATAGAGGCAGTGATAGAGGCAGTGATAGAGGCAGTGGTAGAGGCAGTGATAGAGGCAGTGGTAGAGGTAGTGGTAGAGGCAGTTGTAGAGGCAGTGATAGAGGCAGTGGTAGAGGCAGTGATAGAGGCAGTGGTAGAGGCAGTGGTAGAGGCAGTGGTAGAGGCAGTGATAGAGGCAGTGATAGAGGCAGTGATAGAGGCAGTGATAGAGGCAGTGGTAGAGGGAGTGATAGAGGCAGTGGTAGAGGTAGTGGTAGAGGCAGTTGTACAGGGAGGATAGAGGCAGTGGTCATTTAGAGCGTGGTAGAGGCAAATGGTAAGGCAGTGATAAGGCAGTGTAAGGCGTGGTAGAGCAGTGATAGAGGCAGTGATGAGCAGTGGTAGATGCATGAGAGCATGGTAGAGGCAGTGGTAAGGAGTGATAGAGGCAGTTGTAACATGATTGAGGCAGTGGGAAGGGATGTAGAGGCAAAGGTGAGCAGTGATAGAGCAGTGATAGAGCATGTAGACAGTTTAGAGCAGTGTAGGCAGTGGTAAGCAGTGTTAGGCGTGGTAGAGCAGTGATAAGGCGTAAGCGTAGGCAGTGTAAGGCAGTGATAAGCAGTGTAAGGCAGTGGTAGAGGCAGTGGTAAGCAGTGTAGAGGAGTGAGAGGCAGTGGTGAGGCAGTTTTAGAGGCAGTTGTAAGGCCCGTGATAGAGGCATGGTAAGGATGATAAGGCAAGGTAACAGTATAGAGCCGGGAAACAGTGTAGAGGCGTGTAGGCAGTGTAGAGGCAGTGATAGAGGCGGTAGGCAGTGGTAAGGCCCTGATAGGCAGGTAGGGCAGTGGTAAGGCAGTGTGGATGTAGGCATGAGGGAGGTAAGCAGGGTAAGCAGTGAGAGGCATGTGAGGCAGTGAGAGGCAGTGTAGGCAGTGTAGAGGCAGTGTAAGCATTAAGCACTGTAAGGCAGTGATAGAGCAGTGTAGAGGTAGTGGTAGGGCATGTAGAGCAGTGTAGAGGCAGTGATAAGCCTGGGAGGCAGGTAGAGCAATGTAGAGACAGTGTAAGGCCCCCTGTAAAAGGCAGTGGTAGAGGCAGTGATAGAGGCAGTGGTAGAGGCAGTGGTAGGAGCAGTGATAGAGGCAGTGATAGAGGCAGGTAGAGGCAGTGGTAGAGGCAGTGGTAGAGGCAGTGATAGAGGCAGTGGTAGAGGCAGTGATAAGGCAGTGATAGAGGCAGTGAAAGGGCAGTGGTAGAGGCAGTGGTAGAGGCAGTGATAGAGGCATGTAGGAGTTGAGCAGTGTAGGAGTGAAAGGCAGTGATAGAGGCAGTGGGGGAGGCAGTGGTAAGAGGAAGCATTAGGGGGGGTGGGGAGTGTGAGGGATGGTAGAGGCAGTGTAGAGCAGTGATAGAGCAGTGTAGAGGCAGTGTAGAGGCATGTAGAGGCAGTGGTGAGGCAGTGGTAGAGGCAGTGGTAGAGGCAGTGGTAGAGGCAGTGGGTGAGACAGTGGTAGAGGGATATTAGCAGTGATTTGAGGCAGTGGTAGAGGCAGTGTAGAGGCAGTGATAGAGGCAGTGTAGAGGGAGTGGTAGAGGCATGTAGAGGCCCGTGGTAGAGGCAGTGGTGTGAGACAGTGGTAGAGGCAGTGATAGAGGCAGTGGTAGAGGCAGTGGTGAGGCAGTGGTAGAGGCAGTGATAGAGGCAGTGTAGAGGCAGTGTAGAGGCAGTGGTAGAGGCAGTGGGTGAGACAGTGGTAGAGGCAGTGATTTGAGGCAGTGATAGAGGGGTGGTAGAGGCAGTGGTGAGGCAGTGGGTGAGCAGTGTAGAGGCAGTGGTAGAGGTAGGGGTGAAAAGCGTGATAGAGGCAGTGATAGAGGCATGTAAGCATGGTGAGCGTGGTGAACAGTGTAGAGGCGTGTAGAGCAGTGGTAGAGTAGTGGTAGAGCATGGATGAGAAAAGTGTAGGGGGTGTGAGAAGTGATAGAGGGAGTGTAAGGCAGTTAAGGCAGTGGGTGTGACATGTAGAGCAGGGTTTTGACAGTGTAGAGCAGTGATAAGCAGTGGTAGAGGCAGTGGTGAACAGTGAAAGGCAGTGGGTGAACAGTGGTAGGCATGTGGGTAGACATGGTAAGCATGGTGAACAGTGTAGAGCAGTGTAACATGGTTAGGCAGTGGTGAGACGTGTAGGCCCGTGGGTGAACATGGTAGAGGCATGATAGGGCGTGGTGAGCATGGGGGGGACATGTAGGCAGTGGGTGAACAGTGTAGAGCAGGGTGAGCAGTGGTAGAGGCAGTGGGTGAACATGGTAGGACATGGTAGAGCATGTAGAGCAGTGGGAGAGGCAGTGGTTTGGCAGTGGTGACAGTGGGAGCGTGTAGGGCGTGGTAGAGGCCCGTGGAGGGGATGGTAAGCCATTAAATACAAAAATGTTTAATAAATGTACTTAAATTAACATTTAATTATTATAATATGATAAATTAACATGCTTTAATTTAACATCGTAATGTAGATATACCACTGCTTCACCCACTGCCTCACCCCCTGCTCAACACTGCTCACCCCTGCCTCACACACTGCCTCACCCCCTGCCTCAACCATGCTCAAACCCCCTGCCTCACCCCCTGCCTCACCACGCTCACCCACTGCCTCACCCACTGCCTCACCACTGTCTCACCCACTGCCTACTCCTGCCCAACCCCTGCTCACCACTGCTCACCACTGACTCACACTGTCTCTATCACTGCCTCTACCACACTGCCTCTACCACTGCTCTATCACTGCTCACCCACTGCCTCACCACTGCCTCTATCACTGCCTCTACCACTGTCTCACCCGCCTCTCCACTGTTCCACTGCCTCTACCACTGCCTCACACTGCTCTACCACTGCTCACCCACTGCCTCTACCACTGCCTCTATCACTGCCTCTACACGTCTCAACCACTGCCTCTACCACTGCCTCTATCACTGCTCTACACTGCCTCTATCACTGCCTCTATCACTGCCTCTACCACTGCCTCTCATTGCCTCTACCATGTCTCACCCACTGCCTCTATCACTGCCTCTACCACTGCTCTATCCTGCCTCTACCACTGCCTCATTGCCTTACCACTGTCTCACCCACTGCCTCTATCACTGCCTCTACCACTGTCTCACCCACTGCCTCTATCACTGCCTTCCACGTCTCACCCACTGCTCTATCACTGCCTCTACCACTGTCCTCACCCACTGCCTCTACCACTGTCTCACCCACTGCCTCTATCACTGCCTCTACCACTGTCTCACCCACTGCCTCTACCACTGTCTCACCCACTGCCTCTATCACTGCCTCTACCACTGTCTCACCCACTGCCTCTACCACTGTCTCACCCACTGCCTCTACCACTGTCTCACCCACTGCCTCTATCACTGCCTCTACCACTGTCTCACCCACTGCCTCTACCACTGTCTCACCCACTGCCTCTACCACTGCCTCTATTACTGCCTCTACCACTGCCTCTATCACTGCCTCTACCACTGCCTCTATCGCTGCCTCTATCACTGCCTCTATCGCTGCCTCTACCACTGTCTCACCACTGCCTCTACCACTGTCTCACCCACTGCCTCTACCACTGCCTCTATCACTGCCTCTACCACTGCCTCTATCACTGCCTCTACCACTGCCTCTA
Source organism: Cherax quadricarinatus (assembly GCF_026875155.1). NCBI lineage: Eukaryota > Metazoa > Arthropoda > Malacostraca > Decapoda > Parastacidae > Cherax > Cherax quadricarinatus. The sequence goes on along the minus strand of NC_069408.1, from coordinate 20,650,957 downwards.
CCACTGCCTCTACCACTGCCTCTACCACTGCCTCTATCCACTGCCTCTATCACTGCCTCTATCACTGCCTCTATCGCTGCCTCTACCACTGCCTCTCACTGGCCTCTACCACTGCCTCTATCCACTGCCTCTATCACTGCCTCTATCCACTGCCTCTATCCACTGCCTCTTCACTGCCTCTATCACTGCCTCTACCACTGCCTCTATCACTGCCTCTACCACTGCCTCTACTCCTGCCTCTATCACTGCCTCTACCACTGCCTCTATTGCGCCTCTATCGTGCCTACACTGCCTCTACCACTGCCTCTACCACTGCCTCTACCTGCCTCTACCACTGCCTCTACCACTGCCTCTACCACTGCTCTATCACTGCCTCTACCACTGCCTCTATCACTGCCTCTATCACTGCTTTACCACTGCCTCTATCACTGCCTACTACTGCCTCTACACTGCCTCTATCACTGCCTCTACACTGCCTCTATTGCTGCCTCTATCGCTGCCTCTACCACTGCCTCTCACTGCCTCTACCACTGCCTCTATCACTGCCTCTACCACTGCCTCTACCACTGCCTCTATCACTGCCTCTACCACTGCCTCTATTGCTGCCTCTACCACTGCCTCTAACACTGCCTCTCACTGCCTCTATCACTGCCTTTATCACTGCCTCTATCACTGCCTCTATCACTGCCTCTACCACTGCCTCTACCACTGCCTCTATCACTGCCTCTCACTGCCTCTATCACTGCTTCTACCACTGCATCTATCACTGCCTCTATCACTGCCTCTATCACTGCCTCTCACTGCCTCTACCACTGCCTCTATCACTGCCTCTTACTGCCTACTGCCTCTATCGCTGCCTCTACCACTGCCTCTATCACTGCCTCTCACTGCCTCTATCACTGCCTCTACCACTGCCTCTATCACTGCCTCTATCACTGCCTCTCACTGCCTCTATCACTGCCTCTATCACTGCCTCTCACTGCCTCTATCACTGCCTCTACCAGTTCCTCTACCACTGCCTCTACCACTGCCTCTATCACTGCCTCTCACTGCCTCTATCACTGCCTCTACCACTGCCTCTCACTGCCTCTATCACTGCCTCTCACTGCCTCTACCACTGCCTCTATCACTGCCTCTCACTGCCTCTATCACTGCCTCTCACTGCCTCTATCGCTGCCTCTACCACTGCCTCTCACTGCCTCTACCACTGCCTCTACCACTGCCTCTATCACTGCCTCTACCACTGCCTCTATCACTGCCTCTACCACTGCCTCTACCACTGCCTCTACACTGCCTGTACACTGCCTCTACCACTGCCTCTACCACTGCCTCTACCACTGCCTCTATCACTGCCTCTACCACTGCCTCTACCACTGCCTCTATCACTGCCTCTACCACTGCCTCTATCACTGCCTTTACCACTGCCTCTACCACTGCCTCTATCACTGCCTCTACCACTGCCTCTATCACTGCCTCTACCACTGCCTCTACACTGCCTCTACCACTGCCTCTATCACTGCTCTTCCTGTCATCCTGCCTCTACCACTGCCTCTATCACTGCTCTATCACTGCCTCTATCACTGCCTCTACCACTGCCTCTACACTGCCTCTATCGACTGCCTCTACAATGCCTCTACCACTGCCTCTATCACTGCCTCTACTGCCTCTACCACTGCCTCTACCACTGCCTCTATCACTGCCTCTATCACTGCCTCTACCACTGCCTCTACACTGCCTCTATCACTGCCTCTACCACTGCCTCTATCACTGCCTCTAACTGCTTACACTGCCTCTACACTGCCTCTATCACTGCCTCTACCACTGCTCTACCACTGCCTCTATCACTGCTCTATCACTGCCTCTACCACTGCCTCTACCACTGCCTCTACCACTGCCTCTACCCTGCCTCTATCACTGCCTCTATCACTGCTCTATACTCACTGCCTTACCTAGCTCTACACTGCCTCTACTCACTGCCTCTACCACTGCCTCTATCACTGCCTCTATCACTGCCTTACACTCCTTACCACTGCCTTATCATGCCTCTATCACTGCCTCTACCTCCTACACTGCCTCTACCACTGCCTCTACACTGCCTCTATCACGCTCACACTGCCTCTACCACTACCCACCCTGCCTCTACCACTGCCTCTACACTGCCTTCTACCATGCCTCTACCACTACCTACCACTGCCTCTACCACTGCCTCTTACCACTGCCTCTACCACTGCCTCTATCACTGCCTCTACCACTGCCTCTACCACTGCCTCTACCACTGCCTCTATCACTCCCTTACCACTCCCTCTATCACCTCTACCACTGCCTAAACCACTCCAGTCACACTCAATCTAAAAGCACCAAACAATGAATTATTGTAAAATTTTGGAAACGGGGAGATAATGTTCACCCCAGATAAACAAAGCCACACTGAGAGGGTCAGCCACTCCCCCTCTATTTTGTCTTTTTTCCTTTCTTCAATTAATCGTTTTTTTTTATTATTATATTTTTTATTATTATTTTTAAATATTGTTATTATTGCGTAGAAAAAAATGTTTTGATTCTTTGCTGTTTAAAGGGTAAACACATGATGTCACCGTCCAATACCTGTTCAAATAGCCTTTCCCAATAGCACATAAATGTGTTTCTTTTTATACTGGACCCTGCATACCGTTGGCATCACATACCGTTTACCCCGCAAAAACCGCTCACTTTAATCGCAAAAAAATTTTTCCCTCCATACCGCTCAAAAACCCCTCACCCGCGTTCTCCGAATGCGCCCAATGTGCCCTTGCCACCCTCCATGTTCCCCGGGGTAGCATGTTTTTCCAGCCGCCCCCCCGTAGATCCAAGCATACAATCGTAACATTTCGATTTTCAGTGTTTTTGTGATTTATCTGGAAAAAAAGTGACCAGGGCCCCAAGAAAGCTTCTATGAAAACCCTACAGAATAAGGGTGAAATTACTTTTGAGATGAAGAAAAAAGATCATGAAAAGTATGAAAGGGGAGTGCGGCCCCCGAGCGGGCCGGTTGATAATGACCCAACCCCCTCGCTACTATTTGTGGTACGCTGCTGCTCTGCGCCGTAGCTGTGCTGCGCGGAGATGTCCTGCTGCTGTACTCGTCTGCTGTGCTGTAGCACTGTCAGCTGCTGCGCTGCGAGAGTCCTGGCTTACACGCTGCTGTGTGTAGAAATCGTTCTGCTGCTGTACACTGTTTTTGGGGGGGCTTATTGAGAATATACCAAGAAACAATTAACCCCAGAGGATTTTCCACCCAGGATAAACCCAAAAAAGCGGTCACGAAGATGTCTAACTTATTTCCAGGGGGTCCTTAATCTTGTCTCCCAGGACAACCCCCCAGTCACTAACACCCAGGTGAACGGGAAAAATGCCGGGAAACTAGTGCCATATTGGTGTTTAAACCCCAGAAAAGGGTTGGTTTGAGAGATTTAAGATCTAGTGAAAACACAGTGTGATAAGGGTTTTTTTGGGGGGAAAAAAACCAAAAAGGGCCACAGTACTCAAGGGAAAAGGCACTCCCAGGGCCATGTCTCATCAGTCTTGCTGCATCTTTAATAAAGGGAATGTCATTTTATTCTTCCCTTTAGTAACTAGTACATGCACAAAATTTTGTGCATGTACTACCCACTATTGTGATGTACCCCCTTCTCTTTGTGTGAGGAAAAATTATATTTATGGGAAAAATTTTTTTTTCATACTTTTGGGGTTTTTGCAGGATTAATTTGATTTCCCTTATTTCTTATGGGGAAAAATTCATTCGTAACCCATATTTGCATACCTGAGCCCCCTTCAGCTAAAAAACGGTATGGGGGTCCACTGTACTGTAGTTTAAAGCAAATAATGAACAAACAAAAACTCACCACCGAGTGGGGGGGAGGGGTGGCGCCCGTTGCGGGGTCGGAGGGGGGTAGTAGGGGCTCCAGGGGGCGGGGGAAACTTTAATTATTTGGTGGCTGGGGGAAATTTTCGGGTTGGGAATTCCGAATGTGGAAGCCCCGAAAGCGAAAAAGGAAAGTTGAGGGGACCGTATATTTTTGTAAGGGGAATTAAAACAAAAAAAAAAATTTTGATCGTCTTACCGAGATACAGTGCCAAGAAGTTTTTCCCAAAATGACTGGGTGGCGGCAAAAATCGCGATTTCCACTAGGCATTTTTTTTATTTAACTTTTTTTTTAGTTTTATCCTTTCTTTTTTATTTTTTTTTCTTTTCCCACTAACATTTGGGGCCTGAGAGACCAATACTGTATATAATGTATATATATATATATATATATAATATCTTTATAATATATAATATAAACCACTGTATTGAACACAATAACTGCACTAAAGTTATTATCATTATTGTTTACCACTGTTGTTTGTGACAACAAACATGCACAAATCTTGTATAATACTAATGTTCTATCATATATTTACATATTTACAATCAATGGACATGGTTTTAGAACTGCTGGAGCTTGTGGAACTCCTTGAAACAAGGCATCACCACGAGCACCTGCGCTGAACCTGGGCATATATTTACGATTAGAATGCACTGTGCCACACACATCTGTTTTGTTCACTCGCAAGAAATCACTGAGTAAAGGGCTTGTGTACCAGTTATCAGTACATAATGTATGCCCCTTACCAAGATAAGGTGTCGTCATGCTTCTCACTACGTCACCTGAGATACCCAATAACATCTTGGTATCTTTCAATGTTTTACATCCAGTGTATACAACAATATCCAATACAATATCCACTGTCACAGTCACAGAGTACAAACAGTTTTATACCAAAGCGTTTCCTTTTGTTCGGTATATGTATACTGCTTGAATGACAGCCTGCCTTTGAACAAAATCAACAACTCGTCAATTACAAGATTCTTGAATGGATAAAAGTACATGTTGAACTTTTGTTTGAGATATATAAAAGCATTTCTAATCTTGTATAACCTGTCACTTCTGTCAGGCCTGGTTTTTTCAGAGAAGAGCAACATACGTAACAGTAAGATAAACCTGTTCACTGGGATGATTTCACTGAAGACCGGGTAAGAAATTAGCCGATCTGTGGACCAGTATGCTTTTATATTATGGTTATAGACATGAGGCATAAGCATCATTGTTGCAAAAAGCAAATACATTTCTGCAACAGTCGTCTCTTTCCACCGGTGTAGTCTTGACTGTGATGATATGATCGTATTTGCCATGGTGTACTCAAAATGCTTGTTACTTTCCCTGACAATAGTTTCCATCAAAGGCTGGTCAAAGAATATTTCAAAAAATTCCAGTTCATTGGCTGTGGTTCCAAGGGGACAAGTAGGTAGAATTCCACTTTGAGAGTCATCAAAGTGGTGGAGCTTGGGAACAAAACTGGGGTTTTGCTGCCAATCCCAGATATGGTTTGCTGGTGGATACTGGACATCATAGGCTGGTTGTGCAGGTAGTTGTGATTGTTGTGGGCTGGTGGCTGACGCTCCGCTTTGTCCTTGAACTGAGGAGTCAGCTGCATGGATCCCAGCCTGGGATGGTGAGTCATGCATGGCAGTGGCACTACAATCACCACTACCACCATCTATTGATGCCTGTGATCTATCCATGCCAAGTGTAGCCACATCATCCTCATTTTCACTGTCTATTCCTGGTGTAGGGCCACGGGATGTACTCTGGGATGTACTCCATCCCCTGGGCACGGCATAGGGTACACTACCCGAGTGCATGCGGCGGTGTACATACTGACGCTTCACTATCACTACTCGAATGATCGTCAAGAGCAATAAAATCACAATCTACATCACTATCATCATTACTGAAGTCAGAGGCCTGGCCACGTGAAAATAGTAGTTTTCTCTTGCGTTGAGGTACAACTGACCGTGACTGAGGAGTGCCCACACCAGAGGTAGAAGGTTGAGGATCGTCAGGGTTTTCTGCACTATTATCGATATCCTGGTCATTCCTTTCGGCCACTAATTGATCATAGCCAAAGAATTCGTCTTCATTTCCACTTCCATCAGTGTCAGAACTATCAGATAGGAAGAGTAGAGTCCCAATTTTCCTTGGAGTGAAAGCTGCCTTGCGACGAGGCATGGTGAACAATGGTAATTGAGCCGGCGTTCCCACAATGCTATGCAGGCGCCTAGATTTTTTGTTTATGGTGCACACCCACCACGCAGACCCGTTCTCTCACATGAAGGCCTATGAGCGTTTTCGCGCTAAATTTGACGGCGCTAGAATTTTGGCATAGATCTACGGTTTAGACACTGAACGTGAAGCCGTAGATCTACAGGACGGACCCTGAAAGGGTTAATCCGTTCCAGAAGGCCATTCTAAAACCGAAAAGTATAAAATCCAAATAAATATTTCCTATAAGAAATAATGTAAATACAATTATTCCATTTCAGACACATTTTTTAAAGAATAACTATTGTTTTACATACAGAAAACAATGAGAAATAAATATAAATGACTAATTTTAAAGATAAAAGAACATTACATACCTTTATTGAAGACTCTTGTTGGTGTATTGAAGAAGGCTAGTTGGGGATGTTGGTTGGAAGGTGAATCCCCCTCCATAAGGACTTCAGGTATCAAAGCCCTCTCCGGGGTTACTTCCCTTCTTTGTTTTTTACTGGCACTGGACCCCTGTTGCACTAAAAATCTGTCCAGAGTGCTCTGTTTCTGGCATCTCTCTAAGATTTGGATATGGCTTGTATCAGCTTTGTCAGGGTGTTATTTTTCAACAAAAGTTTAGAACTCATTCCACTTTGCAAACATGTCCTTAATCACTGAAGAAGGCACCTTCTCCCCTCTCTCTTCCTCCTCCTCCTCTGAAACAATTTCCTCAGCTGTGGTCTGTTGCTGTTCCAGATGAAGGTCTTGCAGCTCTTCAGTGGTTAGCTCTTCCCTGTGGTCCTCCACCAACTCTTCCACATCCTGGCCACTCACATCCAACTCCACGGACTCCCAATAGCCACAATACATTCCACAACAGGTGTAGGGTCGATAGGGTCAGCCTCAAACTCTTCAAAATCCTTCTCTTGGACACACGTCCTGGCATGCTCCGCTAAATGTACGCCAGTTTGTAGTTTTCTACTATCTCTTTCTTGAATTCTACCATGTTTCTCACCTTCTTTACCATATGGCTGAGACTAGGAACTTGCTTTGGGCCCATGGTGGCTTATTTCGCAGTCGCAGTCAATAAACAAGCACAAAAATTGCGAAATTTTTCCGATGAATGCTCACTCAGCCAGTGACAAAGCCAGACTGGCGGCGTTCCTGGGTGGGCAGATGCGTATGATACGTACAATTTCTGGAATTGAGGTATGAAAACCAGACCAAAATTTTGCCCAAAAAAGTGCTCTAAAACCGAATTGTAGGATAAGTGGACTGTACAAAAACTGGAGGTCCACTGTATTTAGGTACAGGTACACACAAGTACAGTGGAACCTCTACTTGCGAGTTTAATCCGTTTCATGACCTTGCTTGCAACTGGATTTGCTTGTTTGCAGAGTCAATTTTCTTTTTTCTTCTTTTTCTTTGTTGGGTTTATCAGGGCCACTGACAGCATAAGCCATATCGAGCCCGACTTCTCGATGGTACGAGAAAAGAGTGTTGCCCAAGGTTGGGCAATGAGAGAAAAGGAACAAAAGTTTCCTTGTAAATAGAGACAGAAACTTAAGTTTCCAATTAGATCTGGTGGACCACCTTGCTAAGCCCCAACAGAGAGGGATGCTCACACTCCCACCTGAGTGCAGTAACCGGCTTCCCACCAAAAACCGATAAAGAATTATGCACAGAGCGGAAAAAATGGAGCTGGCTAAAAGTAAGCCGATGAACAGGTGCCCCTCCTGTAGACTGCCCGGCGGGCAAAATAGATGAGGACAAGCGTCCCAGTGAGAACAGGGGAAATTTGTCACTGATACCCAGGTGAGAGAGAGTCATCCACACCCGAGAAAGGCTGGTGCAGTAGTCCAGAGTCAATTTTCTTCATTTAAATTAATTGAAATGCAATTAATCAGTTCCAGTGGAATTCTGTACTTCAATAATTTCACTAATATCAGCTCTACGGCTTATTTATCTATCACAGTTCATCTAATATGACATAAACAATATAAATAACATAGAAACCTGATGTATACTCTAGAATGAATAAAATATGTCATTATATATGTGGCAGCGGCGGCAGCCAACGAGAGTTTGTCTGGAGACAGGACAAAATACTCCTTGAATATTTCGCTATCATCAATTCTATGACTTATTTATTTTTCACAGTTCATCTAATATGAAATAAACAATACAGTGGACCCCTCCCCTAACGCTATTAATCCGTTCCTGAGAGCTCAATGTTAGGCAAAATTATCGTTAGGCGAATTAATTTTCCCCATAAGAAATAATGGAAATCAAATTAATCAGTTCTTGACACCCCAAAGTATGAATAAAAAAAATTTTTTACCACATGAAATATTAATTTTAATACACACAAACTGAAGAAGACATGCACAGTTACATGACACTTACCTTTATTGAAGATCTGGTGATGATTGATGGGATGGAAGGAGGGGAGAGTGTTGATGGTGTTAGTGTTTAGAAGGGGAATCCCCTTCCATTAGGACTTGAGGTGGCAAGTCCTTTTCCGGGGTTACTTCCCTTCTTTTTTTAATGCCACTAGGACCAGCTTGAGAGTCAATGGACCTCTTTCGCACAACATATCTGTCCATAGAGGCCTGTACCTCCCGTTCCTTTATGACATTCCTAAAGTGTTTCACAACATTGCCAGTGTACAGGTTGCCAACACGGCTTGCAATAGCTGTGTGAGGGTGATTTTCATCAAAAAAGGTTTGCGCTTTAAGCCACATTGCACACAATTCCTTAATCTTTGAAGTAGGCAACTTCCTCAATTTCTCTATCCCCTCCTCCGAAGCAGTTTCCTCAGGTGTGGCCTCTTGCTGTTGAAGATGATCTAGCAGCTCATCAGTGGTTAGTTCTTCATTGTCCTCCTCCACCAACTCCTCCACATCCTCCCCACTAACCTCCAACCCCAAGGACTTCCCCAATGCCACAATGGATTCCTCAACTGGCATAGGATTCCCAGGGTTAGCCTCAAACCCTTCAAAATCCCTTTTGTCTAAACATTCTGGCCACAGTTTCTTCCAAGCAGAGTTCAAGGTCCTCTTAGTCACTTCCTCCCAAGCCTTACCTATAATGTTTACACAATTGAGGATGCTAAAGTGATCTCTCCAAAACTCTCTTAGAGTCAATTGAGTTTCTGAGGTCACTACAAAGCACCTTTCAAACATAGCTTTTGTGTACAGTTTCTTGAAGTTGGAAATGACCTGCTGGTCCATGGGCTGCAGGAGAGGAGTGGTATTAGGAGGCAAAAACTTGACCTTAACCCCTTGACTGTTTCAGGCCCCTTTCTGAAACTGTCATTCTATGTCGCTAAATTTTTGAAAAAAAAAAAAATATTTTTTCTTATGAAATGATAGAGAATCTTTTCCCGATGGTAATGACACCAAAAGTTCGAAATTTGGTCGAAAACTCATGGAATTACGCTCCCGCAAAGTTAGCGGTCTCGGCGACATATGCGTATCGACGATTTCGCCGACTTTGAGCCCTATTTTCAGCCACTTCCTTTGTGCCAGTTGACCAAACTCAAAGCTATTTCTTTAGAACTCCATTTTATCTATCAGCTGAGTACAAGAAACCTCCCATTTACCAATTTGGACTACCCAATATTGTGGTCAGAAATTGGCAATTTGGCCAATTTCACACAAACTAAAAAACGATGCCAATTTCAAAATAGGGTCCAGAATAAACAAGGTAGACATTCTTGGCACTAAAATAACATATTCTCTGTTCATTAGTCACATCTCTAGGCCCCTCTTATATTATTATTGCTTTCTATTTTGATTTTTTATTCATACAAAAAAATACAAAATTTACTGTTATGCAGACTACTGCATTATTGTAAAAATGGTATAAATAATATCAGTGCACTAGTGAAAGAATTAGACTCCCCAGTTGACGTGTATTGGACGTGTGGTGTGATTTGTTTACTCCTGAACATTGGTAAAAATCGAACATTTCCGCTACTTTGAGCTCAGTTTCAAGGTCGTTTTCATCTTCAAAGTAATGAAAATCATCTCTATTTCTTTAATATGTTTTCCATTTTATCACCTAAGACCATGAAAACGCAAATACATCGATAAATACTATACGAAAATACTCCTCAAAGTCGGCGTTTTAATCCAAAAAAATGATCAGTTTTTTTTTTCTCATTACGCACTGTGTGCTGCAGGATTTTTTTTATGTGGTGCACATTGACCACACAGACCCATTCTCTCACATGTGAGCCTACCAGCTTTCTTCCGCTTGATTTGAAGCCTCTAGAATTATTGAGTATTCATGTATATACATCTGAAACACTGGCTCGTAAGACGTATATATACGACCAAAACAGTCAAAGGGTTAATGAAGCTCATTTCTGCAGAAAGTCGCTCTGCCACATCTGAAGGATGACCAGGAGCATTGTCTAATACCAGGAGGCACTTAAGGTCTAATTTCTTTTCAATTAGGTAATTTTTCACAGTGGGGGTAAATGCATGGTGTAACCAGTCATAGAAAAAGTCCCTAGTGACCCATGCCTTACTGTTTGCCCTCCACAGCACACACAAATTAGCCTTGAGGACATTGTTTTTCCTGAACACTCTGGGAGTTTCAGAGTGATACACTAATAAAGGCTTCACTTTGCAATCATCACTAGGATTGGCACACATCAACAGAGTAAGCCTGTCTTTCATAGGCTTATGTCCAGGGAGTGCCTTTTCCTCCTGAGTAATGTACGTCCTGTTTGACATTTTCTTCCAAAACAGACCTGTTTCGTCACAATTAAACACTTGTTCAGGTTTCAGTTCTTCACTGTCTATATACTCCTTGAATTCCTGCACATATTTTTCAGCCGCTTTGTGGTCCGAACTGGCAGCCTCACCATGCCTTATCACACTATGTATGCCACTACGATTCTTAAATCTCTCAAACCAACCTTTGCTGGCCTCAAATTCACTCACATCACCACTAATTGCAGGCAGTTTTCTAATTAAATCGTCATGCAACTTCCTAGCCTTTTCACATATGATCGCTTGAGAGATGCTATCTCCTGCTATCTGTTTTTCGTTTATCCACACCTATAACAGTCTCTCAACATCTTCTATCACTTGCAATCTCTGTTTTGAAAACAAACTTGCAACTTTGGCAAGAACAGCTTCCTTGATTGCCGTTTTCTTGGCCACAATAGTAGTGATGGTTGATTGGGGTTTTGTGTACAACCTGGCCGGCTCGGAGACACGCACTCCACTTTCATACTTAGCAATGATCTCTTTCTTCATATCGATAGTAATTCTCACTCTTTTTGCTGTAGGGTTGACACTAGAAGCTTTCTTGGGGCCCATGGTGACTTATTTTGCAGGTGCAATCACTAAAAAGGCTGTGATAATATGAAATGTTCTGATTGTATGCTTGGAAGCGACTGCGGTGGCTGGCTTGTAAACACTGTCACCCAAGGAACAAGTGAGGCGGGCTCAGGCCGTACATGGATGCGTCTCGAACAAACCTCGTTGAGCGAGCTTTTTAGCGCTAGCCGAGGCAAAATTTTTGCGTTAAAATGTATCGCTAGGCGGATTTAACGTTATGCGATGCGTTCGTAAGGCAAGGTTCCACTGTATAAATAACGTAGAAACCTGATATATACTCCAGAATGCATAAAATATGTCATTATGTAACAGGTGGAGCCGGCCACAACCGCTCCCTCTTTGTTGTGGTAAACACTGTCATCTAGTGACGGCCTTTTGAAGTCGTCTATTATTAAGATAAGATAAGATTTTGTTCGGATTTTTAACCCTGGAGGGTTAGCCACCCAGGATAACCCAAGAAAGTCAGTGCGTTATCGAGGACTGTCTAATTTAATATTATTATGAAGTACATTATTATTATATATGTATTATTATTATACGTATTGTATTATTATCATTATTATTGTATTATATTATTATCATAATTATTGTATTATATTATTATACTGTTAATATATGTATTATTACTATTATACATATTATTATTATTATTATTATTATTATTATTATTATTATTATTATTATTACGTTAAGAAGCATCTTTCCGTCATACATTGCCCAAGTTTCAATAAGATAGTCCAACAAACAAATGAGATACAATTCCCTACATCAAGAGCAAGAGCTCTCATCAGCGTCAAGGTCTGCTCGCGTAAGAAAATTTTGCTCTCGTATGGAAGCAAAAAATTGACTCATCGACTGCTCGTATTTGGAAAAACTCGCACGTGGATGTGCTCGCAAGTAGAGGTTCCACTGTACATATAAAATATGCAGTAACTTTAAAACACTTGAAGTTTTGGAAAATTTTCAGACATAATGGAGAGCTGTGCTCAAGGAGAATGTAAACAAACCTGGTGGGGTGCACTGTATTTGAAAGACTGCTTGCCGTATCACAAATTTTGGTCATAATTTGAAATTGCCGTATTAGCAGAATGCCGTAAAGTGGGGCACTACTGTATATGTATGTCCTTTCACATGCTATTACATTACTTTTTAACAAATCACTAGAAACTAGCACTTTACTGACAATACTCAAGACAGCAAGGGTTACACCAATATATAAAGGTGGTGACCCTACAAACGTAAACAACTATAGGCCAATATCAAACTTACCATTGCTATCCAAAATCTTCGAGAAACTCGTGCACAGGAGACTATATTAACCCTTTCAGGGTCTGTCCCGTAGATCTACGGCTTTACGTTCAGGGTCCAAACCGTAGATCTACGTCATGAGCTCAGCTCACTCTGATAAACTGTGAGTGGTACATTTGGGCCTAGATATGAGAGAATACATCTATGTGGTATGTGTGCACCACATAAAACAGATCCTGCAGCACACTGTGTATAATGAGAGGAAAAAAACTGAAATCATGATTTTTCGATTAAAACAGCGACTTTGCAGTGTTTTTTCGTATGTTTTTTATAGTTTTATTTGCGATTTCTTGGTCTCAATTGATAGAATGGAAGACATATTACAGAAATAGAGATGATTTTGATTGGTTTTAGCACTGGAAATAGCTTGAAACTGAGCTCAAAATAGCAGAAATGTTAAATTTTTGCCGATATTCAAGAGTAAACAAACGACCTCACACGTCTAATACACGCCAGCTGGTGGGTCTAATATGCATTCACAAATATGGTGATGATATTTATACAATTATTACAGTATTGCATAACAGTAAATCTTCTATATTTTGGTGTGAATAAAAATTCATTATGTGAATAAAAAATCAAAATGGAATTTATTTGTAAAGCCTCAAAACATAACTAATGAACAGAGGAAATGTTAGTTTAGTGCCGGGAATGCCTACATTGTTTATTCTGGACCCTATTTTGAAATTGGAATATTTTGAACTTTGTGTTAAATTGGCCAAATTAACAATTTCTGATCACTTTAATTTGTAGTTGAAACAGTTGACTTGCTGATTTCTTGTGCTCAATCGATAGAAGTAATACTAGTGAAATAGCTAAGAATTTGGTTGACTGGAATAATGTAATTGGCCTAAAATGGGAGTCAAATTCGGCAAGATCGCCGATTCGTAAATATCGTTGACACAAAAATTCGCAAGAGCATAATTTCATCAATTTTCCATCAAATTTCATACTTTTTGTTTTATTACCTTCACAAAAAGATTCTCTACCATTTCATAAGAAAAAATAAATTTTTTTTTTGAAAATTCTTGGACACTGGGGCACCACTTCAGATTTGGGCCTTGGACCCTGAAGGGGTTAATTTATAATGTCACAAAACATTCTCAACCCCTGCCAATTTGGATTCAGGAAAAATAAAAGCACTAATGATGCAATTATAAAAATGCTAGACCTGCTTTACACAGCATTGGAAAATAATGAATATCCACTAGGAATTTTTATTGACCTAAGAAAAGCATTTGACACAGTAGACCACGGCATCCTACTCCACAAACTTGACCACTATGGTATAAGAGGCCATGCGCTTGCATATTTTAAATCCTACCTTTCTAATAGGTATCAGTATGTTACCATTAAAGACACAGCCTCATCAATACGGCCACTTGATACTGGAGTTCCGCAGGGAAGTGTCCCTGGACCCCTGCTCTTCCTCATTTACATCAGTGATCTTCCAAACATATCCCAACGCCTGAAACCCATTCTCTTTGCTGACGACACGACTTATGTCATTTCCCACCCTAATCTTGCCACCCTCAACACCATTGTTAATGAGGAGCTGCTCAAAATATCGACTTTGATGACAGCCAATAAACTTACACTTAACACTCAAAACCTACTAATTATTTTGGTAGCAGAAAGGTGTGCAAAAACTTAACAAAGATCGACAACACTCAATTTACCGGGCATAAGGGGGCAAATTCCTGGCCTATACTCGACAAAAACCAAATTTCAGCACCCTTATCCAACACAAAAAAAAAATATCCAAAACGGGGGGGATCCTCCCAAATACGATACTATACCGAAAAACTGCTCCCACATATACCTTCACTTATATACCAACCTCACCTATGCAAACGGTTTGGGGGGTTCAACTGCAGCAACACACCAAACCCAACAAAAAGCCACAGAAATAAACAAAAATCCCTCCCTGCAAACACCCCCCTACTTTTTTCAAGATCTAAACTTCCCTCCCTGTAGAACATCCACACTTACACGGGCACCCTATATCTACGGGACCTTAAAAATTCCAATATTAAGACCAAAATTTTTCCTTGAATTGTGCAGGACCACACATAAAAACCAGAAAAAAATTCTATGACACCCCGGTTTCGATAACCTTTTCAAAAATTAATGACAAAGGCCCTAAAACCGGAACACCCTACTAAAATTAAAATGAGCACTTACCTTTTTCAAAACCAGTTTAAAAAATTTTTACCCCCCCTAAAACCCCCCAAAAAAATCCTATCCCCTTGTTTACAATTAAAATACCCACACAAAAACCCAAACCTGTAAACCACAAATTAAGAGCACTTAGTTAATAATAAGAAAGTTTAATTTAAATTAATTAATTTCCCAAAACCCCAAACCTCAAAGGCCTAGGGGTTTTTTAAATTATCTTTTTATTAGCCCCAATCCCCAAAACTTAAACCCCAAAAGTAACCCTTATGGAAAAAAATTGAGAAATTGAATTAAAAATTTTTGGAATAAAAAAAATTTTAAATTTTATATAATTATATTATAAAATATATATATAATATATATATTTATAATATATATATTTATATATATATAAAGGGACCCCCCCATATGACCTTAATCCGTGCAAGAGGGCGGCTGTTAGCAAAATGTTCGGAGCAATAAATTTTCCCCATAAAAAATAATGGAAATAAAATTTAAAATGGCAAAACCCAAAAGTATGAAAAAAAAAAATTTTACCACATAAAATGTTAATTTAATACACACAAACGAAAAAGGCATGCACAATTACATGACACTTACTTTTATTGAAATTGGTGATGATTGGGGGGATGGGAGGGGGGGAAGAGAGTGTTAGGTTTTTTGAAGGGGAACCCCCTTTCCATTAAGATTTTTAAAGGTGTCGAGCCCCTTTTCTGGGTTATTCCCCTTTTCTTTTAATCCATGGCCCAAATTCAGAGTCACTGGACTTTTTTTGCACAACTATTGCCCCAAAGGGGCCTGTACCCTCTTTCCTTTATGATTTCCCAAAAGTGTTTTTCACAACATTGTCAGGTACGGTTTCCCAAACCGGGCTTGCAATGCTGTGTGAGGGTGATTTCTAAAAAAAAGGTTTGCACTTAAACCCTTTTTTTGCACCTTTTCCCTTAATCTTTGTAGTAGGAAATTTCCTTCATTTCCTTCCCCTCCTTTAACCATTTTCCCAGGTCTGGCCTCTTGCTTTTTGAATTTGATCTATCACTCATCGGGGTTATTCTTCATTTCCTCTCCACCAACTCTTCCACATCCCCCCACTAACCCCAACCCCCAAGGACTTCCCCAAGCCACAATTGATTCCCAACGGCATACTCCCCTGGGGGGTTACCTAAAACCCTTCAAAATCTTTTTGTCACACATTCGGGCCACAAGTTCTTAAACGGGGGTTAAAGGGCTCTTGTCCCCCCTCCCAAGCCTTACCTAAAGGTTTTTATACAATTGAGGTATTAAAGTGATCCCCAAAATCTCTAAGTCAGTGAGTTTCTGAGGTCATACAAACCCCTTTAAAACAGAGCTTTTGTGAAGTTTTTTGAATTTTGCAAAACCCTTCGGGTCCAGGGGCCCCTGCAGGAGAGGAGTGGTATTAGGAGGCAAAAACTTCCCCTTTAAAATTAATTTCATGTCCCCAAAAAGCGCTCTCCCCCGTCTGTGGGATACCGGGGGCATTGCAAAAAGGGGAGGCACTTAATTCTAATTTTTTTTCGTTAGGTAATTTTTCCTTTGGGGGGCAAATCCCAGGGTGAACCTCATAGAAAAAGTCCCTAGGACCCATGCCTTACTGTTTCCCCTCCACAGCACACACAAATTTTCCTTGGGGCTTTCTTTTGCCTAAGGTTCGGGGGTTTTCATAGTGATACACTAAAAAAGGGCTTCACTTTGCAATCCCCAGTAGCATTGGAAAACATCAACAAAGTAAGCCTGTCTTTAAAGGTTTTTCCTGGAGTGTTTTTTCCTCCTGAGTAATGTAGGCCTGTTTGGCTTTTTCTTCCAAAACGGGCCTGTTTCATCACATTAAAACACTTTTCGGGGTTTCAGTCCTTCAGTGTCTATGCACTCCTTGAATTCCTGCAATTTTTTTTCAGCCGCTTTGGGTCCGAACTGGCACCTCACCATGCCTTATCAACTATGTATCCCTACGCTTCTTAAATCCTAAAACCAAACCTTTTGTGCCTTTAAAATTCACCACATCATCACATTTTCGGGCCTTTTTTTAATTAAATCCTCATGAAAACTTCCTCCTTTTCGCTTATGATCGCTTGAGAAACGCTTTTCCCCTGCATCTTTTTTCATTTCCACACCAATAAGTCTCTCAACATCTTCCATCACTTGCGATCTCTTTTTTTGAAACACATTAAAACCTTTGGCAAGAACAGTTTCCTTGATTCCCTTTCTGTTGCCCACAATAGTAGAGGGGTTGATTTGGTTTCTTTGTAAAAACCTGACCAGGGCGGCGATACGCCTCCACTTTATACTTATCAATGATCTCTTTTTCATCTCTATTTGGGAAATTTTAACCCCTTTTTGCTGTAGGGTTGGAACAGAAGCTTTCCCTTTGGGGGGCCCTGGTCACTTATTTTTCCCGATAAAACACCGAAAACACTGTAAAAACGAAATATTTCCCATTTTAGCTTGATGTTACCGCGGGGGCTGGCTGGAAACATGCCCCCGGGGAACATATGGGGTGGGTCGGGCCCCATTTGGCCCCAACGAAGGCCGCTGAGGGGTTTTTTTGGGGGTTGCGAGGGAAAAATTTTTGCATCAAACGTCCGGTATGCGGATTGTACGTTAGCAAGGCGTCCCGGATGGGGGGTCCACTGTTTAAAAATATTTTTATATATATTATATATTTAAAAAATTTTATAATAATATATATATATATTTTATATATATATTTTATAAAAATATTAAAAATATCCATTCTTGTATGCCACAATAACTGCACAAACATGTTATCTTAATTTTTTTCAAAACTTTAACACAAAACCCCCCCCCCACCCAATCCCCCAACCACCCCCACTGCCTTTCCAACCAAACCCTGGCTTCCCCACCACCCACACTCCCTTCCCCCAGCTGACTGCCCTTTCCCCCAAAAAATAACCATGCTGTCTTTCCCCCCACCCACACTGCCTTCCCCACCAACCCCTTCTGTCTTCCCCACCCAAACCCTGCTGCTTCCCCACCCCCCACATGCATTCCCCCCCACCACACTGCTTCCCCACCAAACCCTCGTTTCCCCCCCCAACCCCCACTTTCTTCCCCCCCCCAACCTCTGTCTTACCACCACCTACATGGGAAAAAAGTCACTGTGTCTGACTTTTTTTTGGTTACCTATGCGCTGTGTTGTTTACACGGCCACACTGTTTCCCCACAACCCCCCGCTTCCCCACCAACCATACGGCTTTTTTCCCACCCACATGGGGAAAAAAGGTACAGTGGGCCTTCGCCCCGCACAGCTGGGGGTGATGCAGCAGCACGACTTGGTACGAGCAGCGATGGGGGGCACAGCACTGCTGGTGCAGCAAAGCACAGCGACTTATACGAGCACTGAGGGACAGCAGCACTACGTAAAACCAGTACAGTGGGACAGCGCACTGATGGTGGTGCGCAACGCAGGGCCATGGTACAGCAGCAGTGACAATGGGCGCAGCAGCACACCTGAGTGTGGTACAGCAGCAGCTGACGGGTGGGGCAGCAGCACTGATGGGGTGCAGGGGACAGCTGATGGTGGGACACACAACTGACGGTGGTGCAGCAACACACAGCTGGGCTTTGGGACAGCACAGCTGACAGTAGTACAGCAGCAGCTTTGATTTTTTTGGGTGCAGCAGCAGCTGACCATGAACATCAGCGCTGACATTGGTGCAGCAGTGGCTATGATGGGGCACAACAGCAGCAGCTGACCGTGGACACTGCAGCAGCACAGGGTGGGGTGCAGCAACACTGACCTGGTATGATAGTACAGTGGACCCCCCCTTACGAACCATCGCATTACGTAAATCCCCCCTAGAAGCATTTGAACGCAAAAATTTTCCCGCCCCCACGATAAAAAAACTCGCTTTTTATATTCGTCCAGGACGCACCCACATGTGGCCTTTTGCTGCCTGTGGGGGCCAGGTTTACAAGCCACCTGCAGTCGCATCTAAACCTACATTCGGAAATTTTTAAAAATCACAGTTTTTTAGTGTTGTAACTAAAAAAAAGTCACCCTGGGCCCCCAAAAAGCTTCTAGTGCCACCCTGGGTAAAAGGGTGAAAATTACTATAAAAATGAAAAAAGAATAAATTTCTAAAATACGAAAGTGGGGTGCTCTCCGAGCTTGCCAGGTTGTATACCAAACCCCAATCATCCCTCCTAACTTGGCCAACAAAACGGCAAAAAAGGGGGCTGCTCTGCAAAAAGGGCAAGTTTTTTTTCGAAACAAGATCGCAGTGATAAAGAGTTGAGAGATGTTTTTGGTGGGAAAATGAAAAAAAAGAAGCAGGGGATCCACTCTCAACGATCATATGTAAAAGGTAGGAAGTTACATGACGATTTAATTAAAAAAAGCCGCAACTATGTGAGTGAGTGAATTTAAGGCCAGCAAAGGTTGGTTTTAAGATTTAAGAATCGTAGTGGCATACATGTGGTAAGGCTGGGGAGGCGCCATTCGGGCCAAAAAGTGGGTGAAAAATATGTGAAGGGAAATTAAGGGGTACATAGACAGTGAAGAATTAAACCTGAACAAGTTTTAATTGTGAAAACGGCCTGTTTTGAAGAAAATACCAAGCAAACCCACATTTTCCCGGGAAAAGGCATCCCCCGACATAAGCCTAGAAAGACAGGCTTACTCTTTTGATGTGTGGTAATGCTAGTGGTGATTGCAAAGTGAAGCCTTTATTGATGAATAACTCTGAAACTCCCAGAGCGTTCAGGCAAAACAATGCCCTCAAGGCTAATTTGTGTGTGTTGTGGAGGTCAAACAGTAAGGCATGGGTCACTAGGGACTTTCTATGACTGGTTACACCATGCATTTGCCCCCACTGTGAAAAATTACCTAATGGAAAATAAATTGGACCTTAAGTGCCTCCTGGTATTAGACAATGCTCTTGGTCATCCTTCAGACTTTGCAGAGTGACTTTATGGGGACATGAGCTTCATTAAGGTCAAGTTTTTGCCTCCTAATACCACTCCTCTCCTGCAGCCCATGGACCAGCAGGTCATTTCAAACTTCAAAAAACTCTACACAAAAGCTATGTTTCCAAAGTGCTTTGAAGTGACCTCTGACACTCGATTGACTCTAAGAGAGTTTTGGAAAGATCACTTTAGTATTCTCAGTTGTGTAAACCTTATAGGTAAGGCTTGGAAGGGAGTGACTAAGAGGACCTTGAACTCTGCTTGGAAGAAACTGTGGCCACAATGTGTAGAAGAAAGGGATTTTGAAGGGTTTGGGGCTAACCCTGAGAAGTGTATGCCAGTTGTGGAATCCATTGTGGCATTGGGGAAGTCCTTGGGGTTGGAGGTTAGTGGGGAGGATGTGGAAGAGTTGGTGAAGGAGGACAATGAAGAACTAACCACTGATGAGCTGCAAGATCATCTTCAACAGCAAGAGGCCAGACCTGAGTAAACTGCTTCAGAGGAGGGGAGAGAGAAATTTAGGAAGTTGCCTACTTCAAAGATTAAGGAAATGTGTGCAATGTGGGTTGAACTGCAAACCTTTATGGATGAAAATCACCCTGACACAGCTACTGCAAGCCGTGTTGGCAACCTGTACAATGACAATGTTATGGCCCATTTTAGGAAAGTCTTAAAGGAACAGGAGGTACAGAGCTCTATGGACAGATTTGTTGTGCAATAGAGGTCCAGTGACTCTCAAGCTGGTCCTAGTGGCATTAAAAGAAGAAGGGAAGTAACCCCGGAAAAGGACTTGCTACCTCAAGTCCTAATGGAAGGGGACTCCCCTTCTAAACAATAACAAATTCCACACTCTCCCCTCCTCCCATCCCATCAATCATCACCAGATCTTCAATAAAGGTAAGTGTCATGTATTTTTTCTTGGTAGAGTAGTAATTGTGCATGTCTTCTTCAGTTTGTGTGTATTAAAATTAATATTTCATGTGGTAAAATTTTTTTTTTCATACTTTGGGGTGTCAGGAATGGATTAATTCGATTTTCATTATTTCTTATGGGGAAAATTAATTTGGCTTACGATGAGCTCTCAGGAACGGATTAATATCATAAGGCAGGGGTCCACTGTATTTCAGTAGTATTTCTCACCCATTTTCCCACAGGGTTGGCACCAGAAACTTTCTTTGGGGCCATGATGGCTTATTTAGCAGTTACAAGCGCTAAAAACAATGGAATAATGCAAAATATATCGCATGTATGCATGAAACCGTCTGCCCTGGCTTGTAAAGAATAGCACACTAGCTGAAGGCAGGGCAGCTGAGGCGCTCAGGCTGGATGGCGGAAGGCAAATGCGTTCGGGATGAATGTCCTTACCTGAGTTTTTCACCATAGGTCAAGCCAATATTTTTACACAGAAATGCATTGTTAGGCGATTTTATCATTAGATGATGCCAATGTTGGTCGAGAGTCCACTGTACTTTGACTTTTTTGGGTTGTCCTAGGTAATCTACACACGTTATGTGTGATAACTCCTCAGAACCATGAGATTCATCTTCACTGACACTTCAGTCTGTGTTAGAACTATCACTTGGGAAGAGAAAAGTCCCAAGGCATATTAATGAATTAGCACTCCCAAAATGCACTGTGGCCTCTCCAATTTTTTTATACTGCACACACTGACCACACTGACCCATTCTCTCACATGTAGGTCTATCAGCTTTCTCTCGCTAGATTTGAAGCCGTTAGAATTTTGGCATAGTACTATGGCACCAACACTAGTTTGCAAGCTGTAGTACTACAGCACTAACAGTGAAAGGGTTAAAACCTACTCTGCGGTGTATTTTCATATGGTATTTATAGTTGTATTCTTGTTTTCTTGGCCTCATTTGATAGAATGGATGATGTATTAGAGAAATAGAGATGATTTTGAATGGTTTACAGAATGAAGGTTTACCTTGAAATTGAGCTCAAAGTAACGGAAATGTTAAATTTTTGCCGTTGTTCAAGCATAAACAAATCACTTCACGCATCCAATACACATCAAC
Organism: Cherax quadricarinatus; assembly: GCF_026875155.1. Taxonomy (NCBI): domain Eukaryota; kingdom Metazoa; phylum Arthropoda; class Malacostraca; order Decapoda; family Parastacidae; genus Cherax; species Cherax quadricarinatus. The sequence continues at coordinate 20,629,018 of NC_069408.1, read as the reverse complement.
TGGTGGGTCTGATATGCTTTCACAAATGCGCTGATATTATTTGTACAGTTTTTACAACAATGCATTTATCTGCGTAACAGTAAATTTTCTATTTTTTGTGTGAATAAAAATTCAAAATGGAAAGCAAGCGTAATATAAGACGGGCCTGGAGACATGACAGATGAACAGAGAAAATGTTATTTTAGTGCTAGGAATGTTTGCATTGTTAACCCGTAAACAGTCCAAACGTATATATACGTTTTTTCAACATTTGAAAGTATGTAAAAAAAGTAGATCTTCTGTTTGTTTTTCTACATTTGAAAATGTGTAAAAAAAACTTTGATCTACTTTTTTTTTTTGTTATATTTGAATTTTTTTTTTTTTTTTTTCAAAAAGTCAGCCGTCTCCCACCGAGGCAGGGCGACCCAAAAAAGAAAGAAAATCCAAAAAGAAAACACTTTCATCATCATTCAACACTTTCACCACACTCGCACATTATCACTGTTTTTGCAGAGGTGCTCAGAATACAACAGTTTAGAAGCATACACATATAAAGATACAAAAATATCCCTCCAAGTGCCAATATCCAAACCCCTCCCCCAAAGAAAGGATTGTACTCCCATTTCAGGACTCAAGCCCGACTACAGAAAATAACCGCTCCCTGAATCCTCACTAAACTTTACCCGCACACTCAACAGACGTTAGGTCCAAGTACCATTCTCTCCATTCACTCCTATCTAAACATGTCACGCAACGCTTGCTGAAGTCCAACCCCTTCTCACAAAACCTCCTTTACCCCCTCTCTCCAACCCTTTCGGGACGACCCCTACCCCCCTTCCTTCCCCTATAGATTTATATCTTTCCATGTCATTCAACTTTGATCCATTCTCTCTAAATGCCAAACCACCTCAACACCCCTCTGCCCTCTGACTAATACTTTATAACTCCACCCTTTTCCTAATTTCCACACGCCGAATTTTCTGCATAAATTTACACCACACATTGCCCTTAAACAGGCATCTCCACTGCCTCCAACCGTCTCCTTGCTGCTGCATTTACCACCCAAGCTTCACACCCATATAAGAGTGTTGGTACTACTATACTTCATACATTCCCTTCTTGCCTCCATAGATAACGTTTTTTACTCCACATATACCTCAACGCACCACCCCACCTTTTTTCCCCATCAATTCTATGATTAACCTCATCCTTCTTTAAATCCATCTGCCGACACGTCAACTCCCAAGTACAGTGGACCCCCGCATAGCGACCTTAATCCGTGCAAGAGGGCTGGCTGTTATGCGAATGTTCGCTATGGAATGAATTTTCCCCATAAGAAATAAGGGGAAAAAAAATTTAAATTTCCGTGCAAGACACCCAAAAGTATGAAAAAAAAAATTTTTACCACAAAAAAATTTAATTTTAGTACACACAACTGAAAAAGGCATGCACAATTACATGACACTTACTTTTTTTGAAGATCTGGTGATGATTGATGGATGGGAGGAGGGGAGAGAGAGTTTTAGTGTTTAGAAGGGGAATCCCCTTCCATTAAGACTTGAGGAGGCAAGTCCTTTTCTGGGGTTACTTCCCTTCTTCTTTAATGCCACTAGGACCCGCTTCAGAGTCACTGGACTTCTTTCGCACAACATATCTGTCCATGTGGCCTGTACCTTTTCGTTCCCTTTTTGATTTGTTACAGTGGTTCACAACATTGTCATTGTAACAGTCACCCCGCACGGCTTGCAATAGCTGTGTGAGGGGGATTTTTATCAAAAAAGGTTTGCAATTCAAGCCATTTTGCACACATTTCCTTAATCTTTGAAGTAGGCAATTCCTTCAATTTCCCCTCTCCCCTCCTTTGAACCAGTTTCCCCAGGTCTGGCCTCTTGCTCTTGAAGTTGATCTATCAGCTCATCAGTGGTTAGTTTTTTCATTGTCCTCCTCCACCAACTTTTCCACATCATCCCCACTAAAAATCCAACCCCAAGGACTTCCCCAATGCCACAATTGATTCCTCAACTGGTATACTCCTCTCAGGTTAGCCTCAAACCCTTCAAAATCCCTTTTGTCTACACATTCTGGCCACAGTTTCTTCCAAGCAGAGTTCAAGGGTTCTCTAGTCACTCCCTCCCAAGCCTTACCTATAAGGTTTACACAATTGAGGATAAATTTAAAATGATCCTTCCAAAACTCTTTTAGAGTCAATCGAGTTCTGTGGTCACTTCAAAGCACTTTTGAAACAAGCTTTTGTGTACAGTTTCTTTAAGTTGGAAATGACCTGCTGGTCCATGGGCCTGCAGGAGAGGAGTGTATTAGGAGGCAAAAACTTCACCTTAATGAAGCTCATGTCCCCATAAAGTCGCTCTGCCACGTCTGTAGGATGACCAGGGCATTGTCTAACACCAGGAGGCACTTAAGTTCTAATTTCTTTTTAGTTAGGTAATCTTTCACATTGGGGGCAAATGCATGGGGGTAACCAGTTATAGAAAAATTCCCTAGTGACCCATGCCTTACGTTTGCCCTCCACAGCACACACAAATTATCCTTGAGGACATTCTTTTGCCTGAACGCTCTGGGAGTTTCAGAGTGATACACTAATAAAGGCTTAACTTTGCAATCACCACTAGCATTGGCACACATCAAAAAGTAAGCCTGTCTTTCATAGGGTTATGTCCTGGGAGTGCCTTTTCCTCCTGAGTAATGTAGGTCCTGCTTGGCATTTTCTTCCAGAACAGGCCTGTTTCATCACAATTAAACACTTGTTCAGGTTTCAGTCCTTCAGTTTTTTATGTACTCCTTTAAATTTCCCGCACATATTTTTCAGCCCTTTTGTGGTCCGAACTGGCAGCCTCACCATGCCGTATCACCACTATGTATGCCACTACGCTTCTTAAATCTCTCAAACCACCTTTGCTGGCCTTAAATTCACTCACATCATCACTAGTTGCAGGGCCTTTTTAATTAAATCCTCATGCAACTTCCCAGCCTTTCACATATGATCGCTTTAGAGACGCTATCTCCTGCTAGCTGTTTTTCATTTTCCACACCAATAAGAGTCTCTCAACATCTTCCATCACTTGCGATCTTTGTTTCGAAAACACAGTTAAACCTTTGGCAAGAACAGCTTCCTGATTGCCGTTTTCTTGCCCCCAATAGAAGAGGGTGGTTGATTTGGGTTTCTTTTACAACCTGACCAGGTCGGTGATACGCACTCCACTTTCATACTTATCAATGATCTCTTTCTTCATTCTATAGGAATTCTAACCCTTATTGCTGTAGGTTGGAACTAGAAGCTTTCTTGGGGCCCATGGTCACTTATTTTCCAGAAACAGCACCGAAAACACTGTAATAATACGAAATATTCCGATTGTATGCTTGAATGTTACCACGGAGGCTGGCTGGTAAACAATGCCACCGGCGGAACATGTGAGGCTGGCTCAGGCCGCACATTGGACGCGTCTCGGACGAAGGCCGCTGAGCGGGTTTTTGGGCGCTATGCGGGGCAAAATTTTAGCGATCAAAGCGTCCACTATGCGGATTGTCCGCTATGCAAGGTGTCCGTTATGCGGGGGTCCACTGTATCTGAAAACATTCACTTCTTCCATACTCATCCTCCCCAATTTGATATCCAATTTTTCTTTATCTAAATCATTTGACACCCTCATCACCTTACTCTTTTCTATGTTCACTTTCAACTTTCTACCTTTACACACATTCCCAAACTCATCCACTAACCTTTGCAATTTTTCTTTAGAATCTCCCATAAGCACAGTATCATCAGCAAAAAGTAACTGTGTCAATTCCCATTTTGAATTTGATTCCCCAAAATTTAATTCCACCCCTCTCCCGTACACCCTAGCATTTACTTCCTTTACAACCCCATCTATAAATATATTAAACAACCATGGTGACATTACACATCCCTGTCTAAGACCTACTTTTACTGGGAAGTAGTCTCCCTCTCTTCTACACACCCTAACCTGAGCCTCACTATCCTCATAAAAACTCTTTACAGCATTTAATAACTTACCACCTATTCCATATACTTGCAACATCTGCCACATTGCTCCTCTATCCACTCTATCATATGCCTTTTCTAAATCCATAAATGCAATAAAAACTTCCCTACCTTTATCTAAATACTGTTCACATATATGCTTTAATGTGAACACTTGATCTACACATCCCCTACCCACTCTGAAACCTCCTTGCTCATCCACAATCCTACATTCTGTCTTACCTCTAATTCTTTCAATTATAACCCTACCGTACACTTTTCCTGGTATACTCAGTAAACTTATTCCTCTATAATTTTTACAGTCTCATTTGTCCCCTTTCCCTTTACATAAAGGGACTATACATGCTCTCTACCAATCCCTAGGTTCCTTCCCCTCTTTCATACATTATTAAACAAAAGTACCAACCACTCCAACACTATATCCCCCCCTGCTTTTAACATTTCTGTCATGATCCCATCAGTTCCAGCTGCTTTACCCCCTTTCATTTTACGTAATGCCTCACGTACCTCCCCCACACTTACATTCTGCTCTTCTTCACTCCTAAAAGATGATATACCTCCCTGACCAGTGCATGAAATTACTGCCTCTGTTTCTTCCTTAACATTTAAAAGTTCCTCAAAATATTCTCGCCATCTACCTAATACCTCCATCTCCCCATCTACTAACTCCCCTACTCTGTTTTTAACTGACAAATCCATACTTTCCCTAGGCTTTCTTAACTTGTTTAACTCCAAAATTTTTTCTTATTTTCATTAAAATTTCTTGACAGTGCCTCTCCCACTCTATCATCTGCTCTCCTTTTGATGTAAAAAAAAACTTAGTTCTACTTTTGTAACACTACACATGTGAATGGAGATCTGCTTGGACCGTTTACAGGTTAATTCTGGATCCTGTTTTGAAATTGGTCTTCCTTGAATTTTGTATGAAATTGGCCAAATTACCAATTTCTGTTGACTTTATTGGGTAGTTGAAATAGGTAAATGGGCAGTTTCTTGTACTCAGTCAATAGATCAAAAGGAGTTCTAGTGAAATAGTTATGAGTTTAGTCGACTGGAACAGTGGAATTTGTCGAAAATAGGGCTCAAAGCGGGTGAAATTGCTGATGCATAAATATCGGTGAGACCACTAACTTCGCGAGAGCATAATTCTGTAAGTTTTCCATCAAATTTTGTACTTTTCGTTTCATTACCATTGGGATAATTCTCTTATCATTTCATGGGAAGAAAATAATTTTTTTTTAATTCTTCGACACTGAGAGCAAGTTTGCTAGCAGGGGTCTCGACAGTGAAAGGGTTAACCCTTTCAGGGTCCACAGGCCCTCTCAGAGACTTGTTCTCAGGGTCCCCCAAATTTCAAAAAAAAAAATTATTTTGTCTTATGAAAAGATAGAGAATCTTTTCCCGATCATAATGACACCGAAAGTATGAAATTTGATGGAAAACTTACAGAATTATGCTCTCGCGAAGTTAGCGGTCTCGACGATGTTTACGCATCGGCGGTTTTGCCCACTTTGAGCCCTATTTTCGGCCAATTCCCATGTACTAGTCGACAAAAATCATAATTATTTTGCTAGAACTCCATTTTTTCTATCGAATGAGTACAAGAAACCACCAATTTACCGATTTCAACTATCCAATCCAGTGCTCAGAATTTAGCAATTTTTGCCAATTTCACACAAATTTCAAAAGATGCCAATTTCCAAATAGGGTCCAGAATAAACAAGAAAGACATTCCTGGCACTAAAATAACATTTCCTCTGTTCATTAGTCATGTCCCCATGCTCCTCTTACATTTCTTTTGCTTTCTACTTTTAATTTTTATTCTCACAAAAAAAAAATAAGATTTACTGTTATGCAGACTACTGCATTACTGTAGAAATGGTATAAATAATATCAGTGCACTTGTGAAAGAATATTAGACTCACCAGTTGACGTGTATTGGAAGCTTAGCATGATTTGTTTACTTTTGAACTTTGGTAAAAATTGAACATTTCTGCTACTTGGAGCTCAATTTCAAGGTACTTTTCATTGTAAAATCAGTCAAAATCATCTCAATTTCTGTAATATGTCTTCCATTCTATATGATGAGACCAGGAAAACTAGAATACAACAATAAATACCATACGAAAATACAGTGCAAAGTCACTGCTTTAATGCAAAAACACGGTCGATGTTTTTTTTTTCTCATTACGCACTGTGTGCTGCAGGATTTTTTTCATACTGCACACACTGACCACATAGACCCATTCTTTCATATGTAGGCCTACCAACTTTCTCTCACTAGATTTGAAGGCGCTAGAATTTATGCGTACTAATACGTCATGGACACTGGCGCGTAAGCCGTACTAGTATGGCCGAAACCCTGAAAGGGTTAAGGGTTATTTTTAGGTAACTGAAACAATGGAAACTGAACCCATGGATATGGGGGTTCTATTGTATGTAGCAAATTTCTGGTAAAAATAGGCTCACCACCTGTAAGTGAATTCACATGAAGTGAAACCTTATAAAGTTGGGGGAACTTCTACTGTACAGATATGTTTTAATTTTTTGTTTGGTTTTGCTTTATTTAGGATCTAAACCAAACATGTTAAATTGTGGAGTAATGAGACTAGGTAGTAATAGGTATTTTGAAACTAGTGTAACAATGCAACTAAAGTACATAGCACAAGGTGTGAAACAGAAACAGAATATCATTGGTTACATTGCACACAGTGTTATACCTTAGCTCTTTCGGTGGCCGTCACATAGAGCTACGTCATTGAGGCCAGGGTCTCATGTAGTTCTAAGTCATGAGTTCAGCTCACTTGGATAAGCTGTGAGCCATAAATTTTAGCCCAGATATGAGAGAATGGGTCCGCATGGTGAGTGTGCACGGTATAAAAAAAAAATCCTGCCCCACATGGTGCATGACAGAAAAAACAAAATTCTGATACATGTCGTTTTGTTTTAACCCTTTCAGGGTCCGTGTTTGTAGGAATCTAGGCTTTACGTTGAGGGTCCAAACCAAAGATCTACGCTATGAACTCAGCTCATCTCTTTAAGCTGTGTGTGGTAATTTTGGGCCTAGTTATGTAGAGAAATACATTTATGTGTGGTATGTGTGCCACCACATAAAACAATTCCTGCAGCCACAGTTGCTAATGAGAGGAAAACACTGTGACCGTAAAATTTCGATTAAAACAGCAACTATGCAGTTTTTTTTATATTTTTTTTTATATTTTGTATTTGCGATTTCTTAGTCCATTTGATAGAAGGGAAGATTTTTACGAAATAAGATGATTTTGATTGGTTTTAGTACTGGAAATGGCTTGAAACTGAGCCAAAGTAGTGGAAATTTAAATTTTTGCCGATCTCCAAAGAGTAAACAAATAACCTCCACTTTAAACCCCTTTTGACTGCGGGCCGTATATAAAATTTGCGGGGGCCCCGTGTTTGCCCTAATATACTCAAAAAATCAGGGGCTTCAAGTCGGGCGGGAAAAGAGTAGGCCCAAAAAGGAGAGAAGGGTCTGTGGGGTCATGTGCACCACATAAAAAAAATCCTGGAGCACCAGTGCATAATAAAAAAAAAAAAAACTCCACCTTTTTTTTTTTAATTAAAATCCACTTTGGGTCTATTTCTTGTATTTTGTTTGATTCTCGTTTTCTTGGTCCATTTGATAAAGGGAAAAACTATATTATGAATGGAGGTGATTTTGATTAATTTTACTATAAAAAGAACCGGAAATGGAGCACAAAGTACAGGAAATTTTTTGTTTTTTGCCGATTTCAAAATAAAAAAAGATGTCCTTGTCCAATAAATGTCCAAAAGCCATTTCTAATACGCAGTCATGAAGATTTGTTAAATTTTTACAATTATAAGTTTGCAGAGTCTGCATAACAGTAAATCTTCTTTTTTTTGTTAAAAAAAAATTTTTCAAAATAAAAAGAAAGAGTAATATCACGGGGACCTGGAGACTTTCGATGAAAAAGAAAATTTATTTTGGCCCAGGAATGCCCCTGTTTTTCATTCGGGCCTTTTTTTTTGAAATTGTCGTATTTTTAATTTTCGTGAAATTGGCCAAATTGCAAATTTCTCCCAATTTTAATTGGGAATTGAAATCAAAATGGGCATTTTTTTTGTCTCAACGATAGAAAAAATGGGTTTCTGAAAAATATTATGATTTTTGGTTACTGGAATAACGAATTACCAAAAAGGTCAAAGTGGGCAAATTTTGCCGATTTTTTAATACGATGCCGAAGTCGCTAACTTCGCGGAGCGAATTCCTCAGTTTTCATCAAATTTCGTTTTTTTTTTGGTGTCTTTACAATGGGGAAAAAATTCTTATCATTTCATAAAAAAAAAAATAATTTTTTTTTTTTTTTTTAAAAATTTTGCGACCCCGGGAGACACCTCGGGTTTTGGGGGGTTGCGACAGTAAAAGGGGTTAAATAATCCAGCTGGTGGTCTCATATACTTCAAATGTGGTTATTATTTATACAATTATTATAATTTCCCCTAACAGAAAAATCTTTTTTTTTTTGGTTTTGAAAAAAAAATTCTTTGGAATAAAAAATCAAAAGGGAATTCATTTGTAAAGCCTGAAAGTAACTAATGAACAGAGGAATTTAGTTTGTGCCGGGAAAATCCCCTGCATTGTTTTTCTGGCCCTATTTTGAAATTTGGATTTTTTTTGAACTTGTGTTAAATTGGCCAAATTACCAATTTCCACACTTTATTTTTGTAGTTAAACATTTGAGTTGGCGATTTCTTGTGCTCATCGAAAAATAAAAAGAAAAATATAGTGAAATAGCTAAGAATTGGGTTGACTGGAATAATGAATTGCCTAAAAGGGGATAAAAACGCAAAATCGCCAATGCATAAAATCGCTGACACATCAAAATTCGCGGGGGGAAAATTTCATAAATTTTCCATCAAATTTTACTTTTTTTTTATTACCTTCAGAAAAAATTCTCTACCTTTTTCAAAAGAAAAAATAACAAAATTGTTTTTTGACAATTCTTGGCCCCTGGTGCACATTTAAATTTGGCCTCTCGACCCTAAAGGTTAATTACAACTTTATTTTTTTTTCTAGGATGTTTTTTTTTTTGACTGTTTCTTGTATTATTTGAGGGAAATGGAAGACATCTACGAAATTGATTTGGTTTTTCGGGACAAATAGCTTTAAACGGGGTTAGATAGCAGCAATGTTTGTTTTTTGCCAATTTTCCTAAGGGGATGAGGCCCCATGCCCCCTTCTGTTTTTTGGGTTTTAATAGGTTATTAAATTTTTGGGAATCATTAACCATAACCAATCTTCCGGTTAATTTTTACCCAAAAACAGTAAATCTTTATTTTTATGTGTTTTTTGAATTCAAAATAAAGGCAATGTAATAATGAGAGGCTGGGATTTATTAATGAATAAAAAATATATTGTTTTAACCCAAAAATTCTACATTTTTATTTTGCATTCTTTTTTTTAAATCGTATTTGTAGAATTTTACGAAAAATTGGCCAAATACGACTTCTGTGCACTTTCAAAGTAGTTTTTAAATTTAAAAGGAATTTCTTGTCCTGGCCAGGCCGGGCTCCGGGAGTAGAAAAACTCTCGAACTCCAAGTATGGAATTAGCTTAAAACAGGACTAAAATTTGGGGTAAAATTAAAAATTCAAATTTTGCACCTGGACTGCAAATTTTGTGTTTGTGTAATTCCGTAAATTTTCCATCCAATTCATATTTTGGTCTCATTCCCTTCAGTTTAAAGGGTTTTTTAGCATTTAAAAATAATTTAAATTTTTTTAAAAGGGGAAACCCGGGAGCAATTTTAAACCCTTTTCGGGCCCGTCCCGTGATCAAACGCTTCACGTTGATGTCCAAAACCGTAGATCTATCCCAAAAAATTCTAGCCCCTTTAAATTTTACCAAAACGCTCTAGGCCTACATGTGGGGAAAAAGGGGTCTGTGTGGTGGGTAGCCCAAAACAAAAATCTAGGCGCCCCATAGCATTGGGGGAAGCCGGCTCATTTACCCTTGTTCACCTCCCTCGTCGCAAAGTCGCTCTCACCCCCCAAAAATTTTTGGGGCTTCCTCTTCCTATCTGATATTCTACACGAGGAAGTGGAAATGAAGACAATTCTAGGCTTTGTTCAGTTAGTGACCGAAAGAAGACCAGGATATCGAAAAAAGGCAGAAAACCCGACGATCCTCAACCTTTACCTCTGGGTGGGATCGTGACTCACGGGCGGTTGTTCCTCAACGCAAAAAGAAAGCAATATTTTCCCCCGGGGGCCAGGGCCCCTGACTTTTAGAATGGATGATATGACTGAATTTGTTTTTTTTTGCGTCGACAAACATTCGATAGTGATATGAGAATCATTTCACCTGGGGCTCGGTATGTTCACCACCATGCGCTGGGTAGGACCCTATCTGTGCCCAGGGGGTGGAGACATCCCCGGGAAAATCCCCCAGTACTCCCTGACATCCCTTCCCCCAAACCGTTTTTTGTTGATAGGAGGTTGGGGGCACACTTGGGGGAAACCACGGCAAAGGGTTGGGGAGGGGGGGTGGTTTGCACCCCACCCACCACCCCCGTAACCCACTTTTACTCCAATTTGGGCCCCAAAGCGGGAAAATGTCCCCACCCACCAAACCAAACCCCCCACCAACCCCTATGTTTTTCCACAAAACCAGTGGGTTTTCACAAAATCCCAAATTTTTTCCCAACCTCACCATTTATACCCCCAATAACCCTAATTGTCCCCTTGGGGGAACCCCGGGCCAAGCTAAATTTTTTGAAATTTTTGAACATTTTGGGGAAAATTTTTTTGTCAGGGAAATAATAAGATTTTTGGGAAAGGGAAAAACGTTCATATCAAAGGGTCAAGATAAAGGTGGAAAGAGACACCTGTTGAGAAATTATTTTGCTTTTTGCAACAATATGCTTTGCCCCGTTGTAAGCTAAAAAAAGCAACTTTTCCCCAAATGGCTAATTTTTAGGTTTTTATGAAATAACCGTAAAAATTTTTTTATTTTCTTTACGATTTCACTTCCCCCCGACAAAAACCCCTGACGAATACAGGGAAAAATTAAATTTTTTGTATCCAAAAAAAAGTCACATTCTTTTTTTTATTAAGAAATGGGGAAAGACGGGAGTCTTTGATTTTTTCAAGGAACTTCTTCAAGCGTAATTTTTCCGGGGAAAGAGGGAAACGCTTTGGGGAAAAAAACTGTTTTTACTCTGTGATGTGACAGTTGGGGCCTGGTGTGTTTATTTTTTGTATACACGGGGAAGTAAAAAAAATTGAAGATCCCCCCGTGGGGTTTTTTGGGTATCTCAGGTGACTTTATTGAGAAAAACAGATGGGGAAATTATCTTGGTAAGGGGCATACAATTATATACGATAACGTTACACAAGCCCAAATTTTCATGATTCATGCGAGTGAACAGGGACAGATGTTGTGGCACAGGCTTATAATCGTAAACATTTTTGCCCAGCTCCCAACGCAGGGGGCTTCGGGGATGACGTTGCAAGTGTTTTGCAATAATCATGGCATTACGGTGGCATGACAAACGGTTTTTTCATTTGTTTACAAACCTTTTCACTGTAATGAAATGCAAGGGCCGTGGCAAAGTTGATCGAGTGATAATTTATGTATTCGAAAAAACCATTTTACAGTAAAAATTTTATTATACACAAAAAATGCCTTTGGTTGACAAATTGACATGCAGATTGGTTTTGTTGACTGTGTTCTAAGAGTTACAAGTGGTCATAAAATTTCTTCCATCTCATGGACATTCAAAACTCAATGCATATAATATTACCAAATAAAAAACTGGCCCCGACCACCCCTATGGTGAATTTTGTTTGTCTGTTGTCAGCAAATCATAATAAGTACCATAAAAAACACCTGCTTACAACAAGGGCCTCAAATTTCTCGGATATACCCAAACGTTTAGGAGGGAAGGTGTCATTTTCTAAAACACTTCCTTCAAATCAGAAGAAATTTTCTCAAAGGAAAGCTCGGTGCCACAAAAAAAACGACGGCAACAAAGACGCAAAGACACTCGGTTTATGTGTGAGGAAGTAAGGTGCCTTGTGATGGTGCCTTTTTCAAGGGGTTCCCCCAAACTCCAGCAGTTTTTAAAACCCTGCCAGTATTTAAAAATGTAAAAATATGATAGAACATTAGTATTAACAAATTTGTGCATGTTTTTTGAAAAAACAACAGTGGGGAAACAATAATATGATAATAACTTTAGTCGGGTTTTGTGTTAAAAATTAATACAGTATTGGTCTCTCAGGCCCCCAAATTTGTTTTGTAGGATAAAAAAAATTGGGGAAAAAAAAGAAAAAATTTAAAAAAACCCCTAAAAATGTAATGCTCGTAGTGGAATTCCTCGATTTTGCCGCCACCAATCTTTTGGACAAACTTCTTGGCCGGGATCCGGGAAGTACTGACAGAATTTTTTTTTTGTCTTATTTCCTTTACAAAAATATGTCTTTTAATTCGTAAAAAAAAAATTTTTTTTTTTTTTTTCAAAATTTTTGGACACTGAGCACCACTTTAATTTTGGCCCTTGGGTCCTGAAGGGTTAAGGGGGATGTGTTGTGTAAATTTAAAACCAGAGAATTTTGAGCATGTATTTAAAATTGGGGGATTACCAAATATGATGCAGAGGGGGGAGGAGGGGCATTTAAGGGATAGAGAAAACAGGGGACTAGTAGGGGATAAAACCTAAGGTGAAGGGGCAGAGGGGTAGGGGGGGAGGTCCCAAAAAGGGTTGGGGGAGGGAATGAATAATTGGAAGAAAGGAGATTAAGATTTTATGATGACATGTTGTTGGAAAAGTGGGCAGTGCAACATTTTAAACCTTTGAGGGGCCCGTCCCGAGTTCTACGGTTTTTTAAGCCCGGGGCCAAGCCTTTGTTTACTCTATGACTCATTACTTTGATAATGTCGTGGTAATTTTGGGGCCTAAATAGAAAAATACATCCATGTGGTAAGTGTCACCACGTAAGACAAAAACCTGCGTACCAGGGGGAAAGAGAAAAAAAAAAAACTGCGCCGATTTTTTGGGTTTTTAAAAAAGGGGAAAAGTTTTTTTAGTGCCAGGGTTGCATTGTTTTTTTCGGGCCTTATTTTGAAATTGGGAATATTTTGAACTTAGTGTTAAATTGGCCAAATTACCAATTTCCGATCACTTTATTGGGCAGTTGAAACAGTTGACTGGGCGATTTCTTGTGCTCAGTCGATAAAATAGAAATAGTAGTGAAATAACCAAGAATTTGATCGACTGGAATAATGTAATTGGCCTAAAATGGGAGTTAAAGTCGGCAAAGTCGCTGATGCATAAATATCACTGTAACACAAAATTTGCAAGAGCATAATTTCATCGGTTTTCCATCAGATTTCATACTTTTTATTTTATTACCTTCAGAAAAAGATTCTCTACCATTTCATAAAAAAATTATTTTTTTTTTTTTAAATTCATGGACCCTGTGGACAAGTTTCAGCTCGGGGATCTGGACCCTGAAAGGGTTAAAAGAATTCATTGAAACTAGTTAACCAGACTCTAGTCTTGGAGGTGGGAAGGGCAGTGCCCCTACTCTAAACAAGATGTGAAGATGTTGGAATTCAGAGTGTCATCCAAACTGTTATGTCAGCCAGACAGCAATTAAATGAATAATGGTAAATATGCTTCCTCTATTTTTTGGGTCACACTACCTCAGTGGAACACAGCTGGTGTGTTAAAAAAAATGTTCATAATGAAAATGAAAGGTTTATGAATTTCCTCACTTCTGCTCCATCATTCTTCACTTCATCAGTTACTTTAACCCTTTGACTGCTGCAAGCCCCTTTCTGAAACTCATTCTATGTTGCAAAATTTTTGGGAAAAAAAAATTATTTTTTCTTATGAAATAATTGAGAATCTTTTCCGGATGGTAATGACACTAAAAGTACGAAATTTGGTCGAAAACTCACGGAATTACGCTCCCGCAAAGTTTGCTGTCTCGGCAACATATACGCATCGCCAATCTCGCCGACTTTGAGCCCTGTTTTTGGCCCATTCCATTGTTCCAGTTGACCAAACTCATAACTATTTCTTTAGAACTCCATTTTTTTCTATCAGTTGAGTACAAGAAACCACCCATTTACCAATTTGAACTACCCAGTAAAGTGGTCAGAAATTGGCAATTTGGCCAATTTCACGCAAATTAAAAAAGATGCCAATTTCAAAATAGAGTCCAGAATAAACAATGTAGACATTCTTGGCACTAAAATAACATATCCTCTGTTCATTAGTCACGTCTCTAGGCCCCTCTTATATTACTATTGCTTTCTATTTTGATTTTTTTATTCATACAAAAAATACAAAATTTGCTGTTATGCAGACTAATGCATTATTGTAAAAATTGTATAAATAGTATCAGTGCACTAGTGAAAGATTATTAGTCTCCCCAGTTGACGTGTATTGAACGTGTAGTGTGATTTGCTTACTCCTGAACATTGGTAAAAATCGAACATTTCCACTACTTTGAGCTCAATTTCAAGGTCGTTTTCATTGTGAAACTAATCAAAATCATCTCTATTTCTGTAATATGTTTTCCATTTTATCACGTGAGAATACAACGATAAATAGACCTACCATCCGACTTACGACTAAGATTGGTTCCGACCAACCGGTCGTAAGTCAAAATGGACGTAAGTCGAACCTTTGAAAATTGCCGATATACTGGGTAGGGCATAATGTCAAACTTTTCCTATATAAACTACCTACATAGTACTGTAATGTAATGTACAATCATTATTTCATTCTTTTTACCATAATTTACTTATATTGTTATATTTTAATTACACCTACCATCCGACTTACGACCTGCTCGACTTACGACCGTGTTTTTTATGCCAAATTTCTGGGAAATAAACAACTATTTGTGTTGTACACAGTGTTTATCCTAAACCTTACAGTATAAAATACAGTACTAACAGCATAAAAAGTAAAGTAAAACATGAAATACCAAAATAAAACAATAAAATAAAGTCATTACAAAAACGTTTTGTTGATATTCAGTAGTAAAGTTCGACTTATGACCATTTTGACTTACGACTGGTTTCTCGGAACCGAACTCGGTTGTAAGTCGGATGATAGGTGTATTTATGTACTGTATATAATGTATACATGGTAGTGAACTGTATTGTAAATTTTACATCGCATACAGTATCATATGTTACTGTTATCTTTATGTATTGTCGAGAGTGAATGGGAGAATACCACTGGTAGTGTCATCGTGCCAGAATGTAGTACTGTATAATCTATACCCTAAGTAAAGAGAAACAACTCTGGAACATGTGTAATATGTAGCTGGCTGGGTGGGTGGGTGGGTGGCCAGGTGGGTGGGTGGCCTGGTGGGTGGGTGGCCTGGTGGGTGGGTGGCCTGGTGGGTGGGTGGCCTGGTAGGTGGGTGGTGGCCTTTGACCAGGTGGGTGGTTGGCTGACTGAATGTGGCTGTCTCTGTGTGTGTGTGTATATATATATATATATATATATATATATATATATTATATATATATATATATATCTTTCTTTCAACACACCGGCTGTATCCCACCAAGGCGGGGTGGCCCAAAAGGAAAAACGAAAGTTTCTCCTTTTACATTTAGTAATATATACAGGAGAAGAGGTTACTAGCCCCTTGCTCCCGGCATTTTAGTCGCCTCTTACAACACGCATGGCTTACGGAGGAAGAATTCTGTTCCACTTCCCCATGGAGATAAGAGGAAATAAACAAGAATAAGAACTAGAAAGAAAATAGAAGAAAACCCAGAGGGGTGTGTATATATGTGCTTGTACATGTATGTGTAGTGTGACCTAAGTGTAAGTAGAAGTAGCAAGACGTACCTGAAATCTTGCATGTTCATGAGACAGAAAAAAGGACACCAGCAATCCTACCATCATGTAAAACAATTACAGGCTTTCGTTTTACACTCACTTGGCAGGACGGTAGTACCTCCCTGGGCGGTTGCTGTCTACCAACCTACTACCTAGGATATATATATATATATATATATATATATATATATATATTATATATATATATATATATATATATCACAGGTACAAGTAAGTGAAGTTATCATACATAGTATAAATCACCTAGGATAACCAAAAAAAATCCAGACAAAGTGCTATACAGTGGATCTGTGCTCCAGTGCCCTAAATTAATATTAATATTAATTATCATTATTATTATTATTATTATTATTATTACAATAATACATATGTGCTAATATTAATAATAATATTATTATTAAACTATAATAATCGTGTCCACTCATTACTTACCTTAAAATATCTGTAGTCTTAATGTAGAGTGAGAGGTGAGTAAATAAGATTAAATGAATAAACGAATGAGAGTGTAGAAGGTTGGCGAGTTATGTAAACAAACGTTGTTGTTGTTGCCAGCCCGGATACGAATGGTTTCTGTTCTCTCTGTCAAGCCGACCAGAAAAACATCTCATATTTGTTAATTTATATGTTATGTAGCATGTTTATTATATAATTTTGAAAAAGAAATCATAAATGGATTAAGCAAAATGTCTATATCAACGTTTTATACACATTTAATGCACCTCAGTGATTATTATTGTGTTATTATCATTATTAATATGGCATCATCAAGACCAATTACACTCAATGAGTGGCTCTGAGACAGACAAGCAGACAGAAAGACAGACGCAGGTAGACAGAAAGACAGACATACACAGGTAGACAGAAAGACACACAGGTAGACGGAGACAGACACACAGGTAGATAGAAAGACAGACACACAGGTAGACAGAAAGACACACACAGGTAGACAGAAAGACACACAGGTAGACATAAAGACAGACACACAAGTAGAGAGACACACAGGTAGACAGAAAGACACACACAGGTATACAAAGACAGACACACAGGTAGACAGAAAGACACACAGGTAGACAGACAGATAAACAGACACACAGAGATACACAGATATACAGGCAGACAGATACAGACAGGTTTATGTGCAACAGTGAAAACAAATAGAGAGTTTGAGAGTAAGAGCCTTTCTTGCCACAATCTCCAGTGCAAGATTCAGACTTCATCTTAGGGGCCATGGTGAAATTTACTGTCCAGTTAGTACAGTTAATACAGTATGATGCTGCTGATAGGGCAGGGTTACTCAAACTGATGCTGCCTGCATGACGCATTACCGCCGCGAGTATTGTCAAATATTGTACAGTGGTGTGCATCAGCCAGCCCAGCCCAGCTGCCAGATGCACGGTCGTAAGTCTAGTGGACGTATGTCGAGCAGGTCGTAAGTCGGATTGTAGGTGTACTATACGAAAATGCACCTCAAAGTCGGCGTTTTAATCCAAAAAAAACGGTCAGTTTTTTTTCTCATTATGCACTGCGTGCTGCAGGATTTTTTTTATGTGGTGCACACTGACCACACAGGCCCATTCTCTCACATGTGGGCCTACCAGCTTTCTCCTGCTTGATTTGAAGCTGCTAGAGTTTACGTTTATTAGTAGGTTTGAAACAGTGGCGCGTAAGACGTATACATACGACCAAAACTGTCAAAGGGTTAATCATTCTTCACCTGTTGAATTTAGCTCTTGAGTTATTCAGTCTTTGCTTATGCTCTTTAATGGGAAGATTTGCCAAGCCTTGTTTGTAACTCCAAGACCGCGTGTTTCTAGTCCATATTCGGGTGTTTGTCATAACAAAAGACGTGGCTACTATATCATATATACAGCCTCTCCTCACTTAGCGCTGTACCCGTTTACTGACACCTTTGGCTTACGATGGGCTCCCTGACTAGTACAGTAGGGCCCCAGTTTTACGGTGGGTTAGGTTCCAGGCTGTCGCTGGAAAGCAGACATCGCCGGAAGGCAGAAAGCCATTTTTTCCATTTATAAATGCATATAAATGCCAGACAACAAATTTACACTAAATTATATTAAGTTAGTAATAGAACTAGGCATTAAAAACACACAAAGTAAAATGCATTTATTACTTATCTTAAAGTATTTGTAATCTTAATGTAGGGAGAGAGGTGAGTAGTATTTATTTGTAGGAAGTCAGGTGCAGGTAGCCCAGGTGTAGGTAGCACTGGCTTCCCATCTCATACTTAATATACGATATTTACAACATCCCAGAGAGGTAAAATACACATATAGTACACTCACTATTTACCTTAAAATATGTGTAGTCTTAATATAGGAAGAGAGGTGAGTAGTATTTATTTGTAGGAAGTCAGTGTAGGTAGCCGGTAGGTGTAGCCCGCCTGGGTTACACCTACCGGCTACCTACACTGTGGCCCAGAGCCATATTATTAGCAGCAACATACCTTGTTCACTGAATTTAATCATTTCTAACAACTACCTTTAGATGCCATCATAAACGAAGGGAGAAGTAATGAATAATTCATGCCAAAAATTGTAAACAAAAGCGGAGTGGGGGAGTGACTGGGCCAAACGCAGATTCATATACGTTTTCTCTGATGGCTGAGCAGAGAAAATATAATGTTATCCCTCCGCCTGGCTACCACACAGCTCCACAAGTATTATTATCAGAGCACATATAAAATATGCAATAAATGCCAGACAAGTTTCCACTAACTTACATTAAGTTAGCAATAGAAATAGGCATTAAAAACACAATAAAAGGTAAGATACACACAGAATACACTTATTACTTACCTTAAAATATTAATATTAATGTGTGAGAGGTGAGTGGCAGGGTGTTTATTGAATAAAATCAGAATGGCACACCATCATCCTCTAACTTGACACTTAAAGCAAGAGGCTTATGACTCCTCTTTTTATCACAGCTAAGCTAAGACGCCATCGTCAATGAGAGCCAACTAGTTAATGAAAGATTAAACAAGAGAGAGAAAGAGATACAGAGTTCAGACAATGTAAGAACACAAACTGAACAAGTAGTGGGCGATCACTTGGTCAGGCGAAATAAATGCTATTAATATGTGTCTACTTTTAGTTCATTCACGTACGTTTGTAAAACATTTACCTCATTTTTTTTAATATAATAATTACCTCACAATACAAATACTCTTACATTGTGTACAAGTTGTACAAGTTAGTACAGAATAAACAAACAGCAATGCACCATTTTTAGAGTGAATGAAGATATTATTATTATTATCATAATAAAAAGCACTAAACCCACAAGGGTTGTGAATTGTTATATATAGAGTGAAGGCATACGAAAGAAGTATTTTTCTACAGTTATCCCCCAGTTTGTCTAGAGAAAACACAATTCTTCCGACACTATACACAGCCGCTTTGTAAACAAATCTCATATTTACGTCAATTTTTATTCTGTGAGTGTATGTATCATGTTTATATGCTATGTAACGGGTTTCATATATAATTTTGAGGAAAATATCATAGATGGATTATTGAAAATGCCTATATTAATGTAAAATTAGACATTTAATGTGCCCAAGAGTGATTATTATTACGTAGTATTGGCATCATGAGTAGAGAGAGACTTAGCGATTTTAATGTGTACCTGCACACCAGCACAGTGTGTAAATATATTTAGGTACAGGTACACATAAGTATAATTATCAGAGTACACATACAATATGCAGTAACTTTAAAACACTTGAAATTTTAGAAAGTTTCCTGACATAATAGATGTGGTCACGGAGAATGTAAACAAACCGGGTGGGGCACGCCATATTTGAAAGACCACTTGCCATATAGCAAATTTTGGTCATAATTTGACATCGCCATATTAGCGGAATGCCTTAAGGCAAAACGCCGTAAAGCGGGGCCCTACTGTATTTATACCTAAATAATGTATATTAGTGCTGATTTCCTCTATTCTGTTTATTTCACTATACAGTACACTACTGAGTAAACATTTAAAAATATACCAGAAATGTTATAAATGGTGCAAAGGTGATGCTAAAACAATATCAGAGATGGTTGACACAAACCCACTACCAATATAGTATGGTCCTCACTTAGCGACGAATTTGTTTAAAACCCTTTGACTGTTTCAGCCATATATATACGTCTTACAACCCAGTGTTTCCCACGTATTAATACGTGTAAATTCTAGCAGCTTCAAATCAAGTGGGAGAAAGTTGGCAGGCCCATATGTGAGAGAATGGGTCTCCATGGTCAGTGTGCGCACTATAAAAAAAATTGGGTAGCCAGTGGTGCATTGTGGGAATACTATTTCCGTAGTCCTTGTTCAGCATGCCTAGCGGTAAGAAATATCTGATCCCTGCGAATCTAGGCCTCTTCTCTTCCCAAGTGACAGATGTAACACAGATTGAAGTGTCAGTGAAGATGGAGTTTGTGACTGAAAGCAATGCCCAGGATACCAGAAGAAAGAAAAAATGAAAGAGAAAAAAAAGAAAGAGAAAGAATGAGAAAGAAGAAGAAAGAAGGAGAAAGAAAGTTAGGTAGGAAGGATGGTGGGGAAGCAAGTAAGGGACCCCATTGTGTTGACAGGTGGTAGGGGGAGTGAGTAATGATATAATATGTCATTTTGACAGCTGCCAGACCCTGACTCAGCACATTTAGAAGTCCACACACACACACACAACACACACACACACACACACACACACACACACACACACACCACACACACACACACACACACACACACACACACACACGAACACAAATTATTATAGAAACTATTATAGAAACCAGAAGGAAGGAAGGAAAGAATGAAGAAAGAAAGAAAGGTAGGTAGGAAGGAATGATGACACAGGACCATTTACTTTGGATAACTACCTAACACAACTGTCTGCTACTAAATTGAAGGAAACTGCTCAGATGAGATGTTTTGTCTGCACATACAAAAATAACACCCACAAAAGTGCAGAGACACTCATTTTATGTGTGAGGAGTGTAAAACACCATTGTGTATAAAACCATGTTTCAAAGAGTTCCACAAGCTGCAGAACTTCTAGGAACATATCCAGTGACTGTACATTTGTATGTATATATATTATAGAACAATAGTAATATAAAAAATTTTTTGTACTGTGTGTTTGTGTAAACAAGTTTTGTAAACAATATATTGATAATTATGTTTGTGCGCTTATTGTGTTGTATACAACAAGTGTATATATGTACATTGCACCTTACTTTGGACTCAGGGGGCCACATAAGTTACCTGAAAAAATAAAGTAGTGGAAAAAGCAAGAAACCTTTAAATGGGAGAAAAAAAAAATGTTTACCGGGTGAGCAGCATTTGCCGCTGTTGCCATATGCACTTCATTTTCTGCCAACTTTATGCCTCTATATTTCAGTAAGTAATGATCCCCAAAATTTTTTTAGGCTTAAAACACTCAGCAAAATAATCTTAACATTTTGGTAAGAAAAATCATTTTTTTATTTTTCGAATATTTTTCGACATAGAATGAGTTTCAGAAATGGGCTTGCGACAGTCAAAGGGTTAGCGTCGTGGTCTTAGGAACGGAACTCCGTCATTAAATGAGGAGAGGCTGTAACTGATGTAATGGCTGATGCATAAAGAATAATGAATTAAATCATCAATTCTTCTTGGATGGAACAATAGTCATGCAGTGCTGTATGTATTATGAAATATTTTTTTCATGTGCTTGCTCTTTGTAAGCAGTAGTGCAGAATTTAGATTAAACAAAAGAATTTAACACTTTCAGTGTCTGAAGCCTCAAAATTAAAAGTGAATAAACCTTGTAAAAACCCCAAAAACAAACCAGGAGGTGTAAGGGACCGTACTTATCCTTAGGACAATCATCAAAAACTGAATATATCTGTTAATATCAGCCCAGTTTCAAGCTACTTCCATTTTGGAAACCAGTCAAACTTATCTCTGCTTTAGTAGCATGGCTTCCATTTTGTTCAATAATGAAAAGAAACAGCCAGTAAAAACCATCCTCGAAAACACCTCAGAGTTGTTATTTTAAACCAAACACACAGTCAGAGGTTTGCTTTTCGCATCATGCACTATGTGGGGTATGATTTTTTTATACTGTGCATGCTCACTGCACAGACTCATGCTCTCATGTCTAAGCCCAAATTTAATACTTACAGCTTATCTGAGAGAGTTGATCTCAGAACTTTGACCCACATAAGCAACCCTGGTATCAATAATGTAGATATATGTGAGACAGTGAAAGGGTTAATGTTTCCAAAACTCTAATTTCTCTCTTTTTCTGGGGCATTCTTTCATATGAATGTCAACAGATTAGTGGAATGCACAGTATAAAGAGCAAAAAAAACAAAACAAAAAAATCAAAATGTATATAATTGTTTCAAAATTAGGTAACATTTATAAAAGTAACATATTTTGAGAAGCCCCCTGGTTATGCAGAACATTTTGGGCAGACTAAAACTAAAACTTAAAACTACAGGTCGGCCATCACTAATCTGGCATCATTGGGACCTGTAGAGTGCCGGATTAGTGAGTTTGCCAGATTACAGAGTAGTTAGGCTAGAATACACTTAATTAACCTATCAAGAGAGAGATTTTCTGCTACATTTTCATCATTTGCATCACTACTTTCTCCTCCACTGGCTTGCTGCTGTGGATTTACAACCATCTGCACAATTTCTGAGTCAGTATAATGATGAAATTTGAAATTATGCTAGCCAAAATTATTGCCGGATTACTGATGGAACCGTATAACTGATTGCCAGATTAGTGATGGCTGACCTGTACCTGACATGATAGTATAGTTGAAATTAAGGTACAGTGGTACCTCGAGTTTCGAACAACTCCCAACTCGAACAGCTATGTACGTGTATTTTTGCAAGTGTATTTTTGGGGGTCTGAAACAGACTAATCTAAGTTACATTATTTCTTATTGGAACAAATTCATTGGGTATTGCTACTCAAACAGCCTTCTGGAACGAATTAAGTTCGTAACTCTAGGTACCAGATTTTTCTGAAACTTCCAGTAAAGACATTATTAGATTTTTGTTTAGGAATTAGATGAGCGAGATGAAGGAATGCTAACTTTAATATAGCTAAGTTTCCTGAAGATATAGTTATTAAATATAATGCTTATTTTAAGAAACAAAACTTTATATTAGAGCAGCAATATTTATATGAAATTACGTATATTGATAATTTCAGTTACAGTATTTATTGGGGGCAGAAATATAGCAGTGGCATCAGGACATGAATTGTAAATATTATTTTTTCTCGGTTAGTTTTTTATGAAGTGTATTCATACCTTCTGTGAGACCACACATGTTTGGTCCAGATCTAGAACTTTATTATAATACATTTTCTTAAGCCTGAATTATAAATATTTTTCCCCACTCATCTACCCCATCCTGTACCCTCCCCTTCTCTTCCCCCTCCCTACCTCCTGCTGATCCCTCCTTTCTTTTCCCTTCTGCCTTGTTTCCTCTTCTGTCCCTTCCCTCCTTCTCATTGCATAAATATTTTCAGTGTTAGATTGGATTGTAAATAAATGGTATAAAATACCGACACAGTGGAAACATAAACACATATGCAGTTTAATGTGATCCTTTATTGACAACGTCTATGTTCTTATGTGGGATAGCGATGAAGAAGTTTCTTGGCAAGTGGTTCAGCTATGTTATAGAAGCCATTGTTCTGGTTGAAATTGTTGGTTATAGAGATAAGCGATGATTCCAGGATTCTTCGGTATTGAGTGTTGTCTTCTGTGGCGATAAGTCTTGAGTTTCTGTAGTTAATTAAATGGTTGTGTGAATTGCGATGTTGTACACAGGCATTCCTTGTATCATCAGTCCTGCTTGTGTATTGGTGTTCTGAAATACGTATTTGGAGGTCTCTTGATGTTTCGCCCACGTATAATTTGTTGCAGTCATTACAAGGGATTATGTATACCCCTGCAGAGGATGGAAGCTTGTCCGGTCTACTACTAGTGATGTCCTTGATGGTCGTGGTTGTGGAGGTAGATACTTGGAATGAGGTATTGGAAAAGATGTTGGAAACATGTTTGGCAATGGAGTTGGTGGGGAGGACTATGTATCTCTTCTCGGCAGTGTCTTCTCTGGGTGTGTTGAAGATGTTTAATGCCCGCCATCTGCAGTCTCTGATGAAGTGACGAGGATAGTGGAGTTTAGAAAATACTTGTTCAGTTATAGTGCATTCTTCCTCAAGGAACTCATTGCTGCAGATTCTGAGTGCGCGCAGGAAGAAGCCTATAATTACACCACGTTTAGTTTTGGTGTCATGGTGAGAGTAGAAGTGGAGAAGATAGTTTTGGTTGGTTGGTTTTCGAAAGACTTTAAAACGAAGTTCATGGTCAGCTTTGCAGAGAAGAACATCAAGGAAAGGAAGAGTGTTGTCGACTTCTTCTTCAAGTGTGAACTGGATTGAGGGCTCGACCTGGTTGAGCTTGTCTTGGAGAGCTTGAACGTTGAAGCGCCTGGGAGTTATGAGGAGAAAGTCGTCAACATAATGGAGCCAGGTGAAAGTCGAAGGAATAATGGTGGAGAAACGCTCGGCTTCCAGATGTTCCATGTATAAGTTCCATGTGTAAGTTCTCCACCTGACCTCAACATTCTGAACCTGACTATAAACACTCACGTACCTTCCACCCCAGGTAGATCTGTTTGTGACTTGAAAAAGCCCACTGTGTGGGTGAAACGTTGTCAATAAAGGATCACATTAAACTGCATATGTATTTATGTTTCCGTTAGATTGGATTGTGTTTTAGTTACTGACCCCTTTATGGGTGCTGTTATACAACTCCTTTGCCTTTCCAGGGCAATAGGGTACAGGTGCTAGATTTTTTGAGTGTATTTAGCTAAATCTCCTGTGCCTCTTAGAGGTGTTGATCTCCAGCTTCTACACCTCTTTGGAAGGTTAACCTATACTTCCTTAGTCTCTTAATGTAACTGAGCTGCAGCTCCTCTGCCCTATGCAGTAACTGCAACACATCTAGTTCTGTATATGTATTGTTAATTAGCTTGTATGATTCATACCGAAATGTGCAAAGGTTATGATAAGAGCATTTTGAAAATAAAATAAAGCTTATTTAAATTGCTAAAACAATATATTTTTCATGGGCACCCTCATCAGATGTATTTTATAGGTTAGTAAACAGTCCAAATGGATTGTCTGTTGCTGATTGCCTATACGACACTGTATGTTGGTTTTTTGTTATTTGTTATGAATTATTTGCTAATTGTAAAGTTCTCCCACCACATCTCTATCTAAATAACTATAAATAATGACTATATCCCTGTTTGTAAAGTTATTGCTAAGGTAATGGAGCCCTATAAATGTTCTCACACATTATAAATTAATGCAGTAAGAGCACAGTAAACAGGTGACATCACAATATGCATAACAATCACTGTGAAAAAATAATGAAATTTCAAGCACTTCTGTGATTTCTCACTTTGTCAAAGACTGGTAATAATGTGAGAAATCACAAAAGCGCTTGGAATTTCACTATTTTTTTCACAGTGATTGTTTTGTGTGTTATAAATTAATTAAGTTATGTTCCTGGTGGAGTACTTCACTACAGATACTGCAGATTTTATAATGTCCTCTAAAGTGGTTTATAATGTAATACAGTGGAACCTTGACTTATGAGTGTCCCAAAGTACGAGTTTTTTGAGATACGAGCCATCGCTCGGGTGATTTTTTGCTCTGAGTTACGAGCCAATATCCAAGTTACGAGCCAGCTTCCCCTGCTTCCCCCTCAACCCAAATCCTGCACACCTTGCTTGTTTATCTATGATTTCATACTTTAATTCCATGGAAATCATCCGCTTTTTCTTCTCAGCACTGTCCTTTACACTTACTTTCTTAGGACCCATGCATAGAAAAATGAAATTTGGCAAAAATGACTGTAAAAAATGTAAGCAAAGCACGAGAGAAATACTCCCACACAAAGGTAAACAGTGCACTGAGTTGGTGGCATTCTGAAGCTCTCATTATTATTATTATTATTATTATTATTATTATTATTATTATTATTATTATTATTATTATTATTACATATTATTATTATTATTATTATTATTATTATTACATATTATTATTATTATTATTATTATAACAATAATAATATTACAATAATAATAATGAGTAAGGGAATATAGAGGCCTGAGCTTGCTACCATCTGCAGCTCATAAGGCTGCCATCCCCACGAGCCCCTTCGAGGCGGGGTAGATGGCAGACCAGAGGCCTAGCTTCTCCCTACGAGCCCCGTGAGGGCGGAGAATGTGGCTAGGCCTGGGGACACTTGGTCCCAAAGATGAGGAGGTACTTGTCCCTCCTCCCATGGGAGACTTAAGTCTCGAGACACTCCCCAGATAGGGAGCCAAGGCCGGGTCACCACTACTTGGAAAAGACCCGGGCCGGGAGAATACCGGCGAATAAAAAAAAAAAAATAATAATAATGATAATAAATTGATAATAATAATGATAATAATTCAAATTCAAATTTATTTATTTCTTTACAAGTAGTACATTGAGGTTATGTATTTACACTAATGAATTGCAGTGCAAAGAGAGCCTCTATTATGCCTAGGCATTATGGGGTGACTTAATTTAATGGCTTACTGACACTAGAGAAATTTATCATAGTTGTACAATAGTTCTGTTTATTATAAATGAATCTAATTTATATAAACCAAAGGATATATTCATATTTTCAAAAATGCTTTTTATGAAACATGATTCAATTATATTCCTGTCAACATAATAATAATAATAATACTTATAATAATAATAATAATAATAATACGTAAAAATTCAGAATTCTGCCACTAGTTGGCACAGCTGATGGCAAAGCATCCGGTAAGGAGTCCACATGTTTACATCTCCATGGGAGCTGTTCTGTTGTGCTTGCTTGCATTTTTTACAGTCATTTGGCCAAATTTCTTTTTTCTAACTATGGGTCCTAAGAAAATAAGTACAAAAGACAGTGCTGAGAAGAAAAAGAGGATGATTTCCATGGAATTAAAGAAAATTGTATCAGTTAAGTTCAGTGATAAAGTGTAGCATTAAGAGTGTAGCAAGTTAGTTAAGCGATTAAATGATAGAAAAAGGACGAAATGCGGCTGCCGCCACCGCTTCCACCTCCATCATCACTCATCATATTATGGCCTATTTTATTTATCATGTTTCTCTGTTAATCATATTGTTTATTTACCATGTTTCTCTGTTAATTATATTGTTTATTTATCATGTTTCTTTGTTAATTTATTGTTTATTGTGTCATATTAGATGAATTGTGATAGATAAATAAGCCATAGAATTGCTATTAGCATTATATTAACCCTTTCAAGGTTTCCGACTTACTAGTACGGCTTACAGACCAGGGTTTTTGACGTACTAGTACGCCTAAATTCTAGCGCCCTCAAATCTAGTGAGAGAAAGCTGGTAGGCCTACATAGGAAAGAATGGGTCTATGTGGTCAGTGTACGCAGTATAACAAAAATCCTGCAGCACACAGTGCGTAATGAGAGAAAAAAACTTTGACAGTGTTTTTGGTTTAAAACAGCGACTTTGCACTGTATTTTCGTATGGTATTTATGATGGTATTCTAATTTTCCTGGTCTCATTTTATAGAATGGAAGACATGTTACAGAAATTGAAATAATTTTGATTGGTTTTACAATGAAAAGTACAGTGGAGCTTCTACTTGCGAGCGTGTCCACGTGCGAGTTTTTCCAAATACGAGCAGTCAATGGGTCGATTTTTTTCTTCCATACGCGAGCAAAATTTCTACAAGCGAGCAGACCTCGAGACAGGTTCCTTGACACTGGTGAGAGGCTCTTGCTCTTGATCTCGGGAATTGTATCTCATTTGTTTGTTGGACTATCTTATTGAAACTTGGGCAATGTATGATGGAAAGATGCTTCTTAACATACACCAAAAATGAAAGAAATCTAAGCATAAATAATGGAGTTCACTTCTCAGCAATTAGCCACCCCTTAGTGGTAATTTCGAATGGCTTTTATGCTTGTATTCTCGTTTTTTGGGTCTCATTTGATAGAATGGAAGATATATTACAGAAATAGATATGATTTTGATTGCTTTCATGACGAAAAGTGCCTTGAAATTGAGCTCAACCTAGGAGAAATGGTCCATTGCTTGGCTGTTTCATAGTAAACCATTCCAATATGCAGTCGTGAATGAGTTGACATATTTGTACAATTATTGCAATAAGGAATAACAGTAAATCTTATATCTTTTGTGTGAATAAAAATTACAAATAATTTATATAATAATAATAATAATAACAATAATAATAATAATAATATGTATAGTAATAATATGAATAATATCAGTATGTAAAATAATAATATTAATATAATATGTGTAATAATAATACATATATAATAATAATGTACTACATATAATAATTATAATAATAGACGGCTTCAAAAGGCCATCACTAGATGGCAGTGTTTACCACAACAAAGAGGGAGCGGTTGTGGCCGCCTCCACCTGTTACATAACGACATATTTTATTCATTCTAGAGTATATATCAAGTTTCTATGTTATTTATATTGTCTGTTATGTCATATTAGATGAACTGTGATATATAAATAACCCGTATAGATGATATTAGCAAAATTATTCATGAAGAATTTTGCACGGTCTCCAGACAAACTCTCGTCCACCGCCGACACCGCCCATACCACTACATGAATGACATATTTTATTCATTCTAGAGTATATATCTTGTTTCTATGTTATTCATATTGTTTATTATGTCATATTAGATGAAGTGAGATTGATAAACAAGCCGTAGAGTTGATATTAGCGAAATTAGTGAAGTACAGAATTCCACTGGAACGGATTAATTGCATTTCAATTAATTTAAATGAGGAAAATTGATTCTGCAAACGAGCAAATTCAGTTGCGAGCAAGGTCATGGAACTGATTAAACTCACAAGTAGAGGTTCCACTGTACCTTGAAATTGAGCTCAAAGGAGCAGAAATCTTCGATTTTTGCCAAAGTTCAAAAGT
>NC_069408.1:20572540-20590040 GCF_026875155.1 Cherax quadricarinatus | reverse complement strand
CCCCACCCTGGACACCCCCAGTTCCTCCTCACCCCCCTACCCACCAGTCCCCCTCACCTCCCCGCCCCCACCAGTCCCCCCCTCACCTCCCCGACCCACCAGTTCCTCCCTCACCCCCATGCCACACCAGTCCCCCCTCAATCCCTGGCCCCACCCGTCCTTCCCCCACCTCCCTGCCACACCCCGTCCTCCCCCCCTTTCCCGCCACACCAGGGCCTCCCTCACCTCCCTGCCCCCACCAGTCCCCCCTCACCTCCCTACCAAAACCGTCCTCCCCCACTCCCTGCCAAAACCAAATCCTTCCCCCCACCCCCCTTTCCACACCAGTCCCCCCTCCCTCCCTACCCCCACCGTCCTCCCCACCTCCCCGCCACCCAGTCCCTTTCCCCACCCCTGCCCCCCAAATCCCCCTCACCTCCCCGAAAACCCGTCCTCCCACACCCCCCTACCAAAACCAGTCCTCCCTCACCTCCCTTTCCACACCAGTCCTCCCTCACCCCCTTTCCCACCCGTCCTCCCCCAAACCCCCCTGTGACCCAGTCCCCCCTAAACCCCCCTTCCACACCAGTCCTCCCCCTTTACCTCCCTTCCCCAAAACCCGTCCCCCCCTCAAACCCCCCTGACACCTTCCTTCCCCCCCCCTCCCTGCCACACCAGTCCTCCCCCACCTCCCCTTACCCACCCCGTTTCCCCTCACCTCCCTACCACACCCGTCCTCCCTCACCTTCCCCCGCCACACCAGTCCTCCCTCACCACCCTTTCCACACCCGTCCCTCCCTCACTCCCTTTCCAAACCAGTCCTCCCTCACCCCCCTGCCACAAACCCGTCCCCCTCAAAATCCCCAACCAAAACCCGTCCCCCTCTCCTCCCTGCCACACCCGTCCTCCCTCAAACCCCCCTTACCCCCACCAGGGTTTTCCCCACCTCCCACCACACCGTCCTCCCTCACCAAAACCCGCCAAAACCCCGTAATTTCCCCACCACCCTGCCCACACCAGGTAAACCTTCACCAAACCCCCCTTTCACCGTTTAACCCCTCACCTCCCTGCCACACCAGTTCCTCCTCCCTCCCCCGCCCACAAGTTTCCCCTCACCACCCTACCACACCAGTCCCCTTTACCTCCTCCCCAAACCAAATCCTTTCCCTCACCTTTCCCTGCCACACCCGTCCTCCCCCCCTCCCTGCCACACCAGTCCCCCTCACCACCCTGCCCCCACCAGTCCTCCCTCACCTCCCCGCCCCACCCAGTTTTCCCCCACCACCCCCGTGACACCAGTCCCCCCTCACCTCCCTGCCACACCAGTCCTCCCTCACCCCACCCCGTGAAAAACCCCGTCCTCCTCAAAACCCCCCTGCCAAAACCAGTCCTCCCACCCTCCCTGTGAACCGTCCTCCCTAAACCTTTCCCTGCCACAACCCGGGCCCCCCTCCAACCCCCCTGTGGGCACCAGTCTCCTCCCTCCCTTTCCACCCAGTCCTCCCCACCCCCCCTGTGCACCAGTCCCCCCTCAAATCCCCCGCCCACCCCCCAGTCCTCCCCACCTCCCTGTGCCCCCAGTTCCCTCACCACCCCCCCCACACCCGGGCCCCCCTCACCCCCCCTGCCACAAAAAAAAGTATCCTCACCCCTGCCCCCCAGTCCTCCCTCAAAAACCCCGCCACACCAGTCCTCCCCCCACCCTGCCACCCAAATTTAACCCTCACCAACCCCGCTACACCAAGTCCTCCCCCCCCCCACCCTTTCCCCCCCGTCCCCCCTTTACCCCCCTGCCAACCAACCAGTCCTCCCTTCACCCCCCTTGGGCCCCCCGTCTTTCCCCCACAAAACCCCGCCACACCCGTCCTTCCCCCCACCAAATGCAAAACCCGTCCCTCCCTCACCACCCTGCGGAGACCCCGTCAAACCCTCACCACCCTGCTTCAACAATATTCCCCTCCCCCACCCTTTCCCCCACCCTCCTCTCTTTACCAAAACCCCGCCAACCAGTCCCCCCCTCATCTCCCCTTCCCCACCAGTTTTCCCTCAACCCTGCTTTTACCCAGGGGTCCAAAAACCCCCCCCTTGCCCCCACCAGGGGTTTTACCCCCTCACCAAACCCTTTCCACAACCCGTCATCCCTCACCACCCCGCCCACCAAAACCTCCCCCACCTCCCTGCCACCACCCGTCCTCCCCAAAAAACCCCCCACACCAGGGCCTCCCTCACTCCTTGCCACACCGGGCGTCCCCCCCCTCCCTGCCAAAACCCCCTTTCCCCATCCACCTGCCCCCCCAGTCCTCCCCCACCACCCTTGGGCCCCACCAATCATCCCCCCACCTTTCCCTTTCCCCAAACCAAAATCCTCCTCACCCAACCCTGGGCCCCACCAGTCCCCCCATTCCCCCACCCTGCCAACCCCCAAATCCTCCCACACCCCTGCCCACCGTCCCCCCTAACCCAAACCCTACCCACCCGTCCCCCCTCAAATTTCCCTTTCCCCACCAGTCCTCCCTCAAATCCTTGCCCCCACCCGTCCTCCCCCACCCCCTGCCACACCCAAAACATCCCTCACTCCTTGCTCACCAAAGTCCTTTCCCCCACCCCCTTGCCACCCCCAGTCCTCCCTCACCAAACCCCGCCACAAGTCCTCCCTCCTCCCCCGCCTCACAAGTCATCCCCCACCCCCCTTTCCCCCACAAGTTTCCCCCCTCACCCCCCCTGCCTCCCGTCCTCCCTCACCTCCCTGCCCCCGTCCCCCCTCAAAGTCCTTTTCCCAAACCCAAAATCCTTTCCCCCACCCCCCCCCGCTTCAACGGGCCTCTTCACCTCCCCGCCCCACCGCCCCCCCTGAAAACCCTTTCCCGCCCACACCCGTCCTCCCCCACCTTCCCGCCAAAACCCGTCATCCCTCACCCTTCCTGCCTAACCCCGTCCTCCCTCACCACCCTGTCCCCCCCAGTTTCCCCTTTTAACCTGCCCCACCAAATCCCCTCAACCCCCCTGGAAACCGGGCCCCCCTCACCACCCCTTTCCCCCCCGTCCTCCCTCACCCCCTGCCCACCCGTCCCCCCTTACCACCCCGCCAAAACCCCGTTTCCCCCTCACCACCCCGCCCCAACAGTCCTCCCCTCACACCTGCCCCCCGAGTCCTCCCTCACCACCTTGCCCCCCGTCCCCCCCTCACACCCTGCCCCACCGTCCCCCCTCACCACCCTGCCCCAACCCGTCCCCCCTTCACCACCCCGCCAAAACCCGTCCCTCTTCACCACCCCGCCCCCCAACCCGTCCTCCCTCACCACCCTTGGGGGCCCCACCAGTGCCCCCCCAAACCCCCTGCCCCCCCGTCCACCCTTTACCCTCCTGCCCCCACCAAATCCCTTTCCCCCAAAACCCCCGGGAAAAAAAGTCCCCCCTCACCCCCCTGAAAAAAACCCGCCTCCCTCACCACCTGAAACCCCCGTTTTCCCCCCTCCTCCAACCCCACAAACCCGCCCCTCCTTTACCAAAACCCGCCCCAAAATGCCCCCCTCACCCCTACCCACCCCCCCTCCCCCACCACCTGCCCCCCCCGTCCTCCCTCACCACCCCGCCCCCCACCAGTCCTCCCTCACCCCCTGAAACCCCCCAGTCCCCCCTCACCCCCCCTGACCCCCCCAGTACCCCCCTCAAACCCCCCTACCCCAAAAGCCCCCCTCAAACCCCCCCTGCCCCCCAGTCCTCCCTCACCCCCCTGCCACACCCCCCTTTCCCCCAACCCCCCTTTCCCCACCGGGCCTCCCCCACCACCCTACCCCACCGTCCTCCCTCAAAAAACCCGGGCCCCCCAAAATCCTCCCCCACCACCCTGAAAAACCGTCTTCCCTCAAACCCCCCTGCCACCACCAGTCCTCCCCCAAAACCCCCGCCTTTCCGTCCTCCCCCACCCCCTGCCACACCGTCCTCCTCACCACCCTTTCCCCCAAACCAGTCCTCCCCCAACCCATGACCCCACCAGTCCTCCCTCCACCCTTTCCCCACCGTCCTCCCCCCACCACCCCGCCCCACCCCGTCCTCCTCACCCCCCTGCCCCCCCCAGTCCTCCCTCCCACCCTGCCCCACCGTCCCCTTCAAACCCCGGGCCCCCCAGTCCTTTTCCCCCACCAAACCCCGCCCCCCCCAGTCCTTTCCCTCACCACCCCCCCCCCCAACAGCCCACCCTCAACCCCCTGCCACACCCGTCCTCCCTCAAACCAAACCCCGCCCCCCAAATCCTCCCTCACCACCCGCCCCCCCAGCCCCCCCCTCACCAACCCCGCCCCCACCAAATCCTCCCTCACCCCCCCTTTCCCCCAGCCCACCCTCACCACCCTGCCCCCACCAGTCCTCCCTTCCCCCACCCTGGGCCCCCCGCCCCCCCTCACACCCCGGGCCCCACCCGTCATCCCTCACCAAAACCTTTCCCCACCAGCCCACCTTTACCCAAACCCCGCCCCCACCAGTTTCCCCCCTCACCAAACCCCGGGGCCCCACCAGTTTCCTCCCTTCCCCCAACCCCGCCCCACCAGTCCCCCCTCACCACCCTGCCCCACCCGTCCTCCCTCAAACCCCCTGCCAAAACCAGGTTTCCCCCACCCCCAGGGCCCCAACAGGGGCCCTTTTCCCCCACCACCCTTTTCCCCCCCCAGTCCTCCCTACCACCCTGCCCCACCCGCCCACCCTCACCACCCCCGCCCACCAGTCCTCCCCCAAACCCCCCCCACACCAGGGCCTCCCTCCAAAACCCCCCCCAACCGTCCCCCCTCCCCACCCTGCCACACCAGTTCCCCCCTCACCACCCTGCCACACCGGGCCTCCCCCACCCAAACCCCGCCCCACCAGTTTCCCCCCCCCACCCTGCCCCCCAGGGCATCCCTCACCCCCGCCCCAAAACCAAATTTCCCCCCTCACCACCCTGCCCCCCCAGTCCTCCCTCACCACCCGCCAACCGTTTCCCCCCTCACCACCTGCCACAACCAGTCCCCCCTCACCACCCTTTCCACACCGTCCTCCCTCACCACCCTTTCCCAAACCAGTCCTCCCTCAAAACCCTTTTCCCCCCCAGTCCTTTCCCCCAAACCCCCCTTTCCACACCCGTCCTCCCTCCCACCTGCCCACCCGTTTCCTTTCCCCCAACCCCCTGCCCACCCCGTCCTCCCTCACCACCCTTTCCCACCAGTCCTCCCCCCCACCTGCCACACCAGTCCTCCCTAACCCCCCTGCCACAACCCGTCCCCCATTACCCCCCGCCAACCAGGTCCTTCCCCACCCCCCTGCCACACCAGTCCTCCCCCACCACCCTGCCCCCCCCGGTCCCCCTCAACCCCCCTTTCCAACCAAAAACCAAGGGCCCCCCAAATCAAAAACCTGACACACCCAGTCTTCCCTCACCCCCCTGCCACCCGAGTCCCCCCTCAACCCCCCTTGCCCACACCAGTCCTTTCCCCCCACCCCTGCCCCACCCAGTCCCCCCCCCAACCCCCTGGAAAACACCAGGGCCTCCCCTCCCACCCCGTCCCCCCCGTCCCCCTCCCACCCTTTCCACACCAGTCCTCCCTCACCACCCTTTTCCCCCCCCAGTCCCCTCACCCCCCTGCCCCCCCCAGTCCTCTTCACCACCCGGGCCCCCAGTCCTCCCCTCACCACCCTGCCCCCAGTCCTCCCTCAAAACCCCGCCCCCCCAGGGCCCCCCTCACCACCCTGCCCCCCCAAAATCCTCCTTAACCCCCTGCCCCCCGTCCTCCCCACAACCCGGGCCCCCCAGCCCCCCCTTCCCCCCCCTGCCCACCATTCCTCCCTCAAACCCCCCTTGGGGGCCCCCAGCCCCCCCTCAACCCCCCTGCCACCCAGCCTCCCTCCAAAACCCCCCGGCCCCCCAGCCCACCCTCACCACCCCGCCCACCCCCCGGTTTATCCCTAAACCAACCTGCCCCAAACCCGCCCCCCCCTCACCCCCCTGCCACAACAGGCCTCCCTCCCACCCTGGCCCCACCAGGCCCCCCTCAAAAACCCCGGCCCCACCGTCCTCCCTCCCACCCCGCCCCCCAGTTCCCCTCCCACCCTGCCCCAAACCGTCCCTCCCTCACCACCCTGCCCCCGTCCCCCCTCACCAAAACCCCGCCCCACCCGTTCCCTCACCAAAACCCGCCCACCCGCCCACCCCCACCCCCTGCCCCACCGTCCCCCCTCACCACCCCGCCACACCGTCTCCCCCCCCCCCTGCCAAAAACCAGTCCTCCCCCACCCCCCCTGCCACAAACCCTTTTTCCCTCCCCCCTGCACACCCCCTCCCCCCTTTAACCCCCCTTTTCCAAAACCCTCCTCCCCACCCCCTGCCACCCCGGTCACCCAAACCCCCCTGCCACACAGTCCCTCCCTCACCACCCTGCCCCAAAAAGTTCCCCCCACCACCCTTTCCCCACCAGTCCCCCCTTTTAACCCCCCTGCCACACCGTCCCCCCCTCACCACCCTGGGCCCCACCTTCCTCCCCCAACCCCCCTGCCACCCAGTCCTCCCCCCCCCCCCCCTTTCCCACCGTCCCCCCTCACCCCCCCGCCCACCGTTCCCCCCCGCACCACCCTTGCCACACCAAAAACCCCTCACCACCCCGCCACCCAAAATCCCCCCTCCCCACCCCGCCACAGTCCTCCCTCACCCCCCCTGCCCCCGTTTCCTCCCCACCCCTGCCCCACCGGGCCCCCCTAAAAAACCCGCCACCCAGTCCCCCCTAACCACCCCGCCCCACCGTCTCCCTCACCAAACCCCGCCCCACCAGTTTCCCCCTCACCCCCTGCCACCGCCCTCCCCCCCCCACCCTGCCACCCAGTTTTTTCCTAACCTCCCTGCCCCCACGAGTCCCCCTCACCCCCTGCCAAAAACCGTCCCCCCAAAACCACCCTGCCACCCGTCCTTTCCCCCCAAAATACCACACCTTTTCCTCCCCCACCCCTGGGCCCCCCCCGTCCCCTCCCCACCACCTGCCCACCAGTCCCCCTCCAAACCAACCCCCCCCCAAAAGTTCCCTCACCCCTGGGCCCCCCAGGGCCCCCTCACCCCAAACCCCGCCCCAAAACCCGCCCCCCCTCCCAAACCCCCCGCCCACCAGTCTTCCCTCAACCCCCTGCCCCACCCGTCCCCCCTCACCCCCCTGCCACACCCCGTCCTCCCCCCCCCACCCTGCCCACCAAATCCCCCCTCACCACCCTGCCCCACCGTCCTCCCCCCACCACCCCGCCCCAACCCGTCCTCCCTCACCCCCCTGCCAAAAACCCGTCCTCCCTCCCAAACCCCGCCACCCCCAGTCCTTCCCCCTCCACCCCCGCCCCCCCCGTCCTCCCCCCCACCCCTCCACACCAGTCCTCCCCTTTACCACCCCCGCCAAACCAAGGGCTCCCCTCAAACCCTGGGCCCCACCAAATCCCCCTCACCCCCCCTGCCCCACCCGCCCCCTCACCCCCCCTGCCCCCCCAGTCCTCCCTACAAAACCCTGCCACACCGTCCCCCCCTCCACCCCTTTTCCCCCAACCCGTCCTTCCCCCACCCCCTGCCCACCAGTTCCTCCTCACCAAACCCTGCCAAAACCAAGCCCTCCCCAACCCATGCCCCAAACCCGTCTTCCCTCACCTTCCCCGGCAAAAACAGTCCTCCCTACCCCCCCTGCCCCACCCGGCCTCCCCCACCCCCCACCACACCAGTCCCCTCACCCCCTGCCCCACCAGTCCCCCACCACCCTGCCACACCAGTCCCCCCTCCCACCCCCCCAACACCAGTCCTTCCCCCAACCCCCCCTTTCCACCACCAGTCCCCCCCTCAAAAAACCCCGCCACACCCGTCCTCCCCCACCACCCTTTCCAAAAACCCAAATCCCCCCTCACCACCCTGCCCACCCGTTCCCCCCACCACCCGGGCCAAAACCTTTCCCCCCTCACCCCCTGGAATTCCCCCTTCCCCTCAACCCCCCCTGCCCACCCGTCCTCCCCCCACCCCCCTGCCCACCAGTCCTCCCCCCCACCCTGCCACACCCGGTTTTCCCTTTACCCCCTGCCAAACCAGTCCCCCTCAACCCCCCTGCCACACCAGTTTCCCCCACTCACCAACCCTGCCCCACCGTCCTCCCCCCACCACCCCGCCCAAACCCAAATCCCCCCCCCCACCCTGCACCCCCAGTCTCCCCTCCCACCCCGCCCCCCCAGTCCTTTCCCCCACCACCGTTTACCCCAAAAGCCCTCCCCACCCCCTGGACAACCCGTTTTTCTCACCTCCCCGCCACAACCCGTCCCCCCTCACCACCCCCCCCACCCCCAAGTCCTCCCCCCCACCCCACACACCAAATCCCCCCTCACCACCCCGCCACACCCGTCCCCCCTCACCACCCTTTCCCCACCAAAATCCCCTCACCACCCCCTTGGGAACACCCGTTCCCCCCCAACCACCTTTCCACACCCAAATCTCCCTTCACCCAAACCCCCCCCACCAGTCCCCCCTCACCAACCCCGGGAAAACCAAATCCTCCCCCACCCCCCCCTGCCCCAAAACCAGTCCTTTCCCCCACCCCCCTTTCCACAACCCGTCCTCCTCAACCCCCCTGCAACACCCGTCCTCCCTCAACCTTTCCACCCAGTCCCCCCTCCCACCCCGCCACCCGTCCCCTCAAACCCCCCCCACCCAAATTTTCCCCCACCACCCCCGCCCCCCCCCAGTCCTCCCTCAAACCCAAACCCTTGCCAAAACCCGTCCTCCCCTCACCCCCTGCCACCCAGTCCTCCCTCCCCACCCTTGGGGCCAATTGATATAAATAACAGCTTATTATTAAAACCTTTTTTTTCTTAACTTTTCTTTTAAAAAACGAATGTAACTTCTCCCTACTTTGGGAAAATTTGCATAAATAAATTGGGTTTAATGTATAAAAAATAAAAAATCCCCATAAAATAGATTAATTTTTAGTTTACATTTTGAAAAAAAATTTTTCCGTTTGGGGCTTCGGAGGAGAAAAATCTAAAATGCACCAAAAAGGGATATCAGGGGGTATTCCCTTAAAAATTAAATTTAAATTTGGGTTTTTTAAAATGCCCAACCCTCAAAAAGGGGGTTTAAACTTTAATTGGCTCCTTTGTAAGTTTTTGGCCCCCTCATAAAATTGGTTCGTTTAAATTGGGGTCCTCATAATTTTCTTCCTTTAAAGGTTGGCCCCCCCCCGTAAGTTGGGTCCCCTTCCCTCAAAGGAAATTTCAAATAATGAAATTTTTTTTGGTTTTCCAATTTTTAAATTTGTTAATTTTTAATATATACTTCACTTTTGTAAACATAGGTGCAAAATTTTAAATTTCCCAATATATTTTTTTTTTCTAAGGGAAAAATGTTTTGTTGCGTTGTTTCCCTTTAAAGTTAGAAGAGCAAAACCCAAAATGGTTTTGTTTTTGCCGTACTTCAAGTTTGTTCTCTCTTATCATACACCCAAACAGATTTTTCTGAATCTTGGGTTAAAAATTATTAAAGTATGAAGTTTTAAACTTAAAAAGATTTTAAGGGTTTAAAAATTTTAAAACCTTTTAACTGAAGTAACGGGAAACTTTTCCAAAAAGGGGAAAGATTAAAGGGGAGCGTGATAGGGGAAACTCGGTGTAGAAACTGCCCTGGACGGGCACAGTATTACCCCAATTTTCCCCCAAGAAGTTATTTCAATGTCCTTTTTGCTCAAAAAAATCAAAAAAAAAATTTTAAAAGGAAAAATATTTGTAGTCTTTTTGGCGGGAAAAAAATTTATCCGGGGTCATATTGTCCATTTCGTGCAACTCAGAGAAGTCAGTTGAAGAATCATTTACGTACACATACAGGGGAGAAACCTTATTCATGTCATTTATGTTCTCAAAGCTTTGCTTTGAGTGGTACCTTGAAAGCTCATATTATGACACATACAGGTGAAAAACCATATGCCTGTCATCTATGTCCACAAACATTTGCTCGATGTGGTACCCTGAAGTCTCATATCTTGACTCATACTGGTGAAAAGCCTTATGCTTGTGACCATTGTTCATATCGATGTTCTCAGAAAATTGATCTGAAAAGACATGCTTCTACTCATGTATAAAAACCTTACTGTTGTGTTTTATTCTGGCATTAGTTCAAAAGGTTTTTAAAGTACTCTTTTTGCATATGTTTCTATGTACATTGTTTTAAGACATTCTGTTGAGAAAAATGAGCAATCAGGTAATAAAAGTGAACTGAAAATTATTAACAGCCTGGGTGACACAATATGTTACACGACACAATATATTAGAAAACAAGCCTGCTGTGACATAATATTCAGAATGTATGTGCTTATACATTTATAATAGCATTTATATTTAAAATTACTGTATATAATGGCCTGTTTTTCTAATATAGGCTATACAGGTATTTGCAATATAAGCTATTTACAATATAGTATCATGTACAGTACAGTATAATAGAGTAAACCCTTCAGTTATATGACTAGTAGCAGGGGAAGCTGGTGGGTGGTAATGTCAATTTGATGGATGACGAGGAGATTGTTTTGATGTGTAACAAAAGTGAATAGTTCCAAAACCATTGTACTACTACTGTTGTTTTTAAAACAGTGGAGCCAGCCAGCTACGTTACTAAATTGAGATTTTGCTGTCTTGGCAGATGTGTTTACATTATTTGTTTACAAATGCATTGTTTACAGTGATTACATAAAAAGGTTTTTTTTTTTTTTAAATACTATGTATGTTGTGTTTACATATGTATGTATAGTACACTGTATGTTTTTACAATATGTCATTGCAGTATATGAAGTTTACAGTATATATTACGCTTGTAAATAAAGTAAATCCTCTTGTTAAGAGAACCTCTATTGAAAAGACTTATGAAGTATGGGACAAAATCTGATGGATCATTTAATGTAGAAACAAGTGACATCATCCACTGCTTACAGAATTGTTATTCTTACAATCATAACAAAACAGTCTAATCATCTATCACAAACACCATTACCACTCTCTCTCCCCTCTATTATCTTGTTTACAGAGTATGTTTACGATATGCAGTTATTGTGTTGACAATATTTTATGTTTGTAATGTATGTTTACTATATATTTTGTTTGTAAATATAGTATATTGCTTATGTAGAGGTTTTTACAGTGTACAGGAAGGCCCCGCTTTACGGCGTTTCACTTTACGGCATTCCGCTAATACGGTCATTTCAAATTATGACCAAAACTCGCTATATGGCTCCCCCCACCTGACTTTCTAATACGGTCACCGCGCCCCACCTTGTTTGTTTACATTCTTCGTGAGCTCAGTAAGCACTAAGTCTCTCCATTTTGTCTGGAAACTCCAAAATTTCAAATGTTTTTAAAAGTTATTTCATATTTTATATATACTCTGATAATTATACTTATGTATACCTGTACTTAAATAAACTTACATACTGTGCTGGCATGCAGGTACACATGAAAATCAGTAAGAGTGTCTTATGTCTCCAGACGTCATATTAGTAAT
Organism: Cherax quadricarinatus; assembly: GCF_026875155.1. Classification (NCBI taxonomy): domain Eukaryota; kingdom Metazoa; phylum Arthropoda; class Malacostraca; order Decapoda; family Parastacidae; genus Cherax; species Cherax quadricarinatus. The sequence continues at coordinate 20,578,543 of NC_069408.1, read as the reverse complement.
GAAAAATAATAATCATCGAGTTCTCATTTAAATGTCGTATATTACGTTAAATACACATTTTCATTAATCCATCTATGATATTTTTTCAAAATTATATAATAAACACGATACATAACATAAAAAGATGATAAATACAAACCCCACAATAGAATAAATAAACATAAATATGAGATGTGGTAGCAGACGACTTGCACAAGTGACGCCATATTAGAAATGCTAATATAATAGTAATAATCACCGAGTCTCATTAAATGTTGTATATTATGTTAATATACACATTTTCATTAATCCATCTATGATATTTTTTTCAAAATTATATAATAAACACGATACATAACATAAAAAGATGATAAATACACCCTACAAAGAATAAATAAACAATAAATATGAGATGTGGTACCCAGATAACTTGTACAAGTGATGCCAAGAATAACATTTTCTCTAATCTAACATAAGAGAAAATGTGTTACTGGGGGGTAACTGTAGAAAATTATTCCTTTCGTATGTATGTAAGTAAGTTTATTCAGGTATACACAAATACAGTTACATAGATTATCATTCATAACAACATAAAGTGTAGAGAACCTAGGATAACCCAAAAAAGTCAGAGTGACTTATTTCCATTGCCTTCACTCCAGAGCATCATTTCTTCTCAAAATGATGTTACATGAGAATGGGAGTGTTCTTCTTTATTTATTCTACCGTATCAATGTAGAGACAACCTGTACACAGTGTAACTTGTACACAAACCAGACGTGTACACTTCGTTTTACAAAACTTACCTTCGCCTGGTTTGTTTACATAACTCTGCGCCTGTCCTCTCTCATGCACTCATTCTTTCTCTCTCTCATTTATTCGTTTTATCTCATTTACTTACTCCTGACCCTACATTAAGACTACAAATATTTTAAGGTAAGTAATGAGTGAACTGTATATACATTTTATCGCTCTGGGATGCTTAAATATCATAGAATTGTATGTGTGGGTGGGGTGGCCTGGTATGGTAGCCTGGCTGACTACCATACATACCACACTTGATTTCTTACAATAAATACTACTTGTCTCACCCCAGATTAAGACTATAAATATTTTAAGGTAAGTAATGAGTGCACTATGTGTGTATTGTACTTTTTTATTGTTTTTTGATGCCTGGTTCTATTGCTAACATAATATATGTTAGTGTAAACTTGTTATCTAGTGTTTGTATGCATTTGTAAGTGGAAAAAAAGGGTGTTCCACTTTACGGCGGTTTCTGCTTTATGGCGGTAGCCTGGAACCTAACCAGCCGTATAAGTGGGGCCTTCCTGTATGTTGTCTTCACATGGGTTTTTCAATACTATATATGTTTACAAACTTGTTGTTTACAGTATATGTTGAATTGATGAAAATAAGTAAATATATACAGTCTCTCCTCACTTAATGACGGAGTTCCGTTCCTAAGACCACATGGTACTGGGTCTATGTCACCCATCTTTGATATTGTTTTGATGTCACATTTGCACCATTTATAACTTTTTTAGTGTATTTTTAAATGTTCATACAGTAGTGTACTGTATATTGTAATAAGCAGAATAGAGAAAATTAGATTAGGTTAGGTTTGCAAGTCCGTGTCATCAGTAAATGAATACATCGCTAAGTGAGGAGAGGCTGTATATATATACATGTCGTGCTGAACAGGTAAAATTGGTTATTTAGCAAGAACTCACTTAAAATTAAGTCCTTTCTAAAATTTTCTCTTATACATTTAAAGATATATTTTTCATTTATGGTAATGTAAAAATTAATAATTTTTTAACAAAAGAACCTTAGAAAGCTTACTTAACCTTATTATAACAAGCTCAATTTAATTTAGCCTAATCCAACTAAATATATTTTACAAAAGTGTACAGTAATTTAAGTAACGATAAACAAACACAGTGAAATATTTTTCTTCATTAGGTTCAGAATGATATTTGCAAAATTATTACAAACACAAATTTGCCTTATTCAGCAAGAAGAGCATTGCTATTTAACCCAAAATTGCAAGTTACACACACACACACACACACACACACACACACACCACACACACACACACACACACACACACACACACACACACACACACACTTGTGGAGGAGTCATGCAGTTTGAGCTCGTGTTTTGGTGGTAATTTCTGACTGTGCCATAAGGAATAGAGTGTGGGATATAGGCGTGTGCACGCATAAGAGTGCATATAATCACTTAAGCCCCGAAAAAAGGAAATATAAGTGATCACAGAAAAGAAAACAAAGGAAATAGTGACTAAGTGTTTAGTGGGGGCCGTTGGAAGGAAGGTGACTGGTTGTGTCAGGCCTAAATAGTGTTGCCATAATAACGCAGGGGGGTATTTTGAAGAATAAGTGCGACTCAAGACCAGGGAGATAAGAGATATGTATAGATGTGTCAGTAAATACAGTGAGTGAGTGTAAAAATTAGATGAGCTAGAGACCACAGTGCCTACAGGAAGTTAGTGGAAAAATTACCGAGAAGCATCAAGCATTTCATACTGGGACCCAGGATGGACGACAACATTACTCCACTGCCAGCCGCAAGTAATATTCACCTAGTTTGAGTTGCATGGGGTCAGCACCAGTCTCTAGCTGGAAATTGGGGGTCACTCTCCTCGAGCTATCAGAATTAGAATAAGCAGCATTTACTGGCATTTAATAGAATTTATTGAGGTTTAGGAGAGTTAAGCAGTTAATGATAGATAGCCTAGTATGAGAGGTAGCCTAGCGAAGCCTAGCATACGGAATTGAACGTAATTTTAGGCACAAGATAGTACAGTGGGAACCAAGAGATTGGGTACATATGCAAAACATATGTAGTACATACGAGGGAAATAAGGACTATTTACATAAACACACGCATACACACACATATACACACACACACAACACACACACAACACACACACAACACACACACAACACACACACAACACACACACAACACACACACAACACACACACAACACACACACACACACACACAACACACACACACACAGACACACAGCACACACACACACACACACACACACACACACACACACACACACACACACACACACACACACACACACACACACACACACACACACACACACACACACACACACACACACACACACACACACACACACACACACACAAGAGATTGGTGCAAAAACTGGAGGATCAAGCAGGGATAACAGGGAAGGCACTACAATGGATCAGGGAATACTTGTCAGGAAGACAGCAGCGAGTCATGGTACGTGGCGAGGTGTCAGAGTGGGCACCTGTGACCAGCGGGGTCCCGCAGGGGTCAGTCCTAGGACCAGTGCTGTTTCTGGTATTTGTGAACGACATGACGGAAGGAATAGACTCTGAGGTGTCCCTGTTTGCAGATGACGTGAAGTTGATGAGAAGAATTCACTCGATCAAAGACCAGGCAGAACTACAAAGGGATCTGGACAGGCTGCAGACCTGGTCCAGCAATTGGCTCCTGGAGTTCAATCCCACCAAGTGCAAAGTCATGAAGATTGGGGAAGGGCAAAGAAGGCCGCAGACGGAGTACAGTCTAGGGGGTCAGAGACTACAAACCTCACTCAAGGAAAAAGATCTTGGGGTGAGTATAACACCAGGCACATCTCCTGAAGCGCACATCAACCAAATAACTGCTGCAGCATATGGGCGCCTAGCAAACCTCAGAACAGCATTCCGACATCTTAATAAGGAATCATTCAGGACCCTGTACACCGTGTACGTTAGGCCCATATTGGAGTATGCGGCACCAGTTTGGAACCCACACCTAGCCAAGCACGTGAAGAAACTAGAGAAAGTGCAAAGGTTTGCAACAAGACTAGTCCCAGAGCTAAGAGGTATGTCCTACGAGGAGAGGTTAAGGGAAATCAACCTGACGACACTGGAGGACAGGAGAGATAGGGGGACATGATAATGACATACAAAATACTGAGAGGAATTGACAAGGTGGACAAAGACAGGATGTTCCAGAGATTGGACACAGTAACAAGGGGACACAGTTGGAAGCTGAAGACACAGATCAATCACAGGGATGTTAGGAAGTATTTCTTCAGCCACAGAGTAGTCAGTAAGTGGAAATAGTTTGGGAAGCGATGTAGTGGAGTCAGGATCCATACATAGCTTTAAGCAGAGGTATGATAAAGCTCACGGCTCAGGGAGAGTGACCTAGTAGCGATCAGTGAAGAGGCGGGGCCAGAGCTCGGACTCGACCCCCGCAACCTCAACTAGGTGAGTACACACACACACACACACACACACACACACACACACACACACACACACAACACACACACACACACACACACACACACACACACACACACACACACACACACACACACACACACACACACAACACACACACACACACACACACACAACACACACACACACACACAACACACACACACACAACAACACAACACACAACACACACACACACACACACACACACACACACAACACACCACAACACACACACAACACACACACAACACACACACAACACACACACACAACCACACACAACAAACACACACACACACACACACACACACACACACACACACACACACACACACACACACACACACACACACACATACACACACACACACAACACAACATACACACACATACACACATACACACACATACACACAATACACACATATACACACATACACACACTATACACACCACACTCAATCACACAACACACACACACACGACACACACACACACACACACACACACACACACACAAACACACACACACACCACACACACACACACACACACACACACACAGCAGTAAGACAAGAGAGAGAGGGGTGGGTGGATTGCATTTTCTTGGACTGCAAGAAGGCATTTGACACAGTACCACACAAGAGATTAGTGCAAAAACTGGAGGACCAAGCAGGGATAACAGGGAAGGCACTGCAATGGATCAGGGAATACTTGTCAGGAAGACAGCAGCGAGTAATGGTACGTGGCGAGGTGTCAGAGTGGGCACCTGTGACCAACGGGGTCCCACAGGGGTCAGTCCTAGGACCAGTGCTGTTTCTGGTATTTGTGAACGACATGATGGAAGGAATAAACTCTGAGGTGTCCCTGTTTGCAGATGACGTGAAGTTGATGAGAAGAGTTCATTCGATCGAAGACCAGGCAGAAATACAAAGGGATCTGGACAGGCTGCAGACCTGGTCCAGCAACTGGCTCCTGGAGTTCAATCCCACCAAGTGCCAAGTGCAAAGTCATGAGGATTGGGGAAGGGCAAAGAAGACTGCAGACGGAGTACAGTCTAGGGGGCCAGAGACTACAAACATCACTCAAGGAAAAAGATCAACCAAATAACTGCCGCAGCATATGGGCGCCTGGCAAACCTCAGAACAGCATTCCGACATCTTAATAAGGAATCGTTCAGGACCCTGTACACCGTGTACGTTAGGCCCATATTGGAGTATGCGGCACCAGTTTGGAACCCACACCTAGCCAAGCATGTAAAGAAACTAGAGAAAGTGCAAAGGTTTGCAACAAGACTAGTCCCAGAGTTAAGAGGTATGTCCTATGAGGAGAGGTTAAGGGAAATAAATCTGACGACACTGGAGGACAGGAGAGATAGGGGGGACATGATAACGACTTACAAAATACTGAGAGGAATTGACAAGGTGGACAAAGACAGGATGTTCCAGAGACTGGACACAGCAACACAGGGACACAGTTGGAAGCTGAAGACAGATGAATCAAAGGGATGTTAGGAAGTATTTCTTCAGCCACAGAGTAGTCAGGAAGTGGAATAGTTTGGGAAGCGATGTAGTGGAGGCAGGATCCATACATAGCTTTAAGCAGAGGTACGATAAAGCTCATGGTTCAGGGAGAGTGACCTAGTAGCGACCAGTGAAGAGGCGGGGCCAGGAGCTCGGACTCGACCCCTGCAACCTCAACTAGGTGAGTA
>NC_069408.1:20540040-20570040 GCF_026875155.1 Cherax quadricarinatus | reverse complement strand
CAGAGAGACAGCAGCTGAGGGAGAGGACAAAAAAGCGAAAGGAGATAGGAAAGGAAACAAGGATGGAACCAGCAGAGGTCAGTCAGAGCAGAACAGAGAAGCAAGGGCAAGCACTCACACAACTATCCTCAGAACCCCACAACCTATCACACCATCCCAACACAAACTACAATCCATACCCACAGCTTCCACCCAACCCCCAATCATAGAATCCCACAGTATGCTACCAGGTCTCCCACCCCCACAGGCCCCCCAAACCACAGTATTGGAAAGGAAACTGAAGGTATGGTACACAAACGCTGATGGAATAACAAACAAGTGGGAGGAGTGGCATGAAAGAGTCAAAGAGACATCACCAGACATCATAGTGCTCACAGAAACCAAACTTACAGGTATGATAACAGATGCCATCTTTCCAACGGGATACCAGATCCTGAGGAAAGACAGAAGGAACAGGGGGGGTGGAGGAGTGGCACTGCTGATCAAACACCGATGGAATTTTGATGAGCTGGAGAGAGAAGACAGCGGAGAAGAAAGTGATTACATAGCAGTAATGCTTCACTCTGGAGGTCCCAAGGTGGTAATTGCAGTGATGTATAACCCACCACAGAACAGCAGGAAACCAGGGCATGAGTATGACGAGAGCAATAGAGCGATGGTTGACACACTGGCTGCAGTGGCCAGAAGAGCTCATGCATGCAGGGCAAAGCTCCTGATCATGGGCGACTTTAACCACAAGGAGATCGACTGGGAGAACTTGGAGCCACATGGGGACAAAGATACATGGAAGGCTAAGATGATGGAGGTGGTACTGGAAAACTTCATGTACCAACACGTAAGGGACACTACAAGAGAGAGAGGAGAGGATGAGCCAGCAAGACTGGACTTAGTATTCACCTTGAGCAGTGCAGATATTGAGGACATCACATATGAAAGACCCCTTGGGGCCAGCGATCATGTGATTTTGAGCTTCGAATACACAGTAGAGCTACAAGTGGAGGGGGAAGCAGGAAGACCAGGACAAATGAAACCAAACTACAGGAAAGGGGACTACACGGGAATGAGGAACTTCCTGAACGAGGTTCAGTGGAACAGAGAACTGGCAGGGAAGCCAGTTAATGAGATGAAGGAATATGTAGCAACAATGTGCAAGGAGGCTGAAGAGAGGATTGTACCCAAGGGAAACAGGAATAATGAAAAAGCCAGGATGAGCCCATGGTTCACCCAAAGGTGCAAGGAGGCAAAAACCAAGTGTGCTAGGGAATGGAAGAAATATAGAAGGCAAAGGACTCAGGAGAATAAGGAGAGCAGTCATAGAGCCAGAAACGAATATGTACAGATAAGAAGGGAGGCCCAACGACAATATGAAAACGACATAGCAGCGAAAGCCAAATCTGACCCGAAGCTGTTATACAGCCACATCAGGAGGAAAACAACAGTCAAGGACCAGGTAATCAGGCTAAGGAAGGAAGGAGGAGAGACAACAAGAAATGACCGTGAAGTATGTGAGGAACTCAACAAGAGATTCAAAGAAGTGTTCACAGAGGAGACAGAAGGGGCTCCAGAGGGACGGAGAGGTGTGTCACATCACCAGGTGCTGGACACGGTACACACAACCGAGGAAGAAGTGAAGAGGCTTCTGAGTGAGCTAGATACCTCAAAGGCAATGGGGCCAGATAACATCTCTCCTTGGGTCCTGAGAGAGGGAGCAGAGGCACTATGTGTACCCCTAACAACAATATTCAATACATCTTTCGAAACAGGGAGATTGCCTGAGGCATGGAAGACAGCAAATGTAGTCCCAATCTTTAAAAAAGGAGACAGACATGAAGCACTAAACTACAGACCAGTGTCACTGACATGTATAATATGCAAAGTCATGGAGAAGATTGTCAGGAGAAGAGTGGTGGAACACCTAGAAAGGAATGATCTCATCAACAGCACCCAACATGGTTTCAGGGATGGGAAATCCTGTGTCACAAATCTACTGGAGTTCTATGACAAGATGACAGCAGTAAGACAAGAGAGAGAGGGGTGGGTGGGTTGCATATTCTTGGACTGCAAGAAGGCATTTGACACAGTACCACACAAGAGATTAGTGCAAAAACTGGAGGACCAAGCAGGGATAACAAGGAAGGCACTACAATTCAAGTTTATTCTCTATAAAGATTACAATGTTGAATTTACAGAATTAGGTTGTTGTGTGGTTTACATGTAGTTAAATAATGATTACAGAGTGTACCACTAGAACGCCTAGCATGGCTAGGCATTTCGGGCAGACTTAGTTTAATTCTTTATTTTAAAATATTACAAATTATGAGGTAAGTTGGTATTATGGCTAAGTGACTAAATACTAGTTTGTGAGTTTAGCAATGTGAATGCTTTTGTTTTGGCACAGTACATAGTTTCAGTATTGGAGTATCATAGGATTCATTATTTTAAGATTGAGATTAATATTTCTGTTTATGGTCAAATGGGTGAGTGAGTGTAAGTGTGAACCACCAGTTGGTATTCGTGTAGTTAGTTGATAGGGTTTATCAGGGAGATAAGATGTTTTCTAATGGTAGTTTTGAAGGTGATGAATGTGTCTGCAGTTCTAGAGTTCTCAGGTAGGGTGTTCCAGATTTTAGGGCCTTTGACATACATTGAATTTTTGTAAAGGTTTAGTCGGACATGGGGAATGTCGTAGAGATGTTTGTGTCTGGTGTTATGCCTGTGGGTTCTGTCACAACTATCAAGAAAGTGTTTTAGGTCAAGGTTGATATTGGAGTTTAAGGTCCTGTAGATGTAGATTGCACAGTAGTAAGTGTGGATGTACTGAACAGGGAGTAAGTTTAGATCTATGAAGAGTAGGGGGTGTGTTGCCAGGGATGGGATTTAGTGATTATTCTTACTGCAGCTTTTTGTTGGGTTATTATTGGCTTTAGGTGTGTTGCTGCAGTTGATCCCCAAGCACAAATAGCATAGGTGAGGTATGGATAAATAAGTGAGTGGTATAGTGTGAGAAGGGCATTTTGCGGCACGTAGTATCGTATCTTGGAGAGGATCCCAACTGTTTTGGATACTTTTTTGGTTATGAGTTGGATATGGGTGCTGAAATTCAGGTTGTTGTCAAGGTATAGGCCTAGGAATTTGCCCTCATTATGTCTGGTAATTAGAGTGTTGTCGATCATAATGTTAATTTGTGCATCTCCTGCTCTGCTACCAAACATAATATAGTAGGTTTTGTCAGTGTTAAGCGTAAGTTTATTGGCTGTCATCCAAGTCGATATTTTGATCAGCTCCTCGTTAACAATGGTGTTGAGGGTGGCAAGATTAGGGTGAGAGATGACATAAGTCGTGTCGTCAGCAAAGAGAATGGGTTTCAGGTGTTGGGATACGTTTGGAAGATCATTGATGTATATGAGGAAGAGCAGGGGACCAAGGACACTTCCCTGCGGAACTCCAGTATCAAGTGGCCGTGTTGTTGATGCTGTGTCTTTAATGGTAACATACTGATACCTATTAGTAAGGTAAGATTTGAAATAAGCAAGCGCATGGCCTCTTATACTACTCCATAACCTATATCAATATAGAGTAAGAATTAGTATTAGTCTGCCCGAAATGCCTAGGCATGCTGGGGTCTTCTTTGTAATTAATATTTTATAACATGTAAACCACACAGTGTAAGCTTTACAAGGAAATAAAGTTTTTAATTTTATTTTATTTGATGTGTGTTTGTGGAATGTGAAGCAGTACCTGTATAGAGTTATGCTTCAAGGACTTACACACTGCAACAGTTCCAACATTATGAGTGCCTATCATACACAGTAGGGCCTTGCTTTATGGCATTTTGCCTTATGGTGTTCCACTAACATAGCAATTTCAAATCATGACCAAAACTCTCTATACGGCTCATCGTTTTTCTAATACGGCGTGCCCCACCTGGTTTGTTTACATTCTCCATGAGCACATCTCTCTATTATGTCTGGAAACTTGCCAAAATTTCAAGTGTTTTTAAGTTACTGCATATTTTATATGTAGTCTGATAATTATATTTATGTGTACTTGTAGCTTAATATACTTACACACTGTGCTGGCATGCAGGTACACATTAAAATCACTAAGAGTGTCCCTCTAGTCTTAACATCATAGTAATGATACTAATAGTACATAATAATAATCACTCTAGGGCACATTAATCCCTTAACCCTTTGAGGGTCCGTGCCATAGATCTACGGCTTTATGTTCAGGGTCCAAACCGTAGATCTACATCATGAGCTCAGCTCACTCTGATATGCTGTGAGTGGTAAATTTTGGCCTAGATATGAGAGAATACATCTACATGGTATGTGTGCTTGACATAAAACAAATCCTGCAGCACATAGTGCATAATGAGAGAAAAAAACTGAGACCACTTTGCAGTGTTTTTTCATGTTTTTTATAGCTGTATTTGCGATTTCTTGGTCTCATTTGATAGAATGGAAGATATATTACAGAAATAGAGATTATTTTGATTAGTTTTAGTTCTGGAAATGGCTTTAAACTGAGCTCAAAGTAGCTGAAATGTTAAATTTCTGCCAATGTTCAAGAGTAAACAAATGGCCTCACATGTCTAATACACACCAGCTGGTGGGTCTAATATATATTCACAAATGTGCTGATATTATTTATACATTATTATAATATTGCATTACAGTAAATCTTCTATTTTTTGGTTTGAATAAAAATTCATTATGTGAATAAAAAATAAAAATATAATTCATTAGTAAAGCCTGAAAACATACTAATAAACAGAGGAAATATTAGTTTAGTGCCAGGAATGCCCGCATTGTTTATTCTGAACCCTATTTTGAAATTGGAGTATTATGAACTCTGCATTAACCCTTTCAGGGTCCAAGGCCCAAATCTGGAGTCACGCACCAGTGTCCAAGAATTTTCAAAAAAAAAATTTGTTATTTTTTCTTATGAAATCGTAGAAAATCTTTTTGTGAAGGTAATAAAACAAAAAGTACGAAATTTGGTGGAAAATTGACGAAATTATGCTCTCGCGAATTTTGATGTGTCAGCGATATTTACGAATCGGCGATTTTGCCGACTTTGACTCCTATTTTAGGCCAATTACATTATTCCAATCAACCAAATTCTTAGCTATTTCACTAGTATTACTTCTATTCTATCAATTGAGCACAAGAAATCGCCAAGTCAACTGTTTCAACTACAAAATAAAGTGATCGGAAATTGGTAATTTGGCCAATTTAACTCTTTCAGGGTCCGTCCCGTAGATCTACGGCTTTACATTCAGGGTCCAAACCGTAGATCTACGCCATGAGCTCAGCTCACTCTGATAAACTGTGAGTGGTACATTTGGGCCTAGATATGAGAGAATACATCTATGTGGTATATGTGCACCACATAAAACAGATCCTGCAGCACACTGTGTATAATGAGAGAAAAAAAATGAAATCATGATTTTTCGATTAAAACAGCAACTTTGCAGTGTTTTTTCGTATGTTTTTTATAGTTGTATTTGCGATTTCTTGGTCTCGTTTGATAGAATGGAAGACATATTACAGAAATAGAGATGATTTTGATTGGTTTTAGCACTGGAAATGGCTTGAAACTGAGCTCAAAGTAGCAGAAATGTTAAATTTTGCCGATATTCAAGAGTAAACAAACGACCTCACACATCTAATACACGTCAGCTGGTGGGTCTAATATACATTCACAAATATGGTGATGATATTTATACAATTATTACAGTATTGCATAACAGTAAATCTTCTATTTTTTGGTGTGAATAAAAATTCATTATGTGAATAAAAAATCAAAATGGAATTTATTTGTAAAGCCTCAAAACATAACTAATGAACAGAGGAAATGTTAGTTTAGTGCCAGGAATGCCTACATTGTTCATTCTGGACCCTATTTTGAAATTGGAATATTTTGAACTTTGTGTTAAATTGGCCAAATTAACAATTTCCGATCACTTTATTTTGTAGTTGAAACAGTTGACTTGGCGAATTCTTGTGCTCAGTCAATAGAATAGAAGTAATACTAGTGAAATAGCTAAGAATTTGGTCGACTGGAATAATGTAATTGGCCTAAAATGGGAGTCAATGTGGGCAAAATCGTAGATGCATAAATATCACTGACACATCAAAATTCACGAGAGCATAATTTCATAAATTTTCCATCAAATTTCATATTTTTTGTTGTATTACCTTCAGAAATAGATTCTCTACCATTTTACAAGAAAAAATAACAAAGTTATTTTTTGAAAATTCTTGGACACTGGTGCACCCTTTGAAATTTGGCCTCTGGACCCTGAAAGGGTTAACTATCCAAATGTAGTTCTATGTTCTTATCGCTACCACTCCAAATGTAGATCTGCATTTTGTTTTTCTTCCCTCCAAATTTGGGACAGTTGACCTGAGATGCCTGGTCAATACAGAATGGGTCTTACCACTCGGTGTGTGCAGTATTAAAAAAATCTGGGACCACTTAGTACCTTGTAAGAGCACCAGTTCAGTTGAGTGCCAGCTAGAGCAAAGAGCATGGCAAACACCAGGGATTCACTGATGTCATGTCGTATTAACACTCCCCTTTTGAGAGGAAAGTGATGTTGACCCTCAGTTTAGTGACTTTGAAATGGATTTGGCCACAAGTGGTTGAGGAAATATCAGAAACCTTGATAATGTCAAAATGGTATACAATACCGACAGGTTGGTAGGTGAGACACATAGGCAACATTCAGGCAACTTTATTCCGAAACGTTTCGCCTACACAGTAAGCTTCTTCAGTCGAGTACAAAAAGTAGGCAGGAGCAGTAGAGATGTGAAGACGATGTAATCAGTCCATCACCCTTGAAGTTGTAGATTTGAGGTTGTCAGTCCCTCAGCCTGGAGAAGTTCTGTTCCAAAGTCTGGAACTAACTGAAGACCCAGCGACAGAGTTGAGATTTAAATATTGTCGGAAGGAGAGGTGCAGAGTAGTAGTAGTAGTAGTGAGAATGTAGCCACTGAGAGGTCATGTCCCTCTCAGATCAAACAATTCTCACTTGAAAAAGTTGTCCAAGGTGTTTTCTCTTCTGTACCAAGATGCCATTGTATTGCAGTGTCTGACAGTGAATATCAAAATTGGCAACCTCAAATCTATGACTTCAAGGGTGATGGACTGATTACATCGTCTTCACATCTCTACTGCTCCTGCTTACTTTCTGTACGCGACTGAAGAAGCCTACTGTGTAGGTGAAATGTTTCGGGATAAAGTTGCCTGAATGTTGCCTATGTGTCTTACCTACCAACCTTGACAATAACCCACATGCAACATTTGTGCAACATCCTTTCAATTTTGATACCCCTGGTATCAAAATTGAAAGGATGTTGCACATGGGTTATTAGCAGGGTTTTTGATATTTCCTCGACCACTTGTGGCCAAATCCATTTCAAAGTCACTAAACTTGGTGGTACCACTGCCAGAATGTCCTATAACCTGTGCTCTAAGTCAAGAGAAACAATTCTGGAACATGTGTAATATGTGTTTGCAGGCCGAGTGGCTGGCTGGCCAGGTGGCTGATTGACTTTGGCTGTCTCTATCTCCATCTGTCTGCCTGTATCTATCTCTGCCTGTCTTTGTATCTCTGTCTCTGTCTATCTCTCTCTGTCTTATCTATCTCTGTCTATCTGTCTCTGCCTGACAGGTACACATAAATAGTTATTATACATAGTGTAAATTACCTAGGATAACCCAAAAAATCCAGACAAAGGGCTATACAGACTGGCAAGTGACACGCATTTTCGCTTGTTCAGGAATCAGACATGATGACACTCCATCATGTGTAATACCTGTTAGTTCATGAGTGGCTCTCTGCAATGGCATCATAAGGGGGGGAGGGGGGCCACCCAGGGTGACACCATTTAAAGGGTGACACCGTAGAGCCTCTAAAGAAGGTGACACTAATGGACAAGGCAGTGCTGCAGCAACATAAGAGAAAAATCCTTCATTTCTGTATAGCCTATTATATGATTACAGAGTATAAATACGCCTACATAGAGAAAATCATTGATTTTGATGATATGATAGATGATTTTTGCAGGACTGAAGGCAAGGAAATGTAAGATCAGATTCACTGAGATGTTACCTGTACTCAAGGTCAAATCGGAACTAGTATTTCTCTGATGTTGCAATGTTTTTCTTTATTTTTCAAGTTTTTTTTTTTTTTTTTGGGGGGGGGGCATTGTTGAAGATGAATAAATGTAGGATCTGTTGCCTATACTCAAAGTGGTATTTGAGTTTGTTTCTCAATATTACTACGATTATTTTTATCATTAAATTAAAGTTGAAAAGTATTCTCCTGTTCGGTTTATGCCCCTTAAACGTTCTCATTGCTAAACGTTAGTCATTGGTCATGCAGTAGTGATGTAACTGGAGTTTACTCCCCCCATTCCCCCACCCTTGGATTTCATGGGGGTGACACCAAAGACTCCGCTCCGGGTGACATCAACCCTAGCGACACCACTGGCTCTCTGAGTCAGCAAGAGAGACAAACAGACAGAGAGACAGGAAGACAGGCACACAGACTGATAAGCAGAGACAGAGCTAGACAGATAGACAGACACCAAAGATGCTGCCCTGGGTGACATCGAAGACTGCTTCGGGTGACACCAACCCTAGCTACACCACTGGCTCTCTGAGTCAGCAAGAGAGACAAACAGACAGAGAGGAAGACAGACAGACAGATAAGCAGAGACAGAGCTAGACAGATAGACAGATAGATAGATAGAAAGATAGACAAACAGAGACATGTTTATATGTAACAGTGAAAACAAACAAAGCCAAGGCATTGCATGATTAGCAACAGTCACTGCTGCACTGTCAGCATTGGAGTGACACTCAGTCTTAAACCATGCTTCAAGGAGTTTCATATATACTCCAGCATGTCTAAAACATTGCTGGGACCTGTAAATACTTTGTATATACATGTATTTCTAGACAATAGTATATGATCAAGACATGTGAAAATGTTTACCTGTCAGTGTGTTTGTGATTATTTGAGTACTATTTCAGTACCTAGTATTAGTGTCAGAACAAATATGGGCTATGAAATTACAAGAACTACTATAAATTGCAATTATCAGAACATAAAAACTATATAAATTAAAAAAATGAGAAAAAAAGGTATATCAGCAACACTTCTGCAAGCGGCAGGACTCCATGTTGCCGTCAGGTGAGCATCCAGTGCCAACTTTACAGTCTTATATCTCTGTAAGTACTGACCCTAAAATTTATTTTTTGTCTTATTACACACAGAAAATTGCCCTCTTTAATTTACCAAACAAAAACAACAACAACAAAAATTTCTTTTTCCAAGATATTTGGAGCGCTGGGCGAGAGAACATAGATCTACATTTGGACAGTTAATGTCTTATTTTACATTAATATAGACATTTTCATTAATCCATCTCTGATATTTTCTTCAAAATTATACATGTATAAGAAACATGTTACATAGCATATAAACATGCTATGGAGGTGCGGTAGTCAGGCAGAGAGAAAACATTATGTTTTCTTTGTTCCAGCACCAGACAAAACGTGTATGAATCTGCATTTGGCAAAGTCACTCCCCTTAACACATAACACTTTTGTTTACAATTCTCGGCATGAATTATTCGTTACTTCTCCCTTCATTTATTATGGCATCTAAAGGTAAAGTAGTTGTTAGAAACAATTAAACTCAGTGAACAAGGTATGTTTATGGTAATAATATGGCTCTGGGCCGCATTAAATATCATGTAGGTAGGTGCAACTATGCAGCCAGGCGGACTACGTAGCTACATCTACCAGCTACCTACACCTGACTTCCTGCAAATAAATACTACTCACCTCTCATCCTACATTAAAACTACACATGTTTTAAAGTAAATAATGAGTGTACTGTATGTGTATTTTAACTCCCTGGGCTGCTTTAAATATCGTATACTAAGTTTGGGATGAGGAGTCAGGGCTACCTACACCAGGGCTACCTACACCTGAGCTACCTACACCTGGGCTACCTACACCTGGGCTACCTACACCTGACTTCCTACAAATAAGTACTACTTACCTCTCGCCTTACAATAAGACTACAAATATTTTAAGGTAAGTAATGAATGTACTGTATATGTATTTAACTTTTTATTGTGTTTTTTAATGCCTAGTTCTATTACTAACTTAATATAAGTTAGTGTAAACTTGTTGTCTGGCATTTATATGCATTTATAAGTGGAAAAAATGGCATTCTGCTTTCCAGCAGTAGCCTGGAACCTAGCCTGCCATATAAGTGGGGCCCTACTGTATGTATAAATATGTCAGAACAGTAGAAAACTGAAGCAAATGGACACGTGTGTGTGTGTGTGTGTGTGTGTGTGTGTGTACTCACCTATTTGTGGTTGCAGGGGTCGAGTCTTAGCTCCTGGCCCCGCCTCTTCACCGGTTGCTACTGGGCCCTCTCTCTCCCTGCTCCATGAGCTTTATCAAACCTCGTCTTAAAACTGTGTATGGTTCCTGCCTCCACTACGTCATTTTCTAGGCTATTCCACTGCCTTACAACTCTATGACTGAAGTGTGTGTGACTGTGTGTGTTAGTTACCATTTGGTCCTAGGCACATGTCGATTAGACACTTGGCCTGTTGTATGTGCATGCATGTGTGTGTGTGTGTGTGTGTGTGTGTGTGTGTGTGTGTGTGTGTGTGTGTGTGTGTGTGTGTGTGTGTGTGTGCGTGTGTGAGTGCGTGTGTGTGAGTGCGTGTGTGTGAGTGCGTGTGTGTGAGTGCGTGTGTGTGAGTGCGTGTGTGTGAGTGCGGTGTGTGTGTGTGTGTATGTTTGTATGAAAAAATATGTATAAACAGATATACCAGTGACACTTTTAGTACAACTATTTTGGTGTATAATAAGGCTTAATTGAAGAGACACTGGGCATAAAAGGAAAGTTCTAGCTCACATAAGTCCCATCAAATACCAAAAATACTTCAAAATAGTTTCAGAAAAAGTGGAAAAAAAAATATATGCAGCAACACCCAATGTTGTTGTCACAGGGTCAACCCTTTGAAGGCTCATCCCATAGTTCTACAGCTTTGAAGCTTGGGTCCAAGTCATAGAACTACAATTTGAGCTCAGCTTATTCAGATAAGCTGTAAGTGGTAAATTTGGGCCCAGATATGAAAGAATGCATCTATTTGGTAAGTATGCACCACATAAAACAAATCCTGCGGCATGCAGTGCATAATGAGAGAAAGAACTGTGACCGTATTTTTGGATTAAACCAGCGATTTTGCGGTGTTTTTTCGTATGCTTTTTAAAGTTGTATTCGTGATTTCTTGTTCTCATTTAATAGAATGGAAGATATATTACAGAAATAGAGATGATTCTGGTTGGTTTTAGTACTGGAAATGGCTTGAAACTGAGCTCCAAGTAGCGGAAATGTTCAGTTTTTGCCGATGTTCAAGAGTAACAAAAGATGTCACTCATCCAATACACATCAGATGGTGGGTCTTATATATATGTTCACAAATGTCCTGATATTATTTATACAATTATTACAATATTGCATAACAGTTAATCTTGTATTTTTTGGTGTGAATAAAAAAACATTAAGTGAATAAAAAAATCAAAATGGAATTCATTTGTAAAGCCTAAAAAACGTAACTACTAAACAGAGGAAATGTTAGTTTAGTGCCAAGAATGCCCACATTGTTTATTCTGGACTCTATTTTGAAATTTGAATATTTTGAACTTTGTGTTAAATTGGCCAAATTACCAATTTCTGATCACCTTATTGAGTAGTTCAAACAGTTAACTGGTCGATTTCTTGTGCTCAGTCGATAAAATAAAAGTAATACTATCGAAATATCTAAGAATTTGGTCAACTGGAATAATGTAATTGGTCTAAAATGGGAGTCATTGTGGGCAAAATCACCGATGCATAAATATTGCTGATGCAGCAAAACATGCAAGAGTGTAATTTCATAAATTTTCCATCAAATTTTGTACTTTTTGTTTTATTGCTTTCAAAAAAAGATTCTCTACCTTTTCATAAGAAAAAACAACAAAATTTTTTTTTGAAAATTCTTGGACCCAGTAAAGGGTTAAGAAAATTGAGCGCTTCATTTTCATTTTTTTTTAAACTGTGATACAGAAGTGTCATTTAATTGACAGCGAAACAATCAAGAAATATCATTAGTATTAGATTTATGGTTCTTGACCAATCTTTTCGAAATTTGAGCTAATCATACATGCATAAAATGAATATAAACAAAATGTTAACCATTTCACTACTAACATCTTCCCTCCAAATTGAAAGCTTCTGTTTTGTTTTGTTTTAATAAAAAAATAGAGAAACTTTCTAAATGTAATGAAACCAAAAATACAAAAAAAAAAAAAGTAATGCTAATGGAATTACACAGGCATGAAGTTGGAGGTCAGGGAGAACTATACAACAACAGGGTTTTGCATATTTTGTAGGGTAATTCCAGGCTATTTCACAATTATGCTTTTCATTCTATCCATTAATCACAGGAAACCTGCTCATTCAACCATAAGCACTATCCTATAAAGTGCCCAGAAGTGAGTAATTTGGCCAGTTTGACCATATTTTCAACAAATTCCAATTTAATGAGTCCAAAATAAAAATTGTAAACATTTCAGCCACTAAAACAACCTCTCTGTTCATTAGTCACATTCTCAGGTCTTTCCTGTATAACACTTGTCCTCCATTATAAACCTACCTACCCCCCCCCCCTCCCTTTCTCTCTCTCTCTCACTTTTTTTTTTTTTTTTTTACACAGGGTTTGACAAGGTTAAGGATCCCTAGCTTTATTGACAGCTATTTACAGGTTAAGGATTCCTAACTTTATTGGCAAGCTAAGAGCTGTTACCTACATCAGCTAATTTGAAAGCATTTTTATTGTTATGAGACATACAAGTAGGGAACAGGATGAAGTTGGAGTCATCTGTGGGCCAGCATTTTCATTTGATCAACTGACTTTATCTCGTTGACATCATTATGCTGTACGAATGTGTTCCATACTCGAGTCATCCTGGGTATATAGGATCTCAGATGGAGTGATGTTCTGGAGAAGGGTACAGCCAGAGTGAAGTTGCTGCTTTCTGCCCATCTTGTGGCATAAAAGCTTGTTTCACGCTGTACTCGAAGTGGATCCAAGTGTGGTATTTTGACAATATTGGCCTTGTACATAACAGTAAGGCCACCCACATTCCTCCTATGTTGAAGGCTCTGCTGAAATGACAGATCTATCCAGGATGGGTCCAGGCGAGAGATGAGACATCTTGCTCTGTTCTCTACTCTGTCAAGCAGTCGCAAATGAGAGGGGGGCAGGCAAACCAAGAAAGTGGAGCATACTCAAGGTGTGAGCGTACTTGTGCCTCGTACAGAATCTTGCATCCCCTACTGTCAAGCTCACTCTCTCTCTCTCTCTCTCTCTCTCTCTCTCTCTCTCTCTCTCTCTCTCTTCTCTCTCTGTCTCTCTCTGTCTCTCTCTGTCTCTGTCTCTTCGTCTCTCTTCCTCTCTCTTCCTCTCTCTCTCTCTCTCTCTCTCTCTCTCTCTCTCTCTCTCTCTCTCTCTCTCTCTCTCTCTCTCTCTCTCTCTCTCCCTCCCTCCCTCCCTTCCACCCCTTCTCCCTCTAGCCCCCTTCCCACTTCTTCTCTATCCCCATCTCTCTCCCCATTACAACCCCCCCACACCCCCCTACACACACACAACTACAACACCTAAAAAAAAAAATGGTTACCTGGAGGTTATTCCGGGGATCAATGCCTCTGTGGCCCGGTCCATGACCAGGCCTCCCGGTGGATCAGGGCCTGATCAACCAGGCTGTTGCTGCTGGCCGCACACAGTCCAACGTACGAGCCACAGCCCGGCCTCAGAAGGGAAGTTGCAGGCTCAGGGGATCAGAGGAAAATGGTTCTGGTAAGGAAGAATGGATGGAAGAGCAATGTAAAAGGATGGATGGAACAAGAGTGGGAGAGCAAAATAGGTGAGTTTTCTGTGAAAATGGAGAAAAGGATGGAGGCAGAGCTTTCTGTGAAATTGGAAAAGAGGATGGAGGAGGAGAAGAAATGAGAGTCACAAGTCGAAGTCACAGAAGCCAGGATAAGGGCCCTAGAATATGAGGTAAATAGACTGAAGTGAGTTTCACAGCTGTTACCCAGAGGAGACGTAGCATCTGAAGCTGGTACACCCCTACTGAATGAGCAGCCCAATGGGAAGGAAGGAGACGTAACTTACGCTAAGGCCCTATCAACCCACCAAGCAGGGCCGAGGAATGAAGGGGAGAGCAGTTGGGAGCAGGGGTAGTAGTAAGGCATGGGGTAGAAGGTGGAGAGGGGGATAGGTCACAGGCAGAGCCACGACCATGCCACCAAGAGCTACAGGAAAAAATAAGGGAGACAATGGCCATGTACAAATAGGACCCAGAGACACAGAGGGAAAGGCAATGGGAGGAGGAGAGGGGGAATTCACTGCTTATTCATTGCTTCAGGAGATCTAGAGGACACACAGTGAAAGACAGAAGGAAGAAAAACAGGAGATTGAAAACATCAAAGAAATACACGAGGAGGACATGACTGAGATTGTAAATTTTCAGAGAATAGGCCAGTCAATCTGATTCTCAAGACGGAAACAGTGCGGAACAGGATCCTGCAAGAGAAACCACAGCTGAAGGAATCGTCAACATACAAGAGGGTGTTCCTATAGCAAGACAGAATAAAAACAGAATGACAGCTGAGGGAGAGGACACAGAAGCAAAAAGGACTAAGAAGAGAGACAAGGACAGAATCAGCAGAGGACAACCAAAGCAGGGCAGAGCAACAAATGCAAGCACACAGGGAACTACCCCCAGAACCCCACTACCAAACATGCTATCCCAACACAAACCACAATCCACACTTACATCCTCCATCCCACACTACACTGTAGAATCCCACAGTACACTGCCAGATCCCCCACCCTCACAGACCCCCCAGAACACAGTGTTAGAGAGGAAAAGAACACGGTGTTGGAGAGGAAACTGAAGGTATGATACACCATCACTGATGGAATAACGAATAAGTGGGAGTGGCATAAAAGAGTCAAGGAGGCATCACCGGACATCATAGCTCTCACAGAAACCAAGCTCACAGGAATAACAGATGCCATCTTTCCAACGGGATATCAGATCCTGAGGAGAGACAGAGGAAACAGAGGGGTTGGAAGAGTGGCACTGCTCATCAAAAACCAGTGGGATTTTGATGAGCTGGACAGAGGAGAAGCAAGAGATTACATAATAGGAATACTTCAGTCTGGAGGTCCCAGGGTGGTAATTGCAGTGATTTATAACCCACCACAGAACAGCAGGAGGCCAAGGCAAGAGTATGACGAGAGTAATAGAGCAATGGTTGACACACTGGCTGAAGTGGCCAGAAAGGCTCATGTGAGCAGGGCAAAGCTGCTGATTATGGATGACTTCAACCACAAGGAGATCAACTGGGAGAACCTAGAGCCACATCATGGCCCAGAAATGTGAAGGGCTAAGATGATGAAGGTGGTACTGGAAAACCTCATGTACCAACATGTAAGGGACACTACCAGAGGGGAGAGTACGAACCAGTCAGACAGGACCTAGTATTCACCTTGAGTAGTGCAGGTATTGAGGACATCATGTATAAAAGACTCCTCGGGAGCCAGTGATCATGTGGTTCTTAGCCTCAAATACATAGAAGTTACAAGTGGAGAGGGAAGCAGGAAGGGCACAAATGAAGCCAAACTACAAGAAAGGGGACTATGCAGGCCATGAAGAATTTCCTGCATGGGGTTCAGTGGAACAGAGACCCAGCAGGGAAGTCAGTAAACGAGATGATGGAATATGTGACAATATGCAAGGAAGCTGAGGAGAGGTTTGTACCCAAGAGTAACAGAAATACAGTGGACCCCCGCATAACGATCACCTCCGAATGCGACCAATTATGTAAGTGTATTTATGTAAGTGCGTTTGTACGTGTATGTTTGGGGGTCTGAAATGGACTAATCTACTTCACAATATTCTTTATGGGAACAAATTTGGTCAGTACTGGCACCTGAACATACTTCTGGAGTGAAAAAATATCGTTAACCGGGGGTCCACTGTAATGAGAAAGCCAGGATGAGCCCTTAGTTCACCCAAAGGTGCAGGGAGGCCAAAACCAAGTGTGCTAGAGAATGGAAGAAGTATATAAGGCAAAGGACCCAGAAAAATAAGGAGAGTAGTCATAGAGCCAGAAATGAATATGCGCTAGATAACAGGGATATCTTGCTACTCCTACTAACACTTTGGTCACACTTCACAGACACGCACATGCATATATATATACATACATCTAGGTTTTTCTCCTTTTTCTAAATAGTTCTTGTTCTTCTTTATTTCTTCTATTGTCCATGGGGAAGTGGAAAAGAATCTTTCCTCCGTAAGCCATGCGTGTCGTATGAGGCGACTAAAATGCCGGGAGCAATGGGCTAGTAACCCCTTCTCCTGTAGACACTTACTAAAAAAGAGAAGAAGAAAAACTTTATAAAACTGGGATGCTTAAATGTGCGTGGATGTAGTGCGGATGACAAGAAATAGATGATTGCTGATGTTATGAATGAAAAGAAGTTGGATGTCCTGGCCCTAAGCGAAACAAAGCTGAAGGGGGTAGGAGAGTTTCAGTGGGGGGAAATAAATGGGATTAAATCTGGAGTATCTGAGAGAGTTAGAGCAAAGGAAGGGGTAGCAGTAATGTTAAATGATCAGTTATGGAAGGAGAAAAGAGAATATGAATGTGTAAATTCAAGAATTATGTGGATTAAAGTAAAGGTTGGATGCGAGAAGTGGGTCATAATAAGCGTGTATGCACCTGGAGAAGAGAGGAATGCAGAGGAGAGAGAGAGATTTTGGGAGATGTTAAGTGAATGTATAGGAGCCTTTGAACCGAGTGAGAGAGTAATTGTGGTAGGGGACCTGAATGCTAAAGTAGGAGAAACTTTTAGAGAGGGTGTGGTAGGTAAGTTTGGGGTGCCAGGTGTAAATGATAATGGGAGCCCTTTGATTGAACTTTGTATAGAGGGGGGTTTAGTTATAGGTAATACATATTTTAAGAAAAAGAGGATAAATAAGTATACAAGATATGATGTAGGGCGAAATGACAGTAGTTTGTTGGATTATGTATTGGTAGATAAAAGACTGTTGAGTAGACTTCAGGATGTACATGTTTATAGAGGGGCCACAGATATATCAGATCACTTTCTAGTTGTAGCTACACTGAGAGTAAAAGGTAGATGGGATACAAGGAGAATAGAAGCATCAGGGAAGAGAGAGGTGAAGGTTTATAAACTAAAAGAGGAGGCAGTTAGGGTAAGATATAAACAGCTATTGGAGGATAGATGGGCTAATGAGAGCATAGGCAATGGGGTCGAAGAGGTATGGGGTAGGTTTAAAAATGTAGTGTTAGAGTGTTCAGCAGAAGTTTGTGGTTACAGGAAAGTGGGTGCGGGAGGGAAGAGGAGCGATTGGTGGAATGATGATGTAAAGAGAGTAGTAAGGGAGAAAAAGTTAGCATATGAGAAGTTTTTACAAAGTAGTAGTGATGCAAGGAGGGAAGAGTATATGGAGAAAAAGAGAGAGGTTAAGAGAGTGGTGAAGCAATGTAAAAAGAGAGCAAATGAGAGAGTGGGTGAGATGTTATCAACAAATTTTGTTGAAAATAAGAAAAAGTTTTGGAGTGAGATTAACAAGTTAAGAAAGCCTAGAGAACAAATGGATTTGTCAGTTAAAAATAGGAGAGGAGAGTTATTAAATGGAGAGTTAGAGGTATAGGGAAGATGGAGGGAATATTTTGAGGAATTGTTAAATGTTGATGAAGATAGGGAAGCTGTGATTTCGTGTATAGGGCAAGGAGGAATAACATCTTGTAGGAGTGAGGAAGAGCCAGTTGTGAGTGTGGGGGAAGTTCGTGAGGCAGTAGGTAAAATGAAAGGGGGTAAGGCAGCCGGGATTGATGGGATAAAGATAGAAATGTTAAAAGCAGGTGGGGATATAGTTTTGGAGTGGTTGGTGCAATTATTTAATAAATGTATAGAAGAGGGTAAGGTACCTAGGGATTGGCAGAGAGCATGCATAGTTCCTTTGTATAAAGGCAAAGGGGATAAAAGAGAGTGCAAAAATTATAGGGGGATAAGTCTGCTGAGTATACCTGGTAAAGTGTATGGTAGAGTTATTATTGAAAGAATTAAGAGTAAGACGGAGAATAGGATAGCAGATGAACAAGGAGGCTTTAGGAAAGGTAGGGGGTGTGTGGACCAGGTGTTTACAGTGAAACATATAAGTGAACAGTATTTAGATAAGGCTAAAGAGGTCTTTGTGGCATTTATGGATTTGGAAAAGGCGTATGACAGGGTGGATAGGGGGGCAATGTGGCAGATGTTGCAAGTGTATGGTGTAGGAGGTAGGTTACTGAAAGCAGTGAAGAGTTTTTACGAGGATAGTGAGGCTCAAGTTAGAGTATGTAGGAAAGAAGGAAATTATTTCCCAGTAAAAGTAGGCCTTAGACAAGGATGTGTGATGTCACCGTGGTTGTTTAATATATTTATAGATGGGGTTGTAAGAGAAGTAAATGCGAGGGTCTTGACAAGAGGCGTGGAGTTAAAAGATAAAGAATCACACACAAAGTGGGAGTTGTCACAGCTGCTCTTTGCTGATGACACTGTGCTCTTGGAGATTCTGAAGAGAAGTTGCAGAGATTGGTGGATGAATTTGGTAGGGTGTGCAAAAGAAGAAAATTAAAGGTGAATACAGGAAAGAGTAAGGTTATGAGGATAACAAAAAGATTAGGTGATGAAAGATTGAATATCAGATTGGAGGGAGAGAGTATGGAGGAGGTGAATGTATTTAGATATTTGGGAGTGGACGTGTCAGCGGATGGGTCTATGAAAGATGAGGTGAATCATAGAATTGATGAGGGAAAAAGAGTGAGTGGTGTACTTAGGAGTCTGTGGAGACAAAGAACTTTGTCCTTGGAGGCAAAGAGGGAATGTATGAGAGTATAGTTTTACCAACGCTCTTATATGGGTGTGAAGCATGGGTGATGAATGTTGCAGCGAGGAGAAGGCTGGAGGCAGTGGAGATGTCATGTCTGAGGGCAATGTGTGGTGTGAATATAATGCAGAGAATTCGTAGTTTGGAAGTTAGGAGGAGGTGCGGGATTACCAAAACTGTTGTCCAGAGGGCTGAGGAAGGGTTGTTGAGGTGTTTGGACATGTAGAGAGAATGGAGCGAAACAGAATGACTTCAAGAGTGTATCAGTCTGTAGTGGAAGGAAGGCGGGGTAGGGGTCGGCCTAGGAAAGGTTGGAGAGAGGGGGTAAAGGAGGTTTTGTGTGCGAGGGGCTTGGACTTCCAGCAGGTATGCATGAGCGTGTTTGATAGGAGTGAATGGAGACAAATGGTTTTTAATACTTGACGTGCTGTTGGAGTGTGAGCAAAGTAACATTTATGAAGGGGTTCAGGGAAACCGGCAGGCCGGACTTGAGTCCTGGAGATGGGAAGTACAGTGCCTGCACTCTGAAGGAGGGGTGTTAATGTTGCAGTTTAAAAACTGTAGTGTAAAGCACCCTTCTGGCAAGACAGTGATGGAGTGAATGATGGTGAAAGTTTTTCTTTTTCGGGCCACCCTGCCTTGGTGGGAATCGGCCAGTGTGATAATAAAAAAAAATAAGATGGGAGGCCAAATAACAATACAAAAATGACATAGCAGCAAAAGCCAAATCTGACCCGAAGCTGTTGTACTGCCACATCAGGAGGAAAGCAACAGTCAAGGACCAGGTAATTAGGCTGAGGAAGGAAGGAGGGGAGATCACAAGAAATAACTGCAAAGTATGTGAGGAGCTCAACATGAGATTCAAAGAAGTGTTCACAGAGGAGACAGAAGGGACTCCAGAAAGGCGGGGTACGCCATCAAGTGTTGGACACAATACATACAACCGAGGAAGAAGTGACGAGACTGCTAAGTGAGCTAGATACCTCAAAGGCGATGGGGCCAGATAACATCTCTCCATGGGTCCTGAGAGAGGGAGCAGAGACACTATGTGTACCACTAACAACAATCTTCAACACATCTATTGCAATAGGGCGACTACCTGAGGTATGGAAGACAGCAAATGTAGTCCCATTTTTTTAGAAAGAGAGACAGACATGAAGCATTAAACTATAGACCAGTGTCACTAACATGTATAGTATGCAAAGTCATGGAGAAGATTATCAGAAGACGAATGGTGGAGCACCTAGACAGCAACGAGCTGATCAACGACAGCCAGCACGAGTTCAGGGATGGGAAATCCTGTGTCACAAACCTACTGGAGTTTTATGACAGGGTGACAGCAGTAAGACAAGAGAGAGAGGGGTGGGTAGATTGCATTTTCTTGGACTGTAAGAAGGCATTTGACACAGTTCCACACAAGAGATTAGTGCAAAAGCTGGAGGACCAGGCAGAGATAACAGGAAGACACTACAATGGATCAGGGAATACCTGTCAGGAAGACAACAGTGAGTCATGGTATGTGGTGAGGTGTCCGACTGGGCATCTGTAACGAGAGGGGTGCCAGAGGGGTCATTCTTAGACCCAGTGCTGTTTCCTGTACAGGTCTCCCTCAACATTCGTGAGGGTTAGGGGACCAAGAGCCTCGCAAATGTTGAAAAATCGTGAATGTTTGGAACCCCAATATATTGTAGGGAAATATAATACAATACAGCTTCCTTAACCTATTGCATCATGGACAGTCATTAAACACATGAAAACATCGCAAAATATTGTACTAGTGCCAGTCCTTTGGTAAAGAAGGTGAAAAAGACAATAGAATTCAAGAAAGAACTCGTAGCAGAGTACCAAAGTGGAGGAGGAAGAGAGAGGGGAGAATGTGCCTTCTTCAGTGATTCTACGATATGTACAATACTAAAGCAGCATGAATCAATGAAGGCTATAGCACCAGCCAGCGATAAAGTGTAGCATTAGCAGTGTAGCAAGTAAGTTAAGTTATTAATTGATAGAAAAAGGACAGCACGACCCTAACTCCTCCAATGTTGTTGGAGTTAGGGTGACTGACAACACCACTGTCTCAACCGCCTCTGCTGGCCTTCACCACCGTTATGTACGGCTTATGCTCTCAGTCTCCCTTATACACCCAACAACAACACAGAAACACTTGTGACATACTTATTGATGTATTTTATTCATTCTAGAGTACAGCAGGGCCCCTCTTTACGGCGTTTCACTTTATGGCATTCCGCTAATACGGTCATTTCAAATTATGACCAAAACTCGCTATACGGCTCCCCCACCTGACTTTCTAATACAGTCACCGCGCCCCATCTTGTTTGTTTACATTCTTCATGAGCTCAGTAAGCACTAAGTCTCTCCATTTTGTCTGGAAACTCTAAAATTTCAAATGTTTTTAAAAGTTATTTCATATTTTATATATACTCTGATAATTATACTTATGTATACCTGTACTTAAATAAACTTACATACTGTGCTGTCGTGCAGGTACACATTAAAGTCAGTAAGAGTGTCTTATGTCTCCAGACGTCATATTAGTAATGATAATAATAATCATCGAGTCTCATTTAAATGTCGTGTATTACGTTAAATACACATTTTCATTAATCCATCTATGATATTTTTTTCAAAATTATATAATAAACACGATACATAACATAAAAAGATGATAAATACACCCCACAATAGAATAAATAAACATAAATATGAGATGTGGTAGCAGACGACTTGCACAAGTGACGCCATATTAGAAATGCTAATAATAATAATAATAATAATCACCGAGTCTCATTAAATGTTGTATATTACGTTAATATACACATTTTCATTAATCCATCCATGATATTATTTTCAAAATCATATAATAAACACCATACATAACATAAAAAGATGATAAATACACCCTACAATAGAATAAATAAACATAAATATGAGATGTGGTAGCCAGATAACTTGTACAAGTGATGCCAAGAATAACATTTTCTCTAATCTAACATAAGAGAAAATGTGTTACTGAGGGTAACTGTAGAAAATTATTCCTTTTGTATGTATGTAAGTTTATTCAGGTATACACAAATACAGTTACATAAGATTATCATTACATACAACATATGTGTAGAGAACCTAGGATAACCCAAAAAAGTCAGAGTGACTTATTTCCATTGCCTTCACTCAGAGCATCATTTCTTCTCAAAATGATGTTACATGAGAATGGGAGTGTTCTTCTTTATTTATTCTACCGTATCAATGTAGAGACAACCTGTACACAATGTAACTTGTACACAAACCAGACGTGTACACTTCGTTTACAAAACTTACCTTCGCCTGGTTTGTTTACATAACTCTGCGCCTGTCCTCTCTCATGCACTCATTCTTTCTCTCTCTCATTTATTCGTTTATCTCATTTACTTACTCCTGACCCTACATTAAGACTACAAATATTTTAAGGTAAGTAATGAGTGAACTGTATATACATTTTATCGCTCTGGGATGCTTAAATGTAATAGAATATTATGTGTAGGTGGGTTGGCCTGGTATGGTAGCCCGGCTGACTACCATACATACCACACTTGATTTTTTACAATAAATAACTACTCATCTCACCCTATATTTTAAGGTAAGTAATGAGTGAACTGTATATACATTTTATGGCTCTGGGATGCTTAAATATCATAGAATTGTATGTGTGGGTGGGGTGGCCTGGTATGGTAGCCTGGCTGACTACCATACATACCACACTTGATTTCTTGCAATAAATACTACTTGTCTCACCCTAGATTAAGACTATAAATATTTTAAGGTAAGTAATGAGTGCACTATGTGTGTATTGTACTTTTTTATTGTTTTTTGATGCCTTGTTCTATTGCTAACTTAATATATGTTAGTGTAACCTTGTTATCTAGTGTTTGTATGCATTTGTAAGTGGAAAAAAAGGGTGTTCCACTTTACGGCGGTTTCCGTTTACGGCGGTAGCCTGGAACCTAACCAGCCGTATAAGTGGGGCCTTCCTGTATATGTCATTTTCTTTGTTATTAATATTGTTTATTATGTCATATTAGATGAATTGTGATAGATAAATAAGCCGTAGAGTTGATACTAGTGTCATATTGAAGGACTATCTTGTCCTATCTCCAAACATACTCTGCCACTGCCACAATTCCTAACATATGTAATGACATATTTTAAATATGATTGGGTGGCTGGGAATTCACAAATGTTTGAAACCCGTGAAAGTGGAAAACGCAAATGTTGAGGGAGATCTGTATTTGTGAACGACACGATGGAAGTAATAGACTCAGAAGTGTCCCTGTTTGCAGATGATGTGAAGTTGATATGAAGAATTCAATCAGATGAGGACCAGCCAGTTGCTGGACCAGGCTGCAAGCCTGGTCCAGCAACTGTCTCTTGGCATTCAACCCCACCAAGTGCAGAGTCATGAAGATTGGGGAAGGGCAAAGAAGACTGCAGACAGAGTACAGTCTAGGAGAGTTCGGCCGGCATTGGTGGCATGTGGATGTGTCTTCCGAAGGCTCCTTAGTTGTTTGTTGGTGGTGTAGGCCCTGTTAGGCTCTGCTTCACCATCTTTCTTTTCTTGTGTGCTTGTGTTTTCATTGTTTTCTCTATCAGATGGTGTTATGTGGCCCATTTATGGGGGGTTCAACTGAGATGTCATTTGCCCCCATGTGGGGGACCCCCCTCCGGTCCCTACTCAGTTGACAACTGTTTCATTACCGCCGAACCAAGATATGGCTAATGTGCCCCCTACTGGGATAAACAAACAAACCCTTGAGGTTGATGACAATGCCAGGCCCCTGTCTAGCCCAAAACGCCAACCAGCCGCTTGTCCAGACTATGCTCCTTCTCCTCCTCGAATTACTCCAGATGTGATGGTGGTTCTTGTGCATCCTAAGGATGGCGGTACACCCTTCACCAATCCATGGGACATCACCAACGCCATCAGTGGATCTCCTTTCGGCAAGGCTTGCATAGATAGGGGTGTCCAGCAACTCAGTAGGGGTGCAGCCCTAAGGCTCTGGCTCCATCGTCAGTCTTTTCTGGCTAGAAACTTACCACTAAACGCCATTCATGTCCTGGGTAGGTCTGCTCCTCAATCCTCACCACTGGTTATTGTTATGGCAGAATTGGACCGATTTCTGCATCCCTCTCAGATGAGGAGATCCACTCTGAATTGGTTTACAGTGAGGGTGACGACTTAGGTTTGCGGGAGGTTTGGAGCCTCTCAAATCATCCTGCCCCCATCTTGTATCGTTCGTGTATGTTTCTCAGGAGCTCTCCCGAGATTTGTGACTTTTGGCAACCTAAGGTTTCCTGTTCTTCCTTATACTTTTCTTTTACTCCGGTGTCAGAAATGTTTCCTTTTTGGGCATGGAGAGTTGTCTTGCTGTGGTAAGGTAAGATGTGCAAACTGCAGCGGGTTTCACCCAGTCATTAAAGATGGTGTTACCTGTACCCACCCAGCTTCGTGCTACTTCTGTAAAGGAAACCACAAGGTTGCATCCCGGTCTTGCCCGGCATATTGCCAGGCTCTTGATTTGGCAAACTCAGCCAGGGCCCAGTCTCTTTCGCTCGATGAATGTAACTCCTTTTTGTGGTCCGTAAAGCCAGTCACAGTCCATCAGCCTTTGCCTCCTTTGCCTCCAGTGCCCCCCACTAAGGGTGTCTCCCCAGCACCAACACGGCCAGGGCACCTATACTCCGCAGCAGTGAGGGCTAATGTCCCTGTTACAAATTGGTTTGGGGCTCTTGTGGACCTCCCTCTCTCCCTTTAGAGGATTCCCCACCCCCGGGGCAACATCAACTCAGAGTGTCCTCGGACCTGGCTTCCATTGCGGAAGTTATTGCCCATGTCCCTCCTCGTTCACAATGCACATCCTCCCGTCGAGGTGGTGCATTTTCCAAATCGACTCGATGCTCGGTACCCCACCCAGTTCCGGTGGATATCTTACCCGACCCAGAGCCTCCCGTCTCACAGCCAACTCCCACCCCCCCAATTCTCCTCAACCCCAACCTCAGCCTGTCCCTATTCCAGGACCCTTCATGTCTGAAGGTCCTGCCTTTTCACTGTTGCCTGCCTGGGCTTTATTCCTTCATCCTGTTCTCCTTCTGGTGGAGGAGGTGCTACATCCCTACCTCCAGGGCACTTCTTTTTTGTGACTGCATGTCTCTCGGTTCTCCCTTACCTTATTGGGCTACTTAGTTCATACACGTGAATCATTCTCATTCTGTTTTTCTCCTTTGGAACGCATGTTCCATACTGGGGAAGCTTCTGGACCTTCAGCAGTATCTGGCTGAGGTACAGCCACTGGTGGTGGGTCTCTCTGAGACATGGTTACGTCCTCGACATTCTCTTCGGGTGCCTGGTTTTACTGTTTACCGTAGGGATCACCTCGCAGGGAGCAGTGGTGGCCTAGCTCTTCTTGTATGCAACCAGCTCCAGAGTATGAAAACCCTCTCTGCTCCAAGCCGATGAGAGTGGAAGTGTTGGACACTCTGGCGTGAGAGTGCCTTGGCACTCAGTGGTGCAGCATACTTCCTGATCGATAATCCGGGCAGGTTGGTTACACAAAGTGAAATTTACACTTTTGCTTGGGCAACTCCGTGTTTTTTAACATCTTGTGATAGGAGACTTTAATCGCTGAGGCACCCAGTTTTGGGAGCCAATCCTTTTCTTTGGGATCAGTGAATCCCACAGGAGTGGCCCTGTTCCAAACCCTCCTTGCATCTCACCTTTCGTGCTCACACCAAGTTTTGAGACTAGAGTGGAATCCTTAAACCAGGCGAGCTTCTACCCTGAACCTCCGTTCTTGGTGTGGGTGTTTTACTACAGCTCTGTTACTGTAGGTCCCTTCATGGGAGTGACTTCTTCCGTCCTTACCTCACAAATGGAGCCTTAGCAGTGCAGTGATGGCAGTTTGGTTCCATGGTGGAAAACAACCCAGGCCGGTTTGGACAAACTATAATCGGGTCCTCTCTGATTATAGCCTGCCTCAGACTCCTTGCTGGACGAGGGCTGTCGCGTCTCTTGCAGATGGGCCATGCTTGAGGTGGGCTCTTGTTCCTTCTGTCTCTCTGGAGGCTTCTCCCGTTAACTGGCCCCGGTTCCCATGGTTGGAATGATGAGGGCCTCCCCGAGCAAGTGAAGGCACGTCCGACAGCATGTCATGGTGGCGGCACCAACCCTCTCAAACTCAGCAGCTGGCTTACTGAAGGGCAGACGCTCTTGTCCAGCGAACCCTCCGTCCAAGCGAAACGTTCATCTGGCTTTATTTCTGTTCTTCCTTTTTTTCACACTTCTGCCAGTCAGGCATGGGGTTTTTTCCCACTCTATGTTAGGATTCATGTTTCTTGTAAGTACTTTTCCCTGTTGGGGGAAGGAGCAGCTCCACCTTACCCCCGGGACAAGGCTGAGTCATTTGCAAAATTCCTTCAATCCTATCTTTGCTCCTCCTCCTCCCCACTACCCCCTAAGCCCTAAGGTGATCAATGGGGATGGGGCCCTTTGGCCTCCTCTTGTACCCGAGGTTCACTGCAGGTGCCTGGGCATCTCCCCTTTAGCTCCCATGAACTGCAGCGGGCACTTTCCCCAACTTTCTTCCTGCTCTTCACCAGGGGAGGATAACTTACCCCCTTATTCCTTCATACTACATCCTACCTCTCTCTTGTACAGATTGCTATGCCTGGAGTATCAATGCCAGCTGGTCTATGGGTAATCTTCCCTGATGTGTGGAAGCGCTCTCTCCTGTTCCAATTCTAAAGCAGGTAAGGATGATGCACAACCGGGCTCTTACTCACCATTGTTTTACTGCCCTCTTGGTAAGGTGCAGAATACTGGTGGCTACCCAGTCTCTCTTGGTGGCCTGAGGAACATGGCCCACCCCCTCCTGCCTGATAACCAGAGTGGCTTTCCCGAGAAGGTCGATCCACCCTCAACCTTTGCTCAATTTACACAAGCTAGGCACACTTCATTTGAAGCCGTCATTCCTTTTTTTGGCTCATTTTTTATATACATCTACGGAGAGCATTTGATTCTGCATCACACACGGCGATTGTTTCAAACTGGCCCACATGGGGCTGACAGAGCTCCCCTCTGACTGATGCACAAACTTTTTGCAAGGGAGGGCCTTTCGTGTTGCAGTGGGGTGGCGCTTTGTGTCCTCACCTCCGTCCTGTATAACCGGGGAGTACCCCAGGAACTGTTCTTAGCCAACTCTTTTTTCTTCCTTACTGTCGGATCTCCCTTCCATCCAGGGAGTGCGTACCCTGGTATATGCGGATGATGTGGCCCATATGTGCAGTGCCCCAACTTTGCTGACAGCACAGGAAACACTTCACGTGCCCTGCAACGCATAACATCAAGGGTTTTTGGAGGTAAGTGACAATAAGTTCCCAAGCTCCTTTATGCTTTTACTAGACACCGACTCCCCACTCTTCCATTAGTCTCATTGAATCAGATCCAATCCCAATTGGTCTCCTCTCATTGTTGGTTGGAGTACCTTAGATGCACCATTCTGAACATGGAAGAAAAACATAGTGGCCCACCACCTCTCGTGTGCATGTCCCACAGCACTTATGCGGCGGATCTGCTGGCACCAAGTGGGGAGGCAATTGATACCTTCTCTTAGGTTCTATACAGCTATGGTTTGCAGCAAGCTCACTTATGCGAGTGAGGTGTATTGGCTCAGCCTCTTCCTCCTCTCTTCGTCGTTTAGAACGTTTCTCCTCACAGAATTCACCATCAATAGCATGCTGAGGGCATTCCACTCCTCCACCCCCCATTGCAGCCTTGGAGGCAGATGTCAGGGATAGTCCCCTTTCCTCGTCGGTTGAAGAACATGAGGAACGTATTTACAACTCCACCAATAATTGCCTCACTCCTTGTACTCACCCCCTGCTGCCCCTCTACACAGATATGGAGATCAGCCTCAGTCCCCCCCACGTTTGGTTTCAGCCTTCCCTTTGTTGTGGCCATTGCACCCAGCATTCACCTGACCTGCCCTTACAACTTCCTGCAATCTTGTGATAACTCCCTCCCCCTCTCCATCTCTCCGGTCTTCCCTGGCTGGACCTTTTACGCGGTACATTCACCTGATGGGCATTATAGGAACAGGGAAACCCCCTCAGTTGTGCATTTCATCTTTGAAGAGTTTTGCTCCTGTTATTATGACCCTTCATTCTCCATCTACACGGACAGCTCAGTGGCGGACCTCCTCCCCCTTGCACATTCCTCTTGTTGCCTTCGTTCGCTAAACTCTCCCTGTGTCAAACCTGGCCCGGTTAGACCCTGCTCATTCTGTTCTGGCAGGGGAGCTCTCGGCCATTCCCAGGCTCTAGCTTTTGTCCTAGATCACTACCCCCCACAGCCATTGGTTTCTCTTCTCTGATTCCCAAACCTCCCTGGCACTTTTGTGGCTCTGCCCTCCACAGTCTACTACGTGTCCCTCGTTCGTGTCAGACGCAATCTCTCCTTCTGCGCTACTTGTGGAAACCCAGGTTGGAGCAGATCTCCCTTCAGTGGTACCCGACCCATGTTGAAATCCAAGGCAATAAGTGGCGGATCGAGCACGGCTTCCCCTCGCGCACACACTTCCTACTATTAACCCCCTCTTGCCCCTGGGCCACAGTGATTTCACAAGGGCTGTTTGGAAGGGAATCCACCATCAGTGGCAGTAGGGCCTGGCGCACTCCCTCTCTTCTTGGGCATTGGGCTTTGGTCCGATCTTTTAACCTGTAAAACAGTCCAGCTATATATATGTTCCCCTGCGCAGTGCCCTGAATATTTTGAGAAAAAAAAAATGGTTTTTTTTTATGGGAAAAAAAGAGCATGTGGTACCCAGGCATCCCCAGTTTTTTTCATAGGGCACACACTGAGTGCGCACACCTTTCTCTCATGTCTGCGACTCAGGCCTATCGTGCCAATGATGAATGAATGACAAATGAAACGTATATATAAATTTGGGGCGCTACGCGAGAGAACGTATATATACGTTTGGACCATTTAAGGGTTAATGCCCCTGCCCTTTGGGGTCGCCATCCCAGCCACTTTGGGGGATGTTTCACTGACTCACTTTCGAGTCGGGCACTCACGACTGGAGGCTCATCTGTACTGCCTTCGGATGACGGACTCTCCGTACTGCCCATGGTGTCCCTCACAGCCTGAGACGGTGGAACACTTCCTGCTGTGGTGCCCATATTACCACTCTGCATGGACTACTCTCCATGTGGCCTTGCGCACGCTTAGGGTGCACACTTTCACTCTACCTCTCCTTCTCAACGGGGAGGGGTTTCACCCTCTGGACCATCAGGGGATATTGGCCTGTACCTGCTCCTTCCTGCTTGCTTCAGGGGATATCAGGGGCATATAATACGTAGTTACTAGTCAAACCATTCCTCCACTTTGGTCGAGGTCCCTTCTCCTAGCACTGGACGGCCGGGCTAGATACTGCGTGTGCTGTCAGTGGCCCTGAAACCCAACAGAAGAAGAGTACAGTCTAGGGTGCCAGAGACTGCAAACCTCACTCAAGGAAAAGGATCTTGGGGTGAGTATAACACCAGGCACATCTGAGGTGCACATCAATCAAATAACTGCTGCATCATATGGGTGCCCAGCAAACCTAAGAACAGCATTCCGACATCTTAACCCTTTGACTGTTTCCGACGTATAAATACGTCTTACGAGCCAATGTTTCTGACGTATTTATACGCACAAATTCTAGCGGCTTCAAATCGCGCGCCAAAGGCCTGGGCCTACACGGGAGAGATGGGTCTCAAGTCGGTGTCACCCTGGAAAAAAATCCGGACCTAGCGGTGCATTGTTGGGGGAAAGCCATGTTGTCGTCATTTTTCCCCCCTCTGGAAAATTCCCCACCCCCGCCGGATTGGAGGTTTTTTTCCCCTGTCTCTAAA
>NC_069408.1:20430084-20539540 GCF_026875155.1 Cherax quadricarinatus | reverse complement strand
CATTCTCATCTGTTTTTCTCCTTTGGAACGCATGTTCCATACTGGGGAAGCTTCTGGACCTTCAGCAGTATCTGGCTGAGGTACAGCCACTGGTGGTGGGTCTCTCTGAGACATGGTTACGTCCTCGACATTCTCTTCGGGTGCCTGGTTTTACTGTTTACCGTAGGGATCACCTCGCAGGGAGCAGTGGTGGCCTAGCTCTTCTTGTATGCAACCAGCTCCAGAGTATGACCCTCTCTCTCCAAGCCTATGAGAGTGGAGTGTTGGAAACTCTGGCTGTGAGAGTTGCCTTGGGCACTCAGTGGTGCAGCATACTCCTGATCTATAATCCGGGCAGGTTGGTTACACAAAGTGAATTTACCTGTTGCTTTGGGCAACTCCGTGGTTTTACACTTGTGATAGGAGACTTTAACGCTAGGCACCAGTTTTGGGAGCCATCCATTTCTTTGGGATCAGTGAATCCCACAGGTAGGGCCCTGTTCCAAACCCTCCTTGCATCTCACCTTTCGTTGCTCACACCACCAGGTTTGGAGACTAGAGTGGATCCTTATACCAGGCGAGCTTCTACCCTGGACCTCGTTCTTGGGTGTGGGTGTTTTACTACAGCTGCTGTTACTGTAGGTCCCTTCATGGGGAGTGATCATCTTCCAGTCCTTACCTCTACAAATGGAGCCTTAGCAGTGCCAGTGATGGCAGTTTGTTCATGGTGGAAAACCACCCAGGCCGGTTGGACAAACTATAATCGGGTCCTCTCTGATTATAGCCTGCCTCAGGACTCCTTGCTGGACGAGGCTGTCGCGTCTCTTCAAGGGGCCATGCTTGAGGTGGGCTCTTGTTCATTCTGTCTCTCTGGGAGCTTCTCCCGTTCACGCCCCGGGTTCCATGGTGGAATGATGAGGGCCTCCGAGCAGTGAAGGCACGTCCGACAGCATGGTCATGGTGGCGGCACCAACCCTCTCAGACTCAGCAGCTGGCTTACTGAAGGGCAGACGCTCTTTGTCAGCGAACCCTCCTCCAAGCGAAACGTGCATCTTGGGCTTTATTCTGTTCTTCTCTTTCTTTTCACACTTCTGCCAGTCAGGCATGGGGTTTTTTCCCACTCTATGTTAGGATCATGTTCTGTAAGTACTTTTCCCCTGTTGGGGGAAGGAGCGGCTCCACTCTTACCCCGGGACAAGGCTGAGTCATTTGCAAATTTCTTCAATCCTATCTTTGCTCCTCCTCCTCCTCCTCTACCCTCTAAGCCCTAAGGTGATCAAATGGGGCCCTTTGCCACCTGCTGTACCCGAGGTTCACTGCCAGGTGCTGGCATCTCCCTTTAGCTCCCATGAACTGCAGCGGGCACTTTCCCAACTTTCTTCCTGCTCTTCACCAGGGGAGGATAACTTACCTTATTCCTTCATACTACATCTACCTCTCTCTTGTACAGATGCTATGCTGGAGGTTTTCAATGCCAGCTGGTCTATGGGTATCTTCCCTGATGTGTGGAAGCGCTCTCTCCTGATTCCAATTCTAAAGCCAGGTAAGGATGATGCCCAACCGGGCTCTTACCAGCCCATTGTTTTACTGCCCTGCTTGGGTAAGGTGCAGGAATGACTGGTGGCTACCCGTCTCTCTTGGTGGCCTGAGGAACATGGCCTCCTGCCTGATAACCAGAGTGGCTTCCGAGAAGGTCGATCCACCCTCGACCCTTTGCTTCAATTTACACAGCTAGTGCACACTTCATTTGAGTGCCGGGCATTCCTTTTGGCTGCATATTTGGATCTACGGAGAGCATTTGATTCTGCATCACACACGGCGATTGTCTTCAAACTGGCCCACATGGGGCTGACAGGAGCTCCCCTCTGCTGGATGCACAACTTTTTGCAAGGGAGGGCCTTTCGTGTTGCAGTGGGTGGCGCTTTGTCCTCACCCCGTCCTGTATACCGGGGAGTACCCCAGGGATCTGTTCTTAGGCCACTCTTTTTCTGTCTTACTGTCGGATCTCCCTTCCATCCAGGGAGTGCGTACCCTGGTATATGCGGATGATGTGGCCCTTATGTGCAGTGCCCCAACTTTGCTGACAGCACAGGAAACACTTCAGCGTGCCCTGCAACGCATAACATCAAGGGGTTTGGAGGTTAGTGACAATAAGTCCAAGCTCTTATGCTTTACTAGACTCCGACTCCCCACTCTTCCATTAGTCTCATTGAATCAGATGCCAATCCCTTTGGTCTCCTCTCATTGTTGGTTGGGAGTCACCTTAGATGCACCATTCTTGACATGGAAGAAAAACATAGTGGCCCTCCACCTCTCGTGTGCATGTCACACTGCACTTATGCGGCGGATCTCTGGCACCAAGTGGGAGGCAGATTGAGACCTTCTCTTTAGGTTCTATACAGCTATGGTTTGCAGCAAGCTCACTTATGCGAGTGAGGTGTATGGCTCAGCCTCTTCCTCCTCTCTTCGTCGTTTAGACGTTCTCCAGAATTCAGCCATCAATAGCATGCTGAGGGCATTCCTCTCCACCCCCCATTGCAGCCTTGGAGGCAGAGTCAGGGATAGTCCCTTTCTCGTCGGTGAGAACAGTGAGGAACTGTTTACAACTCCACCATATGGCCTCTCTGCCTTGTACTCACCCCCTGCTGCCCCTCTACACAGATATGGGAGACAGCCTCTGTCCCCCCACGTTTGGTTCAGCCTTCCTTTGTGGCCATTGCCCAGCATTCCCTGACCTGCCTTACACTTCCTGCACTTGTGATAACTCCCTCCCCTCTCCACTCTCCGGTCGTCCCTGGCTGGACCTTACGCGGTACATTCACCTGGATTGGCATTATAGGAACAGGGAACCCCCTCAGTTGGTTGCATTTCTCTTTGAAGAGTTTTGCTCTGTTATGTATGACCCTTCATTCTCCATCTACACGGACAGCTCAGTGCGGACCTCCTCCCCCTTGCACATCCTCTGTTGCCTTCTTCGCTAATCTCTCCCTGTGTCAAACCTGGCGGTTAGACCCTGCTCATTCTGTTCTGGCAGGGGAGCTCTTCGCCATTCACCAGGCTCTAGCTTTTGTCCTAGATCACATTCCCCCACAGCCATTGGTTCTCTTCTCTGATTCCCAATCCTCCCTGGCACTTTTGTGCTCTGCCCATCCACAGTCACTACGTGTCCTCGTTCGTCAGACGCAATCTCTCCTTCTGCGCTACTTGTGGAACCCAGGTTGGAGCATCTCCCTTCAGTGGGTACCCACCCATGTTGAAATCCAAGGCAATTAAGTGGCGGATCGAGCGGCTTCCCTCGCGCACACACTTCCTACTATTACCCCTCTTGCCCTGGGCCACAGTGATTTCACAAGGGCTGTTTGGAAGGGAATCCACCATCAGTGGCAGGAGGGCCTGGCACACTCCCTCTCTTCTTCGGCATTGGGCTTTGTCCGATCATTTAACCTGTAAACAGTCCAAGCATATATATATGTTCCCCTGCGCAGTGCCCTGAATATTTTGAGAAAAAAAAAATGTTTTTTTTTATAGGAAAAAAGAGCATGTGGTACCCAGGCATCCCCAGTTTTTTTCATATGGCACACACTGAGTGCGCACACCTATTCTCTCATGTCTAGCGACTCAGGCCTATCGTGCCAATGATGAATGAATGACAAATGAAACGTATATATAAATTTGGGGCGCTACGCGAGAGAACGTATATATACGTTTGGACCATTTAAGGGTTAATGCCCCTGCCCTTGGGCTCGCCATCCCAGCCACTCGGTGGATGTTTCACTGACTCACTTTCGAGTCGGGCACTCACGACTGGAGGCTCATCTGTACTGCCTTCGGATGACGGACTCTCCGTACTGCCCATGGTGTCCCTCACAGCCTGAGACGGTGGAACACTTCCTGCTGTGGTGCCCATATTACCACTCTGCATGGACTACTCTCCATGTGGCCTTGCGCACGCTTAGGGTGCACACTTTCACTCTACCTCTCCTTCTCAACGGGGAGGGGTTTCACCCTCTGGACCGTCAGGAGATATTGGCCTGTACCTGCTCCTTCCTGCTGGCTTCAGGGCATATCAGGGACATATAATACGTAGTTACTAGTCAAACCATTCCTCCACTTTGGTCGAGGTCCCTTCTCCTAGCACTGGACGGCCGGGCTAGATACTGCGTGTGCTGTCAGTGGCCCTGAAACCCAACAGAAGAAGAGTACAGTCTAGGGTGCCAGAGACTGCAAACCTCACTCAAGGAAAAGGATCTTGGGGTGAGTATAACACCAGGCACATCTGAGGTGCACATCAATCAAATAACTGCTGCATCATATGGGTGCCCAGCAAACCTAAGAACAGCATTCCGACATCTTAATAAGGAATCATTCAGGACCATGTACACTGTGTACATTAGGCCCATATTGGAGTATACAGCACCAGTTTGGAACCCACACCTGGTCAAGCACATCAAGAAATTAGAGAAAGTGCAAAGGTTTGCAATAAGGCTAGTTCCAGGGCCAAGGGAATGTCCTATGAAGAAAGGTTAAGGGAAATCGGCCTGACAACACTGTAGGGTTAGAGGAGACATGATAATGACATACGAAATACTGCAAGGAATAGGTAAGGTAGACAGAGACAGGATGTTCCAGAGAGGGGACACAGACACAAGAGATCACAGTTGGAAGTTGAAGACTCAGATGAGTCAAAGGGATGCTAGGAAGTATTTCTTCAGTCACAGAGTTGTCAGGAAGTGGAACAGTCTGGCAAGTGATGTAGTCGAGGCAAGAATCATATATAGTTTTAAGATGATGTATGATAAAGCTCGTGGAGCAGGGAGAGAGAGGACCCAGTAGCAGGGCCAGGAGCTGAGTCTTGACCCCTGCAACCACAATTAGATGAGTACAGACACACTTGCATGCACACACACACACACACACAATGTTAGGAAGTGTTTCTTCAGTCACAGAGTTGTCGGGAAGTGGAATAGTCTGGGAAATCATGCATTGGAGGCAGGATCCATACATAGCTTTAAGAAGAGGTATAATAAAGCTCACGGAGCAGGAAGAGTGATTTAGTAGTGGCCAGTGAAGAGGCAGGGTCAGAAGCTGTGACTCGACCCCAGCAACCACAGCTAGATGAGTACAACTAGGTGAGTATACACACACACACACACACACACACACACACACACACACACAAAAAAAAAAAAAAAAAAAAAAAAAAAAGTCCCTGTTTCAGTTAATAAACCATAACCAAGAATGCTTGGTCATGGTTTAGGTCATCCCAGTAATTGAAGCAGACCTAGTAAAAACTCATAAAACAGACTGGGAGGTGGGGAAGGAGCCCAGGTAGATCACCAAGTTCTAACCAGAAAAATCGCCCAAAATCAACAATTCTGTCTTTTATTTCCTACTTTAGGCCACTTTCAGTCTGAAATTGTTAAAAAAACTTCTCTCTTTCACCAGTATGCTTTCCAGTTTATCTATAGCACCAAGAAAACCACCTTAGAAAATACCTTAACCACTTAGAGGTCTGTGCCTTAGTACTACAGGTTTGAGGTCAATGTCTGTGCTGTAGAACTATGTGATTAGCTCATCTTACTCAGATAAGCTGTGAGCAGTGACTTTGGGCCTAGACATGAAAGAATGGGTTTATGCAATGAGTGCACCATATAAGAAAAATCCTTCCAGCACACAGTACATGATGGGGAAAAAAATTGGCTTTGAATTTTGTTTAAAACAGCAACTTTGCAATGTGTTTTCAGATGGTTTTTGTTGTATTCTCGGTTTCTTGGTATCATTTGATAGAATGAAAGATATGTTACATAAACAGAGATGATTCTGATTGGTTTCAGGACTGAAATTGAGCTCAAATTAGCAGAAATGTTTGATTTTTGCTAGTATTCCAGAGGACACAAATTACGTCACTCGTCCAATACATGTCCAACTGATCAGTCTAATATGCATTCATGAATGTGCTACTATACAATTGTTACAGTAATGCAGTAGTCTGCATACTAGTAAATCTTTTATTTTTTTTTGTGTGAACAAAAATTTGAAATGGAAAGCAAGTGTAATGTAGGACAGGCCTAAGGACATAACTGATGAACAAAAGAAGTATTGTTTTAGTGCAAGGAATGTCTACAGTGTTTATTCTGGACCGTTTTTAAAATAGCAATTTTTTATTTTGTGTGAAATTGGCCAAATTATCAATTTCTGATCACTTTAACCCTTTGACTGTCACGGCCGTATATATACGTTTACGAGGTACCGTGTTTGACATATATATATATTTTTTTTTAATTATCACACTGGCTGATTCCCACCAAGGCAGGGTGACCCGAAAAAGAAAAACTTTCACCATCATTCACTCCATCACTGTCTTGCCAGAAGGGTGCTTTACACTACAGTTTTTAAACTGCAACATTAACACCCTTCCTTCAGAGTGCAGGCACTGTACTTCCCATCTCCAGGACTCAAGTCCGGCCTGCCGGTTTCCCTGAACCCCTTCATAAATGTTACTTTCCTCACACTCCAACAGCACGTCAAGTATTAAAAAAACCCTTTGTCTCCATTCACTCCTATCAAACACGCTCACCCGGGGCCCCCCTGAAAGTCCAAGCCCCTCGCACACAAAACCCCCTTTACCCCCTCTCTCCAACCTTTCCTAGGCCGACCCCTACCCCGCCTTCCTTCCACTACAGACTGATACACTCTTGAAGTCATTCTGTTTCGCTCCATTCTCTCTACATGTACGAACCACCTCAACAACCCTTCCTCAGCCCTCTGGACAACAGTTTTGGTAATCCCACACCTCCTCCTAACTTCCAAACTACGAATTCTCTGCATTATATTCACACCACACATTGCCCTCAGACATGACATCTCCACTGCCTCCAGCCTTCTCCTCGCTGCAACATTCATCACCCATGCTTCACACCCATATAAGAGCGTTGGTAAAACTATACATTAGGATTGCCGCAGCAAGCAGCAACAAGGCTGCTCCTATATCTTGCCGTCCCCTGGGCCTATCCGAACTCCAGTGATGGCCAAATTTGCAAGTACTGCTGCAACAACATGCAAGGAACCTATAGTGACATAAAAACGGACGGTGACGACAACGAAATGGACTAAATATGACAAAAGAGGGACCGGCATTCAAGTACCAGACCTGCTGCCAGACGTGAACCAGACATGAGACGTTTTCCACTACAATGAAATAACTGACCTCCATATCAACCTGCACCAGTGTTTAACGGGAAGACAACATGGCAGAAAACCTGATCAACTAAATCTCCAAGGAAATGACAGGTCTGTAGGACTTTTTTCTTCAGTGCCAAACGAGGGAAAGATTTGAGCATTTAAACATGGCTGACCGCATCCAAACAGCCACTACTGCCCAGACGTACAATTTAGCGAAGTGAAATTCTCATCTTTACTGACGTTCATCTGTTGACAGTAGCATCATATCTGTATACCACCATCATATCACCTGTACCAGTGCTAATGAGAGGGAAACACAGGAGACATCGTCAAATCAACAGTACAAAACTCCAAGGTTATAGGTCGGATATCCCTCAGTGCCAGTCGTGAGAAAGAAGTGAATAGTTAAACAGGCAAGGTTAATGTTTTAGTAGCTGACCTATATTCAGCTGACCAGTGTACAGTGAGAGAATCATAGCAGAAAACGCCAAATAATCTATAAACTAAAGGGAAAAGTCTGGTTGTAGGTGGCGTTACTCCCCTCAGTGTTTTAAAAATGGCTGAGTCAGCAGAACAGGTCAGGAGACAACAACACCACACATGGAATTGAGGGGGATTTGGAAGGATAAAACCATGGATTAAACCTTTCTGATCTACCAGAATGGAAAGGAGTTAGAAGTTAATTGGGGAAGCCAGACTGTGAAGTGAGATGGGAAGGGGAGTGTGTAATAAGGGGTTAACTGTAAGGGGTTTGTGAAGTTAAGGGGAAAAGTGAGCAGTGAAGAGGGTTTGGAAGAGGAAATTTTTACTAGTAATTCAGTGGTGATTGCTAAAGCAGATACTAAGGGGTTACTAGGGACTGGAAAAGAGAAATAAATATTATTGTATATGAGTAAAAGAGCGAAGAGTGAAAATGGCAGGCATTGGGGGGGTA
Organism: Cherax quadricarinatus; assembly: GCF_026875155.1. Taxonomy (NCBI): domain Eukaryota; kingdom Metazoa; phylum Arthropoda; class Malacostraca; order Decapoda; family Parastacidae; genus Cherax; species Cherax quadricarinatus. The sequence goes on along the minus strand of NC_069408.1, from coordinate 20,531,445 downwards.
CAGGCTGCCATAATTATATTTATCTTTCTTCTTCAATTCCATGAAGAAAGAAATCGTCATGGGGGCTGGAAAAGGTGAATGGAGTACAGCGCCCTGGACAGTAAAAGCCCAACATTTGCCATCCTACCAGAAAAGTAAATATCACTATCGCCGCAAGGTCGGGCAACACCGCAACCCAAACAAAGCAGTGGCACCCCAGCTCTTATTGTAGCGCTCTTAAGGGGTGATATCCAAATTAATCCAGGACCTCAAACTATTGTGCAGAGGCAAAACAGACAGAAAAATTTGACGGTCTAGTAGCTGGGAAAATGATAACCTTAACTCCATATGTAATGCATACATAGGTCAATGTGAGACAATACAGCCATTATTATCTCAAACACTACCAAACAGGTGCATCACGTACTAAAGTACGCATGAAAAACAGAAAAGGAAACCTTATGTAAAATGTGTAGGGGGTGGGTGCATGATGGATGTATGTACAATTATAGCAAGGGTGCCAGAATTAAATTTTGTGTAACAAATGCACTTTTGCACAGTTACCCTTTAGCAGTGATGACATTGTTTTTACCTAATTTTAATACAAAGACCCATTGCGATATATTTATGATTATGATTGTTTTATGAAAACAGGCCTTCACTTAATTCATGTCAATGCAAGACACTTCTTCCTAAATTGGCAGAGATTAGGATTCTAGCTAACAAAATTAGGGCGGCAGTTATAACCATCTCTGAATTTTGGTTGGATGATACAGTGACTGACGACGAGGTCAAAATAGATGGTTACAATATAAAACGCTTAGATAGGAACAGAAAGGGTGGGGGGAGTATGTGCCTACATTAGAAATGACTTAGCTTACAACCCAAGACCTGATTTAAATAACAATAAACTGGAGATTCTATGGTTTGAAGTGCTGCTTCCTAAGACCAAACCCATCTTATTAGGAACTAGTTACCGCCCTCCTACCTAGGACCAGTTCTTAGAAGACTTTTCCAGAGTCTTGTCCGGAGTTGAAAAAAAATTGCGGGGACAATAATACTGGGCGACTTCAATATCTGTTTTCAGCAGCAAAATAACAGGCTATGCAAAAGGTATAAGCAAATTCTAGGATTAAATAGTTACATTCAACTAATTAATACTCCAACCCGGATCACACAGTTCTCAGCCACCCTAATTGACCACATACTTTGTAACAGCTCTGAGAACATTAGTCAGTCAGACGTCATTACCGCAGGTCTTAGTGATCATTTCATCATTTACTGCACCAGGAAAATCACTAGGGATAGGATAGGCCTACACAGGAAAAATAAAAATGAGGTCAACTAGAAACTACAGTAAAGAAACACTGGTAAATAGGCTTACACAATTGTGACTGGACAGAGATAACAAGTTGCAACGGACTAAACGATGCCTGGGAAAAATTCAAAACAATGTTCACTACCATCCTTGATAATATTGCACCAGTTAAAGAGGTTAGGATTAAACGAAGAACTGAACCCTGGATGAATGCTGAGATATTAGATAATATGAAAAATTCCCGAGACCAGCTGTAAAAAAATTTAAAGCAAAATAGACAGGAATTGCAGCACTAAATGAATTCCAAAGGGTGACGAACAGAGACAGAGACTTATAAAAGGAGCAAAGGCAAAGCACTACTGCTCAAAAATTGAAGAGTATAAGCATAACCCAGGAAGCTCTGGCAACAACTAAAACAGTTGGGGTATAGCCATAAGCCAGTAGATAGGTCTAACATAGTAAATCACTATCGATAATGAGGTAGCCACGAAACATCTAAGGTGGCAAATTGCTTTAATTCCTACTACACATCTGTTGCATCAACACTAGTAAGTAAACTACCAGCTGTATCAAATACCTTTAACACAGACTCTGATAAGTTTCAAACATACTATACCAATAAAGGGGTAACCCCAAACAGTTGTCAACTAGTAAGTGTATCTCATGACTTTATTCAAAAAGAACAAGCAGGTTAAACCCAACTAAGAGCACAGGCCCTGATAACATCCCGTCTAAGTCCTAAAAGATGGTGTTCTGAAATGTCAATCCCTATTGCTCACATAATAAATCTATCAATCACCACTAAATACCGTACCGGGGGGTTCAAGGAGGCCCGAGTTTCTCCTATCTTCAAGAAAAAATAGGTCTGATGTAACAACTATAGGCCTGTTAGTATACTCAGTATAATATCTAAAATTCTGAGAGGGCGGGTGTATTCTCAAGTAGTTTAAATACCTTAATGACAACAACATTCTCCATAGCTATCAATCGGGTTTAGAAGATCCTACTCAACCGACACCTCCCCTTTTTAATCTGATGGATTACCTGAGAACGAAATGTCAAAGGGGAACCTCATAGGTATGGTAACCTTAGACCTGCAAAAGGCCTTCGATACTGTCAACCACAATATTATGTAATAAACTTCAAGCTATCGGTATAGGGTCCCGTAGACTGGTTTAAGTCCTACCTTAGCAAAAAGGAGACAGATAGTTTAAAATCAAAAAAACAGAATCAGAACCCCTGCGATAACATGTGGAGTTCCCCAAGGTAGTATTCTGGGTCCCTTATTATTTCTTTTGTTATGTCAATGATATCCCATCAGTGTCAAGTGCAAACTCCCCACTGTAGCAGATGACATGCTCTGTTAGTGTCAGGTAAAGACACACAAGATATTGCTAATATTTTAACACTGGAACTGGAGTCCTGCAGCAAATGGTTAGTAGACAACAAACTATCATTACACCTAGGGGAAAAATGAAGCCATTCTCTTTGGCACGAAACATAAACTGAGAAGGGTAAATAATTTTTAATGTTCAATGTAATGGGGAGCCCCTCACTTTGGTTCATCAGTAAAATATTTGGGAATCCCCTTTGACCCATGCATGTCAGGAGAATTGATAGGAACAGTGTAGTAAAGAAAGGAATGCCAGACTGAAGTTCCTGTATAGACAAGCACAGTGTCTACCTCTGAGGCTCGCAGGACCCTATGTCTAGCCCTTATACAATGCCATATGGATTTCGCTTGCTCTTCTTGGTACTCTGCCTTGACAAAAAAACTGAAAAATAGACTGCAAATCACCCAGAACAAAACGTAAATTCATCCTGGGGCTGGGACAAAAAGAACATGTAGGCCAGGATGAATTTTCAGCAGTTGGATAGCTGAATGTTGAAGACAGAGTAAAACAACTGAAGCTAAATCATGTTTATAAAATTGATCAAAAACAATGTCCAGAATATCTTGCTGTCAATTTTGTCAAGGTTGGGAACCGCAGCAATCATAGTACTAGGGGGAGAGAGCACAACTTTGTAGTACCCACAGTCAGTGGCCAGGCTTCAAACACCTTTTATTGTACAGCAATAAAGGAATGGAACAGACTGCCTGCACATGTCAAAGCCAGTCATAGCATGAACCAGTTCAAGAAGAGTGCCAAAAAGTGTCTGATAAATGTAGCTACAGAAAGGGAGGGGAATGATTTTCTATTTTTTAGCTAACATACATGTAAATTTTACCGTATTCCTAGTAATGACCCTCGTATTGTAGATAGTCTTAATGACCTTCGTGTAGTAGATAGTCTCTTTAGTATGATAATAAGATGTTATCTTCATTGTAGAATAATAAGAAAATATTATAACCTTTATATTATAATAATAAGGTAAAAGGACCCCAATGGAAATAAGTCACTCTGTCTGACTTTTTTGGGTTATCCTAGGTTCTCTACACATATGCTGCTATGTATGATAATTCTATGTAACTGTATTTGTGTATACCTAAATAAACTTACTTATACTCTCATACATTCCCCTCTTTGCCTCCAAGGACAAAGTTCTTTGTCTCCACAGACTCCTAAGTGCACCACTCACTCTTTTCCCCTCATCAATTCTATGATTCACCTCATCTTTCATAGACCCATCCGCCGACACGTCCACTCCCAAATATCTGAATACATTCACCTCCTCCATACTCTCTCCCTCCAATCTGATATTCAATCTTTCATCACCTAATCTTTTTGTTATCCTCATAACCTTACTCTTTCCTGTATTCACCTTTAATTTTCTTCTTTTGCACACCCTACCAAATTCATCCACCAATCTCTGCAACTTCTCTTCAGAATCTCCCAAGAGTACAGTGTCATCAGCAAAGAGCAGCTGTGACAACTCCCACTTTGTGTGTGATTCTTTATCTTTTAACTCTACGCCTCTTGCCAAGACCCTCGCATTTACTTCTCTTACAACCCCATCTATAAATATACAGTGGACCCCCGGTTAACGAACTTTTTTCACTCCAGAAGTATGTTCAGGTGCCAGTACTGACCGAATTTTTTCCCATAAGGAATATTGTGAAGTAGATTAGTCCATTTCAGACCCCCAAACATACACGTACAAACGCACTTACATAAATACACTTACATAATTGGTCGCATTTGGAGGTGATCGTTAACCGGGGGTCCACTGTATTAAACAACCACGGTGACATCACACATCCTTGTCTAAGGCCTACTTTTACTGGGAAATAATTTCCCTCTTTCCTACATACTCTAACCTGAGCCTCACTATCCTCGTAAAAACTCTTCACTGCTTTCAGTAACCTACCTCCTACACCATACACTTGCAACATCTGCCACATTGCCCCCCTATCCACCCTGTCATACGCCTTTTCCAAATCCATAAATGCCACAAAGACCTCTTTAGCCTTATCTAAATACTGTTCACTTATATGTTTCACTGTAAACACCTGGTCCACACACCCCCTACCTTTCCTAAAGCCTCCTTGTTCATCTGACATATATATACTCATAAATTCTAGCAGCTTCAAATCAGGCAGGAGAAAGCTGGTAGGCCCACATGTGAGAGAATGGGTCCGTGTGGTCAGTGTGCACCATATAAAAAAAATCCTGGAGCACGCAGTGCATAATGAGAAAAAAAAACTCCGACCATTTTTTTTAATTAAAATGCTGACTTTGTGGTCTATTTTCGTATAGTATTTGTGGTTGTATTCTCGTTTTCTTGGTCTCATTTGATAGAATGGAAAACATATTATAGAAATAGAGGTGATTTTGATTAATTTTACTATAAAAAGAACCTGGAAATGGAGCACAAAGTACGGGAAATGTTTGATTTTTGCCGATGTTCAAAAGTAAACAAATGATGTCATTGTCCAATAAATGTCCAAATAGCCATTCTAATATGCAGTCATGAATGGATTGATGTAATTTTTACAATTATTACAGTATTGCAGTAGTCTGCATAACAGTAAATCTTCTATTTTTTGTTTGAATAAAATTTCAAAATAAAAAGCAAGAGTAATATCACAGGGGCCTGGAGACATGACTGATGAACAAAGAAAATGTTATTTTAGAGCCAGGAATGTCTGCATTGTTCATTCTGGTCCTTATTTTGAAATTGCCATATTTTTTAATTTTCGTGAAATTGGCCAAATTGCAAATTTCTGACCATGTTATTGGGTAGTTGAAATCGGTAAATGGGCAGTTTCTTGTACTCAATCGATGGAAAAGATGGAGTTCTGAAGAAATAGCTATGAGTTTGGTTGACTGGAATAATGGAATTAGCCGAAAATAGGGCTCAAAGTGGGCAAAATCGCCGATTTGTAAATATCGCCGAGGTCGCTAATTTCGCGAGAGCGTAATTCCGTCAGTTTTCCATCAAATTTCGTTTTTTTGGTGTCTTTACAATCGGGAAAAGATTTTTGTTTTTGAAATTTTGCGACACCAGGAGACACCTCAAGATTGGGGGTTGCGACAGTCAAAGGGTTAATGAGTAGTTGAAATAGGGAAATGGGCAGTTTCTTGTACTCAAGCGATGGAATGGAAGAAATGCTAGGAAAATAGCTGAGTTTCATCAACTGGAACAATGGAATTGGCCTGAAATAGGACTCAAAGTGGGTGAGATCACAGATACACAAATATCGTCGAGATCACTAATTTTGTGAGTGTAATTCCATAAGTTTTCCATCAAATTTCATACTTTAGATTTCATTACCTTTGGAAAAAGATTCTCTCTCATTTCATTAGAAAAAAAAATTTTTTTTTTTTTTTTAAATTCTTGGACCCTGAGAGCAATTTTCAGATCAGTGGTCTGGACCCTGAAAGGGTTAAAGTCACCATTGTAGCCCAAACATAAGGTCAGAGGTTAGCTGTTCTCATCTTGCAGTGTATGGGGCAAGATTTTTATTATACTGTGCACACCCATGGTACAGACGCATTCTCTTGTGTCTAGACCAAAATTTGCCACTCTCAGCAAATTTAAGGACATTATGAATTATGAGTAGTCTGTGGCATCGACACTTATCCCACTGATGTACAGTACATCTGTGTGACCAACACTGAAAGGTATAATACATTTAGTACAAAACCACTAGAAAATTATTTATTTAAAACAATTTGTTTGAATTTTTGGAAAGATCATTGCTGTGGATCAGTGTTCATAAGTACTGTAATTAATTAGTTTCAAAGTGCCAGTGTCATAAGTGTGAAATGGCATAGGTTGGAACATAGTAAGCCAGGTATCTATTGTAATACTATTTAACCCTTTGACTGTCGCAGCCGTATATATACGTCTTACGAGGTACCGTGTTTGACGTATATATACTCATAAATTCTAGCGGCTTCAAATCAAGCAGGAGAAAGCTGGTAGGCCCACATGTGAGAGAATGGGTCTGTGTGGTCAGTGTGCACCATATAAAAAAATCCTGGAGCACGCAGTGCATAATGAGAAAAAAAAAACTCCGACTGTTTTTTTTAATTAAAATCCCGACTTTGTGGTCTTTTTTCTTTATAGTATTTGTGGTTGTATTCTCGTTTTCTTGGTCTCATTTGATGAAAGGAAAACAAATTTATAGAAATAGAGGTGATTTTGATTGATTTTATATAAAAAAAAACCTACAAATGGAGCTCAAAGTAGGGGAAATGTTTGATTTTTCCCAAATTTGTTCAAAAGAAAACAAATGAGGCCATTGTCTAATAAATGTCCAACTAGCCATTCTAATATGCAGTCATGAATGGGTTGATGTTTATTATACAATTATTACAGTATTGCAGTTTGTCTGCTAATAGTAAGTCTTCTATTTTTTTTTGAATAAAAATTCAAAATAGAAAGCAAGAGTAATATCAGAGGGGCTGGAGACATGACTGATGAGACAAAGAAAATTTTTATTTTAGAGCCAGGAATGTCTGCATTGTTCATTCTGGTCCTTATTTTGAAATTGTCATATTTTTTAGTTTTCGTGAAATTGGCCAAATTGCAAATTTCTGACCACATTATTAGGTAGTTGAAATCGGTAAATGGGCAGTTTCTTGTACTCAATTGATAGAAAAAAATGGAGTTCTAAAGAAATAGCTATGAGTTTGGGCGACTGGGACAATGGAATTAGCAGAAAATAGGGCTCAAAGTGGGCAAAATCGCCGATTTGTAAACAGCGCCGAGGTCGCTAACTTTGCAAGAGCATAATTCCATCAGTTTTCCATCAAATTTCGTTTTTTTTTGGTGTCATTACAATCGGGAAAAGATTCTCTATCATTTCATAAGAAAAAATAATTTTTTTTTTTTTTAAATTTTGCGACACCAGGAGACACCTCAGGATTGGGGGTTGCGACAGTCAAAGGGTTAAAGGTATTTTAGTGTGAGCCTTACTGTGTGAGAGTGGAACATACAGTTGGAGCTTATAACCCCATCACAGCATGAGTTTGGGTAGGTTAGAAGAGGCAGATAGAGATGATAAAGGCTGATGAGATTCTGTAAATCATTAGTTTAGATGTAGCTCCACAATTTTTGAGTTGTAAAATGTTTATGGATTTTTTTTGTCAGTGAATGCTGGCATAGTACATATATAAAAATATCTTGTATAAAATCCTATTACAAAATTGAAATTCAGGTTTTAGATTTTATTACTACAATACTGCAATGGTCGTGATATATTATGAAATATTGAGTAACTGTTCAGGAGGATTCTTACAGATGCAAATAAACTTGTGTGATAATTTAATAAAGCAATAAATATGCATTCAGTATTTGAGTTTAACAATACACTTTAAAACAACTACTACTGTATTAGCAATACAATAGAGTATGCATACATAGTATACATTTAATTTTGAGACTGTAGAGACACTATGACATGCATTATTGTTTTCACACTTTTGTTAGCTCTTTCGACAAAGTAATTTGAGAACTTCCTACAGGTAAGGATGGCACGTGGAGATCATAGGACGAGCAGGCTAGGAGCCCCGGGAGACAGGCCTCGACTCCCCGAAATCCACATGAGAGAGAAGCCATTTTATTGCTCATTGTGCCCTTACCAGATGTCAAATGATTCAACAAAGAGACATCACTGTCCTCACATTGGCAATAAGCCGTATTCATGTCCATACTGTCCATTTCGTGCCTCCCACAGTAGTAAAATACAGTGTCATTTGCGCACTCATACTGGAGAGAAACCATATGCTTGTCACTTATGTCCTTCACGGTTTGCAAAGAAGGGAAATCTTAAAACTCACATTCGAACGCACACAGGAGAGAAGCCTTATGCATGTCCACATTGCCAGTACTGTTGTGCTCATAAAAGTGATTTGAAAAAACACATGGTAGTTCATATGAGGTAGACATAACTAGTAACTAGTCATAAAATTTAATGGCAGCCTGTATATACTGTATTTAGAAGAATTGTGTATGTTAAATAATTCAGTATACCCTATGTAAACATATAATATAATTTACTGTTTTTAGTTAAATTAATCACAAAAGCTAATTTGGTTTAGTTGAGTTTCTTTTAACAAAATATGAGTCTTTTCTTAAAAGTAATGTAAATGGTAAGAAGACAAGTTTTTTACCTCTCACTGTGTCATGAATATTGAAAAATGATTGAATACTGGGTCTGAAACTCAGAAGTCTATATTTATCTCATATTTTATAAGAAAGTTAATTTATAAGTTTTCAGTGTGCCATATTATGTTTAAAAATATATTTAAGACAATTTAATATTGTGATAAGAATAATGTATTTTATTTACCATATACATACTACAACACAGGTCGATATTGTGTTTCGGCCAACCTTTGACTGTCTGACAAAAAATTCATAGTTTTTAATTACTGTTTATCATATATGTTAACCCTAGTTTTTTGAGGGACATCTGGAATTATCCTGGAATACAGTACTGGGTATTATCTTCTAATACAGTATATTAATGGTTCAAAATGCATGTGTTATAAATGATTTTTTTATGAGACACCATACACTTAATATCTATTCATACTGTTTTACTTATTTTAAAAGACTGCTCCAGTTTAATATTTTGTCTTATAAAATTTTAACCTAATACAGCATATAAACAAATCATAAAATTAAGTGGAAAACAATTTCTATAGAGTGTTGGTTTTTGTATTGGAGCTGCTGACATATACTATTGGCCATAATGTAAGCCCAGAGTGCAAAAAAAAAAAAAAAAATAATGAAAAAAGAAGTATACAGGCTATGATCAGTGCCATGTCATTTTTGCTGAGTTAAAGAGCTGTAATAGTCCTGAGTTGTTGCAGGTCAGTCAAACTGCTGAGAGATTAACTAACAGTATGCTTTTGTAAATATTAATGGTTGAATTAATGTTAATAATTTTATTTAAATAAAAAACTGAAATATCATTTTCCTCACATTTTCAGTGATGATAGAGAAAAGAAAAGAGAGAGAGGCATCCATATAATAATATTGCAGGCAGTGGCATGCCACCTTCAAAAGCACTTGTTTGTTTATGAAAAAAAAAATTACCAACTAACTGATGCACAGTGTAAATACAGACTATATTGTATTGACAGTACATATATAAAACTTCCTCTTATTTTAACCCTGCTTATGCAAACAAAGGGACTCCAAGGATATATAAATATTGCTAGCCTTATCACTTGGGCAGGAAACAGTTAATTTATCCTTATTAAATCTTTCATTTTTAAAACTGATGATTCTAGTAATTAGTGTTACTATAAGTGTGGCTGACCATTGAATAACACTGTAGTTATGTCTCTGAAAATGGCTTGTAATGAAACGTGTGTAAACTGAACTGAAGAAACCCCCCCCCCCCCAAAAAAAAAAAAAAAAATATTGTAGGTCTCAAAATTGAAAATAAATAAATAAATAAATAATAAATAAATAAATAAATAATATATATATATATATATATATATATATATATATATATATATATATATATATATATATATATATATTTTATATATATATATATATATATAATACAATTGTAAGTGAATATGGTGATGTGCATCACTCAAAGATCCTGCATTCACATCTCTTCTAGCAGAGGAGCGTTATTATTCAGTTTTCCCACCCATTGCAACTGTATGGGGATTATAAGATGGGGTTAGAGTGATTGGGGTGTAGATGGTGGGGAGGGGGGTTAGGTAGAAGAGGTTAGAGCAGTTGGAGTGAGAGGGTTCAGTGTTGGGATGGGTGACCAGGGGGGGGGGTTAGAAACAGGGGACTGCTGCTGTGAGGTGGAGACCAAATGATGGAAGGGTAGGGGCAAGAGCTGCAGGTTGGTGCTGGGAGGGGAACAAGGCTTGGCAGTGGAAGGGTGTGAGGGGTGTGGAGGCTGGAAGCAATGAGGCAGTGTGATGGTGATCATGTGAGTGGCAGTGTAGTGGCCTGATGTGGATGATGAGTGACTGGGTGGTTGAGTGTGTGGTTGGTGGTGTGGGTGGTAATGAGGGTGGTGGGTGACTGACTAGATAAGTGGACAGCATGTTAATGTGTGGGGGCTGCAAAAGCATGGGTAAGGTGTGGGCATGAGGCTGTGTGAGTGGAGCTGTTGGACTTGAAGCTATGGGGAAATGGTGTGAGTAAAGGTGTGGGTGGAGGGCATGTAGGCTTGAAGCTGTGGGTGAGTGGTGTGGGTGAAAGGTAAGGTTGCCAATGGCCCAAGGTGTATGATGTGAATGATGGGTGACTTGGTGGGTGAGCATGAGGTTGGTGATAAGAAAGAAGGAACACTGCAGCAGGCCTACTGGCCCAAGCAAGGCAGGTCCAATTCTCCTACCTTAACCTAGTCAGGTGTAAGTTAGACCTGACTAGCTTGTGCTACTAGATCAGATGCCGTGCTCCTTCCTTAACCCTTAAACGGTGCAAACGTATATATACGTTCTCTCGCATAGCGCCCCAAATGTATATATACGTTTCATTTGTCATTCATTCAACATTGGCACGATAGGCCTGAGTTGCCTAGACATGAGAGAATGGGTGTGTGCACTCAGTGTGTGCCATGTGTAAAAAATTGGGGATGCCTGGGTATACATGCTCTTTTTTCCTATAAAATTTTTTTTTTTCTCAAAATATTCAGGGTGCTGCGCAGGTGAATGTATATATACGTTTGGACCATTTAAGGGCTAAGCAAGGAGCACGGCATCTGATCTAGTAGCACAAGCTAGTCAGGTCCAACTCACACTCACCCACACCCACTCATTTATTTATCTAACCTATTTTTAAAACTACACAATGTCTTAGCTTCCATGATGGTACTCGGGAGTTTATTCCACTCATCCACAACTCTATTACCAAACCAGTGCTTTCCTATATCCTTCCTGAATCTGAATTTTTCCAACTTAAGGCCATTGCTGCGAGTCCTGTCTAAGCTAGATATTTTTAGCACGCTATTTACATCCCCTTTATTTATTCCTGTTTTCCATTTATACACCTCAATCATATCCCCCCTAATTTTGTGCCTTTCTAGAGAGTGCAGATTCAGGGCCCTCAGTCTATCCTCCTAGGGAAGATTTCTGATACATGGAATCAACTTTGTCATCCTCCTTTGTATGTTTTCCAGTGCATTTATATCCATTCTGTAATACAGTGACAAGAACTGTGCAGCAAAATCTAAATGAGGCCTAACCAAAGATATATAGAGTTGAAGAACAACCTGAGAGCTTCTATTATTTATACTTTTTGATATGAAGCCAAGGATTCTGTTAGCTTTATTGCGAACACTTATGCACTGTTGTTGTGGTTTCAGATTACTGCTAACCAGAACTCCTAAATCCTTTTTGCAATCAGTAATATTAAGATCTACATTATTTAGTGTATATGTGGCATGGTTATTTTTCTGTCCAACATTTACAACTGCATTTGTCTGTATTAAACTGCATCTGCCACTTCTCTGACCATTGCATCAGTCTATTCAAATCATCCTGGAATGCTCTAATGTCCTCATTAATGAATTGAACGGCCTGTTTTGGTGTCATCAGCAAATTTGCTTATGTCGTTATTTATTCCCTCATCTGTATCGTTTATGTAAATTGTAAACAACAAGGGGCCCAACACTGACCCCTGTGGAACACCACTTGTGATGTGCCCCCATTCTGATTTCTCCCCATTTAGGCAAACTCTTTGCTGCCTATTTGTCAACCATGCCTCTACCCAGGAAAAAATTTCTCCTCAATAACCTCTGATGTGGAACTCTATCAGAAGCTTTACTGAAGTCCATGTACACAATATCGTATTCAATACCATTATCTACCTCCTCAAATACCTTAGTGAAAAAAGTTAGTAAATTCGTAAGTACAGGAGCCCCCCTTTGTAAAATCATGCTGAGATTCATTAATCAATTTATGCCTTTCAAGATGACTACAAATTGCCTCGGCAATTATTGATTCCATAAATTTTACCACTATGGAGGTAAGGCTTATTGGTCTATAGTTTGAAGCTAAGGACCTGTCATCTGCCTTGTAAATAGGTATTACATTTGCTATTTTCCACTTGTCTGGCACTATGCCAGTTTGTAGTGATATGTTGAAAAGATTAGCTAAGGGTATACTAGTTCCTCTTTACATTCCTTTAAAACCCTTGCAAGCAGTTCATCAGGGCCTGGGGATTTGTTAGGTTTTAATTTCTCTACTTGTCTGAGGATCATGTCACTAGTTACCTCAATCGTGCATAGTTTATTATTGTCCTGTTCTACATAATTTATTATTTATGGAATTTTGCTAGTATCTTCCTGAGTAAAAACTGAGAGGAAGTAAGTGTTGAAAAGTTCACACATTTCCTTATCACTGTCAGTGATCTGACCTGAGTTACTCTTAAGTGGGCCTATCTTGTCCCTAATCTTACTTCTGTATACCTGAAAAAACCCTTTTGGGTTAGTCTTCAAATCCCTTGTGACTTTAGCCTCATAATCCCTCATAATGCAGGCAATAATGAAGGTGGTGGGTGACTTAAGTGATTATATATGTGGATGGTGTGTTAGAGTGAAAAACTGAGTAAGGTGTGGGTATGAGGTAATGGGAAAATAGTGTGGATAAGAGTGGGAAGCCGGAAGAAGGTGTGATCTTGAGGTAGTGGGGAATGGTGCAGGTTTAGGCATGTCACCATGGGGCAGGGGAGAATTATATGGGCAGGTTGTGTGGGTGGAAGTTGCTGGCTGGGATGGTGTGGGTGAAGGTGTGACCATGGGAGCAATTATAAGGGCGGATGGTATGGGGGGGGGGTTGCAGACAGTATTGGTGTGGTTGCTGGGTGTGCTGTGAGAGCATGTGGCTATAGGAGAGGGGAAATTGTATGAGTGGATGGAGGTTACTGGCTGCGGAGCAAGGAATGGGTGGAGATAAGCAGTATGGCAGAGGCATGTGGCCAAGGTATGGTATTGGATGCATATGAATGGAGCACTGAGCTGCATTCCATAGCCTCACTGTGAAACAAAGGGAAAAAACCCAGCGCCCTAATTTTCACCCACCAAGCCCAGTGCCAACACCCATTTTTCATACCCATCTGCTCGTATTTTTACACCTCTCTGCCCATATGTTCTAGCCCTCACCCACCTTCACCCATGTACCCTCCTACCCTTATGCCCATAAACCCACATGCCAGAGAGAGGGATGACTTTGGATCGACACCTTCACCTGAAACATGAGGCCTTCAACTTCACCTACCCTAACTCGTACCTTCTCTAGTCCCAGCCTTCACCTGCCCTAGCTCATACCTTCTCTAGTCCCCACCTGCACCAGGCCCTGCCAACACATCCCTGGCCCCTACCTTCACACTTCACCCATCTCCCACAATTGCTCTCCACCCATACTCCCCCAACACTTTCATGAACCTCTCCCAGGCCACATTTGCACCCACCTCTTCCCCAAACACTCACACTCACCCGAATATCCTCATCCACATATCCTCGCTAGCATATTTTCATCCATCTGACCATATGTTCCAGTGCCACATGTGACATACAACAGGTGGAGGGAATGCAAGACAGCAGCAACAGCATGCACCCACATGCTACTCTCACCCCTTCACTGAGAACTTTATTCACCCTAACCTAACCTAACTTAAACCTCCAGGTATACCCTTCTTCAGCCAGTACCCTATCCTCACTGACTAGCTTGCATGCTCCCATCCACTAACTCACATGCCCTCACCCATATGTTCTCATCCACACACTCTCACCCATGTACTTTCACCCATACACTCACCTTAGCATCAGCTGCTTGTAGCCACACCGACATTCATCTTCAATCCCCACCCTAACCCACATGCCCTCACTCATTTTCACCCATACTCCCTGCCACACAGCAGCAGCATGCATGTGCTTCACCCACATACCCTCAACTTTCTGGCCATCCTTCAACTACACATCTATTTTTCCCCACACTTCCACCTGCCACCAAGCCCATGCCCTTTACCCTAAATTCCCAAACAGGTACAAAGAGTGAGGCAGGCCCTACTTCCTTATCAACACTGCAGATGTGGGGTGGCTATTGACTGACAGACATAGCTGTGTAAACTGATTAATATGGCATGTTCACCGAAAATATGCTGTAATTCTGCATTGGTGTTAATGCAAAATCTTGTTAACATATTATGTTAACCGATGGTCTACTGTACGTGTTAAGTTAACATAGGTTAAACGAAGGTCTACTGTACGTGTTAAAGCTTCTAAATGGCACTGCAGTGTTGCTTATTAAACAAAGCAAACAGCTTTATTTCTGTAAAGTGGAGCAAAGTATACAATTGATATCTGAGTTAGTGACATGTATTAACTACTTTAACCCTTTGAGGGTCGACAGGCCCTCTCAGAAACTTGTTCTCAGGGTCGGCCAAATTTCAAAAAAAAAAAAATTATTTTTTCTTATGAAAAAATAGAGTTTTTTTTTTCTAAACATTATAGGATAAACAAAAAAATTTTACCTTCAATACTTACGGAGATATGGAGGCATGAAGTTTGCAGAAAATGAGCCGCGTATGGCAACAGCGGCGACTGCCGCTCACCGGTAAACTTTGGTTTACTTGTATTTGAAGGTTTGTTGTTTTTTTCACTATTTTATTTTTTCACATAACTTATGTGGCCTATGAGACCAAAGTAAGGTGCAATGTACATATATACACTCGTTGTATACAACACAATAAGCACACAAACATAATTATCAATATATTGTTTACAAAACTTGTTTACAAAAACAAACAATACAAAAACATGTTTATTATTATTGTTCTATAATATATATACCAATATACAGTCACTGAACATATTCCTATTAGTTCTGCAGCTTGTGGAACTCTGAAACATGGTGTCATACACAATGGTGTTTTATCTTTCTCCCTCATTCTATCTTTTTCAATCTGTCTCTCTCTTTCTATCTGTCTGTCTATCTCTGTCTCACAGGTACACATAAATACAAGTATACATAGTATAAATTACCTAGGACAACCCAAGAAATCCAGACAAAGTGCTATACTCTGCTTGAAGATGTGAGTAAAAGTGATGACGCCGTCTTGTAGCTCTCTGAGACAGAGAGCTAGATGGATAGACAGATAGACAGGGAGCTTGACAGACAGACAAATAGACAGACAGAAATGTTAGTGTACCAGCAGAAACAAAGGGAGGGCGATGTTCATCTAATCTTTTCTTATCAGTTCCACCCTCGTTTACGTTATGCTCATCAAAAGTCATCTCTTATCAGATGTTATCTCCCCTTATCTTGTCACTGTCATGGGGTGGACTTTTTTTTTCTTGCTTCAAGGGAAAAATATTATTACATCATCTTCTTCCTCTTCTTCCTCCTCCTCCTCTTCCTCATCCTTCTCTTCTTCCTCTTCCTTCTCTTCCCCCTACTCTTCCTCCTCCTCCTCCTCCTCTTCTTCCTCTTCCTCCTACTCTTCCTCTTCCTCTTCTTACTCCTCCTCTTGCTCCTCCTCCTCTTGCTCCTCCTCTTCTTCCTCTTCCTCCTCTTCCCCCCTACTCTTCCTCCTGTTCCCCCTACTCTTCCTCATACTCTTCCTCCTACTCTTCCTCTTCCTCCTCCTCCTCTTTCTCTTCCTCCTACTCTTCCTCCCCTCTTCCTCCTCCTCTTCTTCCTCTTCCTCCTCTTCCCCCTAATCTTCCTCCTACTATTCCTCTTCCTCTTCCTCCTACTCTTCCTCTTCCTCCTCCTCCTCCTCTTCCTCCTCCTCCTCTTCTTCCTCTTCCTCCTCCTCTTCCTCCTCCTCCTCCTCCTCTTCCCCCTAATCTTCATCCTACTATTCCTCTTCCTCCTCCTCTTCCTCTTATTCCTCTTCCTCCTACTCTTCCTCTTCCTCCTCTTCCTCCTCCTCCTCTTCTTCCTCTTCCCCCTACTCTTCCTCCTTCTCCTTCTCCTCCATAGTGTAAATTACCAGGAGTCGGCAGCTGTCAAAATGACATATTGTCTCATTACTCACTCCCCCTCCCGCCTGTCAAAACAATGGGGTCGGATGCTGCTTCCCCTCCTCCATTCTATCTAATTATCTTTCTCCCTCATTCTATCTCTTTCTATCTGTCTGTCTATCTCTGTCTCACAGGTACACATAAATACAAGTATACATAGTATAAATTACCTAGGATAACCCAAGAAACCCAGACAAAGTGCTATACTCTGCTTGAAGATGTGAGTAAAAGTGATGATGCAGTCTTGTGGCTCTCTGAGACAGAGAGCTAGATGGATAGACAGGGAGCTTGACAGACAGGCAAATAGACAGACAGAAATGTTAGTATACCAGCAAAAACAAAGGGAGGGCAATGTTCATCTAATCTTTTGGTATCAGCTGCACCCTCATTTACCCTCATCAAACGTCAGCACTTATCAGATGTTATCTCCCCTTATCTTGTTACTGTCATGGGTGAACATTTATTATTACATATTATTATTATTATTACTTATTATTATTATTATTATTATTATTATGTATTATTATTATGTATTATTATTATTATGTATTATTGTTATCATTACGTATTCTTCTTCTTCTTCCTCCTCCTCCTCCTCCTCTTCTTCCTCCTCCTCCTCCTCCTCTTCTTCCTCCTCCTCCTCTTCTTCCTCCTCCTCCTCCTCCTCCTCCTCCTCCTCCTCCTCCTCCTCCTCCTCCTCCTCCTCCTCTGCCTCCTCCTCCTCTGCCTCCTCCTCCTCTTCTTCCTCCTCCTCCTCCATTCTTGGAACAAGTTTGAAGAGCTTGTAGTTCATAATCACTATCACTATCATCACCAATGCTCACATCTGGGTCTGGGATTTGGGAAAATAGGAGTTTCCTCTTTGATTCTGGTACAACTGAACATGAACAAGACGGCCCAGCACCAGAGGTGGAAGGCTGTGGGTTGTCTGGGTTTTCCTCACTATTACCCATATTATGGTCATTAGTTTCGGTCAAAACCTCACCAGAACCTTGAAACTCCTCTTCACTGTTACTTCCATCTGTATTAGAACTGTCACTGGGGAACAAAAGTGTCCCAATTCGCCGAGGAGTGAGGAACTTCTTACCCCAAGGCACGGTGGACATTGTGTACTATGATGGCATTCCCACAATGCACCACTGGGTCCCAGATTTTTTTCCTACTGCGCACACCCACCACACAGAACCATTCTCTCACATCTAGGCTTATCGGCCTTTTCCTGCGAGATTTGACAGTGCTAGAATTTATGCGTACTAGTACGTCAAAAAAACCTGCGCGTAAGATGTACTAGTACGGCCGAAACCCTCAAAGGGTTAAAGAAAACCCCTTGTTATGCAGAGTATTTTGGCCAGCCTTAAAATTAACTTATAATTATTATATAATGAGACAAATATAGTACTGTAGTTTATTAGAATGCTGTTATTTTCCATATTTGATATTTAAATACTGCAACAATTTGGTATATGAATTATGATGGCTTGAGATTAATAGATATCAAAATAGAATGGCAATAATGTGAACATTAGTAGGAATGCTAATGTGATATGAATCATCAGGGTTGTTAATGATACATTAGGCTTAAATATAAATTGTCCAGGTAGGGTTTAAGTCAGATTTAGGAAGTGCTTCTTGACAATATTTTTGAAGCTAGTGGCTGAAGGGAAAATTTTTGCATTGGTACAGTGGAACCTTGACTTACGAGTTTAATCCATTCTGTGACCTAACTTGTAACTTAGTTTGCTCATATATCAAATCAATTTTCCTCATTTAAATTAATTGAAATGCCATTAATCCATTCCAGCTGCAGGACAAAATATTTTAATATAATGCTAATGTCAACTCTATGGCTTATTTACCTATCACAATTCATTTAATATCACATAATAAACAATGTAATTAACAGAGAAACATGATATATACTCTAGAATTAATAAAGTAGGCATAATTTGACAGCATAATATGATGGCGGATGCTGGCGCTGCTTCCGTGGTGCCAGCATCCGCCATTTACTCTCTCACTCTGACTATAGTATCTTCCCATGTTTTTATTATAAGAGAAAACACTGAAACAATGTATTTGTGAATAAGAAATATTGTATAAGCACATAATAAATCATAATACACTACAGAATGTAAAGAAATAAACTGTTTATAAGAAGTGTAGAGTGTACTTACACACTTGAAGCAGAGATGGTGGCGGAGGTTGAGGGTGGGGGAGGTAGAGGGTGAGAGAATGGCAGTGTGGCATATGATGTCAGTGGCCCTATAAACCTCCAACAGTGAAGGAGTTAGTTTCGATTCATCCTTTTTCTATCAATTAATCACTTAACTAACTTGCTACACTCTTAATGCTACACTTTATCACTGAACTTAACTGATACAATTTGTTTTGTTTAATCACTAAATTTTACTGATACAATTTTTGTTTGATTGCTGAACTTAACTGATACAATTTGCTTTAATTCCATGGAAATCATCATCTTTTTCTTCTCAGCACTGTCCTTTGGACTTATTTTCTTAGGACTCATGGTTAGAAAAAAGAAATTTGGCCAAATGACTGTAAAAAAAAATGCAAGCAAGCACGAGAGAACTGCTCCCCCAGTGATGTAAACATGTGGACTCCTTACCAGATGTTTTGCCATCAGCTGTGCCAACTAGTGGGAGCATTCTGAATTATTATTATTATTATTATTATTATCAATTTAGGGAACTGAAGCTCACTCATTATTGTTATTGTAATATATAATAATAATAACGAAAGCTTCAGAATGCCACCAACTCAGTGCACTGTTTACCTCGGTGTGGGAGTATTTCTCTCGTGCTTTGCTTACATTTTTTACAGTCATTTGGCCAAATTTCGTTTTTCTAAGCATGGGTCCTAAGAAACTAAGTGTAAAGGACAGTGCTGAGATGAAAAAGAGGATGATTTCCATGGAATTAAAGCATGAAATCATAGATAAACAAGCGAGGTGTGCAGGTTTTGGGTTAAGGGGGAAGCTGGCTCATAACTTGGATGTTGGCTCTTAACTCAGAGCAAAAAATCAACCAATTGCTGGCTTGTATCTTAAAAAACTTGTATGTTGGGACACTCATAAAACAAGGTTCCACTGTAGTTAAAATTTTAGGGTCATCTGTTTGTACAGAGTTCCTGAAAAGGTTGAGTTGAACATGAGGTACAGTATATCAAAGAGACTTTTTTCTTGTTTTGTATCCATGTGTTCTGTTGCAGCTCTTCAGGAACAATCTGATTGCTGGTTTGAGGTCTGTTTTGAGTGTCCTGCATATATAGATTGCACATTGGTAAGTGTGGATGTACTGTATGTTCAATAAGTTGAAACTAACCCTTTCAGGGGTTGCAACTCCTGCTCTCAAACTTGCTCTCAGGGTTGCAATATTTAAAAAAAAAAAAGTTATTTTTTCTTATGAAATGATAGGGAATCTTTTTCCAAAGGTTATGAAACTGAAAGTATGAAATTTGATGGAAAACTTATGGAATTACACTCTCGCAAAGTTAGCGGTCTCAGCGATATTTACACCTTGGCGATTTCGTCCTATTTTTGCTAATTCCATTGTTCCAGAAGACCAAACTCAGCTATTTCACTAGTATTCCTTCTATTCTATCGATTGAGCCCAAGAAACTGCACATTTACCCAATAAAATAATCAGTAATCAGTAATTTGGCTAATTTCACACAAAAGTCCAAAATTGGCAAATTTAAAAATAGGGTCCAGAATAAATACTGTAGACATCCAGGCACTAAAAAATATTTCCTCTGTTCCTTAGTCATATCTCCAGGCTCCTCTTATATTATGATTGCTTTCCATTTTGAATTTTTATTCACACAACACAGATTTATTGTTATGCAGACTACTGCATTATTTTAATAATTGTACAAATAATGTCAGTGCATTTCTAAATGTAAACATTTTTCACCTGCCTTGGTTACATACTATTGTCTAGAAATATATACAAAGTATTTATAGGTCTCAGCAATGTTTTAGACATGCTGGAGTATAAGAAATTCCTTGACGTATGATGTAAGACGATTATCACTCACTGGTGACAGTGCAGCACTCTAATATTGATGGTTGTGCATTACACCAGTGAAACATAGCTCTATTTGGTTTCACTGTTACACATAAATATGTCTATCTATTTGTCTGTCTCTCTGTCTGTCTAGCTCTGTCTCTGTTTATCTCTGTCTCTGCTTATCTGTCTTTCTGTCTGCCTGTGTGTCTCTGTCTTCCTGTCTCTCTGTCTGCATATCTCTCTTTCTGTCTTAGAGAGAGAGCCGCTCATGAACCAACAGGTACTTCACATGATGCAGAGTCATCACGTCTGATTCCTGATCAAGTGAAAATGCTTATTACTTGCCAGTCATGCTTATTATCCCTTGTATCTACAAGCACAGTATATCACTTTGTCTGGATTTTTGGGTTCTCCTTGGTAATTTACACTATGTATAATAACTGTACTTATGCGTACCTGTGAGATAGAGACAGAGACAGAGATAGATACAGACAAACGGAGATAGAGACAGCCAAGTCAATCAGCCAGCCAGCCACCTACCCAGCCAGTCAGCCAGCCAGCTGGCACACCAGCGAGCCAGCCTGCCAGCCACCCAACCAGCCAGCTGGCCTGCCGAACATGTATTACACACATTCCAGAATCGTTTCTCTTTACTTAGGGCATTGGTTATGGGTAGTATCAAAATTAAAAGGATGTGGCTTAATTGTTGGACATGGGTTATTACTGAGGCTTTTGATATTTCCTCAACCACTTGTGGCTACATCCATCGCAGAGCCACTCAACTCATGGTCAACATCACTTTCCTCTTAAAAAGGGTGTTAATGCAACATGGCATCAGTGAATCCCTGGTATTTGTCACTTTGCTTGCTCTAGCTGGTGCTCAATTAAACTGGTGCTCCCACAAGGTACTAAGTGGTCCCAGATTTTTTTAATACTGCACACACTGAGTGTTAAGACCCATTCTATATTGACCAGGCATCTCAGGCCAATCCTTCCAGATTTGAAGGTAGGAAAAATTAAACGTTGATCTACGTTTGAGCGCTAGCAGTGAAAACATAGATCTACGTTTGGACAGTTTAAGGGTTAAAAGAGGTGGAGTATAAAAATATATACATACCTTTACAATTTGAAGACACTGATGTATTATATTTACCTGTGTGTTATGTGATGACTTATAACACAAAAGTCTTAATGTACATTAAGTTGCAAAAGGCTTACTTCTTTCTGGGCTCTTAAGAAAGCAACCATGACTAGTGAGAGAATAAAAGCTAACTAGAGTTAAGCATTGGCACAGATGTGGATTAAATACTTTCTGATCCTGACGGTTTCCAACAGGTGTTGCTGGAGAGTGGCGTCGAGGTGCCAGGTAGGAGAGGACTGATGGCAAGTAGCAACACTATGGCAAGAAACAAGGGTTACCTATGCCATCACTGCTTTTACACCACTGGCAGGAGATATGACCTCAAAAGACATATGCGTACTCACACAGGAGAGAAACCTTGGTCATGTCCACATTGCAATCATCAGTTTGCTTTGAAGCACAATTTAAAAAGTCATCTTCGTACCCATAAATTATAGAATATATTGCATCCTTAATTTAAAAATATCCAGACTCAGGAATATATCATGGAAATGGTGGCAATTAGATATTTATGTGTGACCTTTGAGTTTCATTTTCCTTAAAAATTTTGTTTTAAATTAAATTTTTGTATTGTATAAATATAGTATACAAAATATTAAAATGTCTGGAGTTAACTTTAAATGTTTTTTAAAATAAATGCTGATATTACTGTATATACTACTATATTGTAGCAGTACTAATGTGCACGTACAACAGCAGGAGCAAAGCTATGCTCGTGGGTCCTGTCTTTAATTTTAAAACTAAAAGGAATTGTACAATTAATTAATAATGGAGATGGGACACTACATATGTAGCTCTGCTTCAGTAGCTCCAAATACAGATAGATAAGTACCTGTACATGGTGTAAAGATTGTGAAATCTTTTAAAAATTTAAATACGTATCTAATTTTATACAGTACTGCATGGTAAAAACCTCAATTTAATGGACCCCTGAAGAAATGTATTTCAGATTTAACAGACAAAATTTGTGGTAAGACAATATCCAGAAACAAAGGATACAATCAATTGTCCATTAATGTTATGGTCCATTGAGTAAATTGTTTTTGGATTTAATATACAAAGTCTGTTAAATCTAGAATTGTATGTTTACTGGGTAAATTCATTTTGGATATAACAAAGTTCATTAAATTTAGGATTGTCCATTATTATTACAATCATGGAAAAATAACTTTGTTATTCAGATGTAACAGAGAGTCGACTTTAATAGTTGCTGACCCTCCTTTCTATTAGTTCATTAAATCGAAGTTTTACTGTATTTTCATTTATATCATGACAACGTTTTTACTAAATAATTATTACATACTTCGAGAGTATAGAATTAATGCTGTATAGCTTAATGGACCATTTGTTTGCAGAGGCCATTTAAACTAAACAAAAACAGAGATGCTTTTAGAATTTGCCTGTGTGCTTATGTACAATGACTATAATAGTAAACAAATACTCTACTGGTAAAAGATATGAATTTTGCTTCTGGACAAAATATAGTTGCAAATACTCTAGATTGGTAATATATTTCTTGTTATCAGAGCTAACCAAATATGAACATTTTCTTGAATATTTTTTTTTTTTTTTTTTTTTTTTTCATTATGATTAAGAAAATGTGATACAGGTCCGCCATCACAAATCCGGCAATCAGTTATTCGGTTCCTTCAGTTATTTGGCACTAATTTTGGCTAGCATAATTTCAAATTTCCAGGGTCGGCACACCAACCTGCTGGTACTGTTTGGTGGCGCTACTTGCTGCATAAGTCATTCCAATTTCTTTTTCTCCATTTATTGTTTTAACCTGCTTACTTTTAGCCCTAGCCATGGTTCCAATGAATAAAAGAAATGCTTCTTATGTAAAGCACCTACACAGTACATATCCATTAAAGGTAAGGTGGCTTTGAAGCCACTGTCGGTTGCCATGAGCTCAGTCTCATGAAGCAGGAGAATATGTTTTATTATTACGCTAATATCAACACTACAGCTTATTTGCCTATCACAATTGATCTAATATGACATAAGAAACAATATAAATAACATAAAACATGTTAAATACTCCAGAATGAATAATATTTGGCATAACACCGAGCAGTTCGACAGAGTTATGAAGAGGATATGGTAAACAAATACCATTCTCCTATCCTTGTCTTGGTGGCTTATATTAGAGAAAATGGAGTATAGCACAGGGCTAACTATGATATACACTCATACTCCACCATAAACATGAAACAAAAAAGTTATTTTCTCTCTATAGATTATCACACATAGCAGCATATGTGTAGAGAACCTAGTAGAGAACCTAGGATAACCCCAAAAAAGTCAAAGTGGCTTATTTTTAGTACCTGGCTTGGGTTAGCCATATACGATTTTTGGTAAATATTCGATTCCCAGTCAGGGTAGAAACATTAGGCATGTTTCTTTACACCTGTTGTCTATGTTTACCCATCAGTAAATGGGTACCTGGGTGTTAGTCGACTAGTGTGGGTGTTATCCTAGGACACTGACCTAATTTTCTTGAAATACTCAGCATAACAAGTGCCTTTCTATACAGCAGTATGTCACTGATGTCAGCTAGGCCTGTATACCTTGTACATGTACGTGTAGTAAATAAAGATATTATTATTATTATTATTATTATTAGTAGTAGTAGTAGTAGTAGTAGTAGTATATTATTATTTTCTCAGTTGTTTGTTGGGTTATCTTATTCAAACTTGGGCAATGTATGAAGGAAAGATACTTCTTCATGTACACCAAAAATGAAAGAAATCAGACCATAAATAGCGGAGTTCACTTCTCAGCCATTAGCGGCCGCTTAGCGGTATATTTTTGTATGGTTGTTATGGTTATATTCTCATTTTTTCGGTCTCATTTGATAGAATGAAAGATATATTACAGAAATACATATGATTTTGAATGCTTTCATGATGAAAAGTACCTTGAAATTGCGCTCACAGTAGTGAAAATGTTCTATTCTTTAGCTAAGCTCAAGAGTAAACAAATGACGTCACTGTCCAATACCTGTCCACCTGCCAGTCCAAATTCCAATACAGAGTCAAGAATGGATTGACATTATTTATACAATTATTACAATAATGCAGTAGTCTGCATAACAGTAAATCTACTATTTTTGGTGAATAAAAATTCCAAATGGTAAGCAAGAGTAATATAAGAGGGGCCTGTAGCCGTGAGTAATGAACAGAGAAAATGTTATTTTAGTGCCAGGAATGTCTACATTGTTTATTCTGGATCCTATTTTGAAATTGCCATCTGTTGAAATTTGTGTGAAATCGGCCAAATTGCCAATTTCTGACCACTTTATTGGGTAGTTGAAATAAGTGAATGGGCGGTTTCTTGTACTCAGTTGACAGACTAGAAGTAAATAAGTTTATTCAGGTATACACAAATACAGTTACATAGATTACCATACATAGCAGTGTATGTATAGAGAACCTAGAATAACCCAGAAAAGTCAAAGTGACATATTTCCAGTACCTGGCTTGGGCTTACCATATATGAAACTTGGGCAATGTATGATGGAAAGATGCTTCTTAACGTACAATAAAAATAAAAAAGACCGACGATAAATAAGGGAGTTCACTTCTCAGCCATTAGCCGCCTCTTTGCAGTATATTTTCGTATGGTTTTTATGGTTGTATTCTCATTTTTTGGACTCATTTGATAGAATGGAAGATATATTACAGAAATAGACATGATTTTGATTGTTTTCATGATGAAAAGTACCTTGAAATTGAGCTCAAAGTAGCGGAAATGTTCGATTTTTGCCAATGTTCAATGAACTGTGTAAGTCAAGTTGGTTAATTTTATTAAGCGTATTCTAACCTAACCACTCTGTAATTCGGCAAACTCAGTAATCCGGCACACTACAGGTCCCAATGATGCCGGATTTGTGATGGTGGACCTGTATAACATTTTTTAAACTTCTGCTTGTGAAGATAATGAAAGATATTTTGATATATATCATTTTGCCTGCATTGGAAGGAAAATTATTTTAATACAAGTGATGGATGAGTGTTTATGGTTGACTTCTAATATTTAAAATATAAACTCTTAGTTAAAATTTTACTGAATATTACTGAATAGATGTATTCCTTGCTCATGGTGCATAAAGTAAACCTAATATAACATGGAAAACATAAGGACTTACTCTAAGACTGTAAATTCCACATTTCTTGACTAATGTTTACCCCCAAAAATATGAGCTGATTACGAGTACCAAACAATTATACAGAAAAAAATGAATTTTAACCAAAAAGCAACTAAGAAAACAAATAAAATCCAAAATTTAATGATAATCTCTGTGGAACTAAGTCAAAATTAGAGGGAGGGGAGAAATTTCCACATTTCTTGATTTTTGTTCTCTTTCCTCTATATCTCTGCCTCAGGTCCTGACTCTGTGTCAGTGCAACTCAGTAGTTCCCCATTTTCTTTTGAATGACACAAGGTACTTAAATTGAAAATCAACCATAAAATATTTTTAAAAATATGCTAATAGGAATTCTCTCACTCAAATTAATTTTTTCTCTTTTTTTATTTTTTATAAATATCTATAAATCAATTTAGTTATATTTAATAAGAGATGGTTAAAACATCAAGTGGTGCTGGACTTCAGTGAATGCTTGAGAGTGAATGTATACCACATACAGCAAATTTATAGTAGAAATGGTGTCACTGCATACAAGCAAATTCAAATAAAGAGAAATGCAAAAGATAAAGAGAAACCTGAACTCTTGGTTATGGTGACAGTACAGTATAATAGAAAAATGCAGTAGTTTGTGAAGGTCTTAAGAATTATGGTTGATTACATGTTGTCTGTCAGACTACCTGACTCATTTTCTAGCTCACGTTCCCACTCTTTCTAGATGCAATTAGTTACAGAAATTTTTCAAATAAGAAGTGTAAAGTTGCATATATTTAGATTTCAAAAAAGCTTTGGCTGGAGATTCCATTTGAGTCTAATTTGGAAACAACAAACAAAACATAGGAAGCATAAGTAATAAATTATTACAGGGACTAGTAGACTTTGTGTTTGAAAGGAAAATAAAGTGATAAGAGAAAATTGTTCTCATGGTAAAATGTCACCAACGGGGCCCCACAAACATCAATAATTGCCCACATAATGTATTTAATATACAGTAGGACCTCCCTATCTGGTGGATATGTTCCAAGGACCTGCCACGAATACTAAAACCGCGATAGTAATGAACCCTATGTATAAGTTTTTTGTTTACATACATATGTACCTATTATAAAGTTTAATTTATAAATTACACACAGTAAGTGGAGAATTATCACTTTTTCACTGATGGGAAGCACTTTACGGCTTCTCCTAGGCATCACTACTTTTACATTTTGAGACCATTATTATTATTATTAAGCAAATTTAAGGATTATTTTTGTGTCACAGTAAACTGCGGATAACTGAAACCACAGATGCAGGGGTCCTATTGTGCACGATACAAATTATATGAAATAAAGACAGACCAGTTGAACACCCAGATTTCATAATGTGATACTTGAGGGAATCGGAAAGCTTATTGTGGTTTTTGAAAGATGATATCATTGAAATAACATGATGTCTGATGCTCTTAAGGTGGCTTATAGCATAGTTTGGTCACTGGTCCTTGGCTACTGCATGCCAGCAGCCTTTGTAGGCTTTTATTAAAAGTGAAAAGAAGTCATTGTTTTTGTGAACAGATGCAGCCAGACCTTAGTCAACCAGTGGCAAGCTAAAACCAGTTAAAATAAGAACATAAGAAAGGAGGATCGCTGCAGCAGGCCTGTTGGTCCATACTAGGCAGGTCCTTTACAATCCATCCCACTAACAAAACATTTGCCCAACTTAATTTTCAATGCTACCCAAGAAATAAGCTCTGATAACTCTGTCCACTCATTTGAACTCTATCCACTCATTTGCAAGTCCCACTCAAATCCAACCCCTCTCACTCATATATTTATCCAACCTAAATTTGAAACTACCGAAGGTTTTAGCCTCAATAACCCAACTAGGTAGACTGTTCCACTCATCAACTATCCTATTTCCAAACCATTACTTTCCTATGTCCTTTCTAAATCTAAACTTGTCTAATTTAAATCCATTACTGCGGGTTCTCTCTTTGTTGAAGAACTAGAGCAGAAACACCTGATGTCCATAGTTCATTGAACCCAATGTACAATTGCATTTTTCATTTATCAAAACTCTGTATTCTTCCTTTGGGCTCTGATGAATCACTAAATATCCTATGTATGGTACCCCAAATCACATTGGAAGCAGCTGTACAACAGGCAGAGAATACAAGGTCCTTGGCCCTGAGACAGGAAACTCATAACTTGTAAACTGTTCGTAAGCATGTCTTCTGCCTAGATACAAATGCAAAGAATTTATTATAATCCCAGAGTAAAGCTTTACATTCATAACTAAGAAGTGGCCAAGATTAACACCTACTTAGAAGAAAGAGTTTGATTATTGCAAGCATGACAACTTACCCTCTTTGAACCCTAGAAGGTCTCCCCACTGGCAGTTATTTCAGTCATATACTGTATATATATGAAATATGCTATGCTCTGTGTTATTTTGAGCAGATAGTTAAGCCATTACATAGCCTGTGTAACAAGCACAATATGAATGGCTCTCACCATCCTCTAGCCTTGAAGATAAGGAATGTTTGCCACAGATTCTGGTAATAAGAGACTCACATGGTGAATGAGAAAATTTGTCACTATGAAATTTAAATTGGGAGAGGTGTTCATAATTAAGGTGATCAGTTTTATTGGCTCTAGCACACTGTGCAGCATTGTATGACCCTGATGGGACTAGCACTTAGTTTTGATTATAATAATAATCTAGCATACTGTTGGGGGGTGGCTGAGGTCTGGCTGAACCCAATCTAAGAAAATGGGAATCAAGAAGAGACAGACCATGGGGAACAGAGACATATTCTGCTAAAAGTGGGAATGAAGTCCAGACTGGTGGGTTAGAAAAATGACCTGGAGGAAGAGGTGAGGGAAGGGGGGGTTCTGTCCCTTAACAATTCATTAGAACCCAAATGCACAGATGAAACTGTGAAAAACTAATATGTACTGTAACACTGCATGTTCCTTTCAACAATGAAAAAATTTCATCCACCATACAATATTAATTTGTCTGCTATTCCTCCAGTGTCTTCAATGTTGGGTCACTTTAACACTGTAGTGGAGTTTGAGTTGTGCTCCCTCATCATTGGCCTGACAAAGAGCCCAGCACCTCCCACCCTTTTTCAGCCTAAATACCATGGATAGTTCTCCATTTATCAGATTTTGCTTTGGGAAGAATAGTAGTGAGACTGCTTTAGTTTGTGATTGCTATTGTTACTCACACAAGAAAATGAACCATTAAACAATAGAAAGACCCTCAATTGTACTCAAGACTTGCAGTGTGTAGTTGTCGGTGCAGTTGCACTATTGATCATTATTTTACCTTCAAACCACACGACCTTTGTTGGTTCAGAGCTTTATTTGATTATAATAATAATTTACCTTCAAACTAGCAATGGCTCATCCATGTCCTGTCATATGGGCAAACAAGATTTCTTGTTGGCATGTATAAATCTTGGTTCTGAATGCCGCTACTTATATAATCATTGTATAGGAAAGTGTGGATATTACCAGACAAATTCTTGCCTAAACCAGCTCCTGTCCTTAATGTTGCTGGCATGGAATGAGCTAGTTCAGTTGTTGTGATAAATGTCATAAGGCATCACTTTGGCCTTGTCTCCCAAGCACTGTATTTGTCTCCTGATTTTCTTTAATTTAAGTCCTTATGAGATGTTACCTTTTATGCAGATGATCCTATAATTCTCACTTTGTCCTTCTTGAACATATATCACCATTATTAGTGTGTGAACCAACAGCAGCTGAGTATCATGATATATATATTCCTACAGTATACTTTAAACACTTACAATTTTCTAATTTTCTAATATACTTGTACAGTGTACAAGTATAGTAGAAAATCTAATCCAAATTAGTTTTTCCCTCCATTGAAAATCTGCTGTTGTACATCTTTTTTTTGAAAACCTGGTATGTAGTAGCATGACCAATTACACTTTAAATCCACATCCCTTACTAGCTCTATTTGTATATTATTTAAACGTATGAGTAGTATACTGGGGTTGTTAAATCACACCATACTGTCACAATGACCTTGCTGAATATCAGTTTGTTGTGACAGTATTTTTCATCTAGAAAAAATGTATGAGACCACCTGATAATATATCTTGTCCCAAGCCCATTATTTTGGCCACTGGAGCCTATATAATTTTTCTCAAGGCTTTATGGTAGATTGATAGATACATGTACGTGCTTTTGTGTTTGGATTAACAATAAACTTTCCTCCAACTTCATTCACGCTGAAGGTGTTCTACAAGGGTATGTACTTAATACAGCTTTGTTTTTAATAGTTATCAATGATATTGCTTCAAGGAATTTAGTCTTCCCTATATGTTGATGATTTTACTGTTGCATGTCTTGGCACAGTCAGCTGTTGACTGCCTCATTACAATTGACTGCAATATCAGCTTTGGCTTTAACCCTTTGACTGTTTTGGTCATATATATACGTCTTATGAGCCACCGTGTTTGACGTATTAATACACATAAATTCTAGCGGCTTCAAATCAAGCAGGAGAAAGCTGGTAGGCCCACATGTGAGAGAATGGGTCTCCATGGTCAGTGTGCACCATATAAAAAAATTGGAGAGCCATTTCAGTAGTCCTTGTTCAGCATGCCTAGCAGTAGGAAATATGTGACTCCCTGGCAGATCTGGGACTCTACTCTTCCCAAGTGATGCTCTAACACAGATGGAAGTGTCAGTGAAGATCAATTTCATGGTTTTGAGGAGTTTGTGACCAAAACCAATGCCCAGGATACCAGAAGAATGAAGGAGAATGAGAGAGAGAATGAGAGAGAGAATGAGGGAGAGAATGAGAGAAAATGAGAGAATGAGGGAGAGAATGAGAGAGAGAATGAGGGAGAGAATGAATGAGGGAGAAAGATAATTAGATAGTAGGATGGAGGGAAGCGAGCATCGAACCCCATTGTTTTGACAGGCGGTAGGGAGAGTGAGTTATGAGACAATATGTCATTTTGACAGCTGCAGACCCTGACTCAGAACAATTAGAAGTCCACACACTCACACACAACACAAGCTAGCTGAATATAATAGCAGTTATATGAAAGTATCCAGTGACTATATATGTGTATATATATTATAGAAACCAGAAGGAAGGAAGGAAAGAAAAAAGTAAGGAAAGAAGGAAGGAAGGAAGGTAGGAAAGGAATGCAGGAAGGTAGGAAGGAAGGAAGGAATGATGACACATGACCATTTACCTAGGATAACTTACCTAACACAACTGCCTGCTAATACTTTGAAGAAAACTGCTCAGATGAGGTGTTTTGTCATGTTTTGTCTTTGCATATAAAAAAAAATGCCCACAAAAATGCAGACACACTCGTTTTATGTGTGAGGAGTGTAAAACACCATTGTGTATGAAACCATGTTTCAAAGAGTTCCACAAGCTGCAGAACTTTTAGGAACATGTCCAGTGACTGTACATTTGTATATATATACGTATATTATAAAACAATAGTAATAAACAATTTTTGTATTGTTTGTGTAAACAAGTTTTGTAAACAATATATTGATAATTATGTTTGTGCGCTTATTGTGTTGTATACAACGAGTGTATATATGTACATTGCACCTTACTTTGGACTCACAGGCCGCTTAAGTTACCAAAAAAAAAAAAATAATGAAAAAAACAAGAAACCTTGGAATACAGGTAAACCAAAGTTCTTTGACACCTGGAGACACTTCGGGGTTTGGGGTTGCGACAGTCAAAGGGTTAAGTTCTCTATATCCAACATAAATTCAATAGTCCTTCATATGGCACCCTATGATATCCTGTTTCATACTTTCTGTATGGTTCTCCTATCCTGGCTTGTCAAACTATTAAAATTCCATGGTCATTTATTTGATTGCCAAAGTATTAAAATTCCATGGTCTTTTATTTGATTACCAAATGTCACGAAAATCTCACATAACATTCCTAAGAACTGCATGTCTTAGTACAGTGGACCCTCGGGTAACACCTTTAATCCGTTCCAGAGAGCTAGCCTTTAGCCAATTTAGCCTTTAGCCAAATTAATTTTCCCCGTAAGAAATAATGGAAATCCAATTAATCCGTTCAGACACCCAAAAGTATTAAACAAAATAATTTTTTTTACATGAAATATACACTTCCCTACACAGAAAACAATGATACATGCACAATAAATAATACTGAAATGACACTTACCTTGATTGTGGACTTTTTGATGAATGATGAGACAGGAGGAGGGGAGAGAATGAAGGTGTTCTAGTGTTTGGAAGGGGAATCCCCTTCCATAAAAACTTCAGGTAACAAGTCCTTTTCTGGGGGTTACCTCCCTTCTTGGTTTTTTAATGTCACTGGGAAAAACTTAAGAGTCACTGGACCCCTGTCGCACAAAATATTTGCCCAGAGAGCTCTGTTTTTTTGCGTCCCTTTAAGATTTCCCTAAAATGGGACACAAGAGTGTCATTGTACATGTTGCCAATATGGCTTGCAACAGCTGTGTCAGGATAATATTCTTCTATAAATGCTTGCAACTTTGTCCACATTGTACACATTTCCTTAATCTTTGATGAAGGCAACTTCCTCCATCTATCTTCCTCCTCCTCTGAAACACATTCCTGAGCTGTGATCTGTTGCTGTTGCACCTGAAGCTCTTGCAGCTCTGTAGTGGTTAGCTCTTCATCATTGTCCTCCACCAACTCTTCCACATCCTCACCACTACCCTCCAACCCCATAGACTTCCCCAGTGCCACAATAGATTCCACAACTGGCATAGCCCCACACCCTTCAAAATCCCTCTCTTGTACACATTTTGGCCACAATTTTCTCCAAGCAGAGTTCAAAGTCCTGCAAGTCACTCCCTCTCCAGCCTTACCTATAAGATATATGCAATTGAGAATACCAAAGTGATCTTTCCAGAACTCTCTTGAGGTCAATTCAGTGTCTGAGGTCACTTCAAAGCACTTTTGAAACACTGCTTTGGTGTACAGTTTTTTGAAGTTTGAAATGACCTGTTGGTCCATGGGCTGGAGGAGAGGAGTGGTATTAGGAAGCAAAAACTTCACTTTGATAAAGTTCAATGCCCCTGCAATTTGCCCTTGCAAGTCGTGAGGATGAGCAGGAGCATTGTCCATTACCAGGAGGCACTTGAGTGACAATTTATTTTCCAGGAGGTACTTTTTTCACAGTGAGGCCAAACACATCATTGAGCCAGTCAAGAAAGATGTCCCTAGTGACCCATCCCTTACTGTTTGCTCTCCACATCACACACAATTTAGTCTTGACGATATTGTTTTTCTTGAACACTCTGCGAGTTTCAGAGTGATACTCGAGTAAAGGCTTCACTTTGCAATCTCCACTAGCATTACTAAAAAACATTTGAGTTAGCCTGTCCTTCATAGGCTTGTGTCCTGGCAGTGCCTTTTCCTCCTGAGTAATGTAGGTCCTGTTTGGCATTTTCTTCCAAAACAGGCCTGTTTTGTCACAATTGAACACTTGTTGGGGTTTTAATTTTTCAGTGTCTATGTACTCCTTAAAGTCCTGCACATATTTTTCAGCCGCTTTTTTGTCAGGACTGACAGCCTCACAATTCCTTATCACACTGTGTATGCCACTACGATTTTTAAATCTCTCAATGCAGCCTTTGCTGGCCTTAAATTCGTCAACAGCAGCACTATTTGGAGGCATTTTCTTAATGAAATTGCATGCAACTGCCTTGCTTTTTCACATGTTATTGACTGAAAAACACTATCTCCTGATAATTGTTTCTTGTTTGTCCACACCAACAACAGCCTCTCTACATCGAGTATTTGCGATCTCTGTTTTGTAAGCATATTTGCACCTTTTGCAATAACAGCTTCCTTGATTGCCTTTTTCTTGGTCAAGATGGTAGTGATGGATGAATGGGATTTGTTATATAACCTTTCCAACTCTGAGATACGCACTCCATTCTTGTATTTTGCAGTTATCTCTTTCTTTAATTAGATAGTACATCTCACCCTTTTTACCACAGGGTTGGCACTAGAAGCTTTCTTGGGCCCATGGTGGCTTATTTAGCAGTTACAAGCACTAAAAACACTGGAATAATACAAAATATATCGCAGGTACACATGGAATCGTCCTCACTGGCTTTGTAAACACTGGCACACTGGCTGGTACATGGAGTGAGTGGTCGGGCCCACTCAGGCCACTCGGACACGTTCGGGACGAAAGCCCTTAGCTGAGTTATTTGGCATTAGCCAAGCCAATATTTTTATGCCAAAGTGAACTGTTAGCCAATTTTGGCACTAACCAATGAAACCTTTACCCGAGGGTCCACTGTACATGGAATACAGTGGACCCCCGCATACCGTACGCATCGCATACCGTACAATCCGCATACCGATCGCTTTGATCGCAAAAATTTAGCCTCGCATACCGCCCAAAAACCCGCTCACCGCCCTTCGTCTGAGACGCGTCCAATGTGCAGCCTGAGCCATGCTCACATGTTCCGCCGGTGGCATTGTTTACCAGCCAGCCTCCGCGGTAACATCCAAGCATACAATCGGAACATTTCGTATTATTACAGTGTTTTTGGTGATTTTTTCTGGAAAATAAGTGACCATGGGCCCCAAGAAAGCTTCTAGTGCCAACCCTACAGCAATAAGGGTGAGAATTACTATAGAGATGAAGAAAAAGATCATTGATAAGTATGAAAGTGGAGTGCGTGTCTCCGAGCTGGCCGGGTTGTATAATAAACCCCAATCAACCATCGCTACTATTGGTGGTACAGCTGCTGCTGCTGCTGTACCACCGTCAGCTGCTGCTGCACTGTCAGCTGCTGCTGCTGTTGTACCACCGTCAGCTGCTGCTGCTGCTGTAGTACCATCTGCTGCTGCTGTAGCATCGTCTGCTGCTGCTGTAGCATCATCTGCTGCTGCTGTAGCATCGTCTGTTGCTGCTGTAGCATCGTCTGCTGCTGCTGTAGCATCGTCTGCTGCTGCTGTAGCATCGTCTGTTGCTGCTGTAGCATCGTCTGCTGCTGCTGTAGCATCGTCTGTTGCTGCTGTAGCATCGTCTGTTGCTGCTGTAGCATCGTCTGCTGCTGCTGTAGCATCATCTGTTGCTGCTGTAGCATCGTCTGCTGCTGCTGTAGCATCATCTGCTGCTGCTGTAGCATCGTCTGCTGCTGCTGTAGCATCGTCTGCTGCTGCTGTAGCTTCGTCTGCTGCTGCTGTAGCATCGTCTGTTGCTGCTGTAGCATCGTCTGCTGCTGCTGTAGCACCGTCAGCTGCTGCTGCTGCTGTAGCACCGTTGTTGCTGTGGCTTATTGAGAATACCAAGAAACAATTAACCCCAGAGGATTTGCCACCCAGGATAACCCAAAAAAGTCAGTGTCATCGAAGACTGTCTTAACTTATTTCCATTGGGGTCCTTAATCTTGTCTCCCAGGATGCAACCCACACCAGTCGACTAACACCCAGGTGAACAGGGAAAAATGCCTGGAACTAGTGCTCATATTGGTGAATTTAAAGCCAGCAAAGGTTGGTTTGAGAGATTTAAGAATCGTAGTGGCATACACAGTGTGATAAGGCCTGTTCTGGAAGAAAATGCCAAACAGGACCTACAGTACTCAGGAGGAAAAGGCACTCCCAGGACACAGTGTCTCATCAGTCATTGCTGCATCTTCAATAAAGGTAAGTGTCATTTATTCTTCATTTAGTAGAGTAGTACATGCACAATATATATTGTGCATGTACTACTCTACTATTGTGCATGTATCCTTCTCTTTGTGTGTAGGAAAATGTATATTTCATGTGGTAAAATTTTTTTTTTCATACTTTTGGGTGTCTTGCACGGATTAATTTGATTTCCATTATTTCTTATGGGGAAAATTCATTCGCATACCGAACATTTCGCATAACAACCAGCCCTCTTGCACGGATTAAGGTCGCTATGCGGGGGTCCACTGTATACAAAAAAATACTGTCACAGTTTTTCTGGGATATCAGTACATAGTTGAATTCTTTTGCTTCTTTCCTCAGCCACAGTTTTATTTAAAGACTACTACGGCAACCAGGTATATTTCTCAGCCTCTACAACTGCCCTTTCTGGAGTTAACCCTTTGACTGTCGCGACCCCAAATCTTGAAGCGTCTCTCTTTGTCGCAAAATATATGAAAAAAAAAAAAAAATTCTTATGAATTGATAGAGAATCTTTTCCCGATGGTAATAACACCAAAAGTACGAAGTTTGATAAAAACTTATGGAATTACACTCTCGCAAAGTTAGCAATCTCGGTGATATATACGCATTGGCGATTTCACCCACTTTGAGCCCTGTTTTGG
Organism: Cherax quadricarinatus; assembly: GCF_026875155.1. Lineage (NCBI taxonomy): Eukaryota > Metazoa > Arthropoda > Malacostraca > Decapoda > Parastacidae > Cherax > Cherax quadricarinatus. The sequence continues at coordinate 20,495,114 of NC_069408.1, read as the reverse complement.
CCAATTCCATTGTTCCAGTTGACCAAACTCATAGCTATTTCTCTAGAACTCCATTTGCTATCAGAAATTGGCAATTTGGCCTATTTCACACAAATTAATCCTTTGACTGTCGTGGTCATATAAATACGTCATAGGAGATACCGTGTTTGACGTAGGTATATGCATAAATTCTAGAGGCCTCAAATCAAGCAGGAGAAAGCTGGTAGGCTCACATGTGAGAGAATGGGTCTCTATGGTCAGTGTGCACCATATAAAAAAAATCGGGGAGCCAGTGGTGCATTGTGGGAATGCCATTTCAGTCGTCTTTTTTCAGCATGCTTAGCGGTAAGAAATATGCGACTCCCCAGCAAATCTGGGACTCTTCTCTTCGCAAGTGATGCTCTAACACAGATGGAAGTGTCAATGAAGATCAATTTCATGATTTCGAGGAGTGTGAGACCAAAAGCAATGGAGGAGGAGGAGGAGGAGGAGGAAGAGGAAGAGACGGCGGCGGCGGCGACGACGACGACGACAACCACCACCACCACCACCACCACCACCATGTAGACAGCCTGTACTGTCAGAACACACAGCCTAGCCGTCTGCTCTGACTAGTTCATATTTCGCGGCATTTTAGGTGCTGCCCTCTGTAGGCTCACCCACGTCAGTGGGAGGCTGAGCCCACCGGCCCTCACTCCTAGGCCGACCGACTTGACAGACACAAGTGCTCCCCCTCCACGGACTGGCTTGCGGTCACTCCCTCACACTGCCCGTTGTGTACTCACTCCTACTCAATTAAAGCCAAACTAGTCCACGGCCGTATCATTGCTACCTACGCTACCTTCATCAGCACTAAACCGCTGTTCAGCAGCAAGAACAACCACCACCACGACCATGACCACAACAACGTAATAATAATAATATGTAATAATATATTCCCTTGAGGCATGAAAACAGTTCACCCCATGACAGTGACAAGATAAGGTGAGATAACATCTGATAAGAGCTGACGTTTGATGAGTGTAAACGAGGGTGGAGGGAGGGTGCAGCTGATAAGAAAAGATTAGATGACCATCCCCTCTCTTTGTTTTTGCTGGTACACAAACATTTGTCTGTCTGTCTGTCTATTTGTCTGTCTGTTAAGCTCCCTGTCTATCCGTCTAGCTCTCTGTCTCAGAGCCACAAGACTGTCATCATCACGTTTACTCACATTGTCAAGCAGAGTATAGCACTTTGTCTGGGTTTTTTGGGTTATCCTAGGTAATTTACGCTATGTATACTTGTATTTATGTGTACCTGTGATACAGAGATAGACAGACAGATAGAAAGAGAGAGACAGATTGAAAGATATAGAATGAGGGAGAAAGATAATTAGATGGAATGGAGGGGAAGCAGCATCCGACCCCATTGTTTTGACAGGCGGTAGGGGGAGTGAGTAATGAGATAATATGTCATTTTGACAGCTGCCGACTCCTGACTCAAAACAATTATAAGCCACACACTCGCACACATGACAAGCTTGCTGAATGAAGATAATAGCAGTTATATGAAAGTATCTAGTGACTATATATGTGTATATATATTATAGGAACCAGAAGCAAGAAGGGAAGGCAGGAATGAAGGAAGGACGAGATGAAAGGAAGGAAAAAAGTAAGGAAGGACAGATGAAGAAATGTGGGAAGAGAGGCAGGAAAGGAATGCAGGAAAGGAATGAAGGAAATTAGGAAGGAAGGAATGATGACACACGGCCATTTATCTAGGATAACTACATAACACAACTGCCTGCTAATACTTTGAAGAAAAATGCGCAGACGAGGTGTTTTGTCTATGCACATAAAAAAAAAAAGTTCACAAAAATGCACACACACACTGGTTTTATGTGTGAGGAGTGTAAAACACCATTGTGTATGAAAACATACTTCAAAGAGTTCCACAAGCTGCAGAACTTCTAGGAATATGTTCAGTGACTGTATATTGGTATATATATTATAGAACAATAGTAATAAACAATTTTTTGTATTGTTTGTTTTTGTAAACAAGTTTTGTAAGCAATATATTGATAATTATGTTTGTGTGCTTATTGTGCTGTATACAATGAGTGTATATATGTACATTGCACCTTACTTTGGACTCACAGGCCATGTAAGTTATGTGAAAAAATAAAATAGTGAAAAAAACAAAACAAACCTTCAAATACAATAAACCAAAGTTTACCAGGTGAGCGGCAGTCACTGCTGTTGCCATACACGGCTCATTTTCTGCAAACTTCACGGCTCTATATCTCAGTAAGCACTAATGGGAAAATTTTTTTTTTTGGACTAAAACAATCAGAAAAATAATCTTAACATTTTCATGAGATTTTTTTTTTTTTTTTTTTTTTTTTTCAAATATTTTGTGACACCAGGAGACACTTCAGGATTGGGCCTTTCGACAGTCAAAGGGTTAAAAAAGATGCCAATTTCAAAATAGGGTCCAGAATAAACAATGCAGACATTCCTAGCACTAAAATAACATTTTCTGTGTTCATTAGTCAAGTTTTCAGGCTCCTCTTATATTACGCTTGCTTTCTATTTTGAATTTTTATTCACACAAAAAATAGAAGATTTACTGTTATGCAGACTACTGCATTATTGTAAAAATGTTATAAATAATATCAGTGCACCTGTGAAAGAATATTAGACTCACCAGTTGATGTGTATTGGATGCATGGTGTGATATGATTACTCTTTAACATTGGCAAAAACCGAACAGTTAGGCTGTTTTGAGCTCAATTTCAAGGTTCTTTTCATGGTGAAACTAATCAAAATCATCTCTATTTCTTTAATATGTCTTCCATTATATGATATGAGACCAAGAAAACGAGAATACAACCATAAATAATATACGAAAATACACCTCGAAGTCGGCATTTTAATCCAAAAGCAGTCCGAGTTTTTTTCTCATTATGCACTGAGTGTTGCAGGATGTTTTTTATAATGTGCACACTGACTACACAGACCCATTCTCTCACACGTGGGCCTACTAGCTTTCTCCTGCTTGATTTGAAACCACTTGAATTTAGGTGTATTAATATGTCAGAAACACTGGCTCATAAGACGTATATATATGACTGAAGCTGTCAAAGGGTTAATATCATTCCTCATTAGGGACTGCACTTGTCTCTGGAGGCTTTGTTTATCTTGTATGCAAAATCTAACATCCCTTCATTACAGGATCACAGAGACAACCATTGTATCTAGTATAATGTTTACTTTCATAGCCTACAGCATTATCACTCACTTTTATAAAGCTAACATCTTCAATCATTGCTTCTCTTTATTGCATCATGTTCTTCAATTTACCTTTTTGTTTCATTCACCACTTCCTAATTTTCCTTCCCACATTTGAAAGTTGCTGACATCCAAGTCTTCCCTTCTTCCTTCAGTTCCCGAAGCTTGGTGTATTTGCTACAGAAACATGCTCCCTCTTTCTTAACCCCTAAGCTGTCCATTACATCCTAGTATATCATAGAGATCAGTGTCCATGATGCACTTGTATTCATAATTCACAGTGCTCTCAAATTTGTTATGAGCACCAAATTTTGGCATAGACATGAGAGAATTAGTGTGTGCAGTATAAAGAAAATCTTGACCTATTCACTGTATAATGGGAACAGCTAACCTCTAACCCTGCATTTGAGTTAAACTAGCAAATTTAAGGCATTTTTTTTTTAGTGTGGTTTTTCTGGTTGCATTGGCCGTTTCTTTGTGCAAATAGAGCAGAAGACACATTAGTGAAATAGAGAAGTTTTGTCAGTTTTAGACTGGAGGGGCCTGAAATAGTTAATTTGGGGCAATTTTCCTGAGGATGAATTAGGGGTCTCCCTCTCTCCTCAGTCTCTTTTATAGGGGGTTTACTAAACACACTTCAATTATTACGATGGCTTCAACCATGACCATACTTTCTTGTTTTAATTTGTTAACTAAGAAACAGAGGATAATGAACAGAGAGAAGGTTGTTTTAATAGTTGGAATGCCTACAATGTTTGTTTTGGACTTTGTTTACACATTGCAGTTTGTTGAAAATCATGTGAAATTGGCCAAATTACCAAATTCTGGGTGCTTATTAGGATAGTTCTAATAGTCAAATGGATAGCTTCTTGTGATTAGTGGTTAGTAAAAAAGGAATACTAGTGTACAGCTGAAAACTGGGTCAGTTTGAGCACTGGAAATGGCATAAAATAGGGCCCAAAGTTATCAAATGAATTTCACATAAAGTGCTCCGAGCCTCCAGATTTGTGCCTGCATAATTCTGTATGCATTGTATCAAATTTTGCATTTTTGTTGCTGTTACCTTTAGAAAAAGATTCTTTGCACTTTAGAAGATAAAATTACAGTACTATTTCTTTTTTCAAAATTGTAGACACAGAAGGGGCTTTTGCTTTGAAGGATGTTGACAGCTTAAGGGTTAAGTATTTTCAACTGCACTCATACAGTTAATGTGCACCCTAATCATGTTAAATCCTATGATTAAGTGGGATGTGCAGCTATTTTTCATAATCATGTTACCCCGAGTTACTTTCTGGGGACAACCAGTATTTTCAGTTTCAAACTACTAGAGTAATTACAAGTGATTTGGAGATTTGACTCTTCACCATCATTGTCTCTTACACTTGAATCATGTATGAAGAGATTTTATTTTCCTGGAGACTTCAGTGTTCAAGATACTGAACTTGAAAACTCCTATGTGCATTCCACAGTTCAAGACTTTAATTTTCCTCAAGGTGTTGCACTTTTCCAACTATTTTTCCAGCTATCTTATTATCAAACAGTAATTGTGCTTTTTAGCCAACCTTCATTAATTGCTATTGGTAGTGTGAAATGATACTCTTGCAACTGCATATTAAATAAGACTTATATGTGGTTATCTCATGAAGAAATGCCCTGTGCCTCAGCAAGAACTGTTAAGGCTTGTCGACAGCCAAATATCTTACAACTGATCATCCTGTTTATTAAAGAGCATGTAGAATTCATTTCTTATTTTTTCAATGTCTCAATGCCCTCACAATGGTTGTAATCCTCTTGGAAAGCCCCATCTTCAATATAGATTGAAGATATCTTAACTGAGACTTATTATGATAGTTTTGACTTTACCATTTTAATACATATGCCCATCCTTCACTCTTCCTTGACGTCAGCATCCCTCCACTGTGTAGTACTAAATGGCCCTTAGCACTCTTTGTTTTGAGTATACATGTATTATTAATTCATTATATTTTTCATAATTACAGTACAGGTTGGCCATCACTAATCTGGCATCATCGGGTCCTGTAGCATGCCGGATCAGTGATTTTGCCAGATTACAGAGTGTTTAGAGTAGAATACACTTAACCCAATGGCAATATTTATGCATCTGCGATTTCACCCACTTTATGCCCTATTTTTGGCCCATTCCATTGTTCCAGTCTACCAAACTCATAGCTATTTTGCTAATATTCCTTCCATTCTGTTGAATGAGTACAAGATATCACTCATTTACCTATTTTAACTACCCAATAGTCAGAAATCTGTAATTTGGCCAATTTCACACAAATTTCAAGAGATGCCAATTTCAAAATTGGGTCCAGAATAAACAATGCAGACATTCATAGCACTAAAATAACATTTTCTCTCTTCATTTGTCACGTGTCCAGGCTCCTTTTACATTACGCTTGCTTTCCATTTTTAATTTTTATTCACACTACTGCATTATTGTAATTATTGTATAAATAATGTCAACTCATTCATGACTGTGTATTAGACCATCCAGTTGGACATGTATTGGACGGTGATGTCATTTGTTTACTCTTGAACATCGGCAAAAATCGAACATTTCTGCTAATTTGAGCTCAATTTTAAGGTACTTTCTGGCGTGAAACCAATCAAAATTATATCTATTTCTTTAAAATATCTTCCATTCTTTCAAATGAGATTAAAAAAACGAGAATACAACCATACAAAAATACACCACAAAGTCACTGTTTTACACCAAAAGCACAGTTGCCTTTTTTTCTCATTATGCACTGCGTGCTGCATGATTTTTTTATATATTGCACACCACCACACAGCCCTTTTCTCTCTATTTGGCCAAAATTTTAGTCTCATCTCCAGGCCCCTTTTTATTTTACCTTTTTTCCCATTTTAAATTTTTTAATTCACCAAAAAATAGAATATTTACTTTTATGCAAAACTACTGCATTTTTGTAATAATTGTTTAAAAAAATTCAACCCATTCGGGCTACATTAGACCAGCCAGTTGGACACATTGGACGAAATGTATTTATTTACTCTTGAAATTAAAAAAAATTTTAAAAACATTTCCGCTACTTCCGGCATAAAACCAATCATATTATATCTATTTGTGAAATTCTTCCAGTCTATAAAAATGGAATAAAACCATACAAACCATTTGAAAATACCCCAAAGTTCTGTTTTGCACAGTTGCCTTTTTTTTGACACGCATGCGCAGGATTTTTTTTTATACAGTGCACACTACCACACAGACCTATTCCCCAATATGTGGGGCCCAAATTTACCGGGTCACAGCTTTCTGGGAGCTGAGCTCATGGGGACGACAGTGGTTCAAAGCCACCTTATTTTTTTTGGACAATGTACAGTGTATTGCTTTCACAATGAGAACCCTTTCTTTTATTTTTTGGGAACTATGGAGGGTAAAAGGGAGCGGGTTATAACATAAATGGAAAAAAGAAATTGGAATGACTTCGCGCAAGTAGAGCCCCCGGGCCAACTGGGCTGGGGGTTCTCTCATTTGTGTGCGGCTGGCTAACACCCCTGTGTGAAAAACCCCTGATCCACTGAGGCCTGGCTCAGACGAGCCACGGGGGCAAAAACCCCCCCAAAACCCCTCCCGGTAAATTCCTGGTAAACCAAATGAGAGCCGGGGCCGGTTAAGAATCCCCGGGCCCTAGGCTATTCAGTTTGGGGGGGCCCCTTTAGTTATGGGTAAGAAAAGTGACCCCTTCCAGCTTGGGGGGGGGGTCGGTGTGAGCCGTTTAAGGTAAAATTAAATACTTTCTGGCTTTTTAGATTAAATTTAATAGGGAAGTACATCAAGACAACCCAAAAAACCATTTACCAAACCTTTATAACTTTTTGTTAAATCAGCATTTTAAAGAAAAAAAACTAAAGACAGCATAGTATTACAGATTGGGCTTTAAAGTAGTGACCAGACCTTTTTATTTTCAGCTAACCACTACAGAAATTTTTCCCTTTAAAATCACTCCCCCATTATTGTTATCAGCATATCTAAACTATCAAATAAAATTAAACCCAAGAAAGTAAAGAATTGTTTATATTCACAGGCACTTCTTAAATAAACTTTTTTCGGTTTTCATATTGGAAAATCATCAATTATATTTAAAAATAAATATTTCTTGCTAGTCGACTCAATGGCAAAAAGGCTGGGTTTAACAAATTTTGTCTTGGCTATTTTTGAACGGAGCGGTTTTTACTTTTCAACAGAAAATGAAGTTCTCCTTTACATTAGTAGCTGGAAGTGTGAAAGGGCAACACATGTAAACTTGGGGGAAAGGTTTCTGAGATACCTCATTTCTTAAATTTTCAAAGCAGCTAGGAAAAATTTTTTTCGGTTTGGAGTTTTTAATCTGTTATTCCCCAGAAAAAATGAATATTTCTAACAAAGGCCTGAAAACTGCTGAAAGGGTGTTGTTGCAACTTCAAGCAGCTTCTCCTAAAATTCGCATCTGGCATAGTAGTTTTTTTTTTTGAACAGAAACCCAAAACTTGTCATTGGATTCTGGTAGATTTTTTTTTCTTTTCACCAATTCTGTAATCAGTGAATCCAGAATACAAGAGTAGCTGTCTTACATTTCCCTTGGTAGCAACCAATTTCTTGCCCCTGGCCTTAAAAATTTGTTTTCCTCTTCCTTGACAGCTATGATCCCCGGTAACTGTAGTCTTTCCCCAAAGCAGTTTAGCTTCTCTTCAAACATTTAAAAACTTCATCTTTACGAAGTGAGTTTTACAAATTCCACTAAGCCTGCATGAGGTTAGCACAAGTACCATTTCAATTTCAATTTTCGAAGTGTCTTTTTCGGTTTTAACCTTTCCCGTTAAGCCAAAAAACCAAAAGATAGGGCCAATTCAAAATTTTCCCAAATTTTTTGATGCAAGCTGGCTGTTTCGCTTCTTGTAGTTGCGTCGGTCTTCACCCTCTGCTTTTTGGATCAAAGCAAATGTATTTAGCAAAGCTGCTTTCAAACATGTTTTGCTCATGTAAAACTGACCCCCTTGTTGTTGAAAGATTTTATGACATCCCAGAATGGGTTTACTTTAGTATACTCCACCAATGCGGAAGCAGAGAAAAAAAATTTAAAGTGCTTGTAAAGTCCAAAAAAATTTAAAATGCAGCGACACAAACCCCGCAGCACAGACCCCAAAAAGATTAAAGAAGTGGAGCAGGGGACTATTTAGCAAATGGGGTTTATTTGCTATAAAGGGCTTGCAATCCCTTATATTTACCCGACATGTTTTCTTGCATTTTCGTAGCCGGCCACGGGAAACCAAATAGAGAGATCATGTTCAAGCAATACCTTTCACTTAAAATTGTTTTTCCATCATGGCCTGAAAGAGGAATGAATTTTAAAAGTGCTCAAAAAGGCTTTCCACTGGATTGACAAAGCGAACAATGAATGTCAAATTTATCTGTATGTGAAATATCTGGTGTGAATTACACTTATTGCAAAGTATTTTTTCAGTTTTCACAGCTGCTATGATGTTATTGAGGCCTTTTTAGTCATCAGTTCAATAATTCATTGATATAGTAGATGACATTAAATTCAGTGCCCTTCCTGCATTCCCAAGGCGTGAACCCCTATTTTCTAAGAATGGGGTCGAAAAGGAAATTCTAATCCCCAGGAAAATTTCCATTGTTTTCCCAAACCCAAAAAACCTCATTTTCCCACGGAAAGCAAGTCCTCTTTAAGCAAGAATTTTTTCAACAGCAACAATCTTTTTAGAACTTTTCTCCAAAAAGTGCGCTCTTTTTTTTAGTTTGATTTTTCCAAAAGAAATCCAAAAAGCCTGTTTTCTGTGCTGAAATACATGGCTAAAATGCAGCTCCTGTGAGTGTTTTGTTTTTCATGTTCCTCGAAACGCTTGGAATTTTTCCAGCATTGAACCCCTGTGTGAAGGGGTTTTTTTTGGTAAAAACGCTTCATGCTGAAAGTACACTTTTCCTGAGCTTTCAGAGTATCCATCCAAGATCTTTTACGTTTCTGAAATTTTCAAGCTTTCCATAAAACAAGATGACTTAAACAACGACGACTTCCACATATAAATCCTTGCTGATTTTCCCAAAGTCTGTTTAAGTTTGACTGAAGTTTTTTTCAATGAAAGATTACAAAAAAACTGGGATTACATTTTTGGGCCCTGAGCAGGATCTTTTAAGACAAATCCTGGGGACGAAAGTCCGTTGAGAATTGGAGGGGACAAAAAGAAGTGAAGCGGCTGAGAAATAATGGGGAAGGCTTCCCCGTAGATCTGACATATCGCAGATTTAAATGATGGTACATCGAAAATGTTTTTGTGACATGTCTGTGATCTTTCTGCAGTTTCCAATCTTTTTTTTTTTGTTCTTCTTCTTTAATTTTTTTCTTTCTTTTCTGTGACCCACTCGCAAAGAATGTCCAACATCAGTTCACGAGTGCCCTAATGGGATGTTCACTGTTTTAAACATGCAAATACAAATTTTTTTTTACAATTATTATTTAGCTTTTTAATTTTTAATTTAAAATTTTTTTTTTTTTTGTCAAATTGGGGGGGAAAGGCCCATGTAGCTCCCTTTTCCCCTGGTGCGCATCTAAAAATTCAAAACGTTACCAAAAGGGGTCATATAAAAGAACTTTTACCATAGATAGGTTTGTGATTTTGGGCACGAATATTTTATAATTATCCCTTTATCCCAATTTTTTAAACAAAATCATACTGATCCAAAACAATGCAAATGGTATTTAAATTACCCTTTTTTATAACTAAATAATCATTATGTTTTCATGAAATGGCCTACCACCTGAAAAAGGACATGGAATTAAAGAATGAGGGGGCATTTTCGTTTCACCCCAAAAACGATTTTTTTTTGTGGCTTTGTGTTTGGGGAAATAAGTAGTAATTAAATTTATGTTTTTACATCACTTCCGGCAAAATTTAAAACTAACATTTCGACGGAAGTGATTAGAAAACAACAATTGAGATCTTTATTGAAATGATAAAAAAATTAAAGACAGGACAAAGTGCTTTTTAAAAACCCACAAATGGAAATCAGTTTGTGTTTTTTAGGTTTTTCTTTTTATATTTTTAAAAAAAAAAATGCGTCTTTCTGGTCCATGGTCTTTATGGCAAGTAACCCATCAGGGACCCCCTTTAAAATTTTTGAGGCAAAAACAAACATTTATCCTAAACTAAGTCTATCAACAACACTTCATTAAATTTTCCCCACGACAAGTTAGAAACATAAATTACTACAGAAAATTGGAGAGGAATCCCCTACTCACCCATTACGGGAAAACACACTGGTTTTGATGTAAACAAAAGCGTGTTTAGTGTGGCCACATGGGAGTTTATTTTATTTTTATTTTATTTTTTTTTCAATTTATTTTTGTTTTGATTAATTTTTTTAAAAATAAATTTTACTCTCCAAACACTTGAACTTTTTAGGTAGGGACCCCTTTGCACTTGCACCATGTGCGCAGTCTTGGATGAGCCCCTGAACCCCTTGGACCGTGGGGCCCCCAAATGCGCTGGGCCCTAGGCAAATGCCTAGTTGCCTATGCGGTAATCCGGCCCTGGTAGCAGCAGGTTGGTGTGGTGACCCAGAAATTTGAAATTATGCTAGTTGAAATTAGTGCTGGATTACTGATGGAACCAGATTACTGATTGCTGGACTAGTGATGGAACTGGATTACTGATTGCCAGATTAGTGATGGCCAACCTGTGTACTACATTCATGTTCTGTCTCATCTTACCCTCAACCTGCTACTGTCCCCTCCTAGAAGGAGGGGGCAGTAGTTTTCTACCATCCACCACTGAATGACCCTTACCTGGAATGACATTTTTTTGAATAATGGATTATTATTGTTGTTGTTATTATTATTATTATTATTATTATTATTATTATTATTATTATTATTATTATTATTATTATTACTATTATTATTATTATTATTATTATTATTATTATTATTTTATTATATGCCAATTCATAAAAGTAGTAAACAGATCAGATCTACATTTGATTCAGCATAATAAACACATCTCTTTGACTGAATCAGCCTTTCTGACACTGATTAAAAGAACATTTTTTTTAGGAAAGGATTACCAGAACCTTCAATACATACATGTAATTAAGATAAGATTTCGGTCTGATTTTTAACCCCGGAGGGTTAGCCACCCAGGATAACCCAAGAAAGTCAGTGCATCATCGAGGACTGTCTAACTTATTTCCATTGGGGTCCTTAATCTTGTCCCCCAGGATGCGACTCACACCAGTCGACTAACACCCAGGTACCTATTTGCTGCTAGGTGAACAGGACAACAGGTGTAAGGAAATGTGTCAAAATGTTTCCACCCGCCGGGAATTGAACCCGGGCCCTCCGTGTGTGAAGCTCCTGCTTCACACACGGAAAATAAAAAGCACATTTTTCTAGGTGTTATAGGATAAAAAAAAATTAGGGTCAGTACTTACAGAGATATGAGGCTGAGAAGTTGGCACTGGATGCTCACGTGACAGCAACATTGAGTCCTGCTGTTTGCAGAAGTGTTGCCAATATACCTTTTTTTCTATTTTTCATATTATTTTATATAATTTTTATGTTCTGATAATTACAATTTATAGTAGTTCTTGTCATTTCATAACCAATCTTTGTTGTGACACTAGTATTAGGTACTGAAATTGTACTCACATTGTCACAAACACGTTGACAGGTGGACATTTACACCTGACTTGGTCGTTTACTATTGTCTTGGAATATATACAAAGTATATATAGGTCCCAGCAATGTTTTGGATATATGGAAGTATATAATAATAATAATAATAATAATAATAATAATAAGAAGAAGAAGAAGAAGAAGAAGAAGAAGAAGAAGAAAAAGAAAAAGAAGAAGAAAAAGAAGAAGAAGAAAAAGGAGAAAATAATAATAATAATAATAATAATAATAATAATAATAATAATAATAATACGTTTATTTATTTATTTATTTATTTATTTATTTATTAACAATTTGAGCACACATACAGAGGTACAAAAAAATACAGATAAGAGCAGCATGCCAAAGCCACTTATACTATGCATAGCATTACGGGCTGGCTTAAAATTTACTTAAGATTAACTAAGCAATGACGAAATCAGTGATAAAACATTAATGTAAACAGATTACTATAAAGCATAAGTGAGTATAACAAAGACAGGTCATATGGTTGCATGCATTGTTGTACATTCAGTCATATGAAGTATTCTGTTAGGTAGTGTATTTAAAAAATAATAAAGTTAGATTGGGTTTTAGGTTTAACATTTATGTGATATAATTGTGAGAAACATTTAAGATATACAATTTATAAGGTTCAGTTATTCAGTATTTATTTGGTTTTGGGTGAGTAAGTGATCTTTGAGAAGAGACTTGAATTTATAAACAGGTAGTGTTTCTTTTATATTTACAGGTAATGAATTCCAGATTTTAGGGCCTTTTATGTGCATTGAGTTTTTGCATAGCGTGAGATGGACATGAGGAACATCAAAGAGTGATCTGTGCCTTGTGTTATGGTCATGTGTTCTGTTGAGGTTGGCAAGGAGATGTTTGAGGGGAGGGTTAATGTCAGAGTTAAGTGTTCTATATATGTAATAGGTGCAGTAATAAGTATGGATGTTTTGTATGGTGAGTAGGTTTAGTGTATTGAATATTGGTGGAGTGTGCTGCCTGTAGTGAGAATTTGTTATCATTCTAACTGCAGCCTTTTGTTGGGTAATTAGTGGTCTGAGATGGTTAATTGTTGTTGAGCCCATGCACAAATTCATAGGTGAGATAGGGGTAAATAAGAGAGTGATATAGGGCCAGGAGGGCTGACTGTGGAACATAGTACCGTATCTTCGATGTATGCCTACAGTCTTGGAAATTTTCTTAGAAATTTGTTGTATTGTGTATGAAATTTGAGTCTATTATCAAGGTGGATTCCTAAGAATTTTCCCTCTGTTAGCTTTGTGATAGGTGATCCGTTTATCATTATGTTAAGAGGGACATCTGTAGCTCTGTTACCAAACTGAATGAAGTAGGTTTTGTCAATGTTTTAGTGTAAGTTTGTTAGTCCTCATCCAGGTAGATATTTTCTGTAATTCGGTATTTACGTATTGGCTAGCGTGACTGGGCTCAGGTGAGAGAGACGTATGTTAGTGTCATCTGCAAATAGTGTGGGTTTGAGTAATTGCGAAGCATTTGGAAGGTCATTTATGTATAGGAGAAAGAGAAGAGGGCCAAGGACACTTCCCTGTGGGACACCAACTGTAATTGGTTGCGCAGAAGAGTTTGCCCCATTTGCGTACACATATTGGCTTCTGTTGCTGAGGTATGACTTGAGGTAGTTGAGGGAGTGCCCTCTTATACCATAGTGTGACAATTTTACGTGGAGCAAGTCATGGTCAACTGTATCAAAAGCTTTACGTAAGTCAATGAAGATCCCCAGTGGGACTTCTTTTTTCTCTATTGCAGTGTATATATGTTCTAGCATGTGTATAATAGCATCATTAGTATTTTTATTAGGCCTGAATCCAAATTGGCAGGGGTTGAGTATGTTTTGGGAGATAAGGTAGGAGTAGATTCGTTTATGAATTAATTTTTCGAAGATTTTTGAGAGAGGGTGTAAGTTGGATATTGGCCTATAGTTATTCAACTCTGTTTGGTCTCCTCCTTTGTGGATCAGGGTGACCCTTGCTATTTTGAGTACTGTAGGGAAGGTGGAGGATTCAAGCAAGAAAAACAAGCCTCAGTCCTGACAGTGACGTGATAAGATGAGATAACATTAGATAAGACCTGACATTTGATGAGCATACGCAAGGGTGCGGTGATAAGACTTGATAAGGGTACATTTGATGAGCATCGGCCCTCGCTTTGTTTTCGCTGGAGCACAAATATGTCTGTCTATGTGTCTGTCTGTCAAGCTCCCTGTCTATCTGTCTATCCATCTAGCTCTCTATCTCAGAGACAGCTACAAGACTGCATCATGTTTATTCATATCTTCAAGCAGATTTTTTGGGTTATCCTAGGTAATTTACACTATGTATACTTGCATTTATGTGTACATGTAAGAGAGAGATAGACAGAGACAGAAAGAGATAGATGGAGACAGATAGACAGAGACAAAAATAGACAGAGACAGAGATAGAGACAGAGAGACAGACAGAGATAGACATAGACACAGACAAACAAACGGAGCCAGGCCGCCAGCAGCCGGCCAGCCAGACAGCCAGCCACTCAGCCAGTCAGCCAGCCAGCCAGCCTGCTGAATAAGTACAGTGGTCCCTTGTTTATCATCGTTAATCCGTTCCTGGAAGTGCGATGATTATCAAAAAAGACAATTTTCAAATCAATTTTCTCCATAAGAAATAATGTAAATACAATTAATCCATTTCTGACACCCAGAAGTATTAAAACAAAAAATGTTTTTACATGAAATATAGATGTAGTACATAAACAATACAATGGGACATGATGAATGAAACATTAACAGCATAACACATACCTTTATTGGTGATTCTTCTTAGTGTATGGAAGACTGGAGGAGGAGAGAGATTGGATTAGTTATTGTTTGGAAGGGGAATCCCCTTCCATCAACACCTCAGGTACCAAGTGCTTTTCTGAGGTTACTTCTCTTCTCTGTTTCTTAATGCCACTAGGACCAGCTTGAGAGTCACTGGAGTCCTGTCTCACAAAACACTGTCCAGAGAGCTCTGTTTCTGGCGTCTCTTTAAAACTTCCCTAAAATGGGCCAAGACTCTGTCACTGTACAAGTTGACGATATGGCTTGCAACATCCTTCTCAGGGTGATGTTTCTCCATAAATCTTTCCATCCTACCCCACATTTCAAAAATCTCCTTAATTTCTGAAGAAGGCACCTTCTTCCATTTCTCTTCCTCCTCCTCTGCAGCAAGATTCTGAGCTGCCATCTGTTGCTGTTCCTGCTGAAGCTCTTGCAGCTCCTCAGTGGTTAGCTCTTCGTTGTGGTCCTCCATCCAACCCCATGGAACTCCCCAATGCCACAATAGAGTTCACAACTGACATAGGCTCATCAGGGTCAGCCACAAACCCTTCAAAATCCCTCTTGTGGACACAATCTGGCCACAATTTTCTCCAAGCAGAGTTCAAAGTCCTGGTAGTCACTCCCTCCCAAGCCTTACCTATAAGGCTTATGCGATGGAGGATACTGAAGTGTTTCTTTCCAAAACTCTCTTAGGGTCAAGTGAGTGTCTGAGGTCACATTAAAGCACCTTTCAAACATTGCTTTGGTGTAGAGTTTTATAAAGTTTGAAATGACCTGCTGGTCCATGGGCTGGAGGAGAGGAGTGGCATTCAGGGGCAAGAACTTTACTGTGATGAACCCAAACTCCTGCAGAATTAGGTCATCCAAGTTTGGAGGATGAGCAGGTGCATTGTCCATTACTAGGAGGCACTTGAGATCCAATTTCTTTTCCAGGAGGTAATTCTTCACACTAGGGCCAAACACTTCATTGAGTCACTCGACGAAAATTTCCCTCATGACCCATGCCTTATTATTAGAGCTCCAAAACACACACAATTTACTCTTCATAACATTGTTTTTCCTGAACACTCTGGGATTTTCAGAATGGTACACTAGTAACGGCTTCACTTTGAAATCCCCACTAGCATTAGCACAGAAGATGAGCATCAGCCTGTCTTTCATAGGCTTGTGTCCTGGCAGTCCCTTTTCCTCCTGAGTAAAGTAGGTCCTCTTTGGCATTTTCTTCCAAAAGAGGCCTGTTTCGTCACAACCGAACACTTGTTCAGGTTTCAGTCCTTCAGCTTCCATGTACTCCTTGAATTCACTTACAAATTTTGTAGCTGCAATTTTGTCCGAACTGGCAGCCTCACCTTGCCTTATCACACTGTGTATGCCACTACGGTTCTTAACCCTTAAACGGTCCAAACGTATATGTACGTTTTTTCAACATTTGAAAGTATGTAAAAAAAGTAGATATTCTTTTTCTTTTTTACATTTGAAAACATGTAAAAAACTTTGATCTACGTTCTTTTTTTTTGTTACATTTGAAAATATGTAAAAAAACATAGATCTACTTTTGGAGCACTATGCATGTGAACGTAGATCTGCTTGGACCGTTTACGGGTTAAATCTCTCAAACCAACCTTTGCTGGCCTTAAATTCACAAATATCAGTACTCATTGCAGGCAATTTCTTTACCAGATCGTCATGCAACTGCCTAGCCTTTTCACAAATAATCGACATCATAAGACTATCTGCTAATTATTTCTTGTTTATCCACACCAATAATAACTTCTCAACCTCTTCGAGTACTAGTGATCTCATTTTTGTCAGCATATTTACCCCCTTTGCAACAACAGCTTCCTTGATTTCTTTTTTCCTGGCCACGATTGAAGATATGGTTGTACAGGATTTGTTATACATCCTGGCCAGTTCGACCACACGTACTCCACTTTCATATTGTTCAATGATGTTTTTCTTAAATTCAATCGTATTTCTCGCCTTCTTTACCAAAGGCTTGGCACTAGGAGCTCTCTTTGGAGCCATGGTAGCTTATTTAGCACTTGCAAGCACTTAAATGAATGGAATATTAAGACATATTTCGCATGAGCACGTGAGGGGACCATTGCTCACTGGTAAACAATGGCACACTGGCTGGGAAGGGAGGCCGAGGCGGCTCAGAGCCATTAGTACGCATCCAGGATGAATGATGATTAGCGAGTCAACCGACCATTTGCAAGCCAATGTTTGGACTAAAATAATGCGACGATTTCCAAAAAGGACGACTATCGAGCCCGACGATTATTGAGGGACCACTGCATTACGTTCCAGAATTGTTTCTCTTTACTTAGGGCATAGGTTGTAAGACATTCTGAAAGAGTGCTGCACAAGTGTTGCACATGGGTTATTATCAAGATTTTTTGATATTTCCTCAACCACTTATGGCCACAGCCACCTCAAAGCCATTAAACTTGGGGTCAGCATCACTTTCCTCTTAAAATGGGAGAGTTAATACTACATGAAATCAGTGAATCCCAGGTGTTTACCGCACTTTTTTGCTCTAGCTGGCGCTCAGTTGAACTGGTGCTCCCAAAGGGTACTAAGTGGTCCCAGATTTTTTTAATACAGTGCACACTGAGTGTTATGATCTATTCTATGCTGACAAGGCATCTCAGGCCAATCGTGCCAAATTTGAAGGCAGGAAAAGTAAAACATTTATATACGTTTGAGGCACTAGCGGTAAGAATGTATATATACATTTGGACCGTTTATGGGTTAATTTTGTTTTAAAATTCATTTTGTTGGTAGTTTCTTGCATATACAGTACATAGCAGTTTTTTGTTGTATATTAACTTTGCTTTGAATTTTATACATAATTTTATTTTGTTTTTGTTGCTGTTGAATTAATTAGAATTATGAAAAAGCAGGTAAGTTTGTTTTCATATTTTGGAACATAACCATACAGTTACTTTCCTGTTATTACAAGATATTTTGAAGTCTCAATATTGTGACTTATGTTGCAGGTATTGCTTGACAACAGCAGTGAAGATGATGGAGGTATGAACATGGCTAGCCACAAGAGTTTTTACTGCCCATACTGTTCCTACAGCACTTTAAGGCGATCTGACTTCAACAGGCATTTCAGAACTCATACAGGAGAGAAGCCATTTTCTTGTCCTCACTGTAACCAAAAGTTCACACAGAGTCACAATCTGAAACGTCATGTTCGGAAACACAACAATGAACAAGGTTTTCACTGGCCATCTAACAACACACAGTTATACAAAGAAAACCTCAACACACACCACTTCTCTGACACTGCAGAACATAATTACTTTTGTCAACATTGTTCATTTAGTTCATCAAAAAAACATGACCTGGATCAACATAGTTGCATTCTCACAAAATAGATTACAGTGGATCCCCAAGTTTCGGCCATAACCTGTTCCAGGAGCTAGGCCTAAACTTGAAATGGCCGAAAGTTGAAGCAATATTTCCCATAAGAAATAATGTAAATACAATTAATCCATTCCAGACCCACAAAAATATTCTCAAAAAATACATTTTTTAAACCTTTCAGGGTCCGTCTCGTAGATCGTAGTACGCCTTTACATTCAGGGTCCAAACCGTAGATCTATGCCAAAATTCTAGCGGCGTCAAATTTAGCACGAGAAGGCCGGTAGGCCTACATCTGAGAGAATGGGTCTGGGTGGTCAGTGTGCACACCATAGAAAAAATCTGGACGCCCGCATGGCATTGTGGGAACGCCGGCAAAGTAGCTTTGTTCATAGTGCCTGGCGGCAAGGAAGCTCTCACTCCCCACTCACTCTCCGGGCGAATTCTGACTCTCCTCTTCACAACTTACAGTTCTAAGACTGATGGAAGTGGAGCTGAAGACGAATTCTTTGGTTGTGAACCATATGGTACCATTGTGCCGTATGGTACAGTGGTACCATATGGTACAATGGTGCCATGTCGTACAATGGTATCATATGGTACAATGGTATATGGTACAATGGTATCATATGGTACAATGGTACCATATGGTACAATGGTACCATATGGTACAATGTACCATATAGTACATTGTACCATATGGTACATTATACCATATGGTACAGGGTACAGTGACCCTAATGGAAATAAGTCTGTCTGACTTTTTTGGGTTATCCTAGGTTCTCCAAACATATGCTGCTAAGTTTGTCATTCTATGTAACTTTATTTGTGTATAACTAAATAAACTTACTTATGATGCCACATGCACTTGAGTAAGTTTATTCAGGTGTAAAGAAATACAATTGCATAGATTATTATACATAGCAGCATACCTATAAAATCTTAGGATAATCCAAAAAAGTCAGGGTGACTTATTTCCATAGTTATCCCTGTATCTGTACCATATGGTGTCCTGTACTGTATACCCTGTACCATATGGTACCCTGTACCATATGGTACCCTGTACCATATGGTACCCTGCACCATATGTTATCTTGTACTGCATGGTACCCTATACCAAATAGAACAGTGTACCATATGGTGCCCTGTAACATATGATACCGTGTACCATATGGTCAATAGGTGTTGGTGGCAGGAGACACCAGCCAAGACTGAGTGAGTGGTGACACAAGCTAGCTACTGACTCCGCAGTTTCGGAGACAAAGTGCTTTGTCATCCACCTCAAGGAACATGTCAAGTTCCTGTACACTTGTAAATATATTTATTTATTTATTAATTTGAACATGATACAGAGAAGTACAAGGAATACAATTTTTAAAGTGCAGCATGCCAAAGCCCCTTGTATGCAGAGCATTATGGGCTGGCTTAAAAATAACTTAAGATTAACTAAGCAATGATATATTCAGTGGTACAAAAATTATTGTAAAACAGATAACAATTTAGTACAAATGAGTATTACAAAGACAGGTCATATGGTCATTTACTGTGTTGCTGTGTAATCAGTAGAATGGAGTATTCTGTTAGGTAATGAAGTTAAATAGTAACAAAGTTTGATTGGGTCACACGTTGACATTTATGAGATACAATAATGAGACATATATAAGATACAATTTAAGAGATACAATTATTCAGTATTTATTTAGTTGTGGGTGAGTAAGTGATTTTTGAGAACAGACTTGAATTTATAAACAGACAGTGTTTCTTTTATATTCACAGGTAATGAATTCCAGATTTTAGGGCCTTTTATGTGCATTGAGTTTTTGCATAGCGTGAGATGGACATGAGGAACATCAAAGAGTGATCTGTGCCTTGTGTTATGGCCATGTGTTCTGTTGAGGTTGGTAAGGAGATGTTTGAGGGGAGGGTTTATGTCAGAGTTAAGTGTTATATGTATGTAGTAGGTGCAGTAATAAGTATGGATGTGTTGTATTGTGAGTAGATTTAGAGTTTTGGTGGAGTGTGCTGTCTGTAGTGGGAATTTGTTATCATTCTGACTGCAGCCTTTTGTTGGGTGATTAGTGGTCTGAGATGGTTTATAGCTGTTGAGCCCCATGCACAAATTCCATAGGTGTGATAGGGGTAAATGAGTGAGTGATATAGGGCCAGGAGGGCTGACTGTGGAACATAGTACCGTATCTTCAATAGTATGCCTACGGTCTTGGAAATGTTTTGGAAATTTGTTGTATATGTGTTTGAAATTTGAGTCTATTATCAAGGTGGATTCCTAAGAATTTTCCCTCTGTGAGTTTTGTGATAGGTGATCCATTTATCATTATGTTAAGAGACACATCTGTAGCTCTGTTACCAAACTGAATGTAGTAGGTTTTGTCAATGTTTAGAGTAAGTTTGTTGGTCCTCATCCAAGTTGATATTTTCCGTAATTCAGTATTTACAGTATTGGCTAGCATGACTGGGCTCGGGTGAGAGTAGACGTATGTAGTGTCATCTGCAAATAGTGTGGGTTTGAGTAGTAGTAGTTGTGATGCATTTGGTAGGTCATTTAAGTACAGTGGACCCCCGGTTAACGATATTTTTTCACTCCATAAGTATGTTCAGGTGCCAGTACTGACCGAATTTATTCCCATAAGGAATATTGTGAAGTAGATTAGTCCATTTCAGACCCCCAAACATACACGTACAAATGCACTTATATAAATACACTTACATAATTGGTCACATTCGGAGGTAATCGTTATGCGGTGGTCCACTGTACAGTGGACCCCCGCATAACGATTACCTCCAAATGCGACCAATTATGTAAGTGTATTTATGTAAGTGCGTTTGTACGTGTATGTTTGGGGGTCTGAAAGGAATAATCTACTTCACAATATTCCTTATGGGAATAAATTCGGTCAGTACTGGCACCTGAACATACTTATGGAGTGAAAAAATATCGTTAACCGGGGGTCCACTGTATATGAGAAAGAGAAGAGGGCCTAGGACACTTCCCTGTGAGACACCAACTGTAATTGGCTGTGCAGAAGAGTTTGCCCAATTTGTGTACACATATTGGCTTCTGTTGCTGAGGTATGACTTTAGGTAGTTGAAGGAGTGCCCTCTTATACCATAGTGTGACAATTTTATGTGGAGCAGATCGTGGTCAACTGTATCGAAAGCTTTACGTAAGTCAATGAAGATCCCCACTGGGACTTCTTTTTTCTCTGTTGCTGTATAAATATGTTCTAGCATGTGGATAATAGCATCATTAGTATTTTTATTAGGCCTGAACCCAAATTGACAGGGGTTGAGTATGTTGTGGGAGATGAGGTAGGAATAGATATGCTTATGGATTAATTTTTCAAAGATTTTAGAGAAAGGTGTAAGTTGGATATTGGCCCATAGTTATTCAAGTCTGTATGGTCTCCTCCTTTATGGATCGGGGTGACCCTTGCTACTTTGAGAACTGTAGGAAAGGTAGAGGATTCAATGGATATGTTAAAGTGTTGCAATGATTGGTGATAGCACCTGTGACACTTTTTTGTATATAATGGGTGGTAAGGTATTTAAATCTCCTGTCTTGTTTTTTAGTTTGTTGATAATAAGGGAGACTTCAGTTGGGTTAGTCGGAGCTAGGAACAGTGTGTTTGGGTAGTTGCCAGTGAGGTAGTCATTGGGTGGGGTATCTGAGCTTGGGATTTTATTGGCAAGGTTTTTTCCTATATTAGTGGAGAAGAAATCATTGAGTCTGTTTGCTGTTTCAGTAGGTGGGAATTGGGGTTCATCTGGTTTTGTTAATTCAATTTCGCTATTTCGTGTTATCTTTTTTGTTCCTAGTATTTCTGATAGAGTTTTCCAGGTCTTTTTTATGTCACCTCGTAAGTTGGATAATCTGTTCTCATAATACAATTTTTTTGCCCTTCTTATCAGGCTGGTTAGGATTGACGAGTAACGTTTTGTTTGGTCTCTGGTTATGTGGCCCATTCTGTACTGTTTTTTGTATAGGTGCTTTGTATTTATGGATTTGAGGATACTGGGTGTTAGCCAGGGACTGTTCAGTCTCTTCACAGTCATCTGTTTAGTTTTTTTAGGGCAGTGCTTGTTATAGAGGTATTGGGTCTTTTTTAGAAAATTATTAATACATTCGTCAATATCTGTATAGATTTCTAGCTCAGTGTGCCAGTCAATGTTTGTCACTGCTGCTGTGAAGTTATTGATAGCTGCCTCATTGTGAAGTCAGAAAGTGACTTTAGTAGTGTCTAGGGGTAATTTGCCAAGGTTTGTTATGAGGAAGGTAGGGTAATGGTCTGTGGTATTATCTGTGATTATGCCTGATCTTAAGGGGGGTATGGTGTTGGTCCAGATGTGGTCTAGTAGGGAAACACTAGTCTCTGTATCTCTTGTAGGTTTTGTTACTGTTGGTAGCAACATGCAGTTACTCATAGTGTTTGTGAATTCAGTAACATGTGGGTCTTGGTCTTGTAGGAGATTTATATTGAAGTCACCTGAGAGTAGTAAGTGATCTTTGTTCATGCGTGCATCAGTTATCATACTTCCTAGGTTTTCTCTAAAATGGCTAATGTTTGACTGTGGTACTCTGTAGATGTTTATCACTGTGGAGGTTTTGTAGGTATTTGGATTTGAATTTAGCTATTATATATTCCCCCATGTTCATCCCTTGTGCAAGTATTAGTGATACATTCTAGTTGGTCTGAGTAGTATATAGCTGTGCCACCCCCTTGTTGATCTGGCCTACAGTTGTGTATGGCTGTGTAACCAGGAATGGCATAGACATCTGTAGTATCAGGCTTTAGCCAGGTTTCGGTGAGAGTAATGATGGACATACTGGCATGCAGGGAATTTAGTAATGCTATGAGGTCATCGTAATGTTTGCTTAAAGATCTGATATTGTAGTTAAAGACAGTTATGTTGTTGTTGGCTCTGAGAAGTGCCTTTGATTGTTCTGCTGTGTAGTAATTACAGTTACTGTTTGATTCATTTAAGTCATTAGATAAGAGGTTGGTATCAGGATCAATGCTTGTTATCATAAGATTTATAGTGAATCTATAGTTAGAATTAAGTATAAGACAAAGTAAATATTCTAAAGCTATAAAATAGCACCTGAATTATTTTAACAAATGTAAAAATATGAGCTAAGGTAGCTCTTTAAAGCTAAAATAAATGAGGCAATATAAAAGGGACTAAAATAATTTGTGGTGAACAAAAAAGTGGTAATCAAATAAATGAATATAATGGCAAAATAATGAGCTTATTACACTTTAGCACCAGAGAATAGCACCTTGATTATTTTAACAATTGTGAATATATGAACTAAGGTTGTTATATAAAGCTAAAATAAAAGAGAAAAAATATAAGGGACTAAATTAAGTAATGGTAAACAAAGTTAAAATGACAGATAGTCACTATGATATAATATTGATTTGGGAGTAAGATCTGATTTGTTATATATAATAAGTTGAGCAATATATTGTACTATAAAAAGTAAAAAAAATAATATGAGGTAGTTGGTACTAGTTAGCAAAAGATAGTGGCCTTGAACAATGATATACAGCAGGGCCCTGCTTTATGGCGTTTCACTTTATGGCGTTCCGCTAATATGGTCATTTCAAATTATGACCAAAATTCGCTATACGGCTCCCCCCACCTGACTTTCTAATACAGTCACCGCGCCCCACTTTGTTTGTTTACATTCTTCGTGAGCTCAGTAAGCACTAAGTCTCTCCATTTTGTCTGGAAACTCCAAAATTTCAAATGTTTTTAAAAGTTATTTCATATTTTATATATACTCTGATAATTATACTTATGTATACCTGTACTTAAATAAACTTACATACTGTGCTGGCATGCAGGTACACATTAAAATCAGTAAGAGTGTCTTATGTCTCCAGACGTCATATTAGTAATGATAATAATAATCATCGAGTCTCATTTAAGTGTCGTATATTACGTTAAATACACATTTTCATTAATCCATCTATGATATTTTTTCAAAATTATATAATAAACACGATACATAACATAAAAAGATGATAAATACATCCCACAATAGAATAAATAAACATAAATATGAGATGTGGTAGCAGACGACTTGCACAAGTGACGCCATATTAGAAATGATGATAATAATAATAATAATAATAATAAATAATAATAATAATAATAATAATAATAAATGGGATTAAATCTGGAGTATCTGAGAGAGTTAGAGCAAAGGAAGGGGTAGCAGTAATGTTAAATGATCAGTTATGGAAGGAGAAAAGAGAATATGAATGTGTAAATTCAAGAATTATGTGGATTAAAGTAAAGGTTGGATGCGAGAAGTGGGTCATAATAAGCGTGTATGCACCTGGAGAAGAGAGGAATGCAGAGGAGAGAGAGAGATTTTGGGAGATGTTAAGTGAATGTATAGGAGCCTTTGAACCAAGTGAGAGAGTAATTGTGGTAGGGGACCTGAATGCTAAAGTAGGAGAAACTTTTAGAGAGGGTGTGGTAGGTAAGTTTGGGGTGCCAGGTGTAAATGATAATGGAGCCCTTTGATTGAACTTTGTATAGAAAGGGGTTTAGTTATAGGTAATACATATTTTAAGAAAAGAGGATAAATAAGTATACACGATATGATGTAGGGCGAAATGACAGTAGTTTGTTGGATTATGTATTGGTAGATAAAGAACTGTTGAGTAGACTTCAGGATGTACATGTTTATAGAGGGGCCACAGATATATCAGATCACTTTCTAGTTGTAGCTACACTGAGAGTAAAAGGTAGATGGGATACAAGGAGAATAGAAGCATCAGGGAAAGAGAG
Organism: Cherax quadricarinatus; assembly: GCF_026875155.1. Lineage (NCBI taxonomy): Eukaryota > Metazoa > Arthropoda > Malacostraca > Decapoda > Parastacidae > Cherax > Cherax quadricarinatus. Next base: position 20,470,134 of record NC_069408.1, on the reverse strand, counting down.
GTGAAGGTTTATAAACTAAAAGAGGAGGCAGTTTAGGGTAAGATATAAACAGCTATTGGAGGATAGATGGGCTAATGAGAGCATAGGCAATGGGGTCGAAGAGGTATGGGGTAGGTTTAAAAATGTAGTGTTAGAGTGTTCAGCAGAAGTTTGTGGTTACAGGAAAGTGGGTGCAGGAGGGAAGAGGAGCGATTGGTGGAATGATGATGTAAAGAGAGTGTAAGGGAGAAAAAGTTAGCATATGAGAAGTTTTTACAAAGTAGAAGTGATGCAAGGAGGGAAGAGTAATGGGAGAAAAAGAGAGAGGTTAAGAGAGCGGTGAAGCAATGTAAAAAGAGAGCAAATGAGAGAGTGGGTGAGATGTTATCAACAAATTTTGTTGAAAATAAGAAAAAGTTTTGGAGTGAGATTAACAAGTTAAGAAAGCCTAGAGAACAAATGGATTTTGTCAGTTAAAAATAGGAGAGGAGAGTTATTAAATGGAGAGTTAGAAGTATTGGGAAGATGGGGGGAATATTTTGAGGAATTGTTAAATGTTGATAAAGATAGGGAAGCGTGATTTCGTGAAAGGGCAAGGGGGAAATAAACTTGTAGGAGTGAGGAAACCCGGTTTTGGGAGTGTGGGGGAAGTTCGTGAGGCAGTGGGTAAATTAAAGGGGGTAAGGCAGGGGATTGGGGGAAAAAAGATGAAATTTTAAAAGCGGGGGGGATAAGTTTTGGAGGGGTTGGTGAAATTTATTTAAAATGTATAAAAAGAGGGTAAGGTCCCTTTGGGGGATTGGCAGGGCAGCTTTTCCCTTTGTTTTAAAGGCAAAGGGAAAAAAAAGAGGTGCAAAAATTAAAAGGGGGTAAGTTGTTGAGTGTCCCTGGAAAAGTGTATGGAGAGTTAAATTTTGAAAGAATTAAGAGTAAGACAGAATGGGTAGCAGATGAACGGGAGGCTTTGGGAAAAGTAGGGGTGGGGGACCAGGTTTTTCAGTAAAACTATAAGTAAAACAGTATTTAGATAAGGCTAAAGAGGTTTTTGGGGCTTTTATGGTTTTGGGAAAAAAGGGTATGCAGGGTGGTGGGGGGGCCAATGTGAGAGTTGCAAGTGTATGGTGTGGAGGTAGGTTACTGAAAGCAGTAAAAGATTTTTTTACGAGGATAGTGAGGCTCGTTAGAGTTTTGGGGAAAAGGGGGAAATTTTTTTCCCAGAAAGTGGGCCTTAGACAAGGATGTTGATTCACCGGGGTTTTTGTTTAAATATTTTTATGTGGGGTTGAAAGAGAAGAAAATGCGGGGGTCTTGGCAAGAGGCGTGGATTTAAAAAGAAAAAGAATCCACACAAAGGGGAGTTGTCACAGCTGCTCTTTCTGTGACACTGTGCTCTTTGGGAGATTCTGAAAAGAAGGCAGAGATTGGTGGTTTAAATTTGGTAGGGGGTGCAAAGAAGAAAATTAAGGTGAAAACAGGAAAAAGTAAAGGGTTTGGGATAAAAAAAAGTTTGGTGATAAAGATTTAAAACGATTGGAGGGGAGAGTAGGAGGAGGTGAACGTTTCGTATTTGGGAGGGGGTCGGCATGGGTCTATGAAAGATGAGGTGAATCAAAGAATTGATGAGGGAAAAAGAGTGGTGGTGCATTAGGAGTCTGTGGAGACAAAGAAATTGTCCCTTGGAGGCAAAGAGGGGAAAGTATGGAGTATAGTTTTACCACGCTCTTATAGGGTGTGAAGGGGGGGGTGATGAAAGGGTTTCAGCGAGGGAAGGCTGGGGGCATGGGAAAGTCATGTTTGAGGGGGAATGTGTTTGGTTGGAAAATAATCAGAGAATTCGGTTGGAATTAGGGGGAGGTCGGGGGGTTACCAAAACGTTGTCCAAGGGCTGAGGGAAGGGGTTTTTGGGTGGTTCGGACATGTAGAGAGAATGGGGCGAAAAAGAAGATTTCAAGAGTTACAGTCTTAGTGGAAGGGAAGGTGGGGTGGGTCGGCCCGGTGGGTTGGAGGGGGGGGGTTTTAAGGGGGTTTTTTTTTGCGAGGGGCTTGGACTTCCAGCAGGCTGCGTGAGCGGTTTTGATAGGAGTGAAAGGAGACAAATGGTTTTTTTAATCTAAAGTGCGTTTTAGTGTGAGAAAGAAAAATTTAGAAAGGATTTAGGGGAAAACCCCAGGCCGGGCTTTGAGTCCCCCCGGAGTGGAAGTACAGTGCCTGCACTCTGAAGGAGGGGTGTTAATGTTGCAGTTTAAAAACTGTAGTGTAAAGCACCCTTCTGGCAAGACAGTGATGGAGTGAATGATGGTGAAAGTTTTTCTTTTTCGGGCCACCCTGCCTTGGTGGGAATCGGCCAGTGTGATAATAATAAAAAAAAATAATAATAATCACCGAGTCTCATTAAATGTCGTATATTACGTTAATATACACATTTTCATTAATCCATCCATGCTATTTTTTTCAAAATTATATAATAAACACGATACGTAACATAAAAAGATGATAAATACACCCTACAATAGAATAAATAAACATAAATATGAGATGTGGTAGCCAGATAACTTGTACAAGTGATGCCAGGAATAACATTTTCTCTAATCTAACATAAGAGAAAATGTGTTACTGGGGGTAACTGTAGAAAATTATTCCTTTCGTATGTATGTAAGTAAGTTTATTCAGGTATACACAAATACAGTTACATAGATTATCATACATAACAACATATGTGTAGAGAACCTAGGATAACCCAAAAAAGTCAGAGTGACTTATTTCCATTGCCTTCACTCAGAGCATCATTTCTTCTCAAAATGATGTTACATGAGAATGGGAGTGTTCTTCTCTATTTATTCTACCGTATCAATGTAGAGACAACCTGTACACAATGTAACTTGTACACAAACCAGACGTGTACACTTCGTTTACAAAACTTACCTTCGCCTGGTTTGTTTTACATAACTCTGCGCCTGTCCTCTCCATGCACTCATTCTTTCTCTCTCTCATTTATTTGTTTTATCTCATTTACTTACTCCTGACCCTACATTAAGACTACAAATATTTTAAGGTAAGTAATGAGTGAACTGTATATACATTTTATCGCTCTGGGATGCTTAAATGTAATAGAATATTATGTGTAGGTGGGTTGGCCTGGTATGGTAGCCCGGCTGACTACCATACATACCACACTTGATTTTTTACAATAAATACTACTCATCTCACCCTATATTTTAAGGTAAGTAATGAATGAACTGTTTAAACATTTTATCGCTCTGGGATGCTTAAATATCATAGAATTGTATGTGTGGGTGGGGCGGCCTGGTATGGTAGCCTGGCTGACTACCATACATACCACACTTGATTTCTTGCAATAAATACTACTTGTCTCACCCTAGATTAAGACTATAAATATTTTAAGGTAAGTAATGAGTGCACTATGTGTGTATTGTACTTTTTTATTGTTTTTTGATGCCTGGTTCTATTGCTAACTTAATATATGTTAGTGTAAACTTGTTATCTAGTGTTTGTATGCATTTGTAAGTGGAAAAAAAGGGTGTTCCACTTTACGGCGGTTTCCGCTTTACGGCGGTAGCCTGGAACCTAACCTGCCGTATAAGTGGGGCCTTCCTGTAATTGAAATATACACAAATTGCACACACAATATAGTCACTAAGATATGAAAATAATCTTAGAATAGGATTTGCCGTATAGCATAAAGTTTGAGCAGTTAATATCACTATAGGAATATTTTTTGAGGTAGTTGGTACTAGCTAGTGAGAGATGGTAAAGGAATTGCACAGTAGTGTAGTAGGAACATACACTAGTTAGTTACTAGTAGTTAGGGAGAAAAGGGAAAATTTTGGTATGATTATTAGAGAATTTAAAGAGTAGGAAAGAAAAAGGTAATACATATATTAATAAAGAGTAGGTATCCTATTAACAAATAATAATTTGTGAATAGGAAATCTGGGAAAATAACACAAATAGGGTCACACAAAGAGCTGTGTGGGACACATAGGATAATGAGGTAGTAAAATACTATCTTGGAGGTGATAGTACAGGGATTAGTTCAATAATTACATAGTAACATACATAGTAACATACATTACTAATATACAACATTTTTGCACATTGTACCATATGGTACAATGAACCATATGGAATCATTGTACTGTATGGTACAATGTACCATATGGTACCATTGTATCATATGGTACCATTGTACCAAATGGTGCCATTGTACCATATGGTACCATTGTATCATGTGGTGCCATTGTATCATATGCTACCATTGTATCATGTGCCATTGTGCCATATTGTACCATATGGTACCATTGTATCATATGGTGCCATTGTACCATATGGTACAATTGCACCCTATGGCACCATTGTTCCATATGGTACTATATGGTACCGCTGTATTCAACACAATAATCGCACTAATATTTTCATCATTTTGTTTACAATAACCTTGTAAACAAGTTTTGTAAGCAATATAATGATAAACAAATTAGTGCAGTTACTGCGTGGAATACAATGAGTGTACACTTATACAATATACATTATACTGGTCTCACAGGCCACAAATGTTATTAGAAAAAGAAAAAATTAGAAAAGAAAAGAAAAAAGTAAAAAAACGTAAAATAAAAAAATGGGATTTTGCGGAAGTCACTGATGTTGCCGCCACCTGGTCATTTTGGGTCAACTTTCTGCCGCTGTATCTCGGTAAGTACTGATCAGAAAATTTTTCTTTGTCTTATTACCTTCACAAAAATATACTCTTTAATTCTATAAGAAAAAATAATTTTTTTTTTTTCAAAATTTCTTGGACACTGGAGCACCACTTCAGATTTTGGCCTTGGACCCTTAAGGGGTTAAAGAATAACCAGAGTTTAACATATAAACAACAAATATAAATATTTAATTGAGTAATACAATACATAAATAAACATTTATATAAACATTTAAAATCACATTTACATACCTTTATTGAAGAGTCTTGCTGGAATCTGGAAGATAGGGAGGAGGAGAGAGAGAGAGGACTTATTGTTTGGAAGGGGAATCCCCTTCCATAAAGACTTTAGGTAACAAGTCCTTATCTGGGGTTACTTCCCTTCTTTGTTTTTTAATGCCACTAGGACCAGCTTCAGAGTCACTGGACCCCTGTTGCACAAAATAACTGTCAAGAGTGTTCTGTTTCTGGCATCTCTTTAAGATTTCCCTGAAGTGGGACAAGCTTTTGTCACTGAACATGTTGCAGATATGGCTTGTTTCAGCTTGGTCAGCGTGATACTTTTCAACAAAAGTTTGTAACTCATTCCACTTTGCACACATGTCCTTAATCACTGAAAAAGGCACCTCCTTCACTCCCTCTTCCTCCTCCTCTGAAGCAAGTTCCTCAGCTGTGGTCTGATGCTGTTCCAGTTGAAGCTCTTGCAGTTCATCAGTGGTTAGCTCTTCCCTGTTGATAAATTAGACACATGTGCAACATTTGGGTATTGTTACGTTGGTTGTCCCTTATTACTTTGATAGTAAGGTTCTCACTACATGTTCTAGTGTGGGGTAGCTTTTTACTTAATGGCCTTATCTGTCTAGGGGTAATACTTACATCATGGCTGATCATCTTGAGTGTCTCTGATACCCTTTCACCAGCCCTCTTCACAGGTTATGTAAACTACTACTATAAAAATATAACTGTATTCTCAATAGATATGTACAGAATATACAATCACAGCCTCACATTTTCAAAACAAAATCTACACACTCCATACCTGTTCTCCACATGGTGTATTCCAACAACTTTTGTCCTTCTCTCTTCTTGACATAGCTCTGGGCTAACCAGTGTTTTGACACACTTTAGTCACCCTGGGTATGGTGGCCACAACTTAAATTATAAAAACTCACCCCTGGAGCACACATGATGCCCCAAAAGATAGGAGAAGGACCCAGAGATCCTGCCAGGTTGAAGGTCAGCCACAGAGAGAGGGAGAGAGCCTGGCTAAGCTCCTCCCACCAAAACAAAAGACTGTTGCCAAGCACAATTCTCCAGTTACCACAATTCTACCACACCTTAATTTTACTTTTACAAAAAGAAATACAACTTTATAAACTACTTATTTAAATTGTGTGTTTATGTGTCTATAGTATAACCTATTATATTGAGAAAAATAGGCTTGACCCAGCTGCCTCTCAGTCATAAGGTTGATCAGTCCTTCTGACATTTAGAGCAAAGTCCCCATCAATTCAATATAATTAGGTATTCCAGAGTAACTGTTACTTATAAATACATGTTGGGTTCTATAGCCCCATAACACCCCCACCTCCAGACGAAGTCTCACAAAAGCTAGCCGTGTCCCTCAGGATACGGCTAGTAAAAAGTATATTGCTTAAGTCTGAAGGCGGTAAACAAGACTACTAGAAATGCTACATTTTTCCTAGCACCATAACTACGCTTCACTTTACTGTTATTTACAACAGATTGCAGAATTTTTTATAAAAGCATTTTAACCTTACCCATATACTCAAGTGTGTAACTATTTACAATTTTAGTGGCTTTTAAAAACAATACACATTACAGTGCAAGAATTGCACACAATGCCCACTGTGAAAGCCCGCACCAACAGGCCTGTGCCTCTGCTACGGTAATCCAGCAAGTAACTGGTACTCCAGGGTGGCATCTTCCTGATCAGGAGATGAGAGTAGAGCCAAACCCAGAGCAGTCAGGTGTACACCAGGCAGGAACTTCACAAAACATGTCAAGGTGTCTCTCACTTGGTGGCCGAACCAAACAGTGAGACTTCCAGTCAACACTCACGATCCTTAATATGGTCAGGCACTCAAGCCCATCTTCCGAGGTCCCACTCCACACAGATCCTCCAAACTTACGAAGAGGAGGCTGACATAGAACATGGAGGGGTCCAAGGGACCACAAAGGCAAATCGTCGGGCCATTTTGTATATAGAGCACACCAAGACACAACATCACATACCTTCCTGAACGTCTCATGTTACCGAAGGTTGTCAACTACTGCCTCAACTCACATTTACGTACACCCTGACCCTCGTCCACACTTTTGGCTCTGACTCTGACTCCTTCACAGTCAGATGGCTGGTAGAGAGTACTCAGGCTCGCCGAGAGTTCACCACTGCAAAAAACAACGAGGTCAGCACATGACAAACACTATGTACAAAGTACGCACCATGCATCTACATGAAACATCTAGAGAGAGCATCAGCAACCACATTCTCTGAGCCTTTTTTATATTTGACTTCCAAATTAAAAGGCTGTAGGAACAAAGCCTATTTTAAGAGTCTGATTTTAGTCACTATAACACAGGAACAGGATGAAGAGATCCTGAGGACATGTACAAATGCTGAATAGCCAGCCGCAAAATGAAAATTTTCTTTCCTGTGGTAAAATGTTGACATTTAAATTTAGAAGGTTGCTCATTGATAGTAACAGTTCTGCAACCTCTCGCAGTACAACAACAAACACCAAAGACATCTCTTTGCACCCAGGTTGGATACATCAAGTTTACACAAATACCATAACGTTCCATCTCACACACAAATTTTAAGCACACAATGAACACAATTTGCATTACACACATTAAAATGGTACTGGAACACAGGCCATGGAAATCACATCTTCCTGCCCTATGTTTTAGTTTATTTAAAATGTTTGCATCTCTTAGTGCATAAGTATCAATATCAGTCTTTCTAATCCTGTAAACCTTAGTTGTTAAACGTACTTTGTGGTAGTCAGTGTTTATGCCCAGGGTGCCATCTAATTTGGCAACCATGAAGCATGGGAATGCCCACTGACTCTCACTAAGTCACTACAAACTGGTGTTGGAAGAATTTTCACTTCTTCCCCATCTCAATTTTTCATACAGATTTTTCCCACTACAAAAATTGTTGAATTGGCTCAGCTTCCTTAACATTTCTTCATGGAGTTTCAAAATTTTTTTCCCCATTACTGACATCCCAAACTTTTATAAAGTTCCAAGGTGGCTGAGCCAACTCTCCAAACATTTTATCTCATTAAACCCAAGCATGCATTTCCCAAAATCTTTTACACACATGTTATTTTCTTAAATACGCTTTTGGTATTTCATACAGATTATTGTTTTGCAGCCCTTTTACATTCCATTAAAGACATTGGTCTCTCTGAATTTTTGACATACTTCAAACCCTTTAACAGTTACTGTGTACACTTATACTCATTCTTTTCTTGCTTGGGGTGTGGGTTTTATATCTAGCCCCTGGGAACTTCCCCACAACATGTTCAGCTCACAGCAACTTGCCATACAGATATTTCACATGAATTGGCTACAGTATCAGCACTTCCTCTCCAGCCTCCAGGGTATCATGGTCCACATTATGGTCCCACATCATCATCCTGGTCTGGTTGATGGGCACGTTCACTGGTACCATCCACCTCATACGAGTCAAACAGTGTCTGAAACTGAGAAAAAGCTCCGAGGGGGGAGCATCACCATCCTCCCCAAGCCAATAGCTCAGAGATTCCAGAGTGCTTCCCCACTCAGCAAATACAAAGAAAGGGATCCTCTCATCCCAGTTGTTAGTATTGTCTATACCATAGGCTTGCATCATTGTCTTGAGGGTTTGATGTAATTTCTCTATTTCCCCTTGAGATGGAGAGTGATACACAGTTGAACACTGAGGCTCTACTTTTAGTCCCTTCAAAACATTTCTAAAAGACTTAGAGGTAAAGTTAGGCCCTTGATCTGTTTGTGCTGCTTGAGGAAAACCAACATGAAAAAAGAACTTCATCAAAACCCTTAAGACTACATGAGCAGTTATCTTATGTAGAGGGACTGCTTCCAGGTACCTGGTAGTGGAGCAAATATTTGCGAGTAAATAATCATTTCCAGTTTGGTCCTTGGGAATGGACCAAGTACATCTACTACCAGCTTGCTGAAGGGTTCACCTGGTGCTGAAATAGACTGAAAGGGAACAGGTTTAATACTTCGACTAGGTTTCCCTATAAACTGAGAGACATGATAGGTCTCAATATACTTTCTGACAGTCTCCCACAGCTGAGACCAGAAGAAATGCCTGGAAACCTTGGACATCACCATATGGGGACAAAACCCTTGTTCTCCTTCCATCGATACTGCAAACAGAGGTGAATTCTTTGTAAGAGTTTCCTCCCTGAAATGAAAACACCTATTTAACTGTAAAATCTCTTCCTCAGCAACAGCGACATTTTCCTGCACAGAAATTAATTGCACCCTAGCAGGTGCAGCCTCTCTCACACTATTTAACTGATCCATTCTCCAATCATGCTCAGCTCTGGCTGGATCATCATTTTCTTCAGTTGACTGCAGTTCAACATCAGAAAATAGAGTTTCCAAACCTAAGTCCTCACCATCCTCATGAGAAATATAAGGATTACCCTTGGTATCCTGGTCACAAGACATACTTCGTGTGATGGCACCAACAGGAAAAAGGTCTGGCAGGGTCTCCCTAGCCTTCTTCTCCCAAACTTTGGGGCCTGGTTGCCCCCATACTAGTGGTTCTTCACTGTCTAACAGGCCCATAACATTATTCCCTAATAAGAGGTTGACCCCTTCGAAGGGAATTTCATCTGAGATACCTACAGGGAGATAGCCAACTTGGTATGCAGATTCTACCCATAATTTGTGTACTGGTGTCCTATGGTTGAACCCGTAATACCCTTCAATAATACATCTACTCCAGTATAGGTATCCTTAGACATTGGCAACACTCCAGCACGTAGCAAGGAGTAGGTGCTACATCCATCTCTCAAGGACATTATATTCTCAACCCTACCCACATCCTTATGCAAAGCAACTGTGAACTTACTAGAAAATACCTGCATCCTGGGGTCTAGACCCAAAGGTACCTCCTCACCTTGCTTTGAAGACCAAATACAGGCAACTGGATGTGTGTCTGCAGTTAGAGTCCTCTGGGGTGGTTCCTCCCTTTCCTTTCCTGCCTTGACCAGCAAAACTTTTGTGTGTGTCCAGTTTTGTTACAGTAGTAACAGGCATAGCTCTTAAAGGTATTTTTACCATTTGGTGTAGGACTGGTACTGTTTACTCGAGGACCTGAAAAATTATCTGATTGTCTAGGTAAACTTTGAGCTCCAGCTGACTTACCTTTTCTTTCTATTTTAGAGGGTGCCTCAGCCTTCATTTGTCCCTGAAAATTCTTGTCCCACTTACCTTTATGACCATAGGACTTGGAATAAGGTTTAGAACGAGTGGGGAAATTTTCAGAAGGAGCATAACTGTTTTTACTTACCAATTCCCTGCGAGCCAAGAATCGGTCACCTAGATCCAGTGCTTCTGAAAGATTATCTGGGTTTTGTCCTCTAAATATTCTCTGAGGTCAACAGGATTGTATTGTACAATTCCTCATGAACCATCAGATCTACTAATTTGTGATAGTCTTTATTAACTCCTTTAGAACAAACCCATTTCTTAAAAAGGAACAGTTTCTCATTCCCAAACTCAGTTAAGGTCTGCCATCCCGAAATTTTTTATTTCTGAACTTTTGTCTATATTTCTCAGGTATCATTTGGTATGCAAGCAATACTTCCTCTTTAATCTTATCATAATCAGAAAAATCTTGCCCCTCCAGAGTCTCTACTCTCTGGAATCCTTTACCCACAAGTTGTGTGCGAACTAGGGTAGCCCACTTCTGTTTGGGCCATCCTTGCTCCAAAGCAGTCTTCTCAAAAAAAGAAAAATATCTATCTGGGTCACTCTCTGTAAACTTAGGGACAAAATTTGCAGCTTTAGTTATGTTAAAGTATTGCTCAGGCTCTTGTTCAGAACCTCCTAACCTTTGACGTTCTTCCTCCTTAGCTTTCAGTAATTTCATTTCAGCCTCTAGTACAGCTAATTTCAGTCTCATTCTCTCCATTTCCATATCACCTGGAGTAGGTGATCCCTCATGTTCACTGTTAACAGGCATGTTTACTGATGAATTATTACCTTCTTCCCTGAAGCCTAAAAAATCTGAAGACTCATCTTCTGACATAGTTTTTATCTTTAAACACTTGCTCCCCTCTTACAGTATCAGTGGACAAAGTTTTCCCACAGGCACATAAAATAACACAAATTGAATGTAAACTATGCCACATAGCACTTACCATAACCACAACAAAATGTGTTACTCAACCTTTCTCCACCTTAGGAGAAAACAACCTGTAAACTAATATATGAAAACAACACTTCCACTGACACCACCTTGGTAAATCTTCTACCAGAAACATGCAACTGTTATTACCCCATACCAGCACATATAGTTCAAAGAATGTTTTGAGTTATTTTAGCAGTCAAATAACTCTCCCGGTCAAGCTCCCATGTTACGTTGGTAGGTCTTATTATTTTGATAGTAAGGTTCTCACTACATGTTCTAGTGTGGGGTAGCTTTTTACTTAATGGCCTTATCTGTCTAGGGGTAATACTTACATCATGACTGATCATCTTGAGTGTCTCTGATACCCTTTCACCAGCCCTCTTCACAGGTTATGTAAACTACTACTATAAAAATATAACTGTATTCTCAATAGATATGTACAGAATATACAATCACAGCCTCACATTTTCAAAACAAAATCTACACACTCCATACCTGTTCTCCACATGGTGTGTTCCAACAACTTTTGTCCTTCTCTCTTCTTGACATAGCTCTGGGCTACCCAGTGTTTTGACACACTTTAGTCACCCTGGGTATGGTGGCCACAACTTAAATTATAAAAACTCACCCCTGGAGCACACATGATGCCCCAAAAGATAGGAGAAGGACCCAGAGATCCTGCCAGGTTGAAGGTCAGCCACAGAGAGAGGGAGTCAGTGAGAGGGAGAGAGAGAGAGAGCCTGGCTAAGCTCCTCCCACCAAAACAAAAGACTGTTGCCAAGCACAATTTCTCAGTTACCACAATTCTACCACACCTTAATTTTACTTTTACAAAAAGAAATACAACTTTATAAACTACTTATTTAAATTGTGTGTTTATGTGTCTATAGTATAACCTATTATATTGAGAAAAATAGGCTTGACCCAGCTGCCTCTCAGTCATAAGGTTGATCAGTCCTTCTGACATTTAGAGCAAAGTCCCCATCAATTCAATATAATTAGGTATTCCAGAGTAACTGTTACTTATAAATACATGTTGGGTCCTATAGCCCCATAACAGGTATCTTTAATGAGGAAACATTTCGCCACACAGTGGCTTCATCAGCCCATAGAAAGGAGAATGGTGAAGAGCAGGAGGAGTTTGAGGTAATCAGTCCCTCAGCCTTGAGTCAATGTGATCAGTCCATCAATCTTTTCTTTTCAAGATTGATGGACTGATCACATCGACTTGAGGCTGAGGGACTGATTACCTCAAACTCCTCCTGTTCTTGTGTGTGTTTTGATGACATTGTTTTTCTTGAACACTATGGGATTTTCTGAGTGATACACCAGTAGAGGCTTCACTCTAAAATCTCCACTAGCATTAGCACGGAACAAAAGAGTTAGCCTGTCTTTCATAGGCTTGTGTCCTGGCAGTGCCTTTTCCTCCTGAGTAATGTAGGTCCTCTTTGGCATTTTCTTCCAAAAGAGGCCTGTTTTGTCACAATTGAACACTTGTTGGGATTTGAATTCTTAAGCCTCTACATACCCCTTGAATTCACACACATATTTTTCAGCCGCCAATTTGTCAGAACTGGCAGCCTCACCTTGCCTTACCACACTGTGTAAGTAAGTAAGTTTATTCAGGTATACACAAATACAGTTACATAGAATTATCATACATAGCAGCATATGTGTAGAGAACCTAGAATAACCCAAAAAAGTCAGACAGAGTGACTTATTTCCATTGGGGTCCTTTTACCTTATTATTATAATATAAAGGTTATAATATTTTCTTATTATTCTATAATGAAGATAACATCTTATTATCATACTTAAAATACTATCTACTACAGAGGGTCATTAAGACTATCTACAATACGAGGGTCATTACTAGGAATAAGGTAAAATTTACACGTATGTTAGCTAAAAAATAGAAAATCATTCCCCTCCCTTTCTGTAGCTACATTCATCAGACACCTTTTGGCACTCTTCTTGAACTGATTCATGCTATGACTGGCTTTGACATGTGCGGGCAGTCTGTTCCATTTCTTTATTGCTATACAATAAAAGGTGTTTGAAGCCTGGCCAATGACTGTGGGTACTACAAAGTTGTGCTCTCTCCCCCTAGTATTATGATTGCTTTGGTTCCTAACCTTGACAAAATTGACAGCAAGATACTCTGGACACTGTTTGTGAGCAATTTTATAAACATGATTTAGCTTCAGTTGTTTTACTCTGACTTCAACATTCATCTTGCCCTACATCCTCTCTTGGTCCCAGCCCCAGGATGAATCTTACGATTATGTTCTGGGTGATTTGCAGTCCATCTTTCAGTTTTTTTGTCAAGGCAGAGTGCCATGAAGAGCAAGCATAATCCATATGGCATTGTATAAGGGCTAGACATAGGGTCCTGTGAGCCTCAGTAGGTAGACACTGTGCTTGTCTATACAGGAACTTCAGTCTGGCATTCGCTTCCTTTACTACACTGTTCTCTATCAATTCTCCTGACATGCATGGTCAAAGGGGATTCCCAGATATTTTACTGATGAAACCAAAGTGATGGGCTCCCCATTACACTGGACATTAAAATTATTTACCCTTCTCAGTTTATGTTTCGTGCCAAAGAGAATGGCTTCAGTTTTTCCGAGGTGTAATGATAGTTTTTTGTCTACTAACCATTTGCTGCAGGACTACAGTTCCAGTGGTAAAACATTAGCTATATCTTGTGGGTCTTTACCTGACATTAACAGAGCACTGTCATCTGCATACAGTAGGAGTTTGCACTTGACACTGATAAGCATGTCATTGATATAACATAAGAATAATAAGGGACCCAGAATACTACCTTGGGGAACTCCACATGCTATCGGCAGGGGTTCTGATTCCATTTTGTTGATTTTGACAATTTGTCTCCTGTTGCTAAGGTAGGACTTAAACCAGTCTACAGAACCTATACCGATAGCTTAAAGTTTCTTACATAAAATATTGTGGTTGACAGTATCAAAGGTCTTTTGCAGGTCTAAGGTTACCATACCTATGAGGTTCCCCTTTGACATTTCAGTTCTCAGGTAATCCATCAGATTAATTAGGGAGGTGTCGGTTGAGTAAGATCTTCTAAAGCCCGATTGATAGCTATGGAGAATGTTGTTGTCATTAAGGTACTTAACTACTTGAGAGTACACTGCCCTCTCTAGAATTTTGGATATTATACTGGGTATACTAACAGGCTTATAGTTGCTTACATCAGACCTACTATTTTTCTTGAAGATAGGAGTAACTCTGGCCTCCTTGAACCCCTCCGGTACGGTATTAGTGGTGATTGATAGATTTATTATGTGAGCAATACGGATTGACAGTTCAGAAGCACCATCTTTTAGGAACTTAGACGGGATGTTATCCGGGCCAGTGCTTTTAGTTGGATTTAACCTGCTTAGTTCTTTTTGAATAAAGTCATGAGATACACTTGCTAGTTGACAGCTGTTTGGGGTTACCCCTTTATTGGTATAGTATATTTGAAACTTATCAGAGTCTGTGTTAAAGGTATTTGATGCAGCTGGTAGTTTACTTACTAGTGTTGATGCAACAGATGTGCAGTAGGAATTAAAGCAATTTGCCACCTTAGATGTTTCGTGGCATACCTCGTTATCGATAGTAAGTACAGGTCCGCCATCACAAATCCGGCAATCAGTTATTCGGTTCCTTCAGTTATTCGGCACTAATTTTGGCTAGCATAATTTCAAATTTCCAGGGTCGCCACACCAACCTGCTGGTACTGTTTGGTGGCGATACTTGCTGCATAAGTCATTCCAATTTCTTTTTCTCCATTTAATGTTTTAACCTGCTTACTTTTAGCCCTAGCCATGGTTCCAATGAATAAAAGAAATGCTTCTCATTATGTAAAGCACCTACACAGTACATTAGCCATTAAAGATAAGGTGGCTTTGAAGCCACTGTCGGATGCCATGAGCTCAGTCTCATGAAGCAGGAGAATATGCTTTATTATTATGCTAATATCAACACTACAGCTTATTTGCCTATCACAACTGATCTAATATAACATAAGAAACAATATAAATAACATAAAACACGTTAAATACTCCAGAATAAATAATATTTGGCATAATACCGAGCAGTTTGACGGAGGTATGAAGAGGATGTGGTATACAAATATCATTCTCCTATCCCTGTCTTGGTGGCTTATATTAAAGAAAACAGAGTGTAGCACAGGGCCAACTATGATATACACTTGTACTGCACCATAAACATGAAACAAAAAAGTTATTTTCTCTCTATAGATTATCACACATAGCAGCATATGTGTAGAGAACCTAGGATAACCCCAAAACAGTCAATGTGGCTTATTTTTAGTACCTGGCTTGGGTTAGCCATATATGATTTTTGGTAAATATTCGATTCCCAGCCAGGGTAGAAACATTTTTTATTTTTTTATTTTATTTATTAATTTGAACATGATACAGTGAAGTACAAAGTTATTACAGTGCAACATGCCAAAGCCCCTTGTATGCAGAGCATTACGGGCAGGCTTAAAATTAACTTAAGATTAACTATATGTTTACCCATCAGTAAATGGGTCACCTGGGTGTTAGCCGAGTAGTGTGGGTGTTATCCTGGGACACTGACCTAATTTTCTTGAAATATTCAGCATAACAAATGCCTTTCTATACAGTAGTATGTCACTGATGTCAGCTAAGCCTGTATACCTTGTACCTGGAGTTTACCTGGAGAGAGTTCCGGGGGTCAACGCCCCCGCGGCCCAGTCTGTGACCAGGCCTCCTGGTGGATCAGAGCCTGATCAACCAGGCTGTTGCTGCTGGCTGCATGCAAACCAACGTACGAGCCACAGCCCGGCTGATCAGGAACTGACTTTAGGTGCTTGTCCAGTGCCAGCTTGAAGACTGCCAGGGGTCTGTTGGTAATCCCCCTTATGTGTGCTGGGAGGCAGTTGAACAGTCTCGGGCCCCTGACACTTATTGTATGGTCTCTTAACGTGCTAGTGACACCCCTGCTTTTCATTGGGGGATGTTGCATCGTCTGCCAAGTCTTTTGCTTTCGTAGTGAGTGATTTTCGTGTGCAAGTTCGGTACTAGTCCCTCTAGGATTTTCCAGGTGTATATAATCATGTATCTCTCCCTCCTGCGTTCCAGGGAATACAGGTTTAGGAACCTCAAGCGCTCCCAGTAATTGAGGTGTTTTATCTCCGTTATGCGTGCCGTGAAAGTTCTCTGTACATTTTCTAGGTCGGCAATTTCACCTGCCTTGAAAGGTGCTGTTAGTGTGCAGCAATATTCCAGCCTAGATAGAACAAGTGACCTGAAGAGTGTCATCATGGGCTTGGCCTCCCTAGTTTTGAAGGTTCTCATTATCCATCCTGTCATTTTTCTAGCAGATGCAATTGATACAATGTTATGGTCCTTGAAGGTGAGATCCTCCGACATAATCACTCCCAGGTCTTTGACGTTGGTGTTTCGCTCTATTTTGTGGCCAGAATTTGTTTTGTACTCTGATGAAGATTTAATTTCCTCATATTTACCATATCTGAGTAATTGAAATTTCTCATCGTTGAACTTCATATTGTTTTCTGCAGCCCACTGAAAGATTTGGTTGATGTCCGCCTGGAGCCTTGCAGTGTCTGCAATGGAAGACACTGTCATGCAGATTCAGGTGTCATCTGCAAAGGAAGACACGGTGCTGTGGCTGACATCCTTGTCTATGTCGGATATGAGGATGAGGAACAAGATGGGAGCTAGTACTGTGCCTTGTGGAACAGAGCTTTTCATCGTAGCTGCCTCGGACTTTACTCTGTTGACGACTACTCTCTGTGTTCTGTTAGTGAGGAAATTATAGATCCATCGACCGACTTTCCTGTTTATTCCTTTAGCACGCATTTTGTGTGCTATTACGCCATGGTCACACTTGTCGAAGGCTTTTGCAAAGTCTGTATATATTACATCTGCATTCTTTTTGTCTTCTAGTGCATTTAGGACCTTGTTGTAGTGATCCAATAGTTGAGACAGACAGGAGCGACCTGTTCTAAACCCATGTTGCCCTGGGTTGTGTAACTGATGGGTTTCTAGATGGGTGGTGATCTTGCTTCTTAGGACCCTTTCAAAGATTTTTATGATATGGGATGTTAGTGCTATTGGTCTGTAGCTCTTTGCTGTTGCTTTACTGCGCCCTTTGTGGAGTGGGGCTATGTCGGATAGGCTTGTGTTAATCAAATTTTGTGGCTCTCTCATAAAAAATTCATTTTGATCTTCGACTCTCAGTCTGGTTAGTGGCTTGCTAAAAACTGAGTCATATTGGGAATTGAGTAGCTCACTCATTTCCTTGCTGTCATCTGTATAGGACCCATCTTGTTTAAGTAGGGGCCCAATACTGGACGTTGTTCTCGATTTTGATTTGGCATAGGAGAAGAAATACTTTGGGTTTCTTTCGATTTCATTTATGGCTTTTAGTTCTTCCCGCGATTCCTGACTCCTAAAGGATTCTTTTAGCTTAAGTTCGATGCTTGCTATTTCTCTGACCAGTGCCTCCCTACGCATGTACATGTACGTGTAGTAAATAAAGATATTATTACATGTATTATTATTTTCTCAGTTGTTTGTTGGGTTATCTTATTCAAACTTGGGCAATGTATGATGGAAAGATAATTCTTCACGTACACCAAAAATGAAAGAAATCAGACCATAAATAGCGGAGTTCACTTCTCAGCCATTAGCGGCCGCTTAGCGGTATATTTTTGTATGGTTGTTATGGTTATATTCTCATTTTTTCAGTCTCATTTGATAGAATGAAAGATATATTACAGAAATAGATATGAATTTGATTGCTTTCATGATGAAAAGTACCTTGAAATTGCGCTCACAGTAGCAAAAATTTTCTATTCTTTAGCAAAGCTCTAGAGTAAACAAATGACGTCACCATCCAATACCTGTCCACCTGCCAGTCCAGTACTCACTCAAGAATGGGTTGACATTTATACTATTACAATAATACAGTAGTCTGCATAACAGTAAATCTTCTATTTTTTTGTTAATAAAAATTCCAAATGGTAATCAAGAGTAATATAAGAGGGGCCTGTAGCTGTGACTAATGAACAGAGAAAATGTTATTTTAGTGCCAGGAATGTCTGCATTATTTATTCTGGATCCTATTTTGAAATTGGCATCTGTTGAAATTTGTGTGAAATCGGCCAAATTGCCAATTTCTGACCACTTTATTGGGTAGTTGAAATAAGTGAATGGGCAGTTTCTTGTACTCAGTTGACAGACTAGAAGTAAATAAGTTTATTCAGGTATACAGTTACATAAATTATCATACATAGTAGTGTATGTATAGAGAACCTAGGATAACCCGGAGAAGTCAGACAAAGTGACTTATTTCCAGTACCTGGCTTGGGCCTGCCATATCTGATTTTTGGTAAATATTTTTTTTCTCGGTTGTTTGTTGGGCTATCTCATTGAAACTTGGGCAATGTATGATGGAAAGATGCTTCTTAACGTATAACAAAAATAAAAAGACAGACGATAAATAAGGGAGTTAACTTCTCAGCCATTAGCCACCTCTTTGCAGTATTTTTTCGTATGGTTTTTATGGTTGTATTCTCATTTTTCCCAGGCATCGTTTATGTCCATGCAATTTGTTATCTCTGTCCAGTCACAATTGTGTAGCCTATTTACCAGTGTTTCTTTAATGTAGTTTCTAGTTGACCTCATTTTTATTGTCCTGTGTAGGCCTATCCTATCCCTAGTGATTTTCCTAGTGCAGTAAATGATGAAATGATCACTAAGACCTGTGGTAACGACACCTGACTGACTAATGTTCTCAGCACGGTTACAAAGTATGTGGTCAATTAAAGTGGCTGAGAACTGCGTGATCTGGGTTGGTGTATTAATTACAGTGGAACCTCAAAATTCGAACTTAATCCGTTCCAGGAGCTAGTTCTAATTTCGAAAAGTCTGAAATTCGAATCAATATTTCCCATAAGAAATAATGGAAATACAATTAGTCCGTTCCAGAAACCCAAAAATATTCACACAAAAAATACATTTTATAGAGATTAATTACAGTTTTACATACATATAAAATGACATACATATAAAATAATGCATACATATAATATAAAATATAAAATAACATTTTTACTTACCTTTACTGAAGATTGGTGATGGCATCTGGAAGATAGGGAGGAGGAGAGAGGGAGTTGGGGTTAGTGTTTGGAAGGAGAATCCCCCTCCATGAGGACTTCAGGTAAAGCCCTCTCTGGGGTTACTTCCCTTCTCTGTCTTTTAATGCCACTAGGACCAGCTTGAGAGTCACTGGACCTCTGTCTCACAAAATAACTGTCCACAGTCCTCTGTTTCTGGCGCCTCTTTAACATTTCCCTAAAATGGGACATGGTTCTGTCACTGAGCTTGTTACAAAGATGGCTTGTTTCAGCTTGCTCAGGGTGGTACTTCTGCACAAACATTTGGACATCATTCCACTTGGCACAAATCTCCTTAATCTTTGAAGAAGGCACCTCATCCACTCCCTCTTCCTCCTCTGAAGCAAGTTCCTCAGCTATGGTCTGATACTGCTCCAGATGAAGCTCTTGCAGCTCTTCAGTGGTTAGCTCTTCCCTGTGGTCCTCCACCAACTCTTCCACATCCTCACCACTCACCTCCAACCCCAGGGTGTTCCCCAATGCCACAATAGAGTCCACAACAGCAGAGGGTGGGGCTGGGTCAGGGTCAGGGTCAGCCCCTCAACCCTTCAAAATCCCTCTTTTGGACACAATCTGGCCACAATTGTCTCCAAGCAGATTTTCAAAGTCCTGGAAGTCACTCCCTCCCAAGCCTTACCTATAAGGCTTTATGGGAGTTGTAGATGTTGAAGTGATTCCACCAAAACTCCTTAGGGTCAACTTAGTGTCTGTGGTCACTTCAAAGCACTTTTCAAAAACTGCTTTTGTGTAGAGTTTTTTGAAGTTAGAAATGACCTGCTGGTCCATGGGCTGGAGGAGAGGAATTGGTGCTAGGAGGCAAAACTTCATTTTTAAAAAAGTGAAGCCCTTTAGACAAGAGGTCTAATAAGTTTGGAGGAATGAGCAGGAGCATTGTCCATTAACAGGAGGCACTGATTTGGCAATTTCTTTTCCTGGAGGTATTTTTCACACTGGGGCCAAACACTTCACTGCCCACTCTTTGAAAATTTGTCTTGTGACCCATGCCCTTATGATAGCTTTCCACAAGACACATAACTTGTTCTTAAAGACATTTTTTTTTCTTAAACACCCTGGAATTTTCTGAATGATACACAAATAAAGGCTTTACTTTTAAAAACACCACTAGCATTTGCAAAGAACAAAAGAGTAAGCCTGTTTTTTCAAAAGGGTTGTGTCCTGGCAGTGCCTTTTCCTCCTGTGTGATGAAGGTCCTTTTTGGCATTTTCTTCCAAAACAAGCCTGTTTCATCACAATTAAACACTTGTTCAGGTTTGAATTCTTCACTGTCTGTGTACCCCTTAAAATCCTGTACAAACTTCTCAGCTGCCCGTTTGTCTGAACTGGCTGCCTCACCATGTCTTACAACATTGTGTATGCCACTACGCTTCTTAAATCTCTCAAACCAGCCTCTGCTGGCCGTAAATTCACTATCAGCACTGGTTCCAGGAGGTTTATGTATCAGATCGGCATGCAAATAATCTTCTCTGAAACACTATCACCTGCAATCTCTTTATCCTTGATCCACACCAGCAACAACTTCTCAACCTCTTCATCTATTTGTGGTCTTTTTTTGGTTAGCATATTAACACCTTTTGCAACATCAGCTTCCTTGATTTGTTCTTTCTTTGACAGGATAGAACCGATGGTTGACTTGTTTTTCCCATACATCCTGGCAAGCTCAACAAGTCTCACACCACTCTCATACTTCTGTATTATTTCCTTCTTCACATCTATGGTGTTTCTCACTTTCTTTACCACAGGGGTACCACTAGCAAGTTTCTTTGGGCCCATGGCAGCTTATTTCACAGTCCCACAAGCACTAAACACAACGAAATAATCGTAAAATGTGTGAATGAGAGCGCAGGTTAGTGTTCACTCAAGCATAAACAAAGCTAGACTGCTCATGCCACCTGTGTGGGGACGTGGACAGAGCGGGCCAGCGGACAGGTCCCGTACCCAGCGGTCTGAAATTTGAAACGCATTCGATTTTTGGTACACAGTTTGTCCGAAAAAATGGTCTTATTTTCGAAACATTCGATATTTGGTACGTTCAATTTTCAAGGTTCCACTATTAGACATGGGGAAATCTGGTGGAGGCATCTCGACGTACAGTAGATGACCTCCTCCGTCAGGCACATACAGTAAGACAAGACCTCCCTTTTTTCTTAGGATCCTGGCCAGTGTCTGGGGAAAATTGCGAGTGAGTCGTGCTGTGGCCTTTGTGCAGCCGGCAGTTCATGACCAGTACGTGAATTTGTCTCTTGTCAACCTAGAAGCTAGTGTCACACTCCCTTGGATACAGGAATTTCTGAGGTGCAGGCAGGTCACTAATATCCAATGAATATTGCAGGAACTAAGGCTCCCGGTTGCATGTGGTTTCTGAGGGGAAGTCCAAAGGGGCTAAGCTTAGGGAGGTTGAAGACCAGAATAGATTCTACATCACCAAGTAAGTTAGTCCTTTAAACGTGCATGCAGGCGAGTTTTCTTGCAACATCAGTCATTTATGAAAATCTGTCCTATAAGCCACTTGTGAGGCTGAGGTACCGACCTCAGAGCTCGGTGTCAACAGAGCTTGCCAGGGTAGGCAACTCACTTGGAGGCAGTCCAGACAAATTTTCACAAGTGGTCCTTTGAACCGTGATGTGGAATAGCTAGGTTAAAATTAACATAACTAGGCCACAGTTAGGAACCAGTTTAACAGAGTTAGGTTAAGTTACCACACCTAGGCCCAGAGTTACACAGAGGCTAGGCCAAGCTGACTATACACAGAAGTTGTTGTTTGCAGTAATTTACAGGCAGGCCAGGTAGGCTAGAGAAGCTTGTGAATTTAATTATTTACAGTGATTACAAGTAATCCAGAGTAGGAGACTTGTGTGTTAATTACTTACAGTGGATTTGCAAGGTAGCCACAGTTAGGCTAGGCTTGTGCAATATTTACAACAGTTATAGTAGCTAGGACAGATTTAACCTAGTTATTATTTCCAGGGAGTTCTAAAGCCAGGTTTAAGCTATAGCACACTAGTTAGGTTAGGATTTACCTTATCCAACCATCCACGCTAGACTGAGTAAGCTGGACACAGTTAGGCCAAGCTGTTTACACACATATTTTATTTACTGTTTCACAAGTTGAATTCTTGAATTTATTTGTGCTAACCAAGTGATTTTTTAATTTGTATACCGTATTTTTATTGTGTGATTTTCATTGTCTTTGACTCATTTTAATGTGGGATTTGTTAATTGTACCTGAGACTAGGCTAAGTCCTGTAATTATTTGCTGACATTGTACAGGAAATTGCTAGGTTAAGCTTTCAAATCGATACACATTTCAATTGGGATTTGAGAGCTAACAGTGTACATTTTGATTCAGAGTAGAGTCAATATAATAAAGGAAGTTGTTAAGCTTGTTGTTAAGTTGTTAAGCTGTTAAGCTTGTGACTCGTTCATTCTTGCCTAATACCGTTCATGCTGTGGGGTGGGCTAATTGAAGTACAAATTAGTACTGTGATCTTAACTAAACTGCAACTATGGTAGGTGAAGATGAAGTACCAGCTGTCTCAGCTCTAAGTCAATTAAAGCAGTCTATGGGAGCCTATAAGGGACGCCTGAACAAAGCATGTGAGGAGTGTCGTAGGGCCAGGCAAGATCAGGATATAGACTGTGAGGAACTAGAGAGTTGCCTGAAACCTTTGGAGCAAAGGCTGGAGGCCTTTGAGAGATCATTTATCCTTTATGAGACAGAGGCCTATGCTGCAGGTGAGTCTGACTATACAGTCAAAGTAGCACGAAAGGACTATGACGAACGAAGGGCAGAGTGTAAAGCAGAGGTGAAACTCTGCAGGCAGTTAATAAAGACTTTGAAGGCCGGTACAGCAGGGGCAGCAAATGTTTCAGGGAATACGAACAACAGCACACCTGTTAATGTGTTGCCCAGATTGCCCCAGTACAATTTACCAATGTTTGACGGAACCTTAACAGAGTGCATTGCTTTCTGGGATCAGTTTAAAGCCCAGATAGATGACAGAGATGATTTGTCAGATGCCGTCAAATTACAGTATTTACGTTCACAGCTCAAGAGTAAAGCCTTGGACTTGGTCCGTCAGGCGCTCCCTTTACAGGCGACGGAAAAGAATATCAAGCGCTATTTTAAAAAAAAAAAAAAGAAAAAAAAGGGGGGTCAATATACTGAAATGCGTAGGAGACAACTGTCCAAGAAATAGCAAGCATCGAACTTAAGCTAAAGGAATCTTATAGGAGTCAGGAATCGCAGGAAGAACTAAAAGCCATAAATGAAATCGAAAGAAACCCAAAGTATTTCTTCTCCTATGCCAAATCAAAGTCGAGAACAACGCAAGTATTGGGCCCCTACTTAAACAAGGATGGGTCCTACACGATGACAGCAAGGAAATGAGTGAGCTGCTCAAGTCCCAATAGACTCAGTTTTTAGCAAGCTCTAACCAACTGAGAGTGGAAGATCAAAAAAAATTTTATGAGAGAGCCACAGAATTTGGATAACACAAGCCTATCCGATGTTATCCTGATGCCAAATGACTCGAACAGCGTAAATGACATGCCCCTGCACTCTGCCCCAGCCAGACTCGTGGAACTCCGTTTCATCAAGAACTGCAAAGAAGCCCCTATCACGAGCCTTTTACCATCCTATGGAGAGGGAGCATGGACACGGGGTCGTCCCACAGTTACTAAAAACAACAGACATAGCCCCACTCCACAAAGGGGGCAGTAAAGCAACAGCAAAGAACTACAGACCGATAGCACTAACATCCCATATCATAAAAATCTTTGAAAGGGTCCTAAGAAGCAAGATCACCACCCAGTCAAGAAAACCCATCAGTTACACAACCCAGGCAACATGGGTTTAGAACAGGTCGCTCCTGTCTGTCTCAACTATTGGATCACTACAACAAGGTCCTAGATGCAGATGTAATATATACAGACTATGCAAAAGCCTTCGACAAGTGTGACCATGGCGTAATAGTGCACAAATGTGTGGCTAAGAGGAATAACAGGAAAAGTCGGTCGATGGATCTATAATTTCCTCACTAACAGAACACAGAGAGTAGTAGTCAACAGATGTAAAAGTCCGAGGCAGCTTACGGTGAAATCTCGTTCCCAAAGGGCACAGTACCCTTCGCTCCCATCTTGTTCCTCCATCTTAACATATCTGACATAGACAAGGATTCAGCCACAGCACCGTGTCTTCCTTTGCAGATGACACCCGAATCTGCTGACATTCTTCCATTGCAGACACTGCAAAGGCTCCAGGCGACATCAACCAATCTTTCAGTGGCTGCAGAAAACAATATGAAGTTCAAAATCGATGAGGAATTTCATTACTCAGATGTGGTAAACACGAGGAAATTAAATATTCATCGAGTAACAAAACAAATCTGGCCACAAAAAAGCGAAAACACACAACGTCAAAGACCTGGGAGTGATCAGTCGGAGGATCTCACCTTCAAGGACCATAAATTGTATCAAATCGCATCTGCAAAAAATGACAGGATGGAATAACGAGAACCTTCAAAACTAGGGAGGGAGGCCAAGCCCATGATGACACTCTTCCAAGTCACTTGTTCTATCTAGGCTGGAATATTGCGTCACACTAACAGCACCCTTCAAAGGCAGGTGAAATTGCTGACCTAGAAAATGTACAAGAACCTTCACTGGCGCACATAACGGAGATAAAACACCTCAATTACTGGGAGCGCTGAGGTTCCTAAACTGTATCCCTGGAACACAGGCGGGAGAGATACCTGTAGTTTACCTGGAGAGAGTTCCGGGGGTCAACTGCCCCGCGGCCCGGCTGTGACCAGGCCCCTGTGGATCAGAGCCATGATCAACCCAGGCTTTGCTGCTGGCTGCACGCAAACCAACGTACGAGCCACAGCCCGGCTGATCAGGAACTGACTTTAGGTGCTTGTCAGTGCCAGCTTGAAACTGCCAGGGGTCTGTTGTAATCCTCCCCCACTTATGTGTGCTGGGAGGCTGTTGAACAGTCTCGCCCCGACCCTTATTGTATGGTCTCTTACCGTGCTAGTGACACTCCAGCTTTTCATTGGGGGGATGGGGCATCGTCTGCCAAGTCTTTTGCTTTCGGTAGTGAGTGATTTTCGTGTGCAAGTTCGGTACTAGTCCCCCTAGATTTTCCCAGGTGTAAATAATTCAATGTATCTCTCCCTCTGTTTTCCAGGGAATTACAGGTTAGGAACCTCAAGCACTCCCCAGTAATTGAGGTGTTTTATCTCCGATATGCGCGCAAGTGAAAGTTCTCTGTACATTTTTCTAGTCGGGCAATTTCACCTGCCTGTAAGGATGCAGTTTAGTGTGGCGCAAAATTCCAGCCTAGATAGAACAAGTGACCTGGAAGAGTGTCACATGGCTTTTGGCCTCCCTAGTTTTAAGTTCACATTATCCATCCCGTCATTTTTTTTCTAGCAGATGCGATTATAACAATGTTATGGTCCCTTGAAGGTGAGATCCTCCGACATGATCCTCCAGGTCTTTGACGTTGTGTTTTCGCCTTATTTTGTGGCCAGGAATTTGTTTTGTACTCTGATGAAAAGATTTAAATTTTCCTCATGTATACCCATATCTTGAGTAATTGAAATTTCCATCTTGAACTTTCAAATTGTTTTCTGCAGCCCACTAAAAGATTTGGTTTGATGTCACGCCTGGGACCTTGCAGTTTCCTGCAATGGAAGACACTTCATGCAGATTCAGGTGTCATATGCAAAGGAAGACACGGTGCTGTGGCTGACATCCTTGTCTATGTCGGATATGAGGATGAGGAACAAGATAGGGGAGCAGTAACTGTGCCCTTGTGGAACAGAGCTTTTCACCGTAGCTTGCCTCGACTTTACTCTGTTGACGAACTACTCCTGTTTCGGTTAGTGAGGAAATTAAGATCCATCGACCGACTTTCCTGTTATTTCCCTTAGCACGCATTTGTGCCTATTACGACCATGGTCATCACTTGTCGAAGGCTTTTGCAAGAGTCTGTATATATGACATCTGCATTCTTTTTGTCTTCTAGTGCATTTAGGACCTTGTCGTATGATCCAATAGTTTGAGACCAGACAGGAGCGACCTGTTTCTACAACCCATGTTCCCTGGGTTGTGTAACTGATGGGTTTCTAGATGGGTGGTGATCTTGCTCTTAGGACCACTTTCAAAGATTTTTATGATATGTGATGTTAGTGCCTAATGGTCTGTAGTTCTTTGCTGTTTGCTTTACTCCTCCCTTTGTGGAGTGGGGCTTATGTCTGTTGTTTTTTAGTAACTGTCGACAACCCCCGTTCCATGCTCCCTCTCCATAGGAAGGAAAAGGCTCGTGATAGGGGCTTCTGCAGTTCTTGATGAACACAAGAGTTCCATGAGCTGGCCCTGGGGCAGAGTGCATGGGCATGTCATTTATCGCCTGTTCGAAGTCCATTTGCATCAGATAACTTTGATAGGCCTTGTGGTTAATCAAATTTTGTGGCTCTCTCATAAAAATTCATTTTGATCTCGACTCTCAGTCTGGTTAGCGGCTTTGCTAAAAACTGAGTCATATTGGGACTTTAGTAGCTCACTATTTCTTGTCTGACATCTGTGTAGACCCATCTTGTTTTAAGTAGGGTCCCCCAATACTGGACGTTGTTATCGATTTTGATTTGGCATAGGAGAAGACATACTTTGGGTTCTTTCGATTTCATTTATGCTTATAGTTCATCCCGCGATCCTGACTCCTAAAGGATTCTTTTAGCATAAGTTCAGTATGCTTGCTATTTCTCTTACCAGTGTCTTCCCTACGCATTTCGGATTATTGGACTCTTTTTAGCCGCTCCTGTTATTCTTTTCGTCACGCCTGTAAAGGGAGCACCTGTCCTCTTCTATTTTACATCTACTCCCGTCCTTTTTCTTAGTGGAATAAAGCCTTGTGCATACATCGAGTGCCACTGAGTAATTCTGTTCTAGGCATAAGTTGGGTCCTGTGTTGCTTAGTATATCTTCCCAGCTTATATCGGTTTAGGACTTGGTTTACTTGGTCCCACTTTAATGTATTTGTTTATTGAAGTTGAATTTGTGAATGCCCCTCGTGACTAGTCCTCATTATGTCGGTCTGGGGTCCACCATAACAGTCTGAATCCTCAAATTATGTTGTGATCTGAGTACAGTGGGACCCCCGCATTAATGATACCTCCGAAGATGCGACCATTATGTAAGTGTATTTATGTTAAGTGCGTTGTACGTGTATTTTGGGGGTCTGAAATTGACTAATCTACTCACCAATATTCCTTATGGAATAAATCGGTCAGTAACTGCACCTGAACATACTTATGGAGTGAAAAAATATCGTTTAACCGGAGTGCCACTGTATATTTTTTTTGATATGGTGACATTTCCTAATCTGATCCTCATTGTTAGTGAAGATGAGTCTAGTGTATTCTCACATCTAGTAGGGCTCTATTATTTGCTGGGGGTTTAAATTAATTTTGGCAGAGATTTAAAAAGCTTGTTGATGTGAGTTTTCATCAGAGCTGCCTCCTGGTGTTATTACTGCAACATATTATTTGCTATCTTGCCTCCATTTAGGTGCCTTAAGTGTAGAGTTGAGAAGAGCCAGATGTGATGTGGGGGAAGTTCGTGAGGCAGTAGGTTAAATGAAAGGGGGTAAGGCAGCCGGGATGATGGGATAAAGATAAAATGTTAAAAGCAGGTGGGGATAAGTTTTGGAGTGGTTGGTGGCAATTATTTAATAAATGTATGGAAGAGGGTAAGGGTACTAGGATTGGCAGAGAGCATTCATAGTTTTCCTTTGTATAAAGGCAAAGGGGATAAAAGCAGAAAGTGCAAAAATTATAGGGGGAGATGTCTGTTGAGTGACCTGTAAAGTGAAGGTAAGAGTTATAATTGAAAGAATTAAGAGTAATAAGACGGAGAATAGGATATAAGATGAAACAAGGAGGCTTTAGGAAAGGTAGGGGGTGGTGTGGAACCAGTTTTACCAGTGAAACATATAATGAACAGTATTTAGATAAGGCTAAAGAGGTCTTTGTGGCATTTATGGATTTGGAAAAGGCGTATGACAGGGTGGATAGGGGGCAATGTGGCAGAATGTTGCAAGTTATTGTGTAGGAGGTAGGTTTAATGAAAGCAGTGAAGAGTTTTTTACGAGGATAGTGAGGCTCAAGTTAGAGTATGTAGGAAAAGAGGGAACTTTTTTTCCCAGTAAAAGTAGGCCTAGACAAGGAGAGTGATGTCCCGTGGTTGTTTAATAATATTTATAGATGGGTTGTAAGAGAAGTAAATGCGAGGGTCTTGGCAAGAGGCGGGAGTAAAGATAAAGAACACGACACAAAGTGGAGTTGTCACAGCTGCTCCTTGCTGATGACACGTGGCTCTGGAGATTCTGACGAGAAGTTGCAGAGATTGGTGGATGAATTTGGTAGGGTGTGCCAAACGAAGAAAATTAAAGGTGAATACAGAAAAGAGTAAGTTATGACGATAACAAAAAGATTAGGTGATGAAAGATTGAATATCAGATTTGAGGGAGAGAGTATGGAGGAGGTGAACATATTCAAGGATATTTGGGGAGTGGACGGTCAGCGATTTGGTCTATGAAAGATGAGGTGATCATAGAATTGATGATGGAAAAAGAGTGAGTGGTGCACTTAGGAGTCTGTGGAGACAAAGAACTTGTCCTGGAGGCAAAGAGGGGAATGTATGAAGTAAGTTTTACCCAACGCTCTTATATGGGTGTGAAAGCGTTGGTGATGAATGTTCAGCGGAGAAGGCTGGAGGCAGTGGAGATGTCATGCTGAGGGCAATGTGTGGTGTGAATATAATGCAGAGACTCGTAGTTTTGGAAGTTAGGAGGAGGTTGCGGATTACCAAAACTGTTGTCCAGAGTGCTGAGGAAGGGTTGTTGAGGTGGGTTCCGTACATGTAGAGAGAATGGTAGCGAACAAATGACTTCAAAGTGGTATCAGTCTGTAGTGGAAGGAAGGCGGGGTGAGGGGTCGGCCTAGGAAGGTTGGAGGGAGGGGTAAAAGGAGGTTTTGTGTGCAGGGGGCTTGGACTTCCAGCAGCATGCCGTGGAGCGTGTTTGATCGGAGTGAATGGAGACAAATGGTTTTTAATTACTTGACGTCTGTTGGAAGTGTGAGCAAAGTAAACATTTATGAAGGATTCGGGAAACACGGCAAGGCCGGACTTGAGTCCTGGAGATGGGAAGTACAGTGCCTGCACTCCTGAAGGAGGGGTGTTAATGTTGCAGTTTAAAAACTGTAGTGTAAAGCACCCTTCTGGCAAGACAGTGATGTAGTGAATGATGGTGTAAAGTTATATCTTTTGGGCCACCCTGCTTGGTGGGAATCGGCCGGTGTGATAATAAAAAAAAAAAAATAATAAGTTGAAATCCCCCAGGAGCAAGATGTTGGGTGCAGGAGCTGGCAGATTTTCCAGACAGTGGTCAATTTTTAACAGCTGTCCTGGAATTGCTGGGATGGGCAATCCG
This sequence comes from Cherax quadricarinatus, assembly GCF_026875155.1. Classification (NCBI taxonomy): domain Eukaryota; kingdom Metazoa; phylum Arthropoda; class Malacostraca; order Decapoda; family Parastacidae; genus Cherax; species Cherax quadricarinatus. The sequence goes on along the minus strand of NC_069408.1, from coordinate 20,440,310 downwards.
GAGGCTTGTAGACTACCACAATGACTAGGTTTTGGTTCTCGACCTTTACTGCTAAAACTTCCACTACATCATTTGAGGCATTAAGTAGTTCTGTGCAAACAAGTGACTCTGCAATGTACAGGCAACCCCCCCCCCCCCTTTTGCCTGTTCACTCTGTCAACATCTGATAAGTTGTAACCTGGGATCCATATTTCGTTGTCCAAAGTGATCCTTTTTGTGGGTCTCAGTGAAAGCCGCGAACATGCCTATGCCTCTGCAAAGCAGTCCACGGATGAAAAGGTATTTTGTTGTTTGTTGCGGCTTTTAGACCCTGTATATTTGCAAAGAAGAATTTATCGGACTGGGGGTATTGTTTGGTACTGGGGGGGAATTTTTTCCGCATTAAGTACTGTATCTGTTGGTTTTGGAGTGGAGGCCATCGACTGTGGTTCCACTCCAGGAAAGACTGGATTTGGTGTACGATTTTCTGCATTTCCTGACAGTTTTTTTCACCTATCCTGAACTAAAAAACCCTCCCTCTGAGTGGCCGTGGCTACCCAGTTTTCCCATGGCCTGGATGTTTTGTAATCTTTGTGTCCCCCATAGATTGTAGCCTGTAATATTTAAGTTATAAGCCAGTCTTTCCAGTACTGGAAGAGGTACACATTCAGTGTGAAAAAGCTTACAGGAAGGTAGTTTGCATTTTCCCTGGTGTCATATGGGCATGGCATTTCAGGTGGTCATAGTTGCACGTCACCCATCTTTTTTCCAATTTCCCATGCCAGAGATAACCAAGTGCATAGTATGGCACAGGGCTTGGTTTCCGTTTGCCATGGGTTTCTTCTGTGACTGTATTCCCTTTGAGCATGTTTCCGCTGTCTTACTTCTATCCTCCCTAGACACCAACAATGGAGCTCCCCACCAGTTGTTTTTGGTAATATATCCTCACTATTGCTAGTGGAGTCTCTTGTTTGCTATTTCCTGCGGTATTACTAGTTTGCAATATAGTTTTATCTATCTTATCTTTTGACTACACTTGTTTCCCTACTATGCTCCTGTCCCCTATGAGTCATTTATATGTATTCTTCCTGCGTATAATTCCCCGACTACCTGGACAAAAATCTCCACTCACCATACTGTCTCGCCAAAGGACAGCATCTCCAGCTACACCATTACAGGTCTCCCGGGAAAAAACACACCTCCAGCTTCAACATTACGTCTCCCAGGACAGCACCTCCAGCTCACCATTTCTGGTCTTCCCAGGACAGCACTATCATCCCCACCATTTACTGACTACCAGGACTTATTTCGTCTCCAGCCTTACAGTTTCTACTACAAGTCCAGTATCAAGGGCATACCATTCATCCCAGACTTTTTATGTTCCCATCTGTTGGTAGAAAGCTTCCAGGTTTTCTATGAAAGCAGCTTTTTTTTTTCTTTTTTTTTTTTTTGATGTTAACCTCTTTTAATACCCTTGAGATTTAGTCCACATATTACTCATTTTGGGCATACCCGAAAAACACATCCCTTGTTTACACTGCACTTGTACTAGTTTCTTGGATATCTGCACAAGGGGCAGACCCTAATTTCCACAAATGACAATTTACCCCATGTGGAAAAGCCCGTTTATTTGACTGACCAAACAGACTACACACAGCTTCATAATGATTTGAATGGTTGATTTTACTGCAATTCTACTAGCAACCCTTGAATATTATATTAATAAACCTCCTTAAATGAACTCAGCTATTTGTATTTCTGTTTCTAAACTGTTTTTTGTATATATTGGTCAGCTTACCTACCGTGCACGGTTCCTGATTAAATTATTTAATGTTTGTGTTATAAGTGCGCCTACAACCCCAATCCGTTTTACAGTCTGCTTTAAATGTCCAACGAAACCATTTGAAACAGTCCAAGGGGTTCGGACCAGTCAAGGGATCGGACCAGCAAGGTTCAGACCAGTCAGTCGATCTGATCTGATCAGTGGGTCACTTATTTAAAACATACTGGTCGTGATTTGAGCTAACACATTAAGGATCTACTGTAAAATATTACCCGAGTCATATGTGATTCGATTGATACAAAAAGTAATAACTTGCGTGTTGAAGAAACGGTGACTGCCTGGCCACTCCTACAATGACGAACGTTTGACCTCAACCCTTTTTATCGAATCGCGTATCTAGCTTCTTTCTATTTTTTTTTTTTTTTTCCGTCTCCACCACAATAAATGCTATATTATCACTATAGTTGACTGGTGAAATTTTGGAGGAAGGACGCTTTCCTGTAGTATTAATTGCTTCTCGTATGTATATTGCGACTGCTGGTAACTACAGGTTAATAAATTCACATTATACATCTGGTATTTCAAGTAAAATTAAAATAATGAAAGTCACTCCACTTTCCACTAAGATACCATTATAATACTGGTTAGTTGCTACTACAACACTGTATTTTGCTATTCACTGGTACACTAAGATTATATGAGTGAGTACACTAGCAGCCAGGAAGATTATTAAAACAAGCTGACCTGTAGTAAGTTTCTGGCGACTTCTGGCACCTGCCTCTGTAGGCTTAATATTCATTTAACAAAATTCACCTGTTTTCAAATGACCCTTAGCCTTTATCATCAATATACTAGGGAGCCATTGTAGTATACACACTATATACTATGTATACTCAATGTTATCAGGTAGACTTCTTTCGCTCTTAACACGAAAAGTTCAATTATTATTATTTTTTTTTTCACACGGAACACAGGCCTGATTTCCCCGCCTCTGTGGCAGTTAAACTCTGCTAGGTAGTGCACACTAATTCTCCTTTTTTGACTCAGTATATTAATGTTTTCCGCCTCAGATTGGTTTTTCCAGGCGCTAGAGGGATGTTCGTATAGGATGATGACACACATTAAAAGTTCTAGCATCTAATAGCACCGTGAAAACACGAGAAAACCCGGTGCACAAAACGAGACATCAGACAACGCTTTGACAAGATGGCCCGCTTGCACATTCCACGACACTGGAGCCTTGCAGCACTTCCACCTCAATAGCTTGGCACACTTCCACCTACTAGCTTTACACACTAGTCCATTTAACTAGCTTCAACTTTCACCAATTAGCCTTGAACTCCTCATGTACTAGCTTTTACACTTCCACACACTAGCTTGCGCACTTCCACCCATAGCTTGTACACTTCCCACTAGCTTGCACACTTCCCGCCCACTAGCTTTGCACACTTCCACACACTAGCTTGCAACACGTTCCCACCCAATAGCTTGGGCACACTCCACCAACACGATTGCACACTTCCACCACTAGCTGCAAACACATCCACACACTAGCTTGGCACACTCCCACGCCAATAGCTTGCATCTTCCACCCACTAGCTTGCACACTCCAACCCACAAGCTGTTGCACACTGCCGTCTCAGCATACATAAGGGGGATTACCAACAGACCCTGGCAGTCTTCAAGCTGCACTGGACAAGCAACCTAAGTCGGTTCCTGACCAGCCGGGCTGTGGCTCAACGATGGTTTGCTTGCAGCCAGCATAAACACTTGGTTGATCAGGCACTGATCCACCAGGAGGCCTGTCGAAAAACCGGGCCGCGGGGCATTGACCCCCTAACTCCTCCAGGTAAACTCCAGTAATGCTTCCACCAATTTCTTTAAGAGAGCCTTTACTCAGTATGACAACAGCACCTACAAGCTGCACCAGTGGATTTGGTGAACAAGAAACCATCAGCGTAAATAAATTTGCGAGAGTGTGTGGCTGTTTTGACTAAGTTATCAATACCAGCAAAAGGCCTCATGTTTGGCTTCAAGGCGAAGTTTTTGGTTGTGATTTAAGAATAGTTGGGGAAATGGAGAATGGTAGTTTGGAATGGGGTAATAATTCCATGGAGCGGAGAAGTCCCCCCCCCACGCTGTTGCCTTACTTACATAGATCTGTAACTGATTCATGCGGAGGTCGGTTCAGTTTTTTGATCCTCTGGATGAGTGTTCACCATGCTGAGGAAAGTTTTGGAGGTCATCTGTGCAGGGGTTTGAATGGAGATGCATGAGCATATTAACCCCAATTAGGATATTTCTTCCATTTTACACGACCTCTGATGGCTTGTAAATATCAAGTTCTTTTTGCATATTTAAAATTTTGGCAGTATGAGGGCATCCTAAAATGATCCTCATTGCTTCGTTCTGCAGTTATTTTTTCCAGCCCCCAAGCTTCCAGTCAGACACAAGAGCAAGTAGTGGCGCAGCATAATCAACCCAATGATCTAATATAAGCAAGATACAATCATTTTCACAATTTTAACATTACACCATTCCGGGGTGAAGCCTACCACAACTCAAGTGCTCTTAGTCGTTCTTTGTATTGGCGCCAAAGTCTTGTTACAACAGGTCCAAGTAGTCTGAACCTCAAAGCCTAGATACCTGTATCTGCTTACATATTCCTAGAAGAGACCCATCATGCAATTGGATCTGACGAACTGTGCCTCTCTGTCCGAGGAGGACGCCTATTGATTACTTTGTTTTATATCAGTAGAGATTATCAACCTCCACCCCCCCAGGTCCCTAACACGAGGCTATTACATGATTAAGAATGTTTTGGGGTGTTTGGAGAAACCGTGGTGGAATCATTAATATCACAAAACTAATCACATATGAATGGGGCTTGACTTGGCATAGCCATTAAGTAATGCATTAATTAGAATTATTGAACAGTGTGGGACTGAGCACTGGACCCTCCCTGTGGGGGTTATGCACCAGTACTCAAAGTCTTTAGTTACACTTCCTATGTCCCTGGAACAACACAGACGATTTCTGTTGACAGGTAGCGCTTTAATCCAGCGGAGAAGCCATCCTCCAACTTCCATTCTGGCAATTCACTAATGATTACATTCGTTGGCTACACGAAAGCGGATTTTAACCCTTTGACTGTCGCGCCGTATATATACGTTGTGAGTACCGTGTTTGACAATAACTCATAAATTCAAGCGGCTTCACATCAGGCAGGAGAAAGCTAAGTAAGGCCCCACATGTGAGAGAATGGGTCGTGTGGTCAGTGTGCACCACATAAAACAAAATCCGGAGCACGCAGTGCATAATGAAAAAAAAAAACTCCGACCGTTTTTTTTTATTAAATGCCACTTGGTGGTCTATTTTTTTCGTATAGTACTTTGTGGTTGTATTCTCGTTTCATGGTCTCATTTGATAGAATGAAACTATATATAGAAATGGAGGTAATTTTGATTAATTTTACTATAAAAAGAACCTGGAAATGGAGCACAAAGTACAGGAAATGTTTTGATTTTTGCGATGTTCAAAATTAAACAAATGATGTCATTGTCCAATTAAATGTCCAAATATCCATTCTGAATACGCAGTCATGATGGGTTATGTAATTTTTACAATATTACGGTTTGCATGTAGTCCCGCATAACAGTAAATCTCTATTTTTTTGTTTAATAAAATTTTTACAAAATAAAAAGCAAGAGTAATATCACAGGAACCTGGAGACATGACCTGAATGAACAAAGAAATCTTATTTAGAGCCTAGGAATGTCTGCATTGTTCATTCTGGACCTTATTTTGAATTGTCGTATTTTTTTATTTTTCGGGAAAAATGGCCAAATTGCAAATTTCTGACCATGTTATTGGGCTAGTTTGAAATCGGTAAATGGCAGTTTTCTTGTGCTCACTTCGATAGAAAAAATAGAGTTCTGAAGAAATGTTATGAGTTTGGTTGACTGGAATAACGGAATTAAGCCGAAAAAAGGGCTCAAAGTTGGGCGAAATTGCGATTTTTAAATATCAGCCCGAAGTCGCTAACATTTCGCGAGAGCGTAATTCGTCAGTTTTCCATCAAATTCGTTTTTTTTGGTGTCTTTACACAATCGGAAAAGATTCTCTATCATTCATAAAGAAAAAATAATTTTTTTTTTTTTTCGAATATTTTTGCGACACCAGGAGCAACTTCAGGGATTGGGGGGTTGGGCACCTTTCGACAGTCAAAGTTAAGGTCAAGGAAGGTATGTATGAGCTGTCAGTGTGCAGGTGAGAAAGGTGCATGCAATGATGCACGCTCCTTCCATGCTGAAACCATGTAACCGGGAGACAAAAATTTTTGATTCTGTACATGATACATTAAGAATCCATTCTCTACAAATGTTTAACAACAAGCATCTAGTAAGAGATATATTGGCCGAAATGCATTTTGTTGATTGGGCTTAGGAAATTGGAATGATGAGGCTGTTGGCCACATGAGGGAGCTCCCAGTTACATAGCATGTTATAATAATACAAGTAATGGAATATTACCTGGGACTTCGACACAGCAATCCTGAGTATGTTGTAAGTAATACATCCTCACCAGGCACGTGGAGTTGCCCTTAGTTAGTGCTGCATCAAGTTCATAATTAAGTGAAAGAAATGTTGCAATCATCTGCCTGCTGATCAAAAGTAAACTCAAGTCTCTCCCTTGCATCATATTTGTCATTTAATTTTGCCTGTGTGGTAATGGGAAGATGTCATAGCTAGATGTAGCAGCCGAAGCACTGACTAACTCATTCGCCCTATGCACGGGATGAGGTGCGCGATCTGCCCAGTTCTGTTAACCCTTAATTCTATTTATGCCCCTCCATGACCCGGCTTAAGTGGGGTGTGAGCATTTAAGACTGTTGACAAATTTTTCGCCCAGTCTGCCGGCAGCTCTGTCATATAACGCTCTCTGTGCAGCAGCAAGTGCAGTTTGGAAGAGCCTCAGCATTCCCAGGGGTACGAGTTTTCATAGCTAGGCCTAGTCTGCGAGCAGTACGTTTCATGGTACGAAGTTTTAGAATCATTGTATAAGTATGGGTGTTTGAAGGAGGTATGATTATTATATGGAAGTTTGTTGTGGTTTTAGAGTGAACAAGAGAGTTTCAGGCGGCATCTAAGTAGTTTCTGAATACTGCTCACAAGGTCACTGTTAAAAGGTCTCTACAGAGGAACACTCATAGAATTATACCAGTCACATGTGCAAACAAAGTCATCATGCTGGATCATGGGAACATTAAAACGTTTCACGTTTGATATCCCCCAGGAAGGACAGTATTAACCAATATCTATGTGATGTTAGCCTAGGGAAATGACAGACGCTATATCTGTTACAATGGATGACCCACAGCTGGCAAAGTAATGTTAGAAGCGCAGGCACATATCAAGGACACCTCCATAGATAAGTGTGGGTTCAAGGGCACCTACAATTTGGACATTATCATGACTGTTTAAGAGTGAACAACAGTTGATTACCATTACGACTACTCAAACTGTGAGTTTCCAATGCATTTGGTGTTCGCATTGTATCGCCAATAATAAGAAAGCTCAGAATGAGTCCACAAGTTGGGAGCCCCAAGTAAATAAATTTATCATCAGGAAGCATACAAGTTAAATAGTTGAGAGCAGAGTTCCCTATAAAAATCCTACACACCGTGATATTGTAGCCCCTCTGTTCTCTTATGTGCAAGAAGTGATGGGGAAGCGATTTTTTAATATATAGAAACACAAGAGTTAGTAGATTTAGGTTATATGCAACAAATGATGGTAATTTAGGGGGTTGAGGAAATTTTTCAGGACTCTGCAGTACACCTATAGACACACAAACACAATGGGTTCGGTGGTTACTTTATATGAAGTTCAGAGTCTTTTCTAAGTGGATGCAATATTCCAAGCTTAATAAGAATTTTATACGAGTTTGATCCCATGATAGTAGTCCTGGGATCATCTTGAGTTTCTCAGCAAATGAAAATTGTCATAATATAGCAACCTTATCACATTCAACAGTGCAACCCTGGTCCATGAGTTTAATAAGTGCACTTCCAGTTGTAGAGGCCTCGTGGGAGTCTTCGTATACCCAGAGCATGATGCTTTTTATGTGTGAATGTATGATAAGGTGACACCACCACTCACATTCCCATCCCTCCACTAACATTACAACGCAACACTACAACGTCATCACCAACGCCACTACCAATATTGTGTTCATTACTTTGTCAACATATTTATTCAACATTAATGTCTATGTGGTTACCCCACACACTCTGCACCACACTTATATTACGGCTCATCCACTATTACTAACATTGATAGCAACATCGCTCTCATCACAGAGCTCTCTCACCACCTACTTATATTACAACTCATCACTATTACTACATATAGACACCACCGCTCTCATCACACTTCTTCACCAACCACCATATATTACGCTCATCACTTATTACTAACATTATAGACACCATTCATTGCCCACATCACACTCTTCACCACCACTTATATTAACGGTCATCACTATTACTAACATCATTGACACCATAACGAGGAATTCCCTTGTGTTGTGAGTCTTACACCAGATATCATCACTGGCAAACATGGTCACTTCCATAGAGGAACCTATTTCTGCAGGTGATGAAATGATGATAGCTTCCCAACCTTTAAAAGTAATCAAAATGAAGAAAAAGTGGAGAAAGGGCTAGAGGCATCGACGTAGTCAGACTCCACTTGACTCTGTACACAATGTGATACTAAACGTCTTGGTGGTGCAACAGAGGCTGCAATGAAGTCCTTTCTTCAAAGGAAGAATGCGTTAACTGAAACTTCCCTGACAACACCGCCGCTGCCTGCTAAGTGTTGCAATGGCAAATGGAAGCTGTAAACAAGCATCCTAACTCAAGGATCCAATTTTAAGGAAAAACACACATACAACTTTGTGTTTGTGGAACAGAATAAGAGCTGATCAATGATCTACTTAGTACACCTTATGGGTGAAAAAAGCTGCTTGCTCCGACCTACATCAGAACACTCACCACTTTAAAAAATGGGTCAGTATCATAATCTTTGGATACCCTCTCTGCAAGGACCCATCCCATCTGACTCTAATGAAGCAAACCATCAAGCCTAAAAGACCTTAAAAGAAAATCCCAAATTAATTGCCAGTTGGGTGGGTCCAGTGCCTCCCCTCCCCCGGAATATCTGGGTGCATGGTTTACGTTTCCTAAACATCGAAGTGTAACCATACCCCCTAAACGTAGTGTTTACAAATGCCAGCACTATGGCCATGTTGCAGTAGACTGTGATTACTACATTCTTGGTGTGGTAAGTGTGCTGGGAAACAATTCCACTAGAGAATGCACAGTAGGCCCTGACAGCCGAAAATTTAAGTGTATTAACTGTAAAAGAATTGGGGTTACAGTTTCCCACAAGGACTGCAGTCAGAACCCAAACAACCTTCGATGTAAACCTGATAACAGCCCTTTTTAATGGTAACTGAGGATGGGGCCATCCAGTCTACCACAGCCAGATCTGAGACTGAACCTCTGCAAAGTGTGCAAGAACCCCACCTCACTGCAAAGGATTCTGGTGATACCAGAATGCCATCACACACACACAGCTGTGGAGGAGCTAGCCATCCCTGCTAGCACATATGAACTACTGGTCTGCCACTACAGATACCTATGGCTACACCTGAATATGGGATGAGTTTGTCATTTTCTCCCAATACACACAACTACAACAGTCAGACGGACACCACAAAAGGTAACCTCCCTGGAAATTGGAGATGAGTCAGATGCACAGGACCTACCTGCAATGAATGATGAAACAGAGAACACTAATTAACCAATGGTACTGTTAAGGTGATAGGTGTTTAAAGAAAGCACTAACCCAGAAGTGCCATCCTCGGAGAGCATTGGATTCGCCTAACCTTCCTCATATTATAACAATTTCCAGAAAAAAATTGAGCATCTTTGAACAGATCCTGACAAGTTTAATAAATATATGTAATCAGGATGATGCTCTTGAGCATGGTGATGATGTCAAAAAGTGCAGCAATCCTCCGTTCAGCTTCCAGCAATTTGTGAGAAAAGAAGCCCATAACTCTTGCCTTCAAGACTTGCCTTTTAACTGGCTGCCAAAATGCCGAAAAAATGCTTAAAAATAAAGGTCCTGAAGATAAAGACGTACAAACTATGCTATTTGCTCCTTAAGTATCTGCACACTGTAGTCAAAGCATAATAGTTTTAACCATCTTATGAGCAAGAGATTGTAATAACTCACTACAATGGATACATTACAAATCTTTTCATGGAACATTGCTTCCATCAGGAAGCGGTTGCCTGACTTACATCATATTTAGTGCAACCAAGAATATTGATGTCATCTGTTTCAGGATTGTAGATTAAAATGGAGCACCTCCCAAACTTGCCTGGAAAGCA
>NC_069408.1:20404596-20429584 GCF_026875155.1 Cherax quadricarinatus | reverse complement strand
CTCCCCAGAGTGCAAGACACTTTGCCTCCCATCCTCAGAACTCTAGTTTGCGGTAACTGGTTTTCATGTCATTTTTCGGTGCTCAAAACTGTTCTAGCCTGCCTCCCAGCAATCACAGGAGATTGCCAATAGACACATGGCTGTCATCAAGCAGGTCACTGGATCAGGCACCTTCTAAACGAAGTCAGTACCTGACCAACCGGCTGTGGCTTGTTATGTTTGGATTTATGTGCGGGCCAGCAGTAACAGAGCCTGGTTTGAATCACGGTCCCTGAATCCACCATTGAGGCTGGGTCCCAGACTGGCCGCGGGGGCGTGGACCCCCAGGAACTCTCTCAGGTAATTCCAGGTATCCCTGCTTATATTCTAAACAGCACATCATTTCATTCAAGACCCTTGCCCTTCCATTCCTGTATAAACCATGCCTCACTGACATGCCTTTCCTGGATGGCCCGTAGCAGGCCTTTCCTAAAACACAGATTTAATCCACCCTCCTATTCTGTATTGTCATCCTCTTTTGCTCCCATCTTCTGAAATGTTGAACGCACCGTCAACAACCTGTCCTAAGCCTGCGCTGCACAGTACTTTAAAATAACACTGCAACTGTTTTCTAATATCCAAATTAATAAATTCTCTGCATAATATTCACACCACATATCATTGCCCTACTGACACAACATCTCATTGCCTTCATCCCTCGTGTTCCTTGCTTTGCAGACATTGACAACCCATGCAATCACACCCATAAAAGTGTGGTACCACTATACTTTTGCATTTTCCTTCTTTGTCTGCATTGAAATAATGTTATTTATTTCCACAAATGCCTCAGTGCATCACCCACCGTGGTTCACCTCTTCTTTCATGCCTCTGCGTCTTCTGAACAAGTCTACTCCCAAATATCAGAACACCATTACACTTACTCCATACACCCATCCCCTCCAATCTGATAACCAATCTTTCATTACCTTAAAATTTTATTTGTTTCTCTCGACCCGCCGATCCTTATCTATGTCATACTTTTAATTGCATTCTCTATTACATATCCATTCAAATTGTCATTACACCAACTATTGGAATCTTCCTCTCTCAGAATATCCCAGGATAAAGATGTTATGGAATACAAGAGGAGAATCTGAAGCATCAGGGAAGAAAGAGGTGAAGGTTTATAAAACTAAAGAGGGAGGCATTTAGTGTAAGATAATAAACACATATGTAGGAGATCGATGGGCTAATGAGAGCATAGGCATTGGGTCGAAGTAGGTATGGGGGTAGGTTTAAAAATGTAGTGTTGAGTGTTTCAGCAGAAGTTTTTTTGTGGTTAAAGGAAAGGGGTGCGGTAGGGGAAAGAAGGAGCGAATTGTTGGATATGATGATGTAAAGAAGTAGTAAGGATAAAAGTTTAGCCATATTTAGAATTTTTACAAAGTAGAAGTGAGTGCAAAGGAGGGAAGAGTATATGGAGAAAAAGAGATGAGGTTTATGTGAGTGGTGAAAAAAAGCCAAAGAAAAAATAGAGCAAAATGAGATGAGTGGCGTGAGATAATATCAACCAATTTTGTTGAAAAATAAGAAAAGTTTTGGAGACGAGATTAACAAGTTAAGAAGCCAGAGAACAAATGGATATGTCAGTTAAAAATAGGAGAGGAGATTATAAAAATGGAGAGGTTAGAGGTATTAGTGGAAGATGGAGGGAAATCTATTTGAGGAATTGTTACATGTTTGACATGATGATAGGGAAGTATGTGATTTCGTGTATAGGGTCAAGGAGGAACAACATCTTTCGGAGTGAGAAGAGCATTTTGAGTGGTGGGGGAAGTTCTCGTGAACGGCAGTAGGTAAAATGGAAAGGGGGTACGCAGCCCGTGAATTGATGGGATAAAAGATAGAAATTTAAAAGCAGGTGGGATATAGTTTTGGAGTTGGTTGGTGCAATTATTTAATAAATGGTATTGGAAGAGGGAAAGGAACCTAGGGATTGTGCAAGACAGCATGCATATTCCTTTGTATAAGGCAAATGGGAATAAAAGAGATTGCAAAAAATTATAGGGGATAAGTCTGTTGATATACCTGGCAAAGTGTATGGTAGAGTTATTATTGAAAGAATAAGGTAAGAACGGAGAATAGAAACAGATGAACAAGGAGGCTTTAGGAAAGGTAGGGGGTGTGTTGGACATCAGGATGTTTACAGTGAAACATATAATTGAAACAGTATTTTGATAAGGCTAAAGAGGTCTTTGTTGCATTTATGGATATGGAAAAGGTGTATGAACAGGGTGGATAGGGGGGTAATGTGGCGGATGTTGGCAGGTGTATGGTGAGTAGGTCACTGCCTTTACTGAAAGCGAGTGATAGAGTTCTTAACGAGGAATAGTAGAGGCTCAAGTTATAGTAATGTAGGAAAAGAGGTAAAATTATTTCCTATGTAAAAGTAGGACCTTAGACAAGGAGTGTGTGATGTCACCGAGTGGTTGTTTAAATATTTATAGATGGGGTTGTAACAGAAGGATAAATGTGAGGGTCCTTGGCAAGAGGCAGTGAGTTAAAATATAAAGAAATCACACATAAAGTTGGAGTTCTCTACAGTTGCTCTTTGCTGATTGACATTGTTTACTGTGTTCTTTGGGAGATTCTTAAGAGAAGTTCCATAGATTGGTTAGATAGAATTTGTAGGGGGTGTGAGCAAAAGAAAAAATTGAAAGTGAATTACAAGAAAGAGTAAGAGGATTAAGAGGAATAACAAAAAGATAGGTGAAGAAAGATTGAATATCAGATTGAGGAGAGAAGTATGGAGGGTGAATGTATACCAGATATTTGGGAGTGGACATGTAGACTGAAGGTCTATGAACGATGAGGTGAATTGATGAGTGGGAAAAGGGTGAGTTGGTGCACTTAGGAAGTCTGTGGAACGACAAAGAACTTTGTCCTTAGTAGGCAAAGAGGGAAGTATGAGAGTATATTTATACCAACGCTCTTAATATGGGTTGAACATGGGTGAATGAATGTTGCAGGCGAGGAGAAGGGCTGCGAGCAGGAGATGATCATGTCTGAGAGGCAATTGTGTGGTGTGAATATAAGCAGAAGAATTCGTAGTGTGAAGGTTAGAGGAGGTGGGTTTACCAAAACAGATGTCCAGAAGGGCTGATGAGGGTTGTTGAGAGTGGTTCGTGGACAAGTTAGGAGAATGTGAGGAAACAGAAAAACTTCAAAGAGTGTAATCGCAGTCTGTAATGGAAAGGAAGGCGGGGTAGGGGTCGTCCTAGAAAGGTTGGAGGGAGGGGTAAGGAGGGTTTTGTGTGCAAGGGGCTGGGGACTTTTACCAGCAGGCATGCTGTGAGCGTGTGTTGATAGGAGTGAACTGGAGACCAAATGGTTGTTTAATACTTAATTCGTGGCCTGGTTGGAGTGTGAGCAAAGTAACATTTTATGAAGGGGTACAGGGAAAACCGGCAGGCCGTGACTTTGAGTCCTGGTAGATTGGAAATACAGTGCCTGCACTCTGAAGGAGGGGTGTTTAATGTTGCAGTATAAAAACTGTAGTGTACATGCACCCTTCTGGCAAGACAGTGATTGAGAGAATGATGGTGAAAGTTTTTCTTTTCTCTTGTCGGCCACGCCTGCTTGGTGGGAATCGGCCAGTGTGATAATAAAAAAAAAAGAGTTATAACGAGAATAAGCACTGTCCCATAGGCAAAAAACATCTGCGACAACTCAACTTCTGTTTTCTAAATTTTATAGCTCTTAATCCAACACACCTCCTCCCAACACACTAGCATTCACTTCTCTTTTAGAACCTCATCTATAAATATATTAAACACCATAGTCACATCATGTTATCTCCCTCTAAAGACCACCTTTACTGGAAAATAATTTCCCTCTCTCCTACATAACCCTTAATCTAAGCTTCACTATCTTCATAAAAACTTTGAACTTATTTAAGTAACCAACCACCTATCCATACTCTTGCAAAATCGCCACGTTGATCCCCTATCCAGTCCCATACCAATATTTTATGCTTTTGTAAATCTGTAAATGCAAACACAAACTCCTTACTTTTGTCTTAAATATTGTTCACTTATATGCTTTAATGTAAACACTTGATCTACACATCTCCCTCCTTTCCTAAAAACCCCATTGTTCATTTGTAATCTTGCTCTCTATCTTACCCTTAATATTCTTTCATAATAGCTCCATCATACAGACTTGATCAGGTATAGCTCGGCTAGTTTATTCCCCTATACAGTGGACCCCCGCTTACGGGATATTAACCGTTTCCTGACCAACACAATCGTAAGAAACGAAATAATCATAAGTCAAATTAAATTTCCCCCATAAGGGAATAATGGAAATCAAATTAATCTGTTCAAGACACACCAAAAGTATGAAAAAAAAATTTTACCACATGAAATATGGCATTTCCCAACACACAAAAAGAAGGATTCATTCACATGTATAGAGCATGTACTAGTGTACTAAATGAAGAATGAATGACACCTTTATTGAAGATGAATTGTAACCTGGAATTTAACCGTGGAGAATTTTCTGGGTCAGACGCCACCTGCAGACCTCGGTCTGTGTACGCAGGCCAGTGATGAGTGATGAGACACTGGTCCTTGGAGTGCCATTTTTTCCTCCTTAGTAATGTAGAGCCTGCTTGGGTAGTTTTCTTCCAGAACAGGCCTATCACACTGTGTATGCCACAAACGATTCTTAATCTCTCAAACCAACCTATGTGGCTGTCTTAAATTCTCCACCTATTATAACTGAGTTCCAGGCTTTTTCGTCGCTGTTACACTTGGAAAGCTGGGTGTCTAGTCAGACTGGTGTGGTTTGCGATCGTGGGGAGCATGAATTAAGACCCCATATGGAAATAATTTAGTACAGTACCTTGAAGACACCTGAACTGTTCCTTGGTTATTCCTGGGATGGTCGTAGCCCTCTCGGGTTAATGTTTCTCTCTTCTTCTCGTATTACTCGAAAGCCCAGCATCAATAACAGTTCTCCACAATCTTTGGTAGTAAACTCGACCATGGTGTAACAGCAGCTGATCATTGTGCAGTGCAGCACAGTGACCATAGTGTGGCAGTCAGCTATTGCTACAGCAGCAGCAGCAGCTTGACCGTGGGTGCGCAGCCTGGATGGTGGCTAACAGCAGCAGCAGCCAGCTGACTGTGGTGCAGGTCAGCAGCTGTATTGGTGCTACAGCAGCAGCAGCAGCTGACCTCCGTGGTGCAAGTCAGCGCAGATGACTGTGTGGTGCAGCAAGCAGCTGACCGTGGTGCTGCGCAGCTGAAGGTGCTACAGTCGCAGCAGTCAGCTGACCATGATGCAGCAGCACACAGCTGACTGTTCTACAAGCAGCAGCAAGCTGACTGTGCTACAGCAGCAGCAGAGAGGCAGCAAGCTGACTTTGGTACGATAGTACAGTATTTCGATAGTAATTTCTCAGCCCTTTTTACGCACAGGGTGGCACTAGAAGCTTACTTTGGGGTCCCGTGGTTGATTATGTATCATTACAAGCCTAAAAAAATGGGATAATACAACATGTTCTAAATGTATGCATGGGAGTGACACTGCCCTGGGCTTGTTAAACATTGGCAACACTACACTGAAGCCGGCCAGCTGAGTGCGCTCAGGCCAGCCAGATGCTGAGACTGCATTACAGGACGAATGCTGTAAGTCGAGTTTTTCAACTATGTTCTGGTCAAATTTTTACGCTGACTAAGTCATGTACATGTTAGTGTTGTTCTAACGTAAGGTTGGGGACATTGAGTAGGTCCTGTGGTCCACTGT
The DNA here is from genome assembly GCF_026875155.1 of Cherax quadricarinatus. Classification (NCBI taxonomy): domain Eukaryota; kingdom Metazoa; phylum Arthropoda; class Malacostraca; order Decapoda; family Parastacidae; genus Cherax; species Cherax quadricarinatus. The sequence continues at coordinate 20,423,794 of NC_069408.1, read as the reverse complement.
AATTCTTACACACTATCTTTGTCTCATCTTTCTTTATGCAGAGAAACTATTCGACACTCCTCGAGGCATTCCAGTTAGTACCTTTTTCCTTTAATAGGGCTATTAAGCAAATTCACTACCAACCATTCCACCAAACTACATCCCCAACTGTCTAAAACATATCTGCCTGTTCCGCATCAATCCCATCTGCTTTATTTGGCCCTTCATTCTCCTCACTGGCTTTTTGCACTCCCCCACAGCACACACACATCGGGCTTTTGTTCTCACTCCTAAAAGATGTTATACCTCCCTGCCACAATGCTTGAAATCACTGCTTCTCTCTCTTCAGTCAGCATTTAACAGCTCGTCAAATATTCCTTGCCATCTTCCCAGTACAACAGTGGTACCCTCAGTTATCGGGCTGTAATTCCATTCCTGAAGAGCTCAGCCTAATACCGAAAATGATCAAAAACCGAAATAATATTTCCTCTATGAAATTAATGTAAAGACAATATGCCGTTCTTTGACAAAAATACTCGACAAAAATATTTTTTTTTAACAGAGTTAAATGCATATTACAATACCTTTATGTGAAGACTAATCGGCATCTGGGAATACTTGCTATGCTCCTGCATGCTCCTGCTACCTTTCGCATTCGCTACACACCCACATACCTCAACAAGCTCCCTACATGCCTGTTACACTCCTTGCATACCTTTTACAACTTCCTTGGCAATTCGCCAGCTAACAATTTCTGCATGCCTGCTATCAGCAGCTCCCTGCATACTTGCTACACTATCCTGCATGCCTGGCTACACTTTCTAGCATGCCTGCTACTCTTCTTTGGCAATGGCTGGCTGCTAGACACTCCCGCATGCCTGGTTTACATTCCCTGCATGTCTGCCTACACTCCCTGCATGCCTTTTACACTTCCTGCATGCCTGCTACACTTCCTGCATGCCTGTTAACACTCCCTGCATGCCTGCTACACCATCCTTGCATGCCATGTTAAACATCCCTGCAATATGCCTGTTACAGGACTTCCTTGCCAAGCCTGTTTAACAACTCCTTGTCTAAGCCTGCTACAACTCCCTGCATGCCTGTAATAACACACTCCTTGCATGTCATGCTACATCTGCCAGAGCATACTGCTACACTCCCTGCATTCCTGTTACACTTCCCTGCATGTATGCTTACACGACCCTTGCAGACAGCTACACATCGAGCATGCCTCTAACATCTCCCTGCATGCCTGCTACCACTCCTACAGGCACCTCCTACACTCGCCCTGCATTCCTGCTACACTCGCAGCATGCCTTCTGACACTCACTGCATGCCTGCTACACCCCTGCTGGCCTGCAACCACGCCCTACTATGCCTCCTACCATCCCCTGCATGCCTTGCTACACTCTGAAGCCTCACTACGTCGTCTCTGCATGCCGCTACACTCTCGCATGCCTGTTACACCATTTACACATAAATTCCATAGGAGTTTCTAACTTTCTTTACCACAGGGAGCCGTTTACTAGGAACTTCTTTGCTGAGCCCAGATGGGTACTTATTTCATAGTTGCCTGAGCAAAAAAACACAAAAAACCATGGAAAACAAGCAAAATGTTTGGACATGTATGAGCAGAAGCTTCGCTCCATGCATCAAAAGACAAAAACGGCCAAACCTGATGTGCAAGTGCCCCATCCGTGGAATGTGACGCATCTGAAATGGCCGAAGGTCTCGCTGAAAATAATGCTGATACACTGAAATAAAGTGGGCCGAATCACCGGGAGCCGAAAATACGGACTGAGAATCACCAATTGGCAGATAACCGAGGGTCCACTGTACCCTCCACCTCTCCATATAAACAAGTACGCACCTCTTTTGGGGGGGGTATTTAAAGGCTAAAGTCCTTTCGTTCCTTAGTCTTTCTCAACTTATTTAATGTCACTCCAAAACTTTTCTTCTCATATTCAGCAAAGTTTTGACAAAAACCTCCCCAATTTCTCTCATTTGCTCTCTTTTTACACATCCTTACTCTTCACTTAACTATTCTTGACTATCTCATTATGCGTCATTCCTCCTATGTATCATGTCTGCAGTGTAAGAACACACTCAACTTATCTGATCATTTTTCATACCAGTTGTCCTCCTTTTCATATCCGTGCACCTATCCCCATTATCCACAACTTCTGCTGCACACCTCTGTATATTGCATTCGTTAAATGGACACCCTACTCCTTTGGATTTAGGTATTTCTTCTTTGGGTCCACCCTGCCTCGGTGGGAGACAACCAACTTGTTAAAAAAAAAAAAAAACTCTCTGAACTCATTACCTTATACTTTCAGCTAACCCATCTTTCCTTGAAACAATTTCCTTATATCAGTGCCACTGACTTCCTCCTCCATTAATTATAAACACTTTTATCTCCTCTGGGGAGAATTGATAACATTCTCCTTGTATTCCCACCTAACTCTTACTCGTCACTGTATCTACAAGAAAATTTCATTAATATATTTGCTGTTGCCTCCTTGAAATGCATGCACATATGGAAGCCTACCCATCAGTCTTTTAATCACTAATACATAATCTAGCAAGACTGTTCTCATTTTAGCCACTGTATCATATCTCACATATTTATTCATCCACTTTTGTTCTTAAGAATACATATTGAACTATTGACACACAAATGGGTCCACTACCACAGAGTGTGGCCAACTTAAAACATTAAAAATACAAGAGTTTTGTTCTATTCGTTTCATTTCTGGAATGAAAAAATCCTTCAGGGGGATTGTAGATCAAGCAGTTGGACTGAAAGATTAAAGAAACATCATTTTGTCAATGAAACACTAAGTTTGCAAATGATACATATATAGGGCTTTCTCACTGATAAGTCTGAATAGCATACCAAAATCAACAGAGTTAGAAAAATTTTCAGCGCTTCGAGTAGTTGCAGGAAACCTTGGAGATGTTGATTCCCTGGAATTGCAGTGCTGTGTGCGACGTCTTCCTCTCATTAAAGAACCCAAGCCAACTGTTGCTGAGTTGTCTGACTTCTGGCTATCTGTATTGCATGGGCTTCCACACAACAGGAATCTGGTATGATAACATATTTATTTAACTGAAGATCATACATTACCGAGAATCTAATCACAAGGAAAATTTCCCTAGGACATTAGAATCTCATGTAGAACAAGAGTTCAGAATTCAAATTCGAAGAGTTATTTCTTTGACTCTACTGTAAACAGATGTGTAGTTCATCTGTAGTAAATCTACACAAAGAAAAGCACTAGCAGGTCTCAGCGCACTGCATTTTTCTGGCAGACTAATCCAATTCAATTCAATTGCACGTTTTATTCTCTATAAGGGTTACAATTGTGGTGGTTTACAGTTTTTGCATAATTGTGTGGTTTACATGTTTATTATAAATAATTACAGAGGGGGCCACTAGGATATCTAGCTGGCTAGGCATGTTGCAGCACACCTTAGATTAATTCTTAAACATCACTCTTCGCGAGTAACTGATTATGGTATTAAGGCAAGTGACTTCCACACACATAATTGGTGAGATATCCTCTAGCCTGATGTGAAAGCATTATTGTTTTGGCAACACACACACAGTGTCTATATTGAGTAATCATAGGCAATCTCTTCGAGACTATTAGTATCTCTCATATCATTTTAAGACATTAAGATAAGTATTTCTGGGTGTCAAGTACTACACGTGGGTGAGTGAGTGTAATTGAGTGCAACCCTGGACACACACACACATGTATTGCGTTGTGGCCGGCGCCTGTATCAGGGAGATCAATGTTTGACTAACTTGTATTTTGAAAGTGATGTGAATGTGTCTGCAAGTCTAGAGTTTCAGAGTAGCGGTGATTTCCAAGATGTTTAGGTCCCTTTGAAATACGATTGAATTCTTCGCACAAGGTTTAGTCGACACGGGGAATGTCATCGAGATGTTTGTGTCTGGTGTTTATGCCTGTGGATCCTGTCACAACTATCAAGAAAGCATTTTAGGTCAAGTTAAATATTGGAATTTAAGTCCTGTAGATATAGATTGCACCAGGTAGTAAGTGTGGATGTTCTGAACAGGAGTAAGTTTAGATCTATGAAAGAGTGGGGGGGTGTGTTGCAGGGATTGATTTAGTGATCTATTCTTACTGCAGCTTTTTGTTGGGTTATGATAGGCTTTAGTGTGTGTTGCGCGTTGAACCCCAAGCACAGATAGCATAGGTTAGGTAGGAATAATATAATGAATGGTAATGTGAGAAGGGCAGTTGCGGCACATAGTATCGTATCTTGGAGAGGATCCCCACACGATTTGGATACTTTCTTTTGTCCATGTGTTGATATGGGTTCTGAAATTCACGTTTGTTTGTTGAGGTGATAGGCCAAGGAATTTGCCCTCATTATGTTCTGCGAATTAGAGTGTTGACGATCTTAATGTAAGTTGCGTAACACCTGTCTGCTCCAAACATAATATATAGGTTTCGTAAGTGTTTAATGTAAGTTTATTGGCTGTCATCCCCATGGTCAAAATATTTGAGCAAGCTAATCATTACAATGGGTGTTGAGGATGCAGGAATCATGGTGGGGATGACATGAGTCCTCGTGTCGTCAGCAAAGAGAATGGGGTTCAGCGTTGGGATATATTGGAAGATCATTGATGTCAAAATGAGGAAGAGCAGGGGTCCAAGGACATTCCCGCGGAACTCCAGTATCAATGCCGATATTATGAGGCGTGTCTTTAGTGACATACTGATACCTATTATAGAAGGCCATAGGATTTAAAATAAGCAAGCGCATGGCCTCATATACAGCATAGTGGCCAATTTTGTGGAGTAGGATGCCGTGGTCAACTGTGTCATCAAACGATTTCTTAAGGTCAATAAAAATTCCTAGCTGATATTCCTTATTTTCCCAGTGCTGTGTAAGAGCAGGTCTAGCATTTGATAATTGCATACAATAGAGCTTTTTATTTTTCCTGAATCCAAATATGGAGGGTTGTGAGTATGTTTTGGTGACTTAAAATGAATATTGTCTCCTGTGCACGAGTTTCTTGAAGATTTTGGTTAGCAATGTAAAGTTTGATATGGCCTAAAGTTTTTTACGTCTGTAGGGTCACCACCTTATGTATTGGTGTAAACCCATGCTGTCGTAGTAGTGTCGGAAAAAGTGCTAGTTTCTAGTGACTTGTTAAAAAGTAATGTAATATCATGCGAGCAGGACATGGGCCCGCTCGCTTGTCAATAATGGTGCGACCATGAATAGATTCCCCGAGTTATTTATTTTTAAGCGACTTTAAAGATCAAGGTTCTTCCATGGCTCAGTTGGTACAAGAAAGAAGGAATTTGTGAAATTCCCATCAGGTAGTCCTCTGGCACGGCATTGGTACGTGGGATTTTAGCTGGCGAGATTAAGATCCTATGTTTTGAGAAAAGTCGTTATCATGTTTACTGTATCAGTGGGATGCAGTGGTGTTTCATGAGGTTTAGTTATTGACAAAAATCCTGTTTTTTTCAGTTTGTGGTCCCCAGAATCAGGAATTTGTTTTCCCCCAGTCTTTTTTATATCTCCTCTTGTGTCAGTTGAATCTGCTGGGTCGTACAGTTGTTTTGTCTTTCCTTTATTAATTTGGGTTGAGAACTGTTGAATATTGTTTAAGAATATCTTTGTGTATAAGCCCTGTCTATATTGCTTTCCATATTGGTGTTTCTTATCAATGGATTTCAGAATGGTGCATGGTAGCATGTGCAACCAAGCATTTATTCATGAATCTGTTTCGTTTTTATAGGACAATGTTGTTGTATAGTCTAAGTATTTTGTAAAGAAAAATGTCTGCCAATTGTCAATACCATTGGCATTGGGAGAATTCGTAGGCCAGCAACAGACTTTAGGTCTGCTGTGAAATTCCTTCTGAGGCCCGTCTCATGGAGTCTAAATGAAACTTTGTTGTAGTTAGAGTGGTGGCTTACTAATGATTGTTTAGAGAAGTTGGTATTGTCAGTAGTGCCTGTCTGAGATTATCCCTGATTTAATGGCAGTATATTGTCCATAGGTTGTCTATTATGGTTGCACTAGTCTCAGTCAGCCTGGTTCGTTTAGTAATGTTGCGTATGAGAAGTGTTATGTTCAATTGTTTGAATGAAAATCAGTTACAGTGTGATCATCTGGTAGTCCAAGGTTGAAATTGAGATCGCCAGCTAAGAGAAAGTGGTGCCCTTGTTTCATTTGTCTGTTTGTTATAGTGACTCTAGATTCTCAACTGAAGTTTTGGGATGTTTGATGTGGGGTATCCAGTATATGGCACCGATTGTTATAGCCGATCTTTTACGTAAAATAACCAAAATGTATTCCCCCGATATTCATCACTAAAGCAATTAATGCAAATAGAAGATAGTAGGTTAGATTAATAAATTGCAGTACCTACCAACCCCCAACTTGGTTAGGTCTGCAGTTGTGGATTGGCCCGTGTATCCTGGTAGTGGGTTAGATATCAATTGTTCCAGCTTTAATCCCAGGTCGTCAGTAAGAATAATGCAGGAGAAGGTGTCTGAGTGACTCAAGGAGTGCCATGGAGTCATCATAGAGTTTCCTTAAGGACCTTATGTTGTAGATTAAGAACTGAAAGACTTTTTGCAGTTTTCAGATAGTTCTGACTTGTGATTGCTGTGTAATAAAGGCAGTTACTTTCCAAAAAGTTTTTGATTGAGGGTTAATTATGAGGTTTAGATCAGGGTCAACGTAGATTCATGTCATCTTTTAGGTTTAAATGTGGTTGTTTATAATCCATGTATTATGGTGGTGAGTTCTAATATTGAGTTTCTGTAGTGGTGGAGGTTGGATAATTTAAACCGCTAAAGCACTTTGTCATAAGAGTAGAATAGTCATTATACACGATAATGAAATTGATATTGTCTATGTTGTGCTTATAAAGAGCTAAATACAACTAGTATAAACTAATCTATAAAAAAAAAAAATACAAGTGCACAGACTCACTCCTTTTAATAGCACTAAGTCTAATATATGAATTTAGTGGTTGTCTAAGTATTGATTCTAGAATGAGCTAAAGTACACTAGGAATATATTTAGTTTATATGGTGTTGTCTATGTATTGACTAGAATGAGCTAAAGTACAAACAGGTATAAACTCAGAATATAAAAATACAATTAAAATGGTACGGGGACCCCCGTTAAACGAACATTTTTCATTCCAGTAAGTATGTTTCATGTGCCAGTACTGACCAGAATTTTTTCCCATAAGGAATATTGTGAATTAGATTAGTCCCATTTCAACCCCCAAACATACACGTACAAACGTTGAAGCTCTTACATAAATACACTTACAATAAATGTCGCATTTGGAGGTGATCGGTTAACGGGGGTCGCACTGTACTTGCAATTGCACTAGGGTCTGATCTAGGTATGTTAACAAGAACAAGAATTATAACTAATTTTAAATTGAACAAAATAAAATTCACAAATTAAATACCAAAAGACTAAAAGTAAAAAATGAACAATGTCAATGACTTGGTTATAATCTAAAATTAATGCTTCTACACTACTAAAAACTAGAAGCAGGTTATGGATTGGTAATATTAAATTATGCATTAATACAAAAAGAAGGGGAAAGCAAAAATTTTTAACTATAAAATTTAGTAGATGGATGCAAAACACAAAAAAAAAATTCGTTAGGATAAATGAGTGAAAAGAAGTTAGATGTCGTGGCCCTAAGGGAAACAAAGAGCTGAAGGTGGTAGGAAATTTCGTGCGAGAAATAAATGGGATTAAGTCAAGAGTATCTAGAGAGTTAGAGCTAAGGAAAGGGTAGCAATAACGTTAAAGGATTCAGTTATGGATGGGAGAAGAGGGAATATAAATGTATAAATTCAAGGATAAGTGGATTAAAATAGGTCGGATGCAAAAGTGGGTCATAATGATCATGTATCACCTGGAGAAGAGAGGAGTGGTAGAGGAGAGAGAGAGATTTTTGGAGATGTTAATCGAATGTATAGAACTTTTGAACCAAGTGAGAGAGTAGTTGTGTAGGGACCTAAATGCAATATGTAGGAGAAAAATTTAGAGAGATGTGATAGGTAAGTTTGGGGGTACCAGCGTAAATGATCATGGAGCCCTTTGATTGAAATGTACAGAAAGGGGTTATAGTTCTAGTAATCGCATATTTTAAGAAAAAGAGGATAAAATAAAATATTCAAGATATGATTAATGGCGTAATGACAATAGTTTGTTGGACTACGTAATGGCTAGATAAAAGAGTGTTGAGTAAGACTTCAGATATGCTGTTTTAAAGAAGGCCACAATATATATCAGATCACTTTATATTGTACTACAGTGAGCAAAAGGTAGATGGGATACAAGGAAATTAAAGCAACAAGTAAGATAAGAGGTGAAAGGTTTTTACCAAAAAGATGATGCAGTTAGGGGTAAGATATAACAACTATTGGAAGATAGATGGGCTAGTGAGAGTTTAAACAAGAGATTGAAGAGGTTATGGGGTAGGTTAGAATGTAGTGTTAGAGTTGTTACAGCAGAAGTTTGTGGTTACAGGAAATTGGTTGCGGGAGTGAAAAGAGCGATTGGTGAAAGATGATGTAAAGAAAGAGTAGTAAGGGAGAAGAATTTAGCATGATGAGAGGTTTTTACAAGTAGAAGTGATGCAAGGAGGGAAGAGTATAATCTGGAGAGAAAAGAGAGAGGTTAGAGAGTGGTGAAGCAATGTAAAAAGAGAGTCAAATGAGAGAGTGGTGAGATTTTAGCACAAATTTTGTTGAAAAATAGAAAAGTTTTGGGAGTGGGATTAATAAGGTGAGGAAGCCTAGGGAACAGATGGTTTTGACAGTTAAAAATAGGAGAGAGAGTTATTAATGAATGAGTTAGAGTATCGGGAACATGAGTGCATATTTTGAGGAATTGTTAAATGTTGATGAAGATAGGGAGGCTGTGATATTGTGTAAGGCAAGGAGGAATAACATCTGTAGGAGTGAGGAAGAGCCAGTTGTGAGTGTGGGGGAGGTTCGTGAGCAAATGGTTATAATGAAAGGGGGTAAGGCAGCAGGGATGATTGGGATAAAGATATAAATGTAAAAGCAGGAGGGGAATATAGTTTTGAGAGTGGTTTGGTGCTATTATTTAACCCATGAACAGTCCAAACGTATATATACATTTTTCCCCCCCCAACGCCTGCCTCAGCACCCTGAATATTTAAGAACAAAAAATTGTCTTTTTTTATAGAAAAAAAAAAGCAATGTGGAACCCAGGCATCCCCAGTTTTTTTCATATAACGGCGCACACTGAGCACCAACACCCATTCTTGGTCTAGGCGACTCCGGCCTATAGTGCCAATTGTAAATGAAAAAAAAAAATGAAACAGCGAGCGGAGACTTTGTGTGTGCACTTACGCGAGAGAACATATGGGGGTAAACGTTTGCAACGTTAAGTAAGGGTAAATAAATTTTATGGAAAAGGGAAGTTACCTAGGGATTGGCAGAGAGCAATGCATATTTCCTTTGGTATAAAGGGAAAGTGGATAAAAAAGAGTGGCGAAAAATTATAGGAATAAGACTGTTTAGTATGTCCTGGTAAAGTGTATGTTAGAGTTTATTGAAAGAATTGAGATAAGACTAGAGAGTAGTAAGCAAATGAAACAATGAGGCATTAGGAAAGGTAGGGGGTGTGTATACCAAGTGTTTAAACAGAGAAACATATAGGTTGAACATATTTAGATAAGGGTAAAAAGAGTTATTGTGGCATTTTATGGATATAGGAAAGGCATATGACGATGGTGTTATAGGGGGCAATGTGGCAGAGTTTGTAGGTGATAAGGTATAGGCGGTAGTTTACTGAAAGCAGTGAAGTGTTTTTAACGAGGATAGTGAGGCTCTAGGTTAGAGTACTTAGGAGAAGAGGGAGATTATTTCCCAGTAAAAGTATGCCTTAGTAACCCCCAATGATGTAGATGTCACTGTGGTTGTTCAATATATTTATAGATGTGGATGTAAGATAATGAATGGTAGAGTCTTTGGCAAGAGTGTGGAGTTAAACGATAAAGAATCACACACAAAGAGGGGGAGTTGCCACAGTTGCTCTTTAACTGATGACATGGTGCTTTTTGGGGAATTCTGAAGAGAATTGCAGAAGTTGGTGATGAATTTGTAGGGTTGTAAAAGAAGAAAATTAAAGTGAGTATATGAAAAGAGTAAGGTTATGAGGATAAAAAGATAGGTGACGAAAGACTGGATATCATATTGGAGGGAGAGTGTGGAGGAGTGAATGTATTCGGAGATGATTTAGTAGTGGACGTGTCCAGCAGATGGGTCAATGAAGGATGAGGTGAATCACTAGAATTGATCAGTAAAACGTGAGTGGTGCACATAGGTGTCTGTGGAGACAAAGAACTTTGTCCGTGGAAGGCAAAAAGGGGAATGTAATGAGATATAGTTGTACCAACACTCTGTATGGGTGTGAAGGACCAGGGTGATGAATGGTTGTCAATGAGGAGAAGGCTGGATGCAATGGAATGTCAAGCATGAGGTCAATGTGTGGTGTGAATGATAATGCAGAGAATTCGTAGTTCGGAATATTCGCATAAGGTGTGGGACTCCCCAGAGTGCAAGACACTTTGCCTCCCATCCTCAGAACTCTAGTTTGCGGTAACTGGTTTTCATGTCATTTTTCGGTGCTCAAAACTGTTCTAGCCTGCCTCCCAGCAATCACAGGAGATTGCCAATAGACACATGGCTGTCATCAAGCAGGTCACTGGATCAGGCACCTTCTAAACGAAGTCAGTACCTGACCAACCGGCTGTGGCTTGTTATGTTTGGATTTATGTGCGGGCCAGCAGTAACAGAGCCTGGTTTGAATCACGGTCCCTGAATCCACCATTGAGGCTGGGTCCCAGACTGGCCGCGGGGGCGTGGACCCCCAGGAACTCTCTCAGGTAATTCCAGGTATCCCTGCTTATATTCTAAACAGCACATCATTTCATTCAAGACCCTTGCCCTTCCATTCCTGTATAAACCATGCCTCACTGACATGCCTTTCCTGGATGGCCCGTAGCAGGCCTTTCCTAAAACACAGATTTAATCCACCCTCCTATTCTGTATTGTCATCCTCTTTTGCTCCCATCTTCTGAAATGTTGAACGCACCGTCAACAACCTGTCCTAAGCCTGCGCTGCACAGTACTTTAAAATAACACTGCAACTGTTTTCTAATATCCAAATTAATAAATTCTCTGCATAATATTCACACCACATATCATTGCCCTACTGACACAACATCTCATTGCCTTCATCCCTCGTGTTCCTTGCTTTGCAGACATTGACAACCCATGCAATCACACCCATAAAAGTGTGGTACCACTATACTTTTGCATTTTCCTTCTTTGTCTGCATTGAAATAATGTTATTTATTTCCACAAATGCCTCAGTGCATCACCCACCGTGGTTCACCTCTTCTTTCATGCCTCTGCGTCTTCTGAACAAGTCTACTCCCAAATATCAGAACACCATTACACTTACTCCATACACCCATCCCCTCCAATCTGATAACCAATCTTTCATTACCTTAAAATTTTATTTGTTTCTCTCGACCCGCCGATCCTTATCTATGTCATACTTTTAATTGCATTCTCTATTACATATCCATTCAAATTGTCATTACACCAACTATTGGAATCTTCCTCTCTCAGAATATCCCAGGATAAAGATGTTATGGAATACAAGAGGAGAATCTGAAGCATCAGGGAAGAAAGAGGTGAAGGTTTATAAAACTAAAGAGGGAGGCATTTAGTGTAAGATAATAAACACATATGTAGGAGATCGATGGGCTAATGAGAGCATAGGCATTGGGTCGAAGTAGGTATGGGGGTAGGTTTAAAAATGTAGTGTTGAGTGTTTCAGCAGAAGTTTTTTTGTGGTTAAAGGAAAGGGGTGCGGTAGGGGAAAGAAGGAGCGAATTGTTGGATATGATGATGTAAAGAAGTAGTAAGGATAAAAGTTTAGCCATATTTAGAATTTTTACAAAGTAGAAGTGAGTGCAAAGGAGGGAAGAGTATATGGAGAAAAAGAGATGAGGTTTATGTGAGTGGTGAAAAAAAGCCAAAGAAAAAATAGAGCAAAATGAGATGAGTGGCGTGAGATAATATCAACCAATTTTGTTGAAAAATAAGAAAAGTTTTGGAGACGAGATTAACAAGTTAAGAAGCCAGAGAACAAATGGATATGTCAGTTAAAAATAGGAGAGGAGATTATAAAAATGGAGAGGTTAGAGGTATTAGTGGAAGATGGAGGGAAATCTATTTGAGGAATTGTTACATGTTTGACATGATGATAGGGAAGTATGTGATTTCGTGTATAGGGTCAAGGAGGAACAACATCTTTCGGAGTGAGAAGAGCATTTTGAGTGGTGGGGGAAGTTCTCGTGAACGGCAGTAGGTAAAATGGAAAGGGGGTACGCAGCCCGTGAATTGATGGGATAAAAGATAGAAATTTAAAAGCAGGTGGGATATAGTTTTGGAGTTGGTTGGTGCAATTATTTAATAAATGGTATTGGAAGAGGGAAAGGAACCTAGGGATTGTGCAAGACAGCATGCATATTCCTTTGTATAAGGCAAATGGGAATAAAAGAGATTGCAAAAAATTATAGGGGATAAGTCTGTTGATATACCTGGCAAAGTGTATGGTAGAGTTATTATTGAAAGAATAAGGTAAGAACGGAGAATAGAAACAGATGAACAAGGAGGCTTTAGGAAAGGTAGGGGGTGTGTTGGACATCAGGATGTTTACAGTGAAACATATAATTGAAACAGTATTTTGATAAGGCTAAAGAGGTCTTTGTTGCATTTATGGATATGGAAAAGGTGTATGAACAGGGTGGATAGGGGGGTAATGTGGCGGATGTTGGCAGGTGTATGGTGAGTAGGTCACTGCCTTTACTGAAAGCGAGTGATAGAGTTCTTAACGAGGAATAGTAGAGGCTCAAGTTATAGTAATGTAGGAAAAGAGGTAAAATTATTTCCTATGTAAAAGTAGGACCTTAGACAAGGAGTGTGTGATGTCACCGAGTGGTTGTTTAAATATTTATAGATGGGGTTGTAACAGAAGGATAAATGTGAGGGTCCTTGGCAAGAGGCAGTGAGTTAAAATATAAAGAAATCACACATAAAGTTGGAGTTCTCTACAGTTGCTCTTTGCTGATTGACATTGTTTACTGTGTTCTTTGGGAGATTCTTAAGAGAAGTTCCATAGATTGGTTAGATAGAATTTGTAGGGGGTGTGAGCAAAAGAAAAAATTGAAAGTGAATTACAAGAAAGAGTAAGAGGATTAAGAGGAATAACAAAAAGATAGGTGAAGAAAGATTGAATATCAGATTGAGGAGAGAAGTATGGAGGGTGAATGTATACCAGATATTTGGGAGTGGACATGTAGACTGAAGGTCTATGAACGATGAGGTGAATTGATGAGTGGGAAAAGGGTGAGTTGGTGCACTTAGGAAGTCTGTGGAACGACAAAGAACTTTGTCCTTAGTAGGCAAAGAGGGAAGTATGAGAGTATATTTATACCAACGCTCTTAATATGGGTTGAACATGGGTGAATGAATGTTGCAGGCGAGGAGAAGGGCTGCGAGCAGGAGATGATCATGTCTGAGAGGCAATTGTGTGGTGTGAATATAAGCAGAAGAATTCGTAGTGTGAAGGTTAGAGGAGGTGGGTTTACCAAAACAGATGTCCAGAAGGGCTGATGAGGGTTGTTGAGAGTGGTTCGTGGACAAGTTAGGAGAATGTGAGGAAACAGAAAAACTTCAAAGAGTGTAATCGCAGTCTGTAATGGAAAGGAAGGCGGGGTAGGGGTCGTCCTAGAAAGGTTGGAGGGAGGGGTAAGGAGGGTTTTGTGTGCAAGGGGCTGGGGACTTTTACCAGCAGGCATGCTGTGAGCGTGTGTTGATAGGAGTGAACTGGAGACCAAATGGTTGTTTAATACTTAATTCGTGGCCTGGTTGGAGTGTGAGCAAAGTAACATTTTATGAAGGGGTACAGGGAAAACCGGCAGGCCGTGACTTTGAGTCCTGGTAGATTGGAAATACAGTGCCTGCACTCTGAAGGAGGGGTGTTTAATGTTGCAGTATAAAAACTGTAGTGTACATGCACCCTTCTGGCAAGACAGTGATTGAGAGAATGATGGTGAAAGTTTTTCTTTTCTCTTGTCGGCCACGCCTGCTTGGTGGGAATCGGCCAGTGTGATAATAAAAAAAAAAGAGTTATAACGAGAATAAGCACTGTCCCATAGGCAAAAAACATCTGCGACAACTCAACTTCTGTTTTCTAAATTTTATAGCTCTTAATCCAACACACCTCCTCCCAACACACTAGCATTCACTTCTCTTTTAGAACCTCATCTATAAATATATTAAACACCATAGTCACATCATGTTATCTCCCTCTAAAGACCACCTTTACTGGAAAATAATTTCCCTCTCTCCTACATAACCCTTAATCTAAGCTTCACTATCTTCATAAAAACTTTGAACTTATTTAAGTAACCAACCACCTATCCATACTCTTGCAAAATCGCCACGTTGATCCCCTATCCAGTCCCATACCAATATTTTATGCTTTTGTAAATCTGTAAATGCAAACACAAACTCCTTACTTTTGTCTTAAATATTGTTCACTTATATGCTTTAATGTAAACACTTGATCTACACATCTCCCTCCTTTCCTAAAAACCCCATTGTTCATTTGTAATCTTGCTCTCTATCTTACCCTTAATATTCTTTCATAATAGCTCCATCATACAGACTTGATCAGGTATAGCTCGGCTAGTTTATTCCCCTATACAGTGGACCCCCGCTTACGGGATATTAACCGTTTCCTGACCAACACAATCGTAAGAAACGAAATAATCATAAGTCAAATTAAATTTCCCCCATAAGGGAATAATGGAAATCAAATTAATCTGTTCAAGACACACCAAAAGTATGAAAAAAAAATTTTACCACATGAAATATGGCATTTCCCAACACACAAAAAGAAGGATTCATTCACATGTATAGAGCATGTACTAGTGTACTAAATGAAGAATGAATGACACCTTTATTGAAGATGAATTGTAACCTGGAATTTAACCGTGGAGAATTTTCTGGGTCAGACGCCACCTGCAGACCTCGGTCTGTGTACGCAGGCCAGTGATGAGTGATGAGACACTGGTCCTTGGAGTGCCATTTTTTCCTCCTTAGTAATGTAGAGCCTGCTTGGGTAGTTTTCTTCCAGAACAGGCCTATCACACTGTGTATGCCACAAACGATTCTTAATCTCTCAAACCAACCTATGTGGCTGTCTTAAATTCTCCACCTATTATAACTGAGTTCCAGGCTTTTTCGTCGCTGTTACACTTGGAAAGCTGGGTGTCTAGTCAGACTGGTGTGGTTTGCGATCGTGGGGAGCATGAATTAAGACCCCATATGGAAATAATTTAGTACAGTACCTTGAAGACACCTGAACTGTTCCTTGGTTATTCCTGGGATGGTCGTAGCCCTCTCGGGTTAATGTTTCTCTCTTCTTCTCGTATTACTCGAAAGCCCAGCATCAATAACAGTTCTCCACAATCTTTGGTAGTAAACTCGACCATGGTGTAACAGCAGCTGATCATTGTGCAGTGCAGCACAGTGACCATAGTGTGGCAGTCAGCTATTGCTACAGCAGCAGCAGCAGCTTGACCGTGGGTGCGCAGCCTGGATGGTGGCTAACAGCAGCAGCAGCCAGCTGACTGTGGTGCAGGTCAGCAGCTGTATTGGTGCTACAGCAGCAGCAGCAGCTGACCTCCGTGGTGCAAGTCAGCGCAGATGACTGTGTGGTGCAGCAAGCAGCTGACCGTGGTGCTGCGCAGCTGAAGGTGCTACAGTCGCAGCAGTCAGCTGACCATGATGCAGCAGCACACAGCTGACTGTTCTACAAGCAGCAGCAAGCTGACTGTGCTACAGCAGCAGCAGAGAGGCAGCAAGCTGACTTTGGTACGATAGTACAGTATTTCGATAGTAATTTCTCAGCCCTTTTTACGCACAGGGTGGCACTAGAAGCTTACTTTGGGGTCCCGTGGTTGATTATGTATCATTACAAGCCTAAAAAAATGGGATAATACAACATGTTCTAAATGTATGCATGGGAGTGACACTGCCCTGGGCTTGTTAAACATTGGCAACACTACACTGAAGCCGGCCAGCTGAGTGCGCTCAGGCCAGCCAGATGCTGAGACTGCATTACAGGACGAATGCTGTAAGTCGAGTTTTTCAACTATGTTCTGGTCAAATTTTTACGCTGACTAAGTCATGTACATGTTAGTGTTGTTCTAACGTAAGGTTGGGGACATTGAGTAGGTCCTGTGGTCCACTGTAATTCTTACACACTATCTTTGTCTCATCTTTCTTTATGCAGAGAAACTATTCGACACTCCTCGAGGCATTCCAGTTAGTACCTTTTTCCTTTAATAGGGCTATTAAGCAAATTCACTACCAACCATTCCACCAAACTACATCCCCAACTGTCTAAAACATATCTGCCTGTTCCGCATCAATCCCATCTGCTTTATTTGGCCCTTCATTCTCCTCACTGGCTTTTTGCACTCCCCCACAGCACACACACATCGGGCTTTTGTTCTCACTCCTAAAAGATGTTATACCTCCCTGCCACAATGCTTGAAATCACTGCTTCTCTCTCTTCAGTCAGCATTTAACAGCTCGTCAAATATTCCTTGCCATCTTCCCAGTACAACAGTGGTACCCTCAGTTATCGGGCTGTAATTCCATTCCTGAAGAGCTCAGCCTAATACCGAAAATGATCAAAAACCGAAATAATATTTCCTCTATGAAATTAATGTAAAGACAATATGCCGTTCTTTGACAAAAATACTCGACAAAAATATTTTTTTTTAACAGAGTTAAATGCATATTACAATACCTTTATGTGAAGACTAATCGGCATCTGGGAATACTTGCTATGCTCCTGCATGCTCCTGCTACCTTTCGCATTCGCTACACACCCACATACCTCAACAAGCTCCCTACATGCCTGTTACACTCCTTGCATACCTTTTACAACTTCCTTGGCAATTCGCCAGCTAACAATTTCTGCATGCCTGCTATCAGCAGCTCCCTGCATACTTGCTACACTATCCTGCATGCCTGGCTACACTTTCTAGCATGCCTGCTACTCTTCTTTGGCAATGGCTGGCTGCTAGACACTCCCGCATGCCTGGTTTACCGTGGGCTCAGTTGGAGCAAGTAAAAATTTTTTTGGGAAATTTCATCTAGTACCCCCGGCATGGGCATTGGTACGGGGGATTTTATTGGCTAGATTAGACCCTATGGTTTGAGAAGAAGTCATTTATCTTGTTAGCTGTGTCGGTGGGTTGCAGTGGTGTTTCATTAGGTTTATTTTAGGACAATATTCTTGTTTTTTTTCAGTTGTGGGTCCCTAGAATCTGAGAGAGTGTTTTCCAGGTCTTTTTTATATCTCCTCTTGTGTCAGTGAATCAAACTGGAGAAGTAAAAGTTGTTTGCTTTCTTTATTACTTTGGTGAGGACTGATGAATAGTTTTTTAAGAATATCTTTGTGTATTAACCCTGTCTATATTGCTTTCATTTTGGTGTTTCTTATCAATGGATTTCAGAATGGTGCTGGTTAGCCATGGGAAACCCAAAGCCATTTGTTTGTGATCTGTTTCGTTTTATAGGACAATGTATGTTGTATAGTCTAAGTAGTTTGTTAAGAAAAATGTCTGTCCAGTTCAATACCATTGGCCTTGAGAATTCTGTAGGCCAGTCAACAGTCTCTAGGTCAGCTGTGAAACTTCCTTATTGAGGCCTCATCAGGGAGTCTAAATGAGACTTTGTTGTATTCAAGTGGTGGTTTACTAATGTTTGTCCAAGAGGAAGGTAGGGTAGTGGTCTGTAGTGCTATCTGTGATTATCCCTGATTTAAGGGGGGCTAGTATTTTGGTCCATATGGGGTCTATTATGGTTGCACTTGTTTCATGAGCCTGGTTGGTTTAGTTATTGTTGGTATGAGAAGTCTGTTGTTCATATTGTTGATGAAATCAGTTACAGGCTGAGATCTAGTAGGCCAAGGTTGATGTTAAAAGTCTCCACTAAGAAAAGGGTGGTGCTTATTCATTTGTCTGTATGCTATTAGTGCCTTTAATTTCTCACTGAAATTTGGGATGTTAGTGCGGGGTATGCGGTAAATGGCACCAGTTGTTATAGCACTTAGGTTTTTTTACAGTAAAAATTACAAAAAAGTATTCTCCATATTCATCACTAAAGCAATTGGTGCGATACAAGATAATGGTTAGAGTAATAGATTGCAATACCACCCCCAACTTGGTATGGTCTGCAGTTGTGGATTGCTTGTATCCTGGTAGAGGGTAGATATCTATTGTGTCCCCGTTTAGCCAGGTCTCGGGAAGAAAAATGCAGGAGAAGGTGTCTTTAGTGTTCAAGGAGTTGCCAGGAGGTCATCATAGTGTTTGCTTAAGCACCTGATGTTGTAGTTAAGTACTGATAGACTTTTAACATTTTTTAGGAAGTGCTGGCTTGGATGCTGTGTAGTAAAGGCAGTTACTTTCCAATAGGTTTTGATTGTTTTGTCAATTATGTAGGTTTTAGATCAGGGTCAACGTGATCAATCACTTTTAGGTTTAAATTATGGTTATTTATATCCTGAGTTGTGTGTTGAGTTTTAGTACTGAAAATCTGTAGTGGGGGGAAGTTTTGGGCAAGTATATAGCTATAGCATTTTGGTCATGTAGAGTATAGTCACTAAAAACACATAATGGAGTTGGTGTTGTCTATGTGTTGTGCTGGAATGAGCTAAAGTACAACTAGGTACAAACTAATAATATAAAAATACAAATTAAAAATAGCACAAGACTCTCACTTGTAATTGCACTAAGGTCTAATGTAATGACTTTGGAATAGTCTATGTATTGAGCTAGAATGAGCTGTAGTACAACTAGGGTTTAATCTAATAATATAAAAAAAAACAAATTAAAAATAGCACCAGACCTCACTAGTAATTACACTATGGTCTAAAATAATGACTTTGGGATTGACTAGTATTGGGGCAAAAATGAGCTATAGTACAACTGAGTTTAATCTAATATATAAAAAAAGCACAAGACTCTCATTGTAATTGCACTAAGGTTTAAAGT
>NC_069408.1:20388358-20404096 GCF_026875155.1 Cherax quadricarinatus | reverse complement strand
GATAAAAAGGAGAAATCAGAAAGACATCATCGGGGGCAATGTGGCCATGGGAATTGGGTGCTAAAGCCCAACGCATAAAGCAGTTGGGTAGTCCCCCGTGCTACAATTTCATTCTACATTGTCATTTGAAGTTTAAAGTTTACACATTATTTTTAAATTTGGGATTTTAACCCCCTTTCAGGGTTTGGTGCCATACAATAGGCTTGCCCCTCAGGGTTGATCGTACTATACGCCTAAATTCTAGCCCCTTTAATCTAGCAGAAAAAGCTGGGGGCCTAAATGAAAAATGGGTCATGGGGTCAGTGTGCGAAGATAAAAAAATCCTGCAGACACAGTTTTAAAATGTAAAAAAAACCCCGGACCTCTTTTTGGTTTAAAACACGATTTGCAGTGTATTTTTGTAAGGGTTTGGGATTCTATTTTTCCCCCGGGTCTCATTTTATAAATGGAAGACAAATTAGGGAAATGGATGATTTTGATTGGTTTAAAAATGAAAAGTCCTTTGAAATTGAGCTAAAAATAGCGAAATATTAAATTTTTTTGGCAAAGTTCAAAAGTAAAAAATAAAAGCCATGTTACTTTTTGCTGATGAACTGTGTTATGGGAATTCTAAAGAAAAATTGAAAAGGGTTATGGATGATTTGGAATGTGGTAAAAGGTAAAAGTTAAAAGTAAACATAGAAAAGGTAAGGGGAAAAGGGTGTCAAAGATTTAGATAAAAAAAAATTGGATATCAAATTGGGAAGGGGGATATGGAAAAAGTGAATTTTTTTCAATACTTGGGATTGACGTGTCGGGGATGGTTTTTATGAAGGAGAGGTTAATCAAAAATTTGATGGGGGAAAAAGGTGAGGGGTGCGTTGAGGTATTGGGATAAAAAAAAAATTTATCTATGGAGGGAAAGAAGGGAATGATGAAAAAATATAGTACCAACCTCTTTTAAAGGGGGTTTGGGGGGAAAAACAGAGCGAGGAAGGTTGGAGGCAGTGTAGATGTCCTGTTTAAAGGGCAATGGTGGTGTAAAAATTTTGCAGAAAATTTCGGGGGTGAGGAAATTGGGAAGAAGGTGGGAGTTAATAAAAAGAATTATAAAGGAGGGAAAAGGGAGGGTTGTTGGGGGTTTTTGGGGGGGGTCATTTAGAGAGAATGGAACAAAGTAGAATGACATAAAAAGAAATAAAACATCAAATGGGGGGAAGGAAGGGGGGGTTAGGGGCCCGTCCTCAAAAGGGTTGGGAGAGGGGGTAAAGGGGGTTTTTGTTGGGAAAAAGGGGTTTGGGAAACTTTTCCAGCAAGGTGTGTCCCCAAAAAAAAGGGGGTAAAGGAGCCCGAATGGTATTTTGGGACCTAAACCTCTTTGGGAGTGTGAGCAGGTAATATTTAGTAAAGGGGTTTTCAGGGAAACCGGTTTTTTTCCCTTATAGTGGGAAACCTTAAAGCCGGGAAAAAGGGAAGTACAATCCCCTAAAACTTTAAAGGGGGGGTTTGGGATTTTGGGCATTTTGGAAAGGGATATTTTTTTTAATTTTAAAAGTGAATGTTTAAAAAAACGGTTGTATTTTTCCCCCCCCTGCAAAAACAGTGATAATGTGCAGTGGGGTTTGAAAGTTTTGGGAATGATAAATAAAAGAAAAATTTCTTTTTGGGGATTTTCTTTTTTTTTTGGGGCCACCCGGGCCGTGGGGGGAAAGGGGCCCGACTTTTTTTAAAAAAAAAAAAATTTTATTATAATATATATATATTAAAAATTATTTTAATATATAATAAAATTATAAAAATTAAAAATATATATTATAAAAAATATATATAAAATATTTTGTATAAACATAAAAATGTATACATAAAAGGACCATCCAAACTTAGGCCCAGGTTGTTTCCGCCAAAACTGGTCGAAAGTCAAAATGGACTCAAGCCCAACCTTTAAAAATTTGCCCCCAAAACCGGGGAAAAGGGCAAATGTAAAAACCTTTGCTAATAAACTACCTACTTAGTACTGTAATGTAATGTACAATCATTATTTAAAATTTTTTTTATTTATAATGAAACTTTTTGATATTTTTAAATCTTTTATTTTTCTGTATATTATGCATAAAATGGTATGAACCGCTTTTTAAAAAATTTTCAAACTCAAGATTTTTCGAATGTTTTCTGTTATCTTAAGTTTGTCGACAAATGTGGGTTTGGAAATACACAGGCTTTTCATCCTGCCAGAATGTCCTAAAAACCTTGTCCTAATAAAGAGAAACAACTCGGGGAAAATGTTTTTAAAACGTATTCACTGGCTGGCTGGCTAGCAGGCCGCCGGGGGGGTGGGTGGTTTGGGTTGGGTTTGGGTTTGGGTTTGGGTTTGGGTTTGGGTTTCCTGTTGAATGAATTTTTGGGGTCTCTCCATCTTTTCTGTCTCTTTTTCTCTTTCTCTCCTCTACGGTTTTTCACATAAAGTTAAACAAACATAGTGAAATTAAACCCCGGGTAACCCAAAAAATTTTGACAAAATGCTATACAGTTTGGGTCTGTGCTCCAGTCCCTAAATTAATAATAAAAATTAATTAAAATTTTTACAGTAATCCCTATGTAAAATAAAATTAAAAATGATAATAAATTTTTATTAAAAAATAATGTAATAATAGTGTTTTCCCCCATTACTTTCCCCTTTAAAATTTTCTGTATCTTAATGTAGGGGTTTAGAGGGGAGTAAACCCAAAATTTAAAAGAATAAAACCCAAGAGGGGAATAGAGTTAGAAGGTTCACGAAAATTTTTAAACGAACTACAGGTACCAACCGACTTAAAGACCAGGCTTTTCTGACCAACTGTCGTAAGTCAAAAAAGAGCGTACTGTAAGTCGAAACCCTTTCTACGAAATCAATATCATATTATTGTAATTTATTTTATTTTTTTTTTTTAATTTTTTGGGATTTTTTCTTTTTTCTTTACTTTTTTATGCGTTAGTACTGTATTTTAAAACTTTTAAAATTAGGGGAAACACTGTATACAAAAACAAACAGTTTTTTATTTTCCCAGAACATTTGCATACAAAACAAGGTCGTTTGTCGGGGTGGCCCCTATGCGAGCAAGTCCAGGTTGGGAAAAAGGGGGTAGTTGTTGTTGTTACCTGCCTGGGCACGAAAAGGTTTTTGGGTTTACTCTGTAAGCCGACGGAAAAAATTTCCCAATTTTTATGGTTTAAATTTTTATGTTAAATTGCCCGTTTTTTTTAATAAAATTTTTTAAAAAGGAAAAAACAAAAACCGGGTTAAGCAAAAAGTCTATATTAAAAGTTTTAAACACATTTTAAAGCAACCCCAAGGAATTTAAATTTCCCCAAAAATTAATTAAAATGGCACTTCAAGACCAAAAACACACTCCCAAAGATTTTAAAAGGTACCGCATGCCAGGGACAGGGGCAAGATGTGGATTTAAAGGGGTTAAGTTCATAATTTATTTTTATTTTAAGGGTATATAAAGGTTTTTTTTGTTATTTAAAATTTTTTTATTGTTTTATTTTGCATATTAAATTAATTGTGATACATAAATAAGGGGCCCTAGGCTAAATTTTTGCATCATATTTAAAATGTGATGACTCTGCTTTGGGTGTAATACCTGTTGGTTCATGAGTGGCTCTGAGACAGAGACAAGCAGACAGAACAGACAGACATACAGGTAGACAGAAAGACAGACATGCACAGGAAGGCAAAGACAGATAAGCAGACACAGATAGACAGACAGACAGACAGACAGATAGACAGATACAGACAGATATAGACAGGTATATGTGCAACATTGAAAACAAATAAAGAGAGTTTGAGAGTAAGAGCCTTTCTTGCCTTCTTGCCACAATCTCCAGTGCAAGATTCAGTCTTCCTCTTAGGGGCCATGATGAGATTGTCCAGGTAGTACAGTTAATACAGTATGATGCTGCTGATAGGGCAGGTAACTCAAACTGATGCTGCCTGCATGCCATGTTGCCGCCGCGAGTATCGCCAAATATTATACAGCGATATGCATCAGCCGGCCCAGCCCGGCTGTATATTTTTAACACATCGGCCATTTCCCACCAAGGCAGGGTGACCCAAGAGAAAGAAAAATGCAATAAGAAAGGAAAAACTCTCATTATCATTCAACACTTTCACCATCTTTCATACATAATCACTGTCTTTGCAGAGGTCCCGAGATGCAATAGTTTAGATAGTCACTCCAAACTGCCAATGTACAGTGGACTCTCTAATTTTGTGATTAATCATTTCCAGAGTCTGCCGAAAGTTGAAATTCACGAAAATCGAAACCATTTTCCCCATAAGAAATAATGTACAGTAAATCCAGTTAATCCATTTCAGACACCCAAAAGTATTAACAAAAAGAAATATTTTTTAGAGATTAACCCTTTGACTGTCGCAAGCCCCTTTCTGAAACTGTCATTCTGTGTCGCAAAATTTTTGGAAAAAAAAAAAAAATTTTTTCTTATGAAATGATAGAGAATCTTTTCCCGATGGTAATGACACCAAAAGTACGAAATTTGGTCAAAATTACGCTCCCATGAAGTTAGCGGTCTTGGCGACATATACGGATCGGCAATTTTGCCGACTTTGAGCCCTGTTTTTGGCCAATTCCGCTGTTGCAGTTGACCAAACTCATAGCTATTTCTTTAGAACTCCATTTTTTTCTGTCAATTGACTACAAGAAACTGCCCATTTACCAATTTGAACTACCCAATAAAGTGGTCAGAAATTGGCAATTTGGCCAATTTCACGCAAATTAAATAAAATGCCAGTTTCAAAATAGGGTCCAGAATAAACAATGTAGACATTCTTGGCACTAAAATAACATATCCTCTGTTCATTAGTCACATCTCTAGGCCCCTCTTATATTACTATTGCTTTCTATTTTGATTTTTTATTCATTCAAAAGTACAAAATTTACTGTTATGAAGACTACTGCATTATTGTAAAAATGGTGTAAATAATATCAGTGCACTAGTGAAAGAATGTTAGACTCTCCAGTTGACGTGTATTGGACGTGTGGTGTGATTTGCTTGCACTTGAACATTGGTAAAAATCGAACATTTCTGCTACTTTGAGCTCAATTTCAAGGTCGTTTTCATCGTGAAACTAATCAAAATCATCTCTATTTCTGCAATATGTTTTCCATTTTATTACATGAAACCATGAAAATGAGAATACAGCGATAAATACTATACGAAAAATACAACTCAAAGTCAGCATTTTAATCCCAAAAAATGGTCAGAGTTTTTTTTCTCATTATGCACTGCATGCTGCAGGAATTTTTTTATGTGGTGCACTCTGACCACACAGACCCATTCTCTCACATGTGGGCCTACCAGCTTTCTCCTGCTTGATTTGAAATGGCTAGAATTATTGAGTACATGTATATATACGTCCGAAACACTGGCTCGTGAGACGTATATATACAACCAAAACAGTCAAGGGTTATAGATTTACATACAGAAAACAATGAGAAATACTGTAAATATAAAGCAGTTATAAAATGTATAAATGAACATTTAACCTCACGCTTACCTTTATTGAAGACTTTTGTTCGTGTATGGCAGATGGGGAGGAGGGGAGAGGGAAGTAAGTTTATTTTTTGGAGACAGGACAGTATACAGTGGACCCCCGGTTAACGATATTTTTTCACTCCAGAAGTATGTTCAGGTCCCAGTACTGACCGAATTTGTTCCTATAAGGAATATTGTGAAGTAGATTAGTCCATTTCCAGACCCCCAAACATACACGTACAAACGCACTTACATAAATACACTTACATAATTGGTTGCATTCGGAGGTGATCGTTATGCGGGGGTCCACTGTACTTCAATATGATGCTAATATCAACTCTGCGGCTTATTTATCTGTCACAATCCATCTAATGTGACATAAAAAAATACTAATAACATAGAAACATGATATATACTCTAGAATGAATAAAATATTTAATTACGTATGACTAGTGGTGGTTCTTTGTTGTTGTTGTTGGGTTATCAGGGCCACTGGCAGCATAAGCCGTATAGTGGTGGTGGTGGTGGCGACGGCGGTGTTGTCAGTGACCCATATACCTCCAATAACATTGGAGGAGTTAAGTTTCGTGTCGTCCTTTTTCTATCGCTTAATTGCTCAACTTGCTATACTGTTAAGAACATAAGAACGAAGGAACACTGCAGAAGGCCTACTGGCCCATGCAAGGCAGGTCCAAGTCTCCTACTGGCTTAAGCCAATGCACCCAACCTAGTCAGGTCAGGTCTCCTTGACTTAAGGGAGGAAACACGGCAACCGTCCTGGTAGCACAAGCTAATTAGGTCCAACTCACACCCACCCACACCCACTCATGTATTTATCCAACCTGTTTTTAAAGCTACACAACGTTCTGGCCTCTAGAACTGTATTTGGGAGTTGTTCCACTCATCCACAACTCTATTACCAAACCAGTACTTTCCTATATCCTTCCTGAATCTGAATTTTTCTAACTTAAAAAACCATTGCTGCGAGTCCTGTCTAGGCTAGATATTTTCAGCACACTATTTACACCCCCTTTATTTATTCCTGTCTTCCATTTATACACCTCAATCATATCCCCCCTAATTCTACGTCTTTCTAGAGAGTGCAGATTCAGGGCCCTTAGTCTATCCTCATAGGGAAGGTTTCTGATACATGGGATCAACTTTGTCATCCTCCTTTGTACATTTTCCAGAGCATTTATATAATGCTGCACTTTATCACTGGTTGGTGCTATAGCCTTTTTCGACTCTTGCTGCTTTAGTATTGTACATCTTGTCGAATCACTGAAGAAACCACATTATCCCCTCTCTCCTCCAACACTTTGCTATGATTTCTTTCTTTAATTCTATCATGTTTCTTACCTTCTTTACCAAAGGGCTGCCACTAGAAGCTTTCTTTTGGCCCATGGTGGCTTTTTTAGCAGTTGTAAGCACAAAAAACAATGGATTATTACAAAATGTTTCTATGAACGCAGGGGGTGATGCTCACTCACCGAGAGACAATGCCAGACTGACTCTTGAATGTGTCTGTGGGAGGCTTTGTGTGTGTGGGGCCACTGGGACACATACCAGATGGCCGCGAATTTAGAGGGAGGTCATGAAAAGAGGCTATATTTTGACGAAAAAAGTTGCCGATAATCGAAATTCACGAAAATAGAGCCTCGCGATAGTAGAGGGTCCACTGTACATATGTGAAGTACTGAATCATTGTGGGCCATTCAGTAGAAGGGGCTGTTAAGGTTTAAGCCTTTGTCTACTAATATTAAGACAGACATGTAATTTAAGTGTATTCATGTAACATATCACTGTGAAAGAAAGAGGTGTGGAATACTATAGCACAATATTTTTTTGTTGAGGGGATAATCATACACCTCTTGTGCTTATATATGTAATGATAACCATGATGTTATATTCTATCCAGAATTGTTTTTTTCCATTTCTTTCAGACATGTTGCTACTGCAGTACATAATGCTTTAGCAAATATCTGTGCCAACATTCAAGGAGAAGCTGAGATGGACAAGTTATGATGCGCCTACTTGAACTTTTTGTCAAACTTGGCTTAGCAGCAAAACAGAATTCAGAGAAACATCCAGCTGTATTAAAGGTTTAACCTATTAAAAACAATGTCTTTAGTAATTCTCATGTCGTGGAATTATTTCACATTTTTACTGAGTATGCTTAATATGTTAACCTCATAGAGGAAATAATTTTTCCTCAACCTTTAAAAGAGGAGTGTGAAATTACTGTATTTCCAACGACTATTCTCTGAAAATTAATAGGTAAAAATGTACAATCTATAGCTGATATTTTGCTCATAAAGCTGGAAATGTATATACAAATGCTACGGATTTGGATATAATATAACCAAAGCAATTGCATATTTTGAACCTTAGGGAAAAAGGTATATTATTATGGGGTGAAATTTAATTTGCTACTGTTACAAAATTGCCTCGTGCAACTTACGTAACTTTTAAGTAGCTGGATTATGATTGTTTAAAATATCTAATAAAACATGTTTATCCAGACTCAATTATCATCCATGCTCATGCACTCATTGTTACTGCTGTTTCTACTCCCCTTCTTTCACATAATTGTTTTTAATTCCTGCCAACTGCCATCAAGGTAGAATGACCCAAAAATAAAATACATTCACCATCCTTCATTCAGTAGCACATACATAACAATTCAAATGACTTTCTGAACTGTAACATCCCTGTACCTCCTTCAGAGTACAGGTACTGTACTTCCCACTTCCAGGCCCCATATCCAGCTAATCAAATTTTACCAATTCCTTCATATATGCTACCTTGTTCACACACTGCCTGAATGTCACCATAATTCTTTTTTTTTAATTTTCTAGCCATCTTCCACTGAGGCAAGGTGACTTGAAAAGGAAGAAGCTCTTTGACCATTGACAAGTATGACCATAGTGTAATAGCACACAAAATGTGTGAAAAAAGAATAATGGGAAAAGTTGGTAGATGGATCTATAGCTTCCTAACAAATAGAACACAAAGAGTAATAGTGAACAGAGTAGTCTGAGGCAGCCACAGTGAAAAGCTCTGTTCCATAAGGCACAGTACTCACTTCCATCCTGTTCCTCATCCTCGTATCTGACATAGACAGAGATGTAAGCCAGATGACACACAAGTTTGCATGACAGTGTCCTCCATCAAAGACGCCTCAAGACTCCAAGCAGTCATCAACCAAATCTTTAAATGGACCACAGAAAACAATTTGAAATTCAGTGAAGAGAAATTTCAGTTACTTCGATATGGAAAACTTGAAGAAATTAAAACTATATCGTAGTATAAAACAAATTCCAACCACACAATAGAGCGAAAAACTAATGTCAAAGACCTGGGAATGATAATGTCAGGAGGATCTCATTTTGAGAGATCACAACACTGTATCCACCACATCTGCTAGAAAAATGATGGGATGGACAATGAAAACCTTTGAAACTAGGGATGTCAAACCCATGATGATTCTCTTCAAATTGCCTGTTCTCTCTAGACTGGAATATGCTGTACACTGATGGTGCCTTTCAAGGCAGGTGAAATTGCTGACCTGGAGAGTGTACAGAGAGCCTTCATGGCACACGTAAGTATGATAAAACACTTAAATTACTGGAACTGTTGAAATTCCTTGACTTGTACTCCCTGGAATGTAGGCAGGAAAGATACATGGTAATACGCACCTGGAAAATCCTAGAGGGATTAGTACCAAATTTACTCATGAAAATCACTCCCTACGAAAGCAAAAGACTTGACAGGCGGTGCAACATCCCCCCATTGAAAAGCAGGGGCGCCACGAGTACGATAAGAAACAATTAGTGAGTGTCAGGGGCCCAAGACTGTTCAACTGCCTCCCAGCTTACATAAGGGGGTATTACCAATAGACCCCTGGCTGTCTTCGAGAAGGCACTAGACAGGCACCAAAAGTCAGTACCTAACCTGCCAGGCTGTGATTCATACTCAGTCTACGTGCGACCAGCAGAAACAGTCTGGTTGATCAGGTCCTAATCTACCACAAGGCTTGGTCACAGACTGGGCCGCAGGGGCATTGACCCCAAAAACCCACTCCGGGTAAACTCCAGGTACCACTGAGCCCATCACTGTCTTGCCAGAGGCATGCTGATACAGCAGTTCAGATGCCTCTCCAAACTGCAACATCCCACCCCTCCAGAGTGCAGACACTTTGCCTCCCATCCTCAGAACTCTAGTTTGGGTAACTGGTTTTCATGTTTTTCGTGCTCAAAACTGTTCAACTGCCTCCCAGCATACAACAGGAGATTGCCAATAGACACATGGCTGTCTTCAAGCAGGCACTGGACAGGGATCAAAGTCAGTACCTGACCAACCGGGCTGTGGCTTGTATGTTGGATTATGTGCGGCCAGCAGTAACAGCCTGGTTGATCAGGTCCTGATCCACCATGAGGCCTGGTCACAGACTTTGGGCCGCGGGGGCGTTTGGGCCCCCGGAACTCTCTCCAGGTAATTCCAGGTATCCCTGCTTATATTCTAACAGCACATCATGTCATCAAGACCCTTGCCTCCATTCCTGTTAAACATGCTCACACAGCCTTTCCTAGGATGGCCCGTATGCTGCCTTTCCTCAAATACAGATTTATACACCCTCCTATTCTGTATTGTCATCCTCTTTTGCCCCCATCTTCTGTAAATGTTTGAACCACCTCAACAACCTGTCCTTAGCCTCCTGCACAGTACTTTAAATAACACTGCACTGTTTTCTAATATCCAAATTATAAATTCTCTGCATAATAATTCACACCACTCATTGCCCTCTGACACAACATCTCCATTGCCTTCGCCCTTCCCTTTGCTGCAACATTGACAACCCATGTTTTATCAAACCCATAAAAGTGTTGGTACCCTATACTTTGCTTTTCCTTTTTGTCGCATTGAAAGTTCTTTATTTCCACAAATGCCTCAGGCATCACCCACCTGTGGTTCACCTTTTCTTTCATGGACCTGTCGCTGACAATCACCCCAAATATCTGAACACATTCACTACTCCTCTCCCCCCTCCAATCTAAACCCAAATCTTTCATTCCCTTTAAAATTTTTTTTTGTTTCTCTCGCCCCCCTTGCTCTTTCCTATGTCTATTTTTAATTGCTTTTTTTACATACCTTTTAAAATTTTCAACCCCAAACTTTTTGAAATTCTCTTCAAATTTCCCGGGAAAAGAGTTAGGGGAAACAAGGAGAATAGAACACAGGGAAGAAAAAGGGGAAAGGTTTATAAACTAAAAGAGAGGCAGTTTTGGTAAAATAAAACAGCATTGGAGGATGATGGCTAAAGAAAACATAGGCAATGGGGGCAAGAGGAGGGGAGGTTAAAAAAAGTAGTGTTTGAGTGTTCAGCAGAAGTTTTTGGTTACGGAAAGTGGGTGCGGGGGGGAAGGGGAGGTTTGGGGAATGATGAGAAAGAGATATAAGGAGAAAAATTTAAACCCATAGAAAAGTTTTTACAAAGTAGAAGTGATGCAAGGAGGGAAGAGTAAAATGGAGAAAAAGAGAGAGGTTTAAGTGAGTGGTGAAGCAATGTAAAAGAGAGCAAATGAGAGAGTGGGTGGGGATTTATCAACAAATTTTGTTGAAAATAAGAAAAAGTTTTGGAGTGAGATTAACAAGTTAAGAAAGCCTAGAGAACAAATGGATTTGTCAGTTAAAAATAGGAGAGGAGAGTTATTAAATGGAGAGTTAGAGGTATTGGGAAGATGGAGGGAATATTTTGAGGAATTGTTAAATGTTGATGATGATAGGGAAGATGTGATTCGTGAATAGGGCAAGGAGGAACAACATCTTTTTAGGAGTGAGGAAGGGGCCATTGTGAGTGTGGGGGAAGTTCGTGAGGCCAGTAGGTAAAATGAAAGGGGGTAAGGCAGCCGGTTTGATGGGATAAAGATAGAAATGTTAAAAGCGGGTGGGGATATAGTTTTTGGAGTGGTTGGTGCAATTATTTAATAAATGTATGGAAGAGGGTAAGGTACCTAGGGATTGGCAAGAGCATGCATAGTTCCTTTGTATAAAGGCAAAGGGGATAAAAGAGAGTGAAAAAATTATAGGGGGATAAGTCTGTTGAGTATCCCTGCAAAGTGTATGGTAGAGTTATTATTGAAAGAATTAAGAGTAAGACGGAGAATAGGATAGCAGATGAACAAGGAGGCTTTAGGAAAGGTAGGGGGTTTTGGACCAGGTTTTTAAACAGTGAACATATAAGTGAACAGTATTTAGATAAGGCTAAAGAGGTCCTTTGTGGGATTTTATGGATTTGGAAAAGGGTATGACAGGGTGGATAGGGGGGCAATGTGGCAGATGTTGCAGGTGTAAAGGTGTAGGAGGTAGGTTACTGAAAACAGTGAAGAGTTTTACGAGGATAGTGAGGCTCAAATTAGAGTATGTGGAAAGAGGGAAATTATTTCCTAGTAAAAGTAGGCCTTAGACAAGGATGTGTGATGTCCCCCGTGGTTGTTAATAATATTTATAGATGGGGTTGTAAGAGAAGTAAATGTGAGGGTCTTGGCAAGAGGCGTGGAAATTAAAAGATAAAGAATCACACATAAAGTGGGAGTTTTCACAGTTGCTCTTTGCTGATGACACTGTGTTCTTGGAGATTCTGAAGAGAAGTTGCATAGATTGGTGGAATGAATTGGTAGGGTGGCAAAAAAAGAAAATTGAAAGTGAATACAAAAAGAGTAAGGTTTTGAGGAAAACAAAAAGATTAGGTGATGAAAGATTGAATATCAGATTGGAGGGAGAGAGTATGGAGGAGGTGAATGTATTCAGATATTTTGGGAGTGGACATGTTAGCGATGGGCTAGAAAGATGAGGTGAATTGATGAGGGAAAAGGGTGAGTGGTGCACTTAGGAGTCTGTGGAGACAAAGAACTTTGTCCTTGGAGGCAAAGAGGGGAATGTATGAGAGTATAGTTTTACCAACGCTCTTATATGGGTGTGAAGCAGGGGTGATGAATGTTGCAGCGAGGAGAAGGCTGGAGGCAGTGGAGATGTCATGTCTGAGGCAATGTGTGGTGTGAATATAATGCAGAGAATTCGTAGTGTGGAAGTTAGGAGGAGGTGCGGGATTACCAAAACTGTTGTCCAGAGGGCTGAGGAAGGGTTGTTGAGGTGGTTCGGACATGTGGAGAGAATGGAGCGAAACAGAATAACTTCAAGAGTGTATCAGTCTGTAGTGGAAGGAAGGCGGGGTAGGGGTCGGCCTAGGAAAGGTTGGAGGGGGGGGTAAAGGAGGTTTTGTGTGCAAGGGCTTGGACTTCCAGCAGGCATGCGTGAGCGTGTTTGATAGGAGTGAATGGAGACAAATGGTTTTTAATACTTGACGTGCTGTTGGAGTGTGAGCAAAGTAACATTTATGAAGGGGTTCAGGGAAACCGGCAGGCCGGACTTGAGTCCTGGAGATGGGAAGTACAGTGCCTGCACTCTGAAGGAGGGGTGTTAATGTTGCAGTTTAAAAACTGTAGTGTAAAGCACCCTTCTGGCAAGACAGTGATGGAGTGAATGATGGTGAAAGTTTTTCTTTTTCGGGCCACCCTGCCTTGGTGGGAATTGGCCAGTGTGATAATAAAAAAAAAAAGAGTTATAAGAGATAAGCACTGTCATTGGCAAAAACATCTGCGACAACTTCAACTCTGTATTAAATTTTATAGCTCTTAATCCAACACCTCTTCCCAACACCCTAGCATCACTTCTTTTAGAACCTCATCTATAAATATATTAAACAACCATAGTCACATCATGTATCTCCCTCTAAGACCTACCTTTACTGGAAAATAATTTCCCTCTCTCCTACATACCCTAATCTAAGCTTCACTATCTTCATAAAAAACTTGTAACTTATTTAAGTAACCTACCACCTATTCCATACACTTGCAAAATCGGCCCGTTGATCCCTATCCACCTTTTTTATGTTTTTTAAATCGAAAATGCAACACAAATTCCTTACTTTGTCTTAAAATTTTCCTTTATAGCTTTTAAGTAAACACTTGATCTACACACCCCCCCTTTCCAAAAACCCTCCTTGTTCATTTTTAATTTGCTCTCACTTACCCTTAATTTTTTCAATAATAGCTCCATCATAACTGTTTGTATACTCGGCAAGTTATTCCCCCTTACGGGAACCCCCACTTACATAAAAATCCGTTCCTGACAAACAACGAAAGACGAAATTTCATAAGTCAAATTAAATTTCCCCATAAGGAAAAGGAAATCAAAAAAATTTTTTCAAGAAAAAACCCAAAATATGAAAAAAAAAATTTTACCACATGAAATATGCTTTTTCCCTCACACAAAAAAAAGGAAGACACAGTATAGTCATTACTATGTACTAAATGAAAATGAATGACCCCCTTTATTGAAGATTATTGTACCTGGAATTTACCTGGAGAGGGTTTGGGGCAACCCCCTGCAGCCCGGCTTTACCAGGGCCGTGATGAGTGATGAAACTGGTTTCCCCGGGGTGCCTTTTTTCCCCCTGGTAATGTAGGCCGCTTTGGGATTTTCCTTTCCCGAAAAGGCCTTATCCACTGTGTATGCCACAACGATTCTTAAACTCTCAAACCCAAACCCTTTTCTGGCCCTTTAAAATTCACCAATATGAGTACTTTCCAGCATTTTTTCCCCGTCACCTGGGTGTTTTCGACTGGTTGGTTGATCGTGGGGGCAAGTTAAGGACCCCCCGGAAATAAGTTAGACAGTCCTTGAAGACACACTGACTTTCTTGGGGATCCGGGGCTAACCCTCTCGGGTTTAATTGTTTCTCGGTATTCTCGATAAGCCACATCAATAACAGTCTCTCCACATCTTTGGGTAGTAAAGCTGACCATGGGTGTAACAGCAGCTGATCATTGTGCCGCACAGCTGAACCATGGTGTGGCAGCAGCTGATGGTGCTACAGCGGGCAGCAGCAGCGACCGTGGGCAGCAGCAGCTGATGGTGCTACAGCAGCAGCAGCAGCTGACTGTGGTGCAGCAGCAGCTGATGGTGCTACAGCAGCAGCAGCAGCTGACCGTGGTGCAGCAGCAGCAGCTGACTGTGGTGCAGCAGCAGCTGACCGTGGTGCTGCAGCAGCTGAAGGTGCTACAGAGCAGCAGCAGCTGACCATGATGCAGCAGCAGCTGACTGTGCTACAGCAGCAGCACTGACGTGGCTACAGCAGAAAGCAGAAGCAGCAGCTGACTGTGGTACGATAGTACGAATTTCGATAGTATTTCTCACCCTTTTTACCACGGGGTTTTGGCACTAAAGCTTTCTTTGGGTCCATGGTGGCTTATTTAGCAGTTACAAGCACAAAAAAATGGAATAATACAAAATGTTCTAAATGTATGCATGGGAGTGACTGCCCTGGCTTGTAAACATTGGCACACTAACTGAAGGCAGGCCAGCTGAGGTGCGCTCAGGCCACCAGATGCTGGACGCATACAGGACGAATGCTGTAAGTCGAGTTTTTCAACATAAAGTCAGGGGCAAATTTTTACGCTGAAAAGCATTGTACAATGTAGGTTGGTTTTAACGTAGGTTGGGGACATTGTAGGTCGGGGGTCCACTGTAATTTCTTACACTCTTTCTTTGTCTCATCTTTCTTTATGGGAGAGAAACTATTCACCTCTCGGCCATTCCATAGGTACCTTTTTCCTTTTAATAGGGCTATTAAGCAAATGCACCAACCCCTTCCACAAACTACATCCCCAACTGCTCTAAACATATCTGCCTTGTTCCCATCAATCCCATCTGCTTTATTGCCCTTCATTCTTCCCACTGCTTTTTGCAACTCCCCACACACACACACACATCTGGCTTTTTTCTTTACTCCTAAAAGATGTTATACCTCCCTGCCTCAGCCTTGAAATCACTGCCTCTCTCTCTTCATCAGCATTTAACAGCTCGTCAAAATATTCCTTCCATCTTCCCAGTAAGTGGACCCTCAGTTATCGGCTGTAATCCATTCCAGAAGCTCAGCCTAATACCGAAATGATCAAAAACCGAAATAATATTTCCTCTAAGAATTAATGTAAAGACAATCCGTTCTTGACAAAAAATACTCAACAAAAAATATTTTTTTTAACAGTTAAATCAGTATACATACCTTTATTGAAGACTAATGCTGGCTTTTGGAATACTTGCTATGCTTCCTGCATGCCTGCTACACTTTTGCAAATTTTTTACACTCCCAGCATTTAAACC
>NC_069408.1:20238314-20387858 GCF_026875155.1 Cherax quadricarinatus | reverse complement strand
TTCGCTCACAGAAAGGTGGGTGTATAAGATGAGAAAGGGGGATGGTTGAAGAGGGTTGGAATAGTTTTAAAAATTCAGTATTAGAAAGTGGAGCAGAGGTTTGTATTTATAGGAGGGTGGGTGCAGGAGGAAAAATGAGTGATTGATGGAATGATGAAGTAAAGGGTGTGATAAAAGAGAAAAAGGTAGCTTTTGAGAAGTTTTTACAAAGCATAAGTGTTGTAAGAAGGGCAGAGTATATGGAGAGTAAAAGAAATGTGAAGAGAGTGGTGAGAGAGTGCAAAAGGAGAGCAGATGATAGAGTGGGAGAGGCACTGTCAAGAAATTTTGATGAAAATAAGAAAAAAATTTGAAGTGAGATAAGCAAGTTAAGAAAGCCTAGGGAACAAATGGATATGTCAATTAAAAAGAAAGTAGGGGAGTTAGTAGATGGGGAGCTGGAGATATTGGGTAGATGGTGGTAATATTTTGAGGAACTTTTAACCCCTTGACTGTCGCAACCCCATATCCTGAGGTGTCTCCTCGTGTCGCAACCCCCCCCTCCCCCACAAAATTTTTTTCATATGAAATGATAGAGAATCTTTTCCCGATTGTAATTACACCAAAAGAATGAAATTTGATGGAAAACCGACAGAATTACGCTTTTGCTAAGTTATTGACCTTGGTGATATTTACGAATCGGCGATTTCACCCACTTTGAGCCCTATTTTCGGCTAATTCCATTGTTCCAGTCAAACAAACTCATAGCTATGTCTTTAGAACTCTATTTTTCCTATCGATTGAGTACAAGAAACTGCCCATTTACCGATTTTAACTACCCAATAACATGGTCAGAAATTTGCAATTTGGCCAATTTCACGAAAATTAAAAAATATAACAATTTCAAAACAGGGCCCAGAATGAACATGCAGACATTCCTGGCTCTAAAATAAAATTTTCTTTGTTCTTCAATCACATCTCCAGCCCCCTCTGATATTACTCTTGCTTTCTATTTTGAATTTTTATTCAAACAAAAAATAGAAGATTTGTTGTTATGCAGACTACTGCAATGTTGTAATTATTGTATAAATAATGTCAACCCATTCATGACTGCATATTAGAATGGCTATTTGGACATTTATTGGAAAATGACATCATTTGTTTACTTTTGAACATCGACAAAAATGAAACAATTCCCCTACTTTGAGTTCCATTTCAAGTTTCTTTTCATAGTAAAACCAATCAAAATCACCTCTGCTTCTATAATATGTTTTCCATTCTATCAAATGAGACCAAGAAAACGAGAATACAACCATAAATACCATACGAAAACAGACCACAATTTGGCATTTTAATTAAAAAAACGGTCGGAGTTTTTTTTTTCTCATTATGCCGTGCATGCTGCAGGATTTTTTTTATATGGTGCACACTGACCAAACAGACCTATTCTCTCACATGTGGGCCTATCAGCTTTCTCCTGCTTGATTTGAAGAAGTCTCTAGAATTTATGAATATATATACGTCAAACACGGTGGCTCGTAAGACGTATATATACGACCAAAACAGTCAAAGGGTTAAATGTCGATGAAGAAAGGGATGCGGTAATTTCATGCACTGGTCAGGGAGGTATAACATCTTTTGGAAGTGAAGAAGAGCAGGATGTGAGTGTGGGGGAGGCGCGTGATGCAGTACATAAAATGAAAGGGGGTAAAGCAGCTAGAATTGACAGGATCATGACAGAAATGTTAAAAGCAGGGGGGATATAGTGTTGGGGTGGTTGGTATTTTTGTTTAATAAATGTATAAAAGAGGGGAAGGAACCTAGGGATTGGCAGAGAGCGTGTATAGTTCCTTTATATAAAGGGAAGGGGGACAAAAGATATTGTAAAAATTATAAGCAAATAATTTTACTGAGTATACCAGGAAAAGTGTATAGTAGGGTTATTATTGAAAGGATTAGAGGTAAGACAGAGAGTAGGATTTTGGATGACCAGTGAGGCTTTAGAGTGGGCAAGGGATGTGTAGATCATGTGTTTACATTGAAGCATATATATGAGCAGTATTTAGATAAAGGTAGGGAAGTTTTCATTGCATTTATGGATTTAGAAAAGGTA
This sequence comes from Cherax quadricarinatus, assembly GCF_026875155.1. NCBI lineage: Eukaryota > Metazoa > Arthropoda > Malacostraca > Decapoda > Parastacidae > Cherax > Cherax quadricarinatus. The sequence goes on along the minus strand of NC_069408.1, from coordinate 20,385,766 downwards.
TATGATAGAGTGAATAGGGGAGCAATGTGGCAGATGTTACAAGTACATGTATATGGAATAGGTAGTAAGTTACTAAATGCTGTAAAGAGTTTTTATGAGGATAGTGAGGCTCAGGTTAGGATGTGTAGAAGAGAGAGACATTACTTCCTGGTAAAAGTAGGTCTTAGACAGGGATAAGTAATGCCACCATGGTTGTTTAATATATTTATAGATGGGATTGTAAAGGAATTGAACGCTAGGGTGTTGGGGAGAGGGGTGGGATTAAATTATGGGGAATCAAATACAAAATAGGAATTGACACAGTTACTTTTTGCTGATGATACTGTGCTTATGGGAGATTCTAAAGAAAAGTTGCAAAGGTTAGTGGACGAGTTTGGGAGGGTGTGTAAAGGTAGAAAGTTGAAAGTGAACATAGATAAGAGTAAGGTGATGAGGGTATCAAATGATTTAGATAAAGAAAAATTGGATATCAAATTGGAGAGAGGGAGTATGGAAGAAGTGAATGTTTTCAGATATTTGGGAGTTGACGTGTCAACAAATGGGTTTATGAAGGATGAGATTAACTATGGAATTGATGAGGGAAAAAAAGTGAGTGGTGCATCAAAGAGAATGTATGTAACTATAGTGGTACCAACTCTCTTATATGGGTGTGAAGTTTGGGTTGTAAATGCTGCAGTGAGGAGGCGGTTGGAGGCAGTGGAGATGTCCTGTCTAAGGGCAATGTGTGGTGTAAATATTATGTAGAAAATTCGGAGTGTGGAAATTAGGAGGTGTTGAGTTAATAAAAGCATTAGTAAGAGGGCTGAAGAGGGTTTGTTGGGGTGGTTTGGTCATTTAGGAGAAATGGATCAAAGTAGAATGACATGGAGAGCATATAAGTCTGTAGGGGAAGGAAGGCAGGGTAGGGGTCATCCTCAAAAAGGTTGGAGGGAGGGGGCAAAGGAGGTTTTGTGGGCGAGGGGCTTGGACTTCTAGCAAGTGTGTGTGAGCGTGTTAGAAAGGAGTGAAGGGAGACAAATGGTATTTGGGACCTGACTAGCTGTTGGAGTGTGAGCAGGGTAATATTTAGTGAAGGGATTCAGGGAAACCGGTTATTTTATTTAACCGGACTTGAGTCCTGGAAATGGGAAGTACAATGCCTGCACTCTAAAGGAGGAGTTTGGGATATTGGCAGTTTGGTGGGATATATTGTGTATTTTTATACATACATACTTCTAAATTGTTGTATTCTGGGCACTTCTGCAAAAACAGTGATTATGTGTGAGTGAGGTGAAAGTGTTGAATGATGATGAAAGTATTTTCTTTTTGGGGATTTTCTTTCATTTTGGGTCACCCTGCCTCGGTGGGAGACGGCCGACTTGTTGAAAAACAAAAAATAATAAAATAACATTTTACTTTCCTTTATTGAGGTTTGGTGATGGCATCTGGAAGATAGGGAGGAGGAGAGAGGGAGTTGGGGTTAGAGTTTGGAAGGAGAATCCCCCTCGATGAGGACTTCAGGTATCTAAGCTCTCTCTGGGGTTACTTCCCTTCTGTCTTTTAATGCCACTAGGACCAGCTTGAGAGTCACTGGACTCCTCACAAAATAACTGTCCACAGTCTTCTGTTTCTGGTGCCTCTTTAAGATTTCCCTAAAATGGGACATGGTTCTGTCACTGAACTTGTTGCAAAGATGGCTTGTTTCAGCTTGCTCAGGGTGGTACTTCTCCACAAACATTTGGACATCATTCCACTTCTGTATTATTTCCTTCTTCACATCTACATGGTGTTTCTCACTTTCTTTACCACAGGGGTGCCACTAGCAAGTTTCATTGCTCCCATTGTAGCTTATTTCACAGTCCCACAAGCACTAAACACAATGAAAGAATCGTAAAATGTTTGAATGAGAGCTCAGGTTAATGTTCACTCAAGCATCAACAAAACCAGGCTGGCTCATGGCACCTGCATGGGGACGCGGACAGAGCGTGCTGCCGGACAAGTCTGGTACCCAGCGATTCGAAATTAGGGGGAGTTTGATAATAGGGACAAAGTTGGTTTGAAAAAAGGGTTAATTTTCGAAGCGTTCGATAAGCAATACGTTCAAAATTTTAGGTTTCACTGTATATGTATACTACAGACACTCCTCACTTAACGACCGAGTTCTGTTCTGCATTCGCTTTTGAGAACACACCAGCTAACCCCTTTACAGTGAACTTCTTTCGTACTTCTTCCTCTTTCAAGTGCTGCTGCGCTTCCAACTCTGTTAAATCTTCGTTAGTTAGCTCTCCGTTGAGAGCTAACTCATAGCTAACTACGAGAAATAAATGCATCCGGTTCAGTAATATTCAATAATTGTAATGCAAGATAATTTTTGTGACCTTGTTTAACTTGTTTAACATTATTCATATATTTCAGTGATAATATTGTTATATCACACAATGTGGTAGTGGCTTTGGGCCATGTGGCAGTAGCTTTGAAGGACTCTCATCGTACCACTGAGACCATTCTTCACCAGTGTCTTCTCCAGCGCTTCTGCCGCCCACCCTCAAATCTTGATACATTGATTGTTGACCAGTTGGGCTGCATGCTTCTGGCAAAGAATGATGTGAGTGTTATTCTTTAAAATTTATTTGTATTATCTTTTATGTATAGAAATATAAACCAGCCAATAATGGTATGGCCTTTGCAGTTAAGGAAGTGATCAAAATTTTCCATATTTTGGTGTGAAATGTATTTTGATTTAGTTGCTGCAACATATAATATGCACTTGCAATGTTTCAGCCCAAGGTATATGATGAAATAATGGAGCAATTCAGCAAGATCATCATCGAGGCAAGTAGTGGCACATATGGAATTGGTGCTGCTCAAGACCAACGCATGAAGCAGTATAGGTGAGTCTCACCTGTGCTACAACTGGTCATGTCTACATTAGTCATTTGAAGTTTAAATGTTTACACAGTTATTCTTAATTGGATCTTAACCCTTTCAGGGTTGGTGCCATACTAATACGGCTTGCACCTCAGGGTTGATACCGTACTAGTACGCCTAAATTCTAGCACCTTAAATCTAGCAAGAGAAAGCTGGTAGGCCTATATATGAAAGAATGGGTCTATGTGGTCAGTGTGCGAAGTATAAAAAAAATCCTGCAGCACACAGTGTATAATGTGAGAAAAAAAACTCTGACCGTCTTTTTGGTTTAAAACAGCGACTTTGCAGTGTATTTTTGTATGGTTGTATTCTAGTTTTCCTGGTCTCATTTTATAGAATGGAAGACATATTATGGAAATTGAGATGATTTTGATTGGTTTCAAAATGAAAAGTACCTTGAAATTGAGCTCAAAATAGCAGAAATATTCAATTTTTGCCAAAGTTCAAAAGTAAATAAATCAAGCCATGTTACTTTTTGCTGATGATACTGTGCTTATGGGAGATTCTAAAGAAAAATTGCAAAGGTTAGTGGATGAGTTTGGGAATGTGTGTAAAGGTAGAAAGTTGAAAGTGAACATAGAAAAGAGTAAGGTGATGAGGGTGTCAAATGATTTAGATAAAGAAAAATTGGATATCAAATTGGGAAGGAGGAGTATGGAAGAAGTGAATGTTTTCAGATACTTGGGAGTTGACGTGTCGGCGGATGGATTTATGAAGGATGAGGTTAATCATAGAATTGATGAGGGATAAAAGGTGAGTGGTGCGTTGAGGTATATGTGGAGTCAAAAAACGTTATCTATGGAGGCAAAGAAGGGAATGTATGAAAGTATAGTAGTACCAACACTCTTATATGGGTGGGTAAATGCAGCAGCGAGGAGACGGTTGGAGGCAGTGTAGATGTCCTGTTTAAGGGCAATGTGTGGTGTAAATATTATGCAGAAAATTCGGAGTGTGGAAATTAGGAGAAGGTGTGGAGTTAATAAAAGTATTAGTCAGAGGGCAGAAGAGGGGTTGTTGAGGTGGTTTGGTCATTTAGAGAGAATGGAACAAAGTAGAATGACATGGAAAGCATATAAATCTATAGGGGAAGGAAGGCGGGGTAGGGGTCGTCCTCGAAAGGGTTGGAGAGAGGGGGTAAAGGAGGTTTTGTGGGCAAGGGGCTTGGACTTCCAGCAAGCGTGTGTGAGCGTGTTAGACAGGAGTGAATGGAGACGAATGGTACTTGGGACCTGACGATCTGTTGGAGTGTGAGCAGGGTAATATTTAGTGAAGGGATTCAGGGAAACCGGTTATTTTCATATAGTCGGACTTGAGTCCTGGAAATGGGAAGTACAATGCCTGCACTTTAAAGGAGGGGTTTGGGATATTGGCAGTTTGGAAGGATATGTTGTGTATCTTTATATGTGTATGCTTCTAAACTGTTGTATTCTGAGCACCTCTGCAAAAACAGTGATAATGTGCGAGTGTGGTGAAAGTGTTGAATGATGATGAAAGTATTTTCTTTTTGGGGATTTTCTTTCTTTTTTGGGTCACCCTGCCTCGGTGGGAGACGGCCGACTTGTTGAAAAATATATATATATTATATATATATATATATATATATATATATATATATATATATATATATATATATATATATATAATATATATATATATATATATGTATATACATATACATGTATACATACAAGTACCATCCGACTTAGGCCCGAGGTTGTTTCCGACCAACTGGTCGTAAGTCAAAATGGACTCAAGTCTAACCTTTGAAAATTGCCAACATACTGGGTAGGGCATAATGTCAAACCTTTGCTATATAAACTACCTACATAGTACTGTAATGTAATGTACAATCATTATTTCATTCTTTTTATTTATAATGTACTATTGATATGTTTTAATCATTTATGTACTGTATATTATGCATACATGGTAGTGAACCGCTTTGTAAATTTTACATCTCATAGAGTATCGTATGTTACTGTTATCTTTAAGTATTGTCGACACTGTGGAATCGGAGAATAGCACAGGCAGTGTCATCCTGCCAGAATGTCCTATAACCTATGTCCTAAGTAAAGAGAAACAACTCTGGAACATGTTTAATACGTATTCAGCTGGCTGGCTGGCTAGCAGGCCGGCCGGGTGGGTGGATGGTTGGTTGGTTGGTTGGTTGGTTGGTTGGCTGCCTGGCTGACTGAATTTGGCTGTCTCTCCATCTGTATCTGTCTCTATCTCTGTCTCTCTCTCACAGTTACACATAAAGTTATCATACATAGTGTAAATTACCTAGGATAACCCAAAAAATCTAGACAAAGTGCTATACAGTGGATCTGTGCTCCAGTGCCCTAAATTAATAATAATATTAATTATAATTATTACAGTAATACATATGTACTAATATTAATAATGATAATATTATTATTAAAATATAATGTAATAATAGTGTTCACTCATTACTTACCTTAAAATATCTGTAGTCTTAATGTAGAGTGAGAGGTGAGTAAACAAGATTAAATGAATAAACGAGAGAGAGAATGAGAGTGTAGAAGGTTCACGAATTTTGTAAACGAACTACAGGTACCATCCGACTTACGACCAGGCTTGGTTCTGACCAACTGGTCGTAAGTCAAAATGAGCGTACTGTAAGTCGAACCTTACTACTGAATATCAATATCATATTATTGTAATGATTTTATTTTATTGTTTTATTTTGGTATTTTGCTTTTTACTTTACTTTTTATGCTGTTAGTACTGTATTTTATACTGTAAGGATTAGGAGAAACACTGTATACAACACAAACAGTTGTTTATTTCCCAGAACATTTGCATACAAAACATGGTCGTTAGTCGAGTGGTCGTATGTCGAGCAAGTCTCAGGTTGGATAGTGGGTGTAGTTGTTGTTGTTACCTGCCTGGACACGAATGGTTTTTGTTCACTCTGTCAAGCCGACTGGAGAAACATCTCGTATTTATGTTAATTTATATGTTACGTTGCATGTTTATTATATAATTTTGAACAGAAAAACATAGCCGGATTAAGCAAAATGTCTATATTAACGTTTTATACACATTTAATGCACCTCAGAGTGATTATTATTGCCATATTATTAATATGGCATCTTCAAGACCAATAACACACTCCTAATGATTTTAATGTGTACCTGCATGCCAGCACAGGCGCAAGATGTGGAGTTTAAAGCAGTTAAGTTCATATTTTATTCATTCTAGAGTGTATATCAGGTTTTTATGTTATTTATATTTATATTGTTTATTATGTCATATTAGATGAATTGTGATACATAAATAAGCCGTAGAGCTAATATTAGCATCATATTGAAGATGTGATGACTCTGCTTTGTGTGTAATACCTGTTGGTTCATGAGTGGCTCTGAGACAGAGACAAGCAGACAGAAAGACAGACATACAGGTAGACAGAAAGACAGACATGCACAGGAAGGCAAAGACAGATAAGCAGACACAGATAGACAGACAGACAGACAGACAGATAGACAGATACAGACAGATATAGACAGGTATATGTGCAACATTGAAAACAAATAAAGAGAGTTTGAGAGTAAGAGCCTTTCTTGCCTTCTTGCCACAATCTCCAGTGCAAGATTCAGTCTTCCTCTTAGGGGCCATGATGAGATTGTCCAGGTAGTACAGTTAATACAGTATGATGCTGCTGATAGGGCAGGTAACTCAAACTGATGCTGCCTGCATGCCATGTTGCCGCCGCGAGTATCGCCAAATATTATACAGCGATATGCATCAGCCGGCCCAGCCCGGCTGTATATTTTTAACACATCGGCCATTTCCCACCAAGGCAGGGTGACCCAAGAGAAAGAAAAATGCAATAAGAAAGGAAAAACTCTCATTATCATTCAACACTTTCACCATCTTTCATACATAATCACTGTCTTTGCAGAGGTCCCGAGATGCAATAGTTTAGATAGTCACTCCAAACTGCCAATGTACAGTGGACTCTCTAATTTTGTGATTAATCATTTCCAGAGTCTGCCGAAAGTTGAAATTCACGAAAATCGAAACCATTTTCCCCATAAGAAATAATGTACAGTAAATCCAGTTAATCCATTTCAGACACCCAAAAGTATTAACAAAAAAGAAATATTTTTTAGAGATTAACCCTTTGACTGTCGCAAGCCCCTTTCTGAAACTGTCATTCTGTGTCGCAAAATTTTTGGAAAAAAAAAAAAAAAATTTTTTCTTATGAAATGATAGAGAATCTTTTCCCGATGGTAATGACACCAAAAGTACGAAATTTGGTCAAAATTACGCTCCCATGAAGTTAGCGGTCTTGGCGACATATACGGATCGGCAATTTTGCCGACTTTGAGCCCTGTTTTTGGCCAATTCCGCTGTTGCAGTTGACCAAACTCATAGCTATTTCTTTAGAACTCCATTTTTTCTGTCAATTGACTACAAGAAACTGCCCATTTACCAATTTGAACTACCCAATAAAGTGGTCAGAAATTGGCAATTTGGCCAATTTCACGCAAATTAAATAAAATGCCAGTTTCAAAATAGGGTCCAGAATAAACAATGTAGACATTCTTGGCACTAAAATAACATATCCTCTGTTCATTAGTCACATTTCTAGGCCCCTCTTATATTACTATTGCTTTCTATTTTGATTTTTTATTCATTCAAAAGTACAAAATTTACTGTTATGAAGACTACTGCATTATTGTAAAAATGGTGTAAATAATATCAGTGCACTAGTGAAAGAATGTTAGACTCTCCAGTTGACGTGTATTGGACGTGTGGTGTGATTTGCTTGCACTTGAACATTGGTAAAAATCGAACATTTCTGCTACTTTGAGCTCAATTTCAAGGTCGTTTTCATCGTGAAACTAATCAAAATCATCTCTATTTCTGCAATATGTTTTCCATTTTATTACATGAAACCATGAAAATGAGAATACAGCGATAAATACTATACGAAAATACAACTCAAAGTCAGCATTTTAATCCCAAAAAATGGTCAGAGTTTTTTTTCTCATTATGCACTGCATGCTGCAGGAATTTTTTTATGTGGTGCACTCTGACCACACAGACCCATTATCTCACATGTGGGCCTACCAGCTTTCTCCTGCTTGATTTGAAATGGCTAGAATTATTGAGTACATGTATATATACGTCCGAAACACTGGCTCGTGAGACGTATATATACAACCAAAACAGTCAAAGGGTTATAGATTTACATACAGAAAACAATGAGAAATACTGTAAATATAAAGCAGTTATAAAATGTATAAATGAACATTTAACCTCACGCTTACCTTTATTGAAGACTTTTGTTCGTGTATGGCAGATGGGGAGGAGGGGAGAGGGAAGTAAGTTTATTTTTTGGAGACAGGACAGTATACAGTGGACCCCCGGTTAACGATATTTTTTCACTCCAGAAGTATGTTCAGGTCCCAGTACTGACCGAATTTGTTCCTATAAGGAATATTGTGAAGTAGATTAGTCCATTTCCGACCCCCAAACATACACGTACAAACGCACTTACATAAATACACTTACATAATTGGTTGCATTCGGAGGTGATCGTTATGCGGGGGTCCACTGTACTTCAATATGATGCTAATATCAACTCTGCGGCTTATTTATCTGTCACAATCCATCTAATGTGACATAATAAAAAATACTAATAACATAGAAACATGATATATACTCTAGAATGAATAAAATATTTAATTACGTATGACTAGTGGTGGTTCTTTGTTGTTGTTGTTGGGTTATCAGGGCCACTGGCAGCATAAGCCGTATAGTGGTGGTGGTGGTGGCGACGGCGGTGTTGTCAGTGACCCTATATACCTCCAATAACATTGGAGGAGTTAAGTTTCGTGTCGTCCTTTTTCTATCGCTTAATTGCTCAACTTGCTATACTGTTAAGAACATAAGAACGAAGGAACACTGCAGAAGGCCTACTGGCCCATGCAAGGCAGGTCCAAGTCTCCTACTGGCTTAAGCCAATGCACCCAACCTAGTCAGGTCAGGTCTCCTTGACTTAAGGGAGGAACACGGCAACCGTCCTGGTAGCACAAGCTAATTAGGTCCAACTCACACCCACCCACACCCACTCATGTATTTATCCAACCTGTTTTTAAAGCTACACAACGTTCTGGCCTCTAGAACTGTACTTGGGAGTTGTTCCACTCATCCACAACTCTATTACCAAACCAGTACTTTCCTATATCCTTCCTGAATCTGAATTTTTCTAACTTAAAACCATTGCTGCGAGTCCTGTCTAGGCTAGATATTTTCAGCACACTATTTACACCCCCTTTATTTATTCCTGTCTTCCATTTATACACCTCAATCATATCCCCCCTAATTCTACGTCTTTCTAGAGAGTGCAGATTCAGGGCCCTTAGTCTATCCTCATAGGGAAGGTTTCTGATACATGGGATCAACTTTGTCATCCTCCTTTGTACATTTTCCAGAGCATTTATATAATGCTGCACTTTATCACTGGTTGGTGCTATAGCCTTTTTCGACTCTTGCTGCTTTAGTATTGTACATCTTGTCGAATCACTGAAGAAACCACATTATCCCCTCTCTCCTCCAACACTTTGCTATGATTTCTTTCTTTAATTCTATCATGTTTCTTACCTTCTTTACCAAAGGGCTGCCACTAGAAGCTTTCTTTTGGCCCATGGTGGCTTTTTTAGCAGTTGTAAGCACAAAAAACAATGGATTATTACAAAATGTTTCTATGAACGCAGGGGGTGATGCTCACTCACCGAGAGACAATGCCAGACTGACTCTTGAATGTGTCTGTGGGAGGCTTTGTGTGTGTGGGGCCACTGGGACACATACCAGATGGCCGCGAATTTAGAGGGAGGTCACGAAAAGAGGCTATATTTTGACGAAAAAAGTTGCCGATAATCGAAATTCACGAAAATAGAGCCTCGCGATAGTAGAGGGGTCCACTGTACATATGTGAAGTACTGAATCATTGTGGGCCATTCAGTAGAAGGGGCTATTAAGGTTTAAGCCTTTGTCTACTAATATTAAGACAGACATGTAATTTAAGTGTATTCATGTAACATATCACTGTGAAAGAAAGAGGTGTGGAATACTATAGCACAATATTTTTTTTGTTGAGGGGATAATCATACACCTCTTGTGCTTATATATGTAATGATAACCATGATGTTATATTCTATCCAGAATTGTTTTTTTCCATTTCTTTCAGACATGTTGCTACTGCAGTACATAATGCTTTAGCAAATATCTGTGCCAACATTCAAGGAGAAGCTGAGATGGACAAGTTATTGATGCGCCTACTTGAACTTTTTGTCAAACTTGGCTTAGCAGCAAAACAGAATTCAGAGAAACATCCAGCTGTATTAAAGGTTTAACCTATTAAAAACAATGTCTTTAGTAATTCTCATGTCGTGGAATTATTTCACATTTTTACTGAGTATGCTTAATATGTTAACCTCATAGAGGAAATAATTTTTCCTCAACCTTTAAAAGAGGAGTGTGAAATTACTGTATTTCCAACGACTATTCTCTGAAAATTAATAGGTAAAAATGTACAATCTATAGCTGATATTTTGCTCATAAAGCTGGAAATGTATATACAAATGCTACGGATTTGGATATAATATAACCAAAGCAATTGCATGTTTTGAACCTTAGGAAAAAAGGTATATTATTATGGGGTGAAATTTAATTTGCTACTGTTACAAAATTGCCTCGTGCAACTTACGTAACTTTTAAGTAGCTGGATTATGATTGTTTAAAATATCTAATAAAACATGTTTATCCAGACTCAATTATCATCCATGCTCATGCACTCATTGTTACTGCTGTTTCTACTCCCCTTCTTTCACATAATTGTTTTTAATTCCTGCCAACTGCCATCAAGGTAGAATGACCCAAAAATAAAATACATTCACCATCCTTCATTCAGTAGCACATACATAACAATTCAAATGACTTTCTGAACTGTAACATCCCTGTACCTCCTTCAGAGTACAGGTACTGTACTTCCCACTTCCAGGCCCCATATCCAGCTAATCAAATTTTACCAATTCCTTCATATATGCTACCTTGTTCACACACTGCCTGAATGTCACCATAATTCTTTTTTTTTTAATTTACTAGCCATCTTCCACTGAGGCAAGGTGACTTGAAAAGGAAGAAGCTCTTTGACCATTGACAAGTATGACCATAGTGTAATAGCACACAAAATGTGTGAAAAAAGAATAATGGGAAAAGTTGGTAGATGGATCTATAGCTTCCTAACAAATAGAACACAAAGAGTAATAGTGAACAGAGTAGTCTGAGGCAGCCACAGTGAAAAGCTCTGTTCCATAAGGCACAGTACTCACTTCCATCCTGTTCCTCATCCTCGTATCTGACATAGACAGAGATGTAAGCCAGATGACACACAAGTTTGCATGACAGTGTCCTCCATCAAAGACGCCTCAAGACTCCAAGCAGTCATCAACCAAATCTTTAAATGGACCACAGAAAACAATTTGAAATTCAGTGAAGAGAAATTTCAGTTACTTCGATATGGAAAACTTGAAGAAATTAAAACTATATCGTAGTATAAAACAAATTCCAACCACACAATAGAGCGAAAAACTAATGTCAAAGACCTGGGAATGATAATGTCAGAGGATCTCATTTTGAGAGATCACAACACTGTATCCACCACATCTGCTAGAAAAATGATGGGATGGACAATGAAAACCTTTGAAACTAGGGATGTCAAACCCATGATGATTCTCTTCAAATTGCCTGTTCTCTCTAGACTGGAATATTGCTGTACACTGATGGTGCCTTTCAAGGCAGGTGAAATTGCTGACCTGGAGAGTGTACAGAGAGCCTTCATGGCACACGTAAGTATGATAAAACACTTAAATTACTGGGAACTGTTGAAATTCCTTGACTTGTACTCCCTGGAATGTAGGCAGGAAAGATACATGGTAATACGCACCTGGAAAATCCTAGAGGGATTAGTACCAAATTTACTCATGAAAATCACTCCCTACGAAAGCAAAAGACTTGACAGGCGGTGCAACATCCCCCCATTGAAAAGCAGGGGCGCCACGAGTACGATAAGAAACAATTAGTGAGTGTCAGGGGCCCAAGACTGTTCAACTGCCTCCCAGCTTACATAAGGGGTATTACCAATAGACCCCTGGCTGTCTTCGAGAAGGCACTAGACAGGCACCAAAAGTCAGTACCTAACCTGCCAGGCTGTGATTCATACGTCAGTCTACGTGCGACCAGCAGAAACAGTCTGGTTGATCAGGTCCTAATCTACCACAAGGCTTGGTCACAGACTGGGCCGCAGGGGCATTGACCCCAAAAACCCACTCCAGGTAAACTCCAGGTACCACTGAGCCCATCACTGTCTTGCCAGAGGCATGCTGATACAGCAGTTCAGATGCCTCTCCAAACTGCAACATCCCCACCCCTCCAGAGTGCAGACACTTTGCCTCCCATCCTCAGAACTCTAGTTTGGGTAACTGGTTTTCATGTTTTTCGTGCTCAAAACTGTTCAACTGCCTCCCAGCATACAACAGGGAGATTGCCAATAGACACATGGCTGTCTTCAAGCAGGCACTGGACAGGCATCTAAAGTCAGTACCTGACCAACCGGGCTGTGGCTTGTATGTTGGATTATGTGCGGCCAGCAGTAACAGCCTGGTTGATCAGGTCCTGATCCACCATGAGGCCTGGTCACAGACTGGGCCGCGGGGGCGTTGACCCCCGGAACTCTCTCCAGGTAATTCCAGGTATCCCTGCTTATATTCTAACAGCACATCATGTCATCAAGACCCTTGCCTCCATTCCTGTTAAACATGCTCACACATGCCTTTCCTAGGATGGCCCGTATGCTGCCTTTCCTCAAATACAGATTTATACACCCTCCTATTCTGTATTGTCATCCTCTTTTGCTCCATCTTCTGTAAATGTTTGAACCACCTCAACAACCTGTCCTTAGCCTCCTGCACAGTACTTTAAATAACACTGCACTGTTTTCTAATATCCAAATTATAAATTCTCTGCATAATATTCACACCACTCATTGCCCTCTGACACAACATCTCCATTGCCTTCAGCCTCTTCCTTGCTGCAACATTGACAACCCATGCTTCACACCCATAAAAGTGTTGGTACCACTATACTTTGCATTTTCCTTTTTGTCTGCATTGATAATGTTCTTTATTTCCACAAATGCCTCAGTGCATCACCCACCTGTGGTTCACCTCTTCTTTCATGGACCTGTCTGCTGACAAGTCTACTCCCAAATATCTGAACACATTCACTTACTCCATACTCCCTCCCTCCAATCTGATAACCAATCTTTCATTACCTTAAATTTTTTTTGTTTCTCTCGCCCCCTTGCTCTTTCCTATGTCTACTTTTAATTGCTTTCTTTTACATATCCTTTCAAATTCATACACCAACTATTGGAACTTCTCTTCAGAATTTCCCAGGATAAGAGTTATGGGATACAAGGAGAATAGAAGCATCAGGGAAGAAAGAGGTGAAGGTTTATAAACTAAAAGAGGAGGCAGTTAGGGTAAGATATAAACAGCTATTGGAGGATAGATGGGCTAATGAGAGCATAGGCAATGGGGTCGAAGAGGTATGGGGTAGGTTTAAAAATGTAGTGTTAGAGTGTTCAGCAGAAGTTTGTGGTTACAGGAAAGTGGGTGCGGGAGGGAAGAGGAGAGATTGGTGGAATGATGATGTAAAGAGAGTAGTAAGGGAGAAAAAGTTAGCATATGAGAAGTTTTTACAAAGTAGAAGTGATGCAAGGAGGGAAGAGTATATGGAGAAAAAGAGAGAGGTTTAAGTGAGTGGTGAAGCAATGTAAAAAGAGAGCAAATGAGAGAGTGGGTGAGATGTTATCAACAAATTTTGTTGAAAATAAGAAAAAGTTTTGGAGTGAGATTAACAAGTTAAGAAAGCCTAGAGAACAAATGGATTTGTCAGTTAAAAATAGGAGAGAGAGTTATTAAATGGAGAGTTAGAGGTATTGGGAAGATGGAGGGAATATTTTGAGGAATTGTTAAATGTTGATGATGATAGGGAAGATGTGATTTCGTGTATAGGGCAAGGAGGAACAACATCTTGTAGGAGTGAGGAAGAGCCAGTTGTGAGTGTGGGGGAAGTTCGTGAGGCAGTAGGTAAAATGAAAGGGGGTAAGGCAGCCGGGATTGATGGGATAAAGATAGAAATGTTAAAAGCAGGTGGGGATATAGTTTTGGAGTGGTTGGTGCAATTATTTAATAAATGTATGGAAGAGGGTAAGGTACCTAGGGATTGGCAGAGAGCATGCATAGTTCCTTTGTATAAAGGCAAAGGGGATAAAAGAGAGTGCAAAAATTATAGGGGGATAAGTCTGTTGAGTATACCTGGCAAAGTGTATGGTAGAGTTATTATTGAAAGAATTAAGAGTAAGACGGAGAATAGGATAGCAGATGAACAAGGAGGCTTTAGGAAAGGTAGGGGGTGTGTGGACCAGGTGTTTACAGTGAAACATATAAGTGAACAGTATTTAGATAAGGCTAAAGAGGTCTTTGTGGCATTTATGGATTTGGAAAAGGTGTATGACAGGGTGGATAGGGGGGCAATGTGGCAGATGTTGCAGGTGTATGGTGTAGGAGGTAGGTTACTGAAAGCAGTGAAGAGTTTTTACGAGGATAGTGAGGCTCAAGTTAGAGTATGTAGGAAAGAGGGAAATTATTTCCTAGTAAAAGTAGGCCTTAGACAAGGATGTGTGATGTCACCGTGGTTGTTTAATATATTTATAGATGGGGTTGTAAGAGAAGTAAATGTGAGGGTCTTGGCAAGAGGCGTGGAGTTAAAAGATAAAGAATCACACATAAAGTGGGAGTTGTCACAGTTGCTCTTTGCTGATGACACTGTGTTCTTGGGAGATTCTGAAGAGAAGTTGCATAGATTGGTGGATGAATTTGGTAGGGTGTGCAAAAGAAGAAAATTGAAAGTGAATACAAGAAAGAGTAAGGTTATGAGGATAACAAAAAGATTAGGTGATGAAAGATTGAATATCAGATTGGAGGGAGAGAGTATGGAGGAGGTGAATGTATTCAGATATTTGGGAGTGGACATGTTAGCGGATGGGTCTATGAAAGATGAGGTGAATTGATGAGGGGAAAAGGGTGAGTGGTGCACTTAGGAGTCTGTGGAGACAAAGAACTTTGTCCTTGGAGGCAAAGAGGGGAATGTATGAGAGTATAGTTTTACCAACGCTCTTATATGGGTGTGAAGCATGGGTGATGAATGTTGCAGCGAGGAGAAGGCTGGAGGCAGTGGAGATGTCATGTCTGAGAGCAATGTGTGGTGTGAATATAATGCAGAGAATTCGTAGTGTGGAAGTTAGGAGGAGGTGCGGGATTACCAAAACTGTTGTCCAGAGGGCTGAGGAAGGGTTGTTGAGGTGGTTCGGACATGTGGAGAGAATGGAGCGAAACAGAATAACTTCAAGAGTGTATCAGTCTGTAGTGGAAGGAAGGCGGGGTAGGGGTCGGCCTAGGAAAGGTTGGAGGGAGGGGGTAAAGGAGGTTTTGTGTGCAAGGGGCTTGGACTTCCAGCAGGCATGCGTGAGCGTGTTTGATAGGAGTGAATGGAGACAAATGGTTTTTAATACTTGACGTGCTGTTGGAGTGTGAGCAAAGTAACATTTATGAAGGGGTTCAGGGAAACCGGCAGGCCGGACTTGAGTCCTGGAGATGGGAAGTACAGTGCCTGCACTCTGAAGGAGGGGTGTTAATGTTGCAGTTTAAAAACTGTAGTGTAAAGCACCCTTCTGGCAAGACAGTGATGGAGTGAATGATGGTGAAAGTTTTTCTTTTTCGGGCCACCCTGCCTTGGTGGGAATCGGCCAGTGTGATAATAAAAAAAAAAGAGTTATAAGAGATAAGCACTGTCATTGGCAAAAAACATCTGCGACAACTTCAACTCTGTATTAAATTTTATAGCTCTTAATCCAACACCTCTTCCCAACACCCTAGCATTCACTTCTTTTAGAACCTCATCTATAAATATATTAAACAACCATAGTCACATCATGTATCTCCCTCTAAGACCTACCTTTACTGGAAAATAATTTCCCTCTCTCCTACATACCCTAATCTAAGCTTCACTATCTTCATAAAAACTTTTAACTTATTTAAGTAACCTACCACCTATTCCATACACTTGCAAAATCGGCCACGTTGATCCCCTATCCACCATATTTTATGTTTTTTCTAAATCTGTAAATGCAACACAAACTTCCTTACTTTTGTCTTAAATATTGTTCACTTATATGCTTTAATGTAAACACTTGATCTACACATCCCCTGCCTTTCCTAAAACCTCCTTGTTCATTTGTAATCTTGCTCTCTATCTTACCCTTAATTCTTTCAATAATAGCTCCATCATACACTTGATCTGGTATACTCGGCAAGTTTATTCCCCTATACAGTGGACCCCCGACTTACGATATTAATCCGTTCCTGACAACACATCGTAAGACGAAATTATCATAAGTCAAATTAAATTTCCCCATAAGGAATAATGGAAATCAAATTAATCTGTTCAAGACACCCAAAAGTATGAAAAAAAAATTTTACCACATGAAATATGCATTTTCCTACACACAAAAAGAAGGATGCATTCACAGTATAGTGCATGTACTAGTGTACTAAATGAAGAATGAATGACACCTTTATTGAAGATGTATTGTACCTGGAATTTACCTGGAGAGAGTTCTGGGGGTCAACGCCCCTGCAGCCCGGTCTGTGACCAGGCCTGTGATGAGTGATGAGACACTGTGTCCTGGGAGTGCCTTTTTTCCTCCTGAGTAATGTAGGTCCTGCTTGGTATTTTCTTCCAGAACAGGCCTTATCACACTGTGTATGCCACAACGATTCTTAATCTCTCAAACCAACCTTTGCTGGCCTTAAATTCACCAATATGAGTACTAGTTCCAGGCATTTTGTCCTGTTCACCTGGGTGTTAGTCGACTGGTGTGGGTTGCATCGTGGGGGACAAGATTAAGGACCCCAGTGGAAATAAGTTAGACAGTCCTTGAAGACACACTGACTTTCTTGGGTTATCCTGGATGGCTAACCCTCTCGGGTTAATTGTTTCTCGGTATTCTCGATAAGCCACATCAATAACAGTCTCTCCACATCTTTGGGTAGTAAAGCTGACCATGGTGTAACAGCAGCTGATCATTGTGCAGCAGCAGCTGACCATGGTGTGGCAGCAGCTGATGGTGCTACAGCAGCAGCAGCAGCTGACCGTGGTGCAGCAGCAGCTGATGGTGCTACAGCAGCAGCAGCAGCTGACTGTGGTGCAGCAGCAGCTGATGGTGCTACAGCAGCAGCAGCAGCTGACTGTGGTGCAGCAGCAGCAGCTGACTGTGGTGCAGCAGCAGCAGCTGACTGTGGTGCAGCAGCAGCTGACCGTGGTGCTGCAGCAGCTGAAGGTGCTACAGGAGCAGCAGCAGCTGACCATGATGCAGCAGCAGCTGACTGTGCTACAGCAGCAGCAGCTGACTGTGCTACAGCAGCAGCAGAAGCAGCAGCTGACTGTGGTACGATAGTACGTATTTCGATAGTATTTCTCACCCTTTTTACCACAGGGTTGGCACTAGAAGCTTTCTTTGGGTCCATGGTGGCTTATTTAGCAGTTACAAGCACTAAAAAATGGAATAATACAAAATGTTCTAAATGTATGCATGGGAGTGACTGCCCTGGCTTGTAAACATTGGCACACTAACTGAAGGCAGGCCAGCTGAGGTGCGCTCAGGCCAGCCAGATGCTGGACGCATACAGGACGAATGCTGTAAGTCGAGTTTTTCAACATATGTCAGGGTCAAATTTTTACGCTGAAAAGCATTGTACATGTAGGTTGGTTTTAACGTAGGTTGGGGACATTGTAGGTCGGGGGTCCACTGTAATTCTTACACTCTTTCTTTATCTCATCTTTCTTTATGCAGAGAAACTATTCACACTCTCGGCCATTCCATAGGTACCTTTTTCCTTTTAATAGGGCTATTAAGCAAATGCACCAACCATTCCAAAAACTACATCCCCAACTGCTCTAAACATATCTGCCTTGTTCCCATCAATCCCATCTGCTTTATTGCCCTTCATTCTTCCCACTGCTTTTTGCAACTCCCCACACACACACACATCTGGCTTTTTCTCACTCCTAAAAGATGTTATACCTCCCTGCCTCATGCTTGAAATCACTGCCTCTCTCTCTTCATCAGCATTTAACAGCTCGTCAAAATATTCCTTCCATCTTCCCAGTACAGTGGACCCTCAGTTATCGGCTGTAATCCATTCCAGAAGCTCAGCCTAATACCGAAATGATCAAAAACCGAAATAATATTTCCTCTAAGAATTAATGTAAAGACAATCCGTTCTTGACAAAAATACTCAACAAAAAATATTTTTTTTAACAGTTAAATCAGTATTACATACCTTTATTGAAGACTAATGCTGGCTTCTGGAATACTTGCTATGCTTCCTGCATGCCTGCTACACTTTCTGCATGTCTGCTACACTCCCAGCATACCTGCTACACTCCCTACATGCCTGTTACACTCCTTGCATACCTGTTACATTCCTTGCATGCCAGCTACACTTTCTGCATGCCTGCTACACTCCCTGCATACTTGCTACACTTCCTGCATGCCTGCTACACTTTCTGCATGCCTGCTACACTTCTTGCATGTCTGCTGCTACACTCCCTGCATGCCTGTTACATTCCCTGCATGTCTGCTACACTCCCTGCATGCCTGTTACACTTCCTGCATGCCTGCTACACTTCCTGCATGCCTGTTACACTCCCTGCATGCCTGCTACACTTCCTGCATGCCTGTTACACTCCCTGCATGCCTGTTACACTCCTTGCAAGCCTGTTACACTCCTTGTATGCCTGCTACACTCCCTGCATGCCTGTTACACTTCTTGCATGTCTGCTACATTCCCAGCATACCTGCTACACTCCCTGCATGCCTGTTACACTTCCTGCATGTATGCTACACTCCCTGCATGCCTGCTACACTTCGTGCATGCCTGCTACACTCCCTGCATGCCTGCTACACTCCCTACATGCCTCCTACATCCCCTGCATGCCTGCTACACTCTCTGCATGCCTGCTGCACTCTCTGCATGCCTGCTACACTCCCTGCATGCCTGCTACACTCCCTACATGCCTCCTACATCCCCTGCATGCCTGCTACACTCTGCATGCCTGCTACACTCTCTGCATGCCTGCTACACTCTCTGCATGCCTGCTACACTTCACACATAAATTCCATGGAGTTTCTCACTTTCTTTACCACAGGAGCTTTACTAGGAACTTTCTTTGGAGCCATGGGTACTTATTTCATAGTTGCACTGCAAAAAAACACAAAAAACAATGGAAAACAAGCAAAATGTTTGGATGTATGAGCAGAAGCTTCCTCATGCATCAAAAGACACGGCCAAACTGATGTGCAAGTGGCCCCAGCCGGTGGATGGACGCATCTGAAATGGCCGATCGCTGAAATAATGGCTGATCACTGAAATAATGGCCGATCACCGGGAGCCGAAAAATCGGCTGATCACCAAGTTGGCAGATAACCGAGGGTCCACTGTACCTCCACCTCTCCATATAACAAGTCCCCTCTTTTGAATTTAAATGCTAAATCCTTTCGTTCCTTAGTCTTTCTCAACTTATTAATGTCACTCCAAAACTTTTTCTCATTTTCAGCAAAGTTTGTTGACAAAAACCTCACCCAATCTCTCATTTGCTCTCTTTTTACACATCCTTACTCTTCACTTAACTATTCTTACTATCCATATGCTTCATCCTCCTTGTATCATGTCTGCTGTGTAAGAACCACTCACTTTATCTTGTCATTCCACCAGTTTCTCCTTTTCATTCCTGCACCTATCCTCCTTTATCCACAAACTTCTGCTGCACACTCTGATACTGCATTCTTAAATGGACCCCTTATCTCTTTGATTTGGGGATTTTCTTTCTTTTTGGGTCACCCTGCCTCGGTGGGAGACAACCAACTTGTTAAAAAAAAAAAAAACTCTCTGAACTCATTACCTATACTTTCACTAACCCATCTTTCTTGAAACATTTCCTTATATCTTGCCCTGACTTCCTCCTCCATTAATTTATAAACTTTCATCTCTCTTTTTCTCATTGATAACATTCTCCTTGTATTCCCACCTAACTCTTACTCTCACTGTATCTACAAGAAAATTTGAATTAATATATTTGTTGCCCCTTGAAATGCATGCACATATGGAAGCCTACCCATCAGTCTTTTATCAGCTAATACATAATCTAGCAAGCTGTTCTCATTTTGCACTGTATCATATCTCACATATTTATTCATCCTCTTTTTTTTCTTAAAATACATATTACCTATTGACACACAAAGTGGTCACACCTAGAGTGTGGCCACTTAAAAAGTAAAAATTCATGAGTTATTTCTATTGTTTCATTTCTGAATAAAATGTTGAGGATTGTTCAGCAGTTGGACTGAAAGATTAAAGAAACATCATTTTTTCAATGAAAAAATTTGCAAATTGAATACATATATAGGCTTCACTGATACGTCTGTATAGCATACCAAAAGTCACATTTAAAAATTTCAGGCTTCGAGTAGTGCAGGAAACCTTGGAGTGTTGATTCCTGTAATTGCAGTGCTGGTGCGACGTCTTCCTCTCATTAAAGAACCCAAGCCACGTTTGCTGAAGTTGTTCCGTGACTTCTGGCTATTCTGTATTGTCATGGGCTTCACACAACAGGAATCTGGTATGAAAACATATTTTTAACTGAAGATCAACATTACCAGAATATAATCACAAGGAAAATTTCCAGGACATTAGAATCTCATGTAAGACAAGAGTTCAGAATTCAAATTCAAGAGTTTATTTCTTTGCTTAGTATACAATGTGTAGTTCATGTAGTAAACTACACAAAGAAAGGCACTAGCATGTGTGAGCATTTCTGGCAGACTAATCCTAATTCAATTCAATTCAAGTTTATTCTCTATAAGGGTTACAATGTGGGGTTTACAGGTTTTGCATATTGTGTGGTTTACATGTTATAAAATACTAATTACAGAGGGGGCCACTAGGACATCTAGCATGGCTAGGCATTTTGAGCAGACTTAGATTAATTCTTAACATTAAATCCTTACTGATTATGGTATTAAGGCTAAGTGACTACATCATAATTTGTGAGTTTAGCAATGTGAATGCTTTTGTTTTGGCACAGTACAAGGTGTCTATATTTGAGTATCATAGGCAAACTTATGACTAGTTAGGATTTATTATTTTAAGATTAAGATTAGTATTTCTGGGTTCATACTCAGTGGGTGAGTGAGTGTAATTGTGAACCACCAGGTGGTTATCATGTAGTTAGTTGTCGGGGTGTATCAGGGAGATCAGATGTTTTCTAACTGTAGTTTTGAAAGTGATGAATGTGTCTGCAGTTCTAGAGTTTTCAGGTAGGGTGTTCCAGATTTTAGGTCCTTTGAAATACATTGAATTTTTGCAAAGGTTTAGTCGAACACGGGGAATGTCATCGAGATGTTTGTGTCTGGTGTTATGCCTGTGGATCCTGTCACAACTATCAAGAAAGCATTTTAGGTCAAGGTTAATATTGGAATTTAAGGTCCTGTAGATATAGATTGCACAGTAGTAAGTGTGGATGTTCTGAACAGGGAGTAAGTTTAGATCTATGAAGAGTGGGGGGGTGTGTTGCCAGGGATTGGATTTAGTGATTATTCTTACTGCAGCTTTTTGTTGGGTTATTATTGGCTTTAGGTGTGTTGCTGCAGTTGAACCCCAAGCACAGATAGCATAGGTGAGGTATGGATATATAAGTGAATGGTATAGTGTGAGAAGGGCAGTTTGCGGCACATAGTATCGTATCTTGGAGAGGATCCCCACCGTTTTGGATACTTTCTTTTGTTATAAGTTGGATATGGGTGCTGAAATTTACGTTGTTGTTGAGGTATAGGCCAAGGAATTTGCCCTCATTATGTCTGGCAATTAGAGTGTTGTCGATCTTAATGTTAAGTTGCGTAACACCTGCTCTGCTTCCAAACATAATATAGTAGGTTTCGTAAGTGTTAAGTGTAAGTTTATTGGCTGTCATCCATGTCAATATTTTGAGCAGCTAATCATTAACAATGGTGTTGAGGGTGGCAAGATCAGGTGGGAGATGACATGAGTCGTGTCGTCAGCAAAGAGAATGGGGTTCAGGCGTTGGGATATATTTGGAAGATCATTGATGTAAATGAGGAAGAGCAGGGGTCCAAGGACACTTCCCTGCGGAACTCCAGTATCAAGTGGCCATATTGATGAGGCTGTGTCTTTAATGGTGACATACTGATACCTATTAGAAAGGTAGGATTTAAAATATGCAAGCGCATGGCCTCTTATACCATAGTGGCCAAGTTTGTGGAGTAGGATGCCGTGGTCTACTGTGTCAAACACTTTTCTTAGGTCAATAAAAATTCCTAGCGGATATTCCTTATTTTCCAGTGCTGTGTAAAGCAGGTCTAGCATTTTGATAATTGCATCATTAGTGCTTTTATTTTTCCTGAATCCAAATTGGCAGGGGTTGAGTATGTTTTGTGACGTTATAAATGAATATTGTCTCCTGTGCACGAGTTTCTTGAAGATTTTGGTTAGCAATGGTAAGTTTGATATTGGCCTATAGTTGTTTACGTCTGTAGGGTCACCACCTTTATGTATTGGTGTAACCCTTGCTGTCTTGAGTAGTGTCGGGAAAGTGCTAGTTTCTAGTGACTTGTTAAAAAGTAATGTAATAGCATGCGAAAGGACATGGGCCGCTCGCTTGTACAATAATGGTGCGACATGAGATAGATTCCCCGAGTTATTTTTAAGTGACTTTATGATCACGGTGACTTCCATGGGCTCAGTTGGTACAAGATAGAAGGAATTTGGGAAATTCCCATCTAGGTAGTCTCTGGCACGGGCATTGGTACGTGGGATTTTACTGGCGAGATTAGATCCTATGTTTGAGAAGAAGTCGTTTATCTTGTTAGCTGTATCAGTGGGATGCAGTGGTGTTTCATGAGGTTTAGTTAGGACAATATTCTTGGTTTTTTTCAGTTTGTGGGTCCCCAGAATCAGGGAAAGTGTTTTCCAGGTCTTTTTTATATCTCCTCTTGTGTCAGTGAATCTGCTGGAGTAGTACAGTTGTTTGGCTTTCTTTATTAATTTGGTGAGAACTGTTGAATATTGTTTAAGAATATCTTTGTGTATTAAGCCCTGTCTATATTGCTTTTCATATTGGTGTTTCTTATCAATGGATTTCAGAATGGTGCTGGTTAGCCATGGGCAACCAAGCCATTTATTCATGATCTGTTTCGTTTTTATAGGACAATGTTTGTTGTATAGTCTAAGTATTTTGTTAAGAAAAATGTCTGTCCAATTGTCAATACCATTGGCATTGGAGAATTCTGTAGGCCAGTCAACAGTCTTTAGGTCTGCTGTGAAATTCCTTATTGAGGCCTCGTCATGGAGTCTAAATGAAACTTTGTTGTATTCGAGTGGTGGCTTACTAATGTTTGTTAAGAGGAAGGTTGGGTAGTGGTCAGTAGTGCTGTCTGTGATTATCCCTGATTTAAGGGGGCTAGTATATTGGTCCATATGTGGTCTATTATGGTTGCACTAGTCTCAGTCAGCCTGGTTGGTTTAGTTATTGTTGGTATGAGAAGTGTGTTGTTCATATTGTTGATGAAATCAGTTACAGTGTGATCATCTGGTAGGCCAAGGTTGATATTGAAGTCTCCAGCTAAGAGAAAGTGGTGCTTGTTCATTTGTCTGTTTGTTATTAGTGACTCTAGATTCTCACTGAAGTTTGGGATGTTTGTGTGGGGTATCCAGTATATGGCACCGATTGTTATAGGCGTCTTTTACAGTAAAATTACCAAAAATGTATTCCCCATATTCATCACTAAAGCAATTAGTGCTAATAGAAGATAGTTGGTTAGAGTAATAAATTGCAGTACCACCCCCAACTTGGTATGGTCTGCAGTTGTGGATTGCTGTGTATCCTGGTAGTGGGTAGATATCAATTGTGTCCTGCTTAAGCCAGGTCTCAGTAAGAATAATGCAGGAGAAGGGTGTCTTGAGTGACTCAAGGAGTGCCAGGAGGTCATCATAGTGTTTCCTTAAGGACCTGATGTTGTAGTTAAGAACTGATAGACTTTGTGCAGTGTTCAGGATAGTGCTGACTTGTGATGCTGTGTAATAAAGGCAGTTACTTTCCAATAAGTTTTGATTGTGTGTTAGATTATGGAGGTTTAGAGCAGGGTCAACGTGATCATTCATCTTTTTGGTTTAAATAGTGGTTGTTTATATCCTGTATTATGTGGTGAGTTCTAATATTGATTTCTGTAGTGGTGGGAGGTTTGGATAAGTATACCGCTAAAGCACTTTGGTCATATAGAGTATAGTCACTAATAAACATAATGAAATTGATATTGTCTAGTGTTGTGCTAGAATGAGCTAAAGTACAACTAGGTATAAACTAATACTATAAAAAAAAAAAATACAAGTGGCACCAGACTCACTCTTGTAATTGCACTAAGGTCTAATATAATGAATTTAGTGTTGTCTATGTATTGATCTAGAATGAGCATAAAGTACAACTAGGTATAGTTTATTTAGGTGTTGTCTATGTATTGAGCTAGAATGAGCTAAAGTACAACTAGGTATAAACTTATAATATAAAAATACAAATTAAAATGGTACTTGCAATTGCACTAGGGTCTGATATAGGTTGTTAACAAGATCAAGCTTATAACTAGATTTAAATTGACAAAATAAAATTCACAAATTAAAGTACCAAAAGAATAATAAGTAAAAAATAACAATGGCAATGACTTGGTTATAATATGATAGTAATGCTTCTACACTACTAAAAACTAGAAGCAGGTTTTGGATTGGTAAATTTTAATTATGCATTAATACAAAAAGAGGGGAAGCAAAAATTTTTTAACTAGTAAAATTTTAGTAGATGGATTGCAAACACAAAAAAAAATTAGTTAGTATAAATGAGTGAAAAGAAGTTAGATGTCGTGGCCCTAAGGGAAACAAAGCTGAAGGTGGTAGGAAAGTTTTGGTGGCGAGAAATAAATGGGATTAAGTCAAGAGTATCTTAGAGAGTTAGAGCTAAGGAAAGGGTAGCAATAACGTTAAAGGATCAGTTATGGATGGAGAAGAGGGAATATAAATGTATAAATTCAAGGATTATGTGGATTAAAATAAGGGTCGGATGCAAAAGTGGGTCATAATGAGCATGTATACACCTGGAGAAGAGAGGAGTGTAGAGGAGAGAGAGAGATTTTGGGAGATGTTAAGCGAATGTATAGGAACTTTTGAACCAAGTGAGAGAGTAGTTGTGGTAGGGGACCTAAATGCTATAGTAGGAGAAAAATTTAGAGAGGATGTGATAGGTAAGTTTGGGGTACCAGCTGTAAATGATAATGGGAGCCCTTTGATTGAACTTTGTACAGAAAGGGGTATAGTTATAGGTAATGCATATTTTAAGAAAAAGAGGATAAATAAATATTCAAGATATGATGTAGGGCGTAATGACAATAGTTTGTTGGACTACGTATTGGTAGATAAAAGATTGTTGAGTAGACTTCAGGATATGCATGTTTATAGAAGGGCCACAGATATATCAGATCACTTTATAGTTGTAGCTACAGTGAGTAAAAGGTAGATGGGATACAAGGAAATTAGAAGCAACAAGTAAGAGAGAGGTGAAGATTTTTAAACTAAAAGATGATGCAGTTAGGGTAAGATATAAACAACTATTGGAAGATAGATGGGCTAGTGAGAGTATAAGCAATGAGATTGAAGAGGTATGGGGTAGGTTTAAGAATGTAGTGTTAGAGTGTTCAGCAGAAGTTTGTGGTTACAGGAAAGTGGGTGCGGGAGGGAAGAAGAGCGATTGGTGGAATGATGATGTAAAGAGAGTAGTAAGGGAGAAGAAGTTAGCATATGAGAGGTTTTTACAAAGTAGAAGTGATGCAAGGAGGGAAGAGTATATGGAGAGAAAAAGAGAGGTTAAGAGAGTGGTGAAGCAATGTAAAAAAGAGAGCAAATGAGAGAGTGGGTGAGATGTTATCAACAAATTTTGTTGAAAATAAGAAAAAGTTTTGGAGTGGGATTAATAAGGTGAGGAAGCCTAGGGAACAGATGGATTTGACAGTTAAAAATAGGAGAGGAGAGTTATTAAATGAAGAGTTAGAGGTATCGGGAACATGGAGTGAATATTTTGAGGAATTGTTAAATGTTGATGAAGATAGGGAGGCTGTGATTTTGTGTATAGGGCAAGGAGGAATAACATCTTGTAGGAGTGAGGAAGAGCCAGTTGTGAGTGTGGGGGAGGTTCGTGAGGCATTGGGTAGAATGAAAGGGGGTAAGGCAGCAGGGATTGATGGGATAAAGATAGAAATGTTAAAAGCAGGAGGGGATATAGTTTTGGAGTGGTTGGTGCTATTATTTAACCCATGAACAGTCCAAACGTATATATACATTCACCTGCGCAGCACCCTGAATATTTTAAGAAAAAAAAATGTGGTACCCAGGCATCCCCAGTTTTTTTCATACGGCGCACACTGAGCACGCACACCCATTCTTGTGTCTAGGCGACTCAGGCCTATAGTGCCAATGTTAAATGAATAAAAAAATGAAACATATATACGTTTGGGGCACTACGCGAGAGAACATATGTATACGTTTGCAACGTTTAAGGGTTAATAAATGTATGGAAAAGGGTAAGGTACCTAGGGATTGGCAGAGAGCATGCATAGTTCCTTTGTATAAAGGGAAAGTGGATAAAAGAGAGTGCAAAAATTATAGGGGAATAAGTCTGTTGAGTATACCTGGTAAAGTGTATGGTAGAGTTATTATTGAAAGAATTGAGAGTAAGACAGAGAGTAGGATAGCAAATGAACAAGGAGGCTTTAGGAAAGGTAGGGGGTGTGTAGACCAAGTGTTTACAGTGAAACATATAGGTGAACAGTATTTAGATAAGGGTAAAGAGGTTTTTGTGGCATTTATGGATTTAGGAAAGGCATATGACAGGGTGGATAGGGGGGCAATGTGGCAGATGTTGTAGGTGTATGGTATAGGAGGTAGTTTACTGAAAGCAGTGAAGTGTTTTTACGAGGATAGTGAGGCTCAGGTTAGAGTATGTAGGAGAGAGGGAGATTATTTCCCAGTAAAAGTAGGCCTTAGCCAATGATGTATGATGTCACTGTGGTTGTTCAATATATTTATAGATGGGGTTGTAAGAGAAATGAATGGTAGAGTCTTGGCAAGAGGTGTGGAGTTAAAAGATAAAGAATCAAACACAAAGTGGGAGTTGTCACAGTTGCTCTTTACTGATGACATGGTGCTTTTGGGAGATTCTGAAGAGAAGTTGCAGAAGTTGGTGGATGAATTTGGTAGGGTATGTAAAAGAAGAAAATTAAAAGTGAGTATAGGAAAGAGTAAGGTTATGGGGATAAAAAGATTAGGTGACGAAAGACTGGATATCAGAGGAGGGAGAGAGTGTGGAGGAGGTGAATGTATTCAGATATTTAGGAGTGGACGTGTCAGCAGATGGGTCTATGAAGGATGAGGTGAATCACAGAATTGATGAGGGAAAACGGTGAGTGGTGCACTTAGGTGTCAGTGGAGACAAAGAACTTTGTCCGTGGAAGCAAAAAGGGGAATGTATGAGAGTATAGTTGTACCAACACTCTTGTATGGGTGTGAAGCATGGGTGATGAATGTTGCAATGAGGAGAAGGCTGGATGCAATGGAGATGTCATGCCTGAGGTCAATGTGTGGTGTGAATATAATGCAGAGAATTCGTAGTTCGAAAATTAGCATAAGGTGTGGGATTAACAAAACTGTTAACCAGAGGGCTGAGGAGGGATTGTTGAGGTGGTTCAGACATGTAGAGAGAATGGAACAAAGCAGAAAGACTTCAAGAGTGTATAAATCTGTAGTGGAGGGAAGACGGGGTAGGGGGTTGGCCTAGGAAGGGTTGGAGGGAGGGGGTAAAGGAGGTTTTGTGTGCGAGGAGCTTGGACTTCCAACAAGCGTGTATGAGCGTATTTGATAGGAGTGAATGGAGACAAATGTTTTTTAATACTTGACGTGCTGTTGGAGTGTGAGCAAAGTAACATTTATGAAGGGATTCAGGGAAACCGGCAGGCCGGACTTGAGTCCTTGAGATGGGAAGTACAGTGTCTACACTCTGAAGGAGGGGTGTTAATGTTGCAGTTGTATAACTGTAGTGTAAAGCACCCCTCTGGCAAGACAGTGATAGAGTGAATGATGAAAGTTTTTTTTTTTCGGACCACCTTGCCTTGGTGGGAATCGGCCGATGTCTTCATAATAAAATAAAAAAATACTGTATAAAGATTTAAAAATATACCAGAAATTTTATAAATGGTGCAAAGTTGACATAAACCCTTTCAGGGTTTTGGCCGTACTAGTACGGCTTATGCACCAGGGTTTTTTGACATACTAATACGCCTAAATTCTAGCGCCCTCAAATCTAGTGAGAGAAAGCTAGTAGGCCTACATATGAAAGACTGGGTCTATGTGGTCAGTGTGCACAGTATAAAAAAAATCCTGCAGCACACAGTGTGTAATGAGGGAAAAAAAACTTTGACTGTGTTTTTGGATTAAAACAGCGAATTTGCACTGTATTTTCGTATGGTATTTATTGTTGTATTCTAGTTTTCCTGGTCTCATTTTATAGAATGGAAGACATATTACAGAAATTGAGAGGGTTTTTTGACGGGTTTTTTTACAATGAAAAGTACCTTGAAATTGAGCTCAAAGTAGCAGAAATGATCGATTTTTACCAAAGTTCAAAAGTAAACAAATCAAGCTAAGCGTCCAATACACGTCAACTGGTGAGTCTAATATTCTTTCACAAGTGCGCTGATTTTATTTTTTAACCATTTTTACACCTAATGCAGTAGTCTGCATAACATAAATCTTATATTTTTTGTGAGAATAAAAATTCAAAGTGGAAAGCAAAAGAATGTAAGAGAGGCATGGGGATGTGACTAATGAACAGAGGAAATGTTAGTTTAGTGCCAGGAATGTCTTTGTTGTTTATTCTGGACTCTATTTGGAAATTGGCATCTTTTGAAATTTGTGTGAAATTAGCAAAATTGCTAAATTCTGACCACTTTATTGGATAGTTAAAATTGGTAAATGGGTGGTTTGTTGTACTCATTCGATAGAAAAAATGGAGTTCTAGCGAAATAGTTATGATTTTTATTGACTAGTACACTGGAATTGGCCGAAAATAGGGTTCAAAGTGGGCAAAATCGCCAATGCGTAAACACCGCTAACTTCGCGAGAGCATAATTCCGTAAGTTTTCCATCAAATTTCATACTTTTGGTTTCATTATGATCGGGAAAAGATTCTCTCTTTTCATAAGAAAAAATAATTTTTTTTTATGAAATTTGGGCGACCCTGAGAACAAGTCTGGGAGAGGGCCTGGGGACCCTGAAAGGGTTAAAACAATGTCAGAGATGGTTGACACAAACTCACTATCATTATAATACTTATGCTCCTCACTTAGTGATGAATTTGTTTAACGACATGGTCTTAGGAACAGAACTCCATTGTTAAGTGAGGAGAGGCTGTGTTGAGCCAGGGTTAGCTGCCAACTTTCCCAGACTATTTAAATCTCTCAGCAGAAAAGTTTTCTTGCCTCAGATACATTTTTAAAATTTTTTACAGCACATAAGCTGAGGCAAAAGTGACCTACTTATATTTTTTAAATATAAATATCAATAGTGTTTGTTTAAAAATGCACTACATAGGGATATGTTGTGAGAGGTCTTACTATATTTTTTTTAAACACATCAGTCATTTCCTACTGAGGCAGGGTGACCCAAAATGAAAGAAAAACCCAAAAAGAAAGAAAAAAATTTCATCATCATTCAACACTTTGACCATCATACATAATCACTGTCCTTGCAGAGGCGCTCAGATGTGACAGTTTAGATGTCGTATCTGATGTGGTGGTAGTTGTAGCCCATTTCTGGTGGGGTTGTAGTTTTGGAGTGGTTGATGCATTTATTTAATAGATGTATGGAAGAGAGTAAGGTACCTAGGGATTGGCAGGGCATGCCTAGTTCCTTTGTTTAACACTTTGACTGTCGCAAGCCCCTTTCTGAAACTCATTGTATGTTGCAAAATTTTTGGAAAAAAAAAATTATTTTTTCTTATGAAATGATAGAGAATCTATTTCCGATGGTAATGACACCAAAAGTATGAAATTTGGTTGAAAACTCATGGAGTTACGCTCCCGCAAAGTTAACGGTCTCGGTGACATATATGCATCGGCGATTTTGCCGACTTTGAGCCCTGCTTTTGTCCAATTCCATTGTTCCAGTTGACCAAACTCATCGCTATTTCTTTAAAAATTTCCTTTTTTTTTCTTTTCATTTTGAGTACAAGAAACTGCCCATTTACCGATTTGAACTACCCAATAAAGTGGTCAGAAATTGGCAATTTGGCCAATTTCATGCAAATTAAAAAAGATGCCAATTTCAAAATAGGGTCCAGAATAAACAATGTAGACATTCTTGGCACTAAAATAACATATCCTCTGTTCATTAGTCACATCTCTAGGCCCCTCTTATATTATTGTTGCTTTCTATTTTGATTTTTTATTCATACAAAAAATACAAAATTTACTGTTATGCAGACTACTGCATTATTGTAAAAATGGTATAAATAATATCAGTGCACTAGTGAAAGAATATTAGACTCTCCAGTTGGTATGTATTGGACGTGTGGTGTGATTTGCTTACTTCTGAACATTTGTAAAAATCGAACATTTCCGCTACTTTGAGCTCAATTTCAAGGTCGTTTTCATCATGAAACTAATCAAAATAATCTCTATTTCTGTAATATGTTTTCCATTTTATCACATGAGACAACGAAAACGAGAATACAAAGATAAAAACTATACGAAAATACACCTCAAAGTCGCTGTTTTAATCCCAAAAAATGGTCAGTTTTTTTTCCCCATTATGCACTGCATGCTGGAGGATTTTTTTATTTTGTGCACACTGACCACACAGACCCATTCTCTCACATGTAGGCCTACCAGTTTTCTCCCGCTTGATTTGAAGCCGCTAGAATTTACAAGTACGTATAAATATGTCCGAAACAGTGGCGCGTAAGACATATATATATGACCGAAACAGTCAAAGGGTTAAAGGCAAAGGGGACAAAAGAGAGTTTAATAATTATAGGAAAATAAGCCTGTGAGTTTACCTGGTAAAGTGTATGGTAAAGCTATTATTGACAGAATTAAGACAGAGAGCAGGATTGCAGATGAACAAAGAGGCTTTAAAAAGGGTATGGATATTTACCTATTTTACTCACCTATTGGTGGTTGCATGGGTCAAGTCATAGCTCCTGGCCCTGCCTCTTCACTGATTGCTACTAGGTTCAAATTCAAATTCAAATTCAAATTCAAAACTTTATTCTCTATAAGTATTACAATGCTGAGTTTACAGAATTTGGTTATTGTGTGATTTACATGTAGTAAAATAATAATTACAGTGTACCACTAGAACGCCTAGCATGGCTAGGCATTTCGGGCAGACTTATATTAAATCTTAGGTTTAAAATGTTCAGAATTATGAGATAATTGGTAATTTTGGCTAAGTGACTAAATACTAGTTGTGAGTTTAGCAATGTGAATTTCTTTTTTTTTGGCACTATACATAGTTTCAGTATTGGAGTATCACAGCCAACTTTTGACTAGTTAAGAAATTTATTATTTTGAGATTGAGATTGATATTTCTGTTTATGGTCAAATGGGTGAGTGAGTGTAAGTGTGAACCACCAGGTGGTATTCGCATTATTATTGACAGGGGGTATCAGGGAGATAAGATGTTTTCTGATGGTAGTTTGAAGGTGATGAATGTTATCTGCAGTTTGGGGAAATTTTCAGGTAGGGTGTTCCAGATTTTAGGGCCTTTGACATACATTGAATTTTTGTAAAGGTTTAGGGCGGACACGGGGGAAAGTCATAGAGATGTTTGTGTCTGGTGTTGTGCCTGTGGGTTCTGTCACAACTATCAAGAAAAACGTTTTAGGTCAAGGGTTTAAAATTGGAATTTAAGGTCCTGTAGATGTAGATTGCACAGTAGTAAGTGTGGATGTACTGAACAGGGAGTAAGTTTAGATCTATGAAGAGTGGGGGGTGTGTTTGCCAGGGATGGGATTTAGTGATTATTCTTACTGCGGCTTTTTGTTGGGTTATTTTTGGCTTTAGGGGTGTTGCTGCAGTTGAACCCCAAGCACAGATAGCATAGGTGAGGTAAAGGATAATAAGTGAATGGTTATAGTGTGAGAAGGGCAGTTTTTTCGGCACGTAGTATCGTATCTTGGAGAGGATCCCAACCGTTTTGGATACTTTTTTGGTTATGTGTTGGATATGGGTGCTGAAGTTCAGGTTGTTGTCGAGGTAAAAGTCCTAGGAATTTTTCCCTCATTATGCCTGGTAATTAGTGTGTTGTCGATCTTAATGTTAATTTGCGCCTCTCCTGATCTGCTACCAAACATAATGTAGTAGGTTTTGTCAACGTTAAGCGTAAGTTTATTGGCTGTCCACCAAGTCGATATTTTGATCAGCTCCTCATTAACAATGGTGTTGAGGGTTGCAAGATTAGGTGAGAGATGACATAAGTCGTGTCGTCAGCAAAGAGAATGGGGTTCAGGTGTCGAGATACGTTTGGAAGATCATTGATGTATATGAGGAAGAGCAGGGGACCAAGGACACTTCCCTGCGGAACTCCAGTATCAAGTGGCTGTGTTGTTGATGCTGTGTCTTTAATGGGGACATACTGATAAACCCATTAGTAAGGTAAGATTTGAATATGCAAGCGCATGGCCTCTTATACCATAATGGTCAAGTTTGTGGAGAAGGATGCCGTGGTCTACTGTGTCAAAAGCTTTTCTTAGGTCAATAAAAATTCCTAGTGGATATTCCTTATTAACCAATGCTGTGTAAAGCAGATCTAGCATTTTTATAATTGCATCGTTAGTGCTTTTGCTTTTCCTGAATCCAAATTGGCAGAGGTTGAGTATGTTTTGTGACGTTATAAATGAATATAGTCTCCTGTGCACGAGTTTCTCAAAGATTTTGGATAGCAATGGTAAGTTTGATATTGGCCTATAGTTGTTTAAATCTGTAGGGTCACCACCTTTATGTATTGGTGTAACCCTTGCCGTCTTGAGTAGTTTCGGGAAGGTGCTAGCTTCTAGTGACTTGTTAAAAAGCAATGAGATAGTATGCGAGAGGACATGGGCCACTCTCTTGTACAATAATGGTGGGCATGAACAGTTCCCTGAGTTATTTTTAAGTGACTTTATAATCTCGGGGGACTTCCGTGGGCTCAGTTGGAGCAAGATAGAAGGGAAATTTTTGGAAATTCTCATCTAGGTAGTCCCCGGCATGGGCATTGGTACGTGGGATTTTATTGGCTAGATTAGACCCTATGGTTGAGAAGAAGTCATTTATCTTGTTAGCTGTGTCGGTGGGTTGCAGTGGTGTTTCATTAGGTTTTAGTTAGGGCAATATTCTTGTTTTTTTTCAGTTTTTGGGTCCCTAGAATCTGAGAGAGTGTTTTCCAGGTCTTTTTTATATCTCCTCTTGTGTCAGTGAATCTACTGGAGTAGTATAGTTGTTTGGCTTTCTTTATTACTTTGGTGAGGACTGATGAATAGTGTTTTTAAAAATATCTTTGTGTATTAAGCCTGTCTATATTGCTTTTCATATTGGTGTTCTTATCAATGGATTTCAGAATGGTGCTGGGTTTCCATGGGCAACCAAGCCATTTGTTTTTGATCTGTTTCGTTTTTATAGGACAATGTATGTTGTATAGTCTAAGTAGTTTGTTAAGAAAAATGTCTGTCCAGTCGTCAATACCATTGGCCTTGGAGAATTCTGTAGGCCAGTCAACATCTCTAGGTCAGCTGTGAACTTCCTTATTGAGGCCTCATCATGAGTCTAAATGAGACTTTGTTGTATTCAAGTGGTGGTTTACTAATGTTTGTCAAGAGGAAGGTAGGGTAGTGGGCTGTAGTGGGTATCTGTGATTATCGATTTAAGGGGGGCTAGTATATTGGGGCCATATGTGGTCTATTATGGTTTCACTTGTTTCAGTGAGCCTGGTTTGGGTTTTAGTTATTGTTGGTATGAGAAGTCTGTTGTTATAATTGTTGATGAAATCAGTTACAGGCTGATGATCAGTAGGCCCAAATTGATGTTTTAAAATCTCCAGCTAAGAGAAGGTGGGGCTTATTCATTTTTCTGTATGCTATTAGTGCCTTTAATTTCCAAATGAAATTTGGGAGTTAGTGCGGGGTATGCGGTAAATGGCACCAGTTGTTTAGCATCTTAAGGTTTTTTTACAGTAAAATAGCAAAAATGTATTCTCCATATTCATCACTAAAGCAATTGGTGCTGATACAAGATAATGGGTTTAGAGTAAAGATTGCAATACCACCCCCAACTTGGTATGGTCTGCAGTTGTGGATTGCTGTGTATCCTGGTAGAGGGTAATATCTAAATTTTGTCCTGTTTTAGCCAGGTCCTCGGTAAGAATAATGCAGGAGAAGGTGTCTTTAGTGATTCAAGGAGTGCCAAGGAGGTCACATAGTGTTTGCTTAAGCACCTGATGTTGTAGTTAAGTACTGATAAAACTTTTAACATTGTTTAGGATAGTGCTGGCTTGTGATTGCTGTGTATAAAAGGCAGTTACTTTCCAATAGGTTTTGATTGTGTGTCAGAATTTTGTAGGTTTAGATCAGGGTCAACGTGATCAATCATCTTCTAGGTTTAAATTATGGTTATTTATATCCTGAGTTGTGTGTTGAGTTTTAGTACTGATATCTGTAGTGGTGGGAAGTTTGGACAAGTATATAGCTATAGCATTTTGGTCATGTAGAGTATAGTCACTAATACACATAATGAAGTTGGTGTTGTCTATGTGTTGTGCTGGAATGACTAAAGTACAACTAGGTACAAAAATAATAATATAAAAATACAAATTAAAAATAGCACAAGACCCCTCACTTGTAATTTTCACTAAGGTCTAATGTAATGACTTTGGAATAGTCTATGTATTGAGCTAGAATGAGCTGTAGTACAACTAGGTTTAATCTAATAATATAAAAATACAAATTAAAAATAGCACCAGACTCTCACTAGTAATTACACTATGGTCTAATATAATGACTTTGGTATTGACTATGTATTGAGCTAGAATGAGCTATAGTACAACTGAGTTTAATCTAATAATATAAAAAAAGCACAAGACTCTCAGTTGTAATTGCACTAAGGTGTTATATAAGTTGTTTACAAGAATTAGAGTATAACTAGATTTAAATTGACAATATAAAATATACAAGTTAAGGTAGCAAAAGAATAAAAAAAAGTAGAAAAAAAATATATATATGAGGTAGTTGGTACTAGTTAGCAAAAGATAGTTAAGGCAGGGGCGTTGACCCCCGGAACTCTCTCCAGGTAAACTCCAGGTAAACAATATAGTCACTAAGATATGAAAACAATCTTAGAGTAGGACTTACAATATAAACTTATAATATAAAAATACAAATTGAAATGGTACTTGCAAATGCACTAGAGTCTGGTATATGTTGTTGACAAGATCAAGAGTATAACTAGATTTAAATTGACAAAATAAAATTAACAATTAAAGTACCAAAAGTATAATAGTAAAAAATAACAATGGTAATGTCTTGGTTATAATATGATAGTAAGATGGTAGACAGGGACACAGGTACAAAGGATAATATGAAGGTTGGAGTTGAATATACAAACTTGAAAATTAGGCAACAAAAATGTTATGGGAAGTATAAAATAATGTTTAATGTAAAAAAGTAAAATTGACTGGTAGTAAATATGGTGTTTAATAAAATTTTAGTAAGTAATAATCTCTCTCCCTGCTCCATGAGCTTTATCAAACCTCGTCTTAAAACTACGTATGGTTCCTGCCTCCATTCCGTCACATTCTAGGCTATTCCACTTCTTGACATTCTGTGATTGAAGAAATACTTCCTAACATCCTTTTGACTCATAGGAGTCTTCAACTTCCAATTGTGACCCCATGTTTCCATGTCCCATGTCTGGAACATCCTGTGTTTGTCCACCTTGTTAATTCCTCGCTGTATTTTGTATGTCGTTATCATGTCTTCCTTGACCCTCCTGTCCTCCAGTGTTGTCAGGCTGATTTCTTGTTGCGAACCTTTGACTTTTCTCTAATTTCTTGACGTGCTTGACCAGGCGTGGATTCCAAACTGGTGCTGCATGCTCCAATATGGGCCTAATGTATATGGTGTACAGAGTCTTGAATGATTCCTTACTGAGGTATCGGAACGCTATTCTCAGGTTTGTTAGATGCCAGTATGCTGCAGCAGTTATCTGATGGATGTGCGCCTCAGATGTGCTCGGTATTATACTCACCCCAAGATCATTTTCTTTGAGTGAGGTTTGCGGTCTTTGGCCACCTAGATTATACTCTGTCTGCGGTCTTCTTTGCCCTTCCCCTGTCTTCATGACTTTGCATCTGCCAGGGTTAAATTCAATGAGACAGTTGCTGAACCAGGCTTGTAGCCTGTCCAGGTCTCTTTGTAGTCCTGCCTGATCCTTGACCGATTTAATTCTTCTCATAAACTTCACATCATCTGAGTGTATCCCTTCCATTATGTCATTCACATATGCCAAAAACAGCACAAGTCCTAGGGCTGACCCCTGTGGAACCCCGCTCGCCACAGGCGCCCACGCTGACACCTTGTCACGTACCATAACTGTCAGATATTCTCTGATCCACTGCAGTGCCTCTCCTGTTATGTGTGCCTGATCCTCTAGCTTTTGTATTAACCTCTTGTGAGGAACTGTATCGAAGGCCTTCTTGCAGTCCAAGAAAATGCAGTCTATCCATCCCTCTCTCTCTCGTGTCTTACTTCTGATACCTTCTCATAAAACTCCAGTAGGTTTGTGACACAGGATTTTCCTTCCCTGAAACCATGCTGGTTGTCATTTATAAGCTTGTGTCTTTCTAGGTGCTCCACCACTCTCCTCCTGGTGATCTTCTCCATGACTTTGTGTACTATACACATCAGTGACACAGGTCTGTAGTTTAATGGCTCATGTCTGTCTCCTTTCTTAAAATTGGGAGTGCATTTGCCATCTTCCATACCTAAGGTAGTTGCCCAGTTTCAATGGATATGTTGAAGATTTTTATTAGTTAGTGTTAGGAGAGTGTGGCTTATGAGTGGGGGAAGTTACGCGTGTTTTAGCTCCGCCAAATTTGCTTCTGTCTAGCAGTCCCATAGGGGCCAGAGTGCTGAAAATAGGTGTGTGAAAACCTAAAGTGCATATATGTTTTTAAACCCACAGAAGGGAAGCATCAGTGATCATTGCAGAGGAAAAATAGAGATTATAGTGCAAGTGTAGAGTGCCAGGCCTCAAAATAATGGTTCTTATGGAGGGTGCCATATAGGAAATGATTTGTGACTAGCAGTGAACGTAGATCAGTGAGGGGAAATAAGAAAGATCAGGGATTAGCATAAACTCAAATGTTAAGATTAATTTTTTGATTGTTTTAAGCCCAAAAATAAATTTTTGCGATCAGTACTTACTTAGATATAGAGGCATAAAGTTGGTAGAAAATGAGCCGCATATGGCAACAACGGCGAATGCTGCTCACCTGGTAAACTTTGGTTTATTTGCATTCGAAGGTTTCTTTTTTTTTTCACTATTTTATTTTTTTCACATAACTTATGTGGCCTGTGAGACCAAAGTATGGTGCAATGTTCATATATACATTCGTTGAATGTAGCACAATTATAGCAAAAACACTAGTATCATCATATTGTTTACAAAACTTGTTTACACAAACAAACTATATAAAAAATTATTTATTACTATTGCTCTGTAATATACAGTAGGGCCTCGCTTTATGGCGTTTCGCTCTACGGTGTTCCACTAATATGGTCATTTCAAATTATGACCTAAAAACTCTATACGGCTCCCCCCACCTGACTTTCTAATATGGTCACCGCACCCCACCCTGTTTATTTACATTCTCCATGAGCTCCGTAAGCACATCTCTCCATTGTGTCTGGAAACTCCAAAATTTCAAGGTTTTTAAAAGTTATTTCATATTTTATATATACTCTGATAATTATAATTAATTTATAGATGGGGTTGTAAGAGAAGTAAATGCGAGGGTCTTGGCAAGAGGCGTGGAGTTAAAAGATAAAGAATCACACATAAAGTGGGAGTTGTCACAGTTGCTCTTTGCTGATGACACGGTGCTCTTGGGAGATTCTGAAGAGAAGTTGCAGAGATTGGTGGATGAATTTGGTAGGGTGTGCAAAAGAAGAAAATTAAAGGTGAATACAGGAAAGAGTAAGGTTATGAGGATAACAAAAAGATTAGGTGATGAAAGATTGGATATCAGATTGGAGGGAGAGAGTATGGAGGAGGTGAATGTATTCAGATATTTGGGAGTGGACGTGTCAGCGGATGGGTCTATGAAAGATGAGGTGAATCATAGAATTGATGAGGGGAAAAGGGTGAGTGGTGCACTTAGGAGTCTGTGGAGACAAAGAACTTTGTCCTTGGAGGCAAAGAGGGGAATATATGAGAGTATAGTTTTACCAACGCTCTTATATGGGTGTGAAGCATGGGTGATGAATGTTGCAGTGAGGAGAAGGCTGGAGGCAGTGGAGATGTCATGTCTGAGGGCAATGTGTGGTGTGAATATAATGCAGAGAATTCGTAGTTTGGAAGTTAGGAGGAGGTGCGGGATTACCAAAACTGTTGTCCAGAGGGCTGAGGAGGTTCGGACATGTAGAGAGAATGGAGCGAAACAGAATGACTTCAAGAGTGTATCAGTCTGTAGTGGAAGGAAGGCGGGGTAGGGGTCGGCCTAGGAAAGGTTGGAGAGAGGGGGTAAAGAGGTTTTGTGTGCGAGGGGCTTGGACTTCCAGCAGGCATGCGTGAGCGTGTTTGATAGGAGTGAATGGAGACAAATGGTTTTTAATACTTGACGTGCTGTTGGAGTGTGAGCAAAGTAACATTTATGAAGGGGTTCAGGGAAACCGGCAGGCCGGACTTGAGTCCTGGAGATGGGAAGTACAGTGCCTGCACTCTGAAGGAGGGGTGTTAATGTTGCAGTTTAAAAACTGTAGTGTAAAGCACCCTTCTGGCAAGACAGTGATGGAGTGAATGATGGTGAAAGTTTTTCTTTTTCGGGCCACCCTGCCTTGGTGGGAATCAGCCAGTGTGATAATAATAAAAAAATTATATTTATGTATACCTGTACCTAAATGAACTTACACACTGTGCTAGCATTCAGGTATACATTAAAATCAGTAAGAGTGTCTTATGTCTCACGTTGCCATATTAGTAGTGATAATAATACTCAGTAATAATAATTGAGTCTCATTAAATATCGTATATTACATTAATACAGTGTATAACATTTTTATTAATCCATGTATGATATTTTTTCAAAATTATATAATATGATGCATAACATAAAGATGATAAATACACTCCACAGTAGAATAAATAAACATACATATGAGATGTGGGAGCTAGACGACTTATACGAGTGACTCCATATTCGTAATGATAATAATAATAATAATCAAGTCTCATTAAATGTCGTATATTACGTTAATATACATATTTTTATTAATCCAGCTATGATATTTTTTTTTCAAAATTTTATAATAAACACGATACATAACATATAAAGATGATAAATACACCCCACAGTAGAATAAATAAACATAAATATGAGATGTGGGAGCCAGACAACTTGTACAAGTGACGGCATGAATAATGTTTTCTCTAGTCCAACATAAGAGAAAATGTGTTACTGGGGGTAATTGTAGAAAATTATTCCTTTCATATGCCTTCACTCAGAGCGTCATTTCTTCTAAAAAATGGTGTTACATGAGAATGGGAGTGTTCCTCTTTATTTATTCTACCGTATCAACATAGAGACAACTTGTACACAAACCAGACGTGTACACTTTGTTTACATAACTCACGTTTTCCTGGTTTGTTTACATAACTCACATTTTCCTGGTTTGTTTACATAACTACATGAGTGTTCTCTCTCATGTACTCATTCTCTCTCTCTCATTTATTTGTTTTGTCTCATTTACTCACCTCTGACCCTACATTAAGACTACAAATATTTTAAGGTAAGTAATGAGTGAACTTTATATGCATTTTATCATTTTGGGATGCTTAAATGTTATAGGATATTATGTGTGGATGGGGTGGCCTTGTATGGTAGCCTGGCTGGCTACCGTACCTACCACACTTGATTTCTTACAGTAAATACTACTAGTTTCACCCTAGATTAAGACTACAAATATTTTAAAGTAAGTAATGAGCGTACTATATGTGTATTTTACTTTTTTATTGTTTTTTAATGCCTAGTTCTACTGCTAACCCCACTGGAAATAAATCACACTGTTTGACTTTTTTGGGTTATCCTAGGTACTTTACGCATATGCTGCTATGTATGATAATCTATGTACAGTGGACCCCCGAGTTTCGTGATTAATCCGTTCCAGAGAGCCTGCTGAAAGTTGAAATTCACGAAACTCGAAACCATTTTCCCCATAAGAAATAATGGAAATAAAATTAATCCGTTCCAGACACCCAAAAATATTAAAATAAAATATTTTTTTCAAATTAAATAAAGATTTATATACTGAAATCAATGAAAAATCAAGTTATTTTTTTTTTATTATCACACTGGCCGATTCCCACCAAGGCAGGGTGGCCCGAAAAAGAAAAACTTTCACCATCATTCACTCCATCACTGTCTTGCCAGAAGGGTGCTTTACACTACAGTTTTTAAACTGCAACATTAACACCCTCTTTTTCAGAGTGTAGGCACTGTACTTCCCATCTCAAGGACTCAAGTCCAGCCTGCCGGTTTCCCT
Source organism: Cherax quadricarinatus (assembly GCF_026875155.1). Taxonomy (NCBI): domain Eukaryota; kingdom Metazoa; phylum Arthropoda; class Malacostraca; order Decapoda; family Parastacidae; genus Cherax; species Cherax quadricarinatus. Next base: position 20,344,741 of record NC_069408.1, on the reverse strand, counting down.
GAATCCCTTCATAAATGTTACTTTGCTCACACTCCAACAGCACGTCAAGTATTAAAAACCATTTGTCTCCATACACTCCTATCAAACACGCTCACGCATGCCTGCTAGAAGTTCCCAAGCCCCTCGCACACAAAACCTCCTTTACCCCCTCCCTCCAACCTTTCCTAGGCTGACCCCTACCCCGCCTTCCTTCCACTACAGACTGATATACTCTTGAAGTCACTCTGTTTTGCTCCATTCTCTCTACATGTCCGAACCACCTCAACAACCCTTCCTCAGCCCTCTGGACAACAGTTTTGGTAATCCCGCACCTCCTCCTAACTTCCAAACTACGAATTCTCTGCATTATATTCACACCACACATTGCCCTCAGACATGACATCTCCACTGCCTCCAGCCTTCTCCTCGCTGCAGCATTCATCACCCATGCTTCACACCCATATAAAAGCGTTGGTAAAACTATACTCTTATATATTCCCCTCTTTGCCTCCAAGGACAAAGTTCTTTGTCTCCATAGACTCCTAAGTGCACCACTCACCCTTTTCCCCTCATCAATTCTATGATTCACCTCATCTTTCATAGACCCATCCACTGACACGTCCACTCCCAAATATCTGAATACATTCACCTCCTCCATACTCTCTCCCTCCAATCTGATATCCAATCTTTCATCACCTAATCTTTTTGTTATCCTCATTACCTTACTCTTTCCTGTATTCACTTTTAATTTTCTTCTTTTACACACCCTACCAAATTCATCCACCAATCTCTGCAGCTTCTCTTCAGAATCTCCCAAGAGCACAGTGTCATCAGCAAAGAGCAACTGTGACAACTCCCGCTTTATGTGTGATTCTTTATCTTTTAACTCCACGCCTCTTGCCAAGACCCTCGCATTTACTTCTCTTACAACCCCATCTATAAATATATTAAACAACCACGGTGGCATCACACATCCTTGTCTAAGGCCTACTTTTACTGGGAAATAATTTCCCTCTTTCCTACATGCTCTAACTTGAGCCTCACTATCCTCGTAAAAACTCTTCACTGCTTTCAGTAACCTACCTCCCACACCATACACCTGCAACATCTGCCACATTGCCCCCCTATCCACCCTGTCATACGCCTTTTCCAAATCCATAAATGCCACAAAGACCTCTTTAGCCTTATCTAAATACTGTTCACTTATATGTTTCACTGTAAACACCTGGTCCACACACCCCCTACCTTTCCTAAAGCCTCCTTGTTCATCTGCTATCCTATTCTCCGTCTTACTCTTAATTCTTTCAATAATAACTACCATACACTTTACCAGGTATACTCAACTGACTTATCCCCCTATATTTTTTGCACTCTCTTTTGTCCCCTTTGCCTTTATACAAAGGAACTATGCATGCTCTCTGCCAATCCCTAGGTACCTTACCCTCTTCCATACATTTATTGCACCAACCACTCCAAAACTATATCCCCACCTGCTTTTAACATTTCTATCTTTATCCCATCAATCCCGGCTGCCTTACCCCCTTTCATTTTACCTACTGCCTCACGAACTTCTCCCACACTCACAACTGGCTCTTCCTCACTCCTACAAGATGTTATTCCTCCTTGCCCTATACACGAAATCACAGCTTCCCTATCTTCATCAACATTTAACAATTCCTCAAAATATTCCCTCCATCTTCCCAATACCTCTTACTCTCCATTTAATAACTCTCCTCTCCTATTTTTAACTGACAAATCTATTTGTTGTCTAGGCTTCCTTAACTTGTTAATCTCACTCCAAAACCTTTTCTTATTTTCAACAAAATTTGTTGATAACATCTCACCCACTCTCTCATTTGCTCTCTTTTTACATTGCTTCACCACTTTCTTAACCTCTCTCTTTTTCTCCATATACTCTTCCCTCCTTGCATCACTTCTACTTTGTAAAAACTTCTCATATACTAACTTTTTCTCCCTTACTACTCTCTTTACATCATTCCACCAATCGCTCCTCTTCCCTCCCGCACCCACTTTCCTGTAACCACAAACTTCTGCTGAACACTCTAACACTACATTTTTAAACCTACCCCATACCTCTTCGACCCCATTGCCTATGCTCTCATTAGCCCATCTATCCTCCAATAGCTGTTTATATCTTACCCTAACTGCCTCCTCTTTTAGTTTATAAACCTTCACCTCTCTCTTCCCTGATGCTTCTATTCTCCTTGTATCCCATCTACCTTTTACTCTCAGTGTAGCTACAACTAGAAAGTGATCTGATATATCTGTGGCCCCTCTATAAACATGCATATCCTGAAGTCTACTCAACAGTCTTTTATCTACCAATACATAATCCAACAAACTAGTATCATTTTGCCCTACATCATATCTTGTATACTTATTTATCCTCTTTTCTTAAAATATGTATTACCTATAACTAAACCCCTTTCTATACAAAGTTCAATCAAAGGGCTCCCATTATCATTTACACCTGGCACCCCAAACTTACCTACCACACCCTCTCTAAAAGTTTCTCCTACTTTAGCATTCAGGTCCCCTACCACAATTACTCTCTCACTTGGTTCAAAGGCTCCTATACATTCACTTAACATCTCCCAAAATTCTCTCTCTCTCCTCTACATTCCTCTCTTCTCCAGGTGCATACTCGCATATTATGACCCACTTTTCGCATCCAACCTTTACTTTAATCCACATAATTCTTGAATTTACACATTCATATTCTCTTTTCTCCTTCCATAACTGGTCCTTCAATATTACTGCTACCCCTTCCTTTGCTCTAACTCTCTCAAATACTCCAGATTTAATCCCATTTATTTCCCCCCACCAAAACTCCCCTACCCCCTTCAGCTTTGTTTCGCTTAGGGCCAGGACATCCAACTTCTTTTCATTCATAACATCAGCAATCATCTGTTTCTTGTCATCCGCACTACATCCACACACATTCAAGCATCCCAGTTTTATAAAGTTTTTCTTCTTCTCTTTTTTAGTAAATGTCTACAGGAGAAGGGGTTACTAGCCCATTGCTCCCGGCATTTTAGTCGCCTCATACAACACGCATGGCTTACGGAGGAAAGATTCTTTTCCACTTCCCCATGGACAATAGAAGAAATAAAGAAGAACAAGAGCTATTTAGAAAAAGGAGAAAAACCTAGATGTATATATATATATATATATACAGTGGACCCCCGGTTAACGATATTTTTTCACTCCAGAAGTATGTTCAGGTGCCAGTACTGACCGAATTTGTTCCCATAAGAAATATTGTGAAGTAGATTAGTCCATTTCAGACCCCCAAACATACACGTACAAACGCACTTACATAAATACACTTACATAATTGGTCGTATTCGGAGGTAATCGTTATGCGGGGGTCCACTGTATATACGTATGCATGTGCGTGTCTGTGAAGTGTGACCAAAGTGTAAGTAGGAGTAGCAAGATATCCCTTTTATCTAGCGTGTTTATGAGACAGAAAAAGAAACCAGCAGTCCTACCATCATGTAAAACAGTTACAGGTTTCTGTTTCACAGTCATCTGGCAGGACGGTAGTACTTTCCTGGGTGGTTGCTGTCTACCAACATTACACTTACCTTTACTGAAGGCTTCTGGGTGGATGGAAGACGGGAGGAGGGGATAGGAGGAAGGTGTACACTATTGTTTGGAAGGAGAATCTCCTTCCATTAGGACTTTAGGTAGCAAGTCCTTATCTGGGGTTGCTTCCCTTCTTCTTTTAATGCCACTGGGAACAACTTGAGAGTCACTGGACCCCTGGTGCACAAAATATCTGTCCAGAGAGGTCTTTTTCTGGCATTTCTTTAAGATTTCCGTGAAGTGGGACACAACACTGTCATTGTACATGTTGCAGATATAGCTTGTGTCAGCTTGGTTAGGGTGATACTTTTCAACAAAACTTTGCAACTCATTCCACATTACACACATGCCCTTTAAATCAACTGAAAAAGGGAAACCCTATTTTCACTCTCTTTTCCTCCTCCTCTAAAGCAATTTTCCTCGGCTGTGGTCTGATGCTGTTGGAAGCTCTTGCAGTTCGTCAGTGGTTAGCTCTTCCCTGTGGTCCTCCACCAACTCTTCCATATTCCTGTCACTCACCTCCAACCCCATGGACTTGCCCAATGAAACAACACCTTCCACAACAGGCAGAGGGTCAGCAGGGACAGGGTCTGCCTCAAACCCTTCAAAATCCCTCTGGATCGTGTTTCTCACTTTATTTACCAAAGGGCTTGCACTAGCTTTCCTTGGGTCCATGATGACTTATTTAGCAGTTGCAAGCACAAAAAACAATGGATTATTATGAAATGTATTGTATGAACCCGCGGGGTGATGGTCACGTGTTGGTAAACAATAGCACACTGAGCATGAATGGCGTGGGAGACTGGCTTGGTGTGCACAGTAACGGGCAGACGGGTACTGGACCGTCGCCAAAACAAAAGTCTAATCATGAAACTCGAGGCCAAATTTTGCAAAAAAAAACTCGCCTAGGGTCGAATTTCACGAAAGTCGAGGCTGCTGAAAATCGAGGGTCCACTGTAACTGCATTTGTGTATATCTGAATAAACTTACTTACTTACTAACTTAATATATGTTAGTGTAAACTTGTTATCTAGTATTTGTGTGCATTTATAAGTGGAAAAATGAGGTGTTCCATTTTACGGCGATTTCCACTTTACGGCGGTAGCCTGGAACTTAACCTGCCATATAAGTGGGGTCCTACTGTATATACATACGGTAGGGCCCCACTTATACGGCAGGTTAGGTTCCAGGCTACGGCCGAAAAGCAGACAATGCCGGAAAGCAGAACGCCACTTTTTACCACTTACAAATGCATTTAAATGCCAGATAACAAGTTGACACTAACATATATTAAGTTAGCAATAGAACTAGGCATTAAAAAACAATTAAAAGTAAAATACACACACACTACACTCATTATTTACCTCAAAATATTTGTAGTCTTAATGTAGGGCAAAAGATGAGTAGTATTTACTGTAAGAAGTCAGGTGTGGTAGCCCTCCTGGCCACCCCACCCACACATTATATACTACAACGATGCTTAAAGCTTCATAGTGATAAAATTCATATATAGTACACTCATTACTTACCTTAAAATATATGTAGTCTTAATGTAGTGTGAAAGGTGAAAAGTATATATTTGTAGAAAGTCATGTGGTAGGTAGAGTAGTGTAAGGAAGCCAGCCTGGCCACCCCACCCACTATGTAAACAAACAGATGATGTGTCTGGTTATGGTTCATAAACATTCATACAAACACCTTACATTGTGTACAAGTTGTCTCCACAGTGGTACAGTAGAATAAATAAATGCTAACACTTCCTTTCTCATGTAATTTTTGGAAGGAATGATGCTCTGACAAATTATTATTATTATTATTATTATTACAAATTATTATTATTATTACAAGTTGTTATTATTATAATCATAAAAAAGAGGCAGTAAACCCACAAGGGTCATGAATTGTTATATATAGAGTGAAGGCATACGAAAGGAATATTTATCTACAGTTATTCCCCAGTGTTTGACTAGAGAAAACATAATTCTTCCCACACTCCTACAAAGCCACTTTGTAAACAAATCTCATATTTATGTCAATTTTTATTCTGTGGGTGTATGTATAATGTTTATATGCTATGTAACATGTTTCTTATATAATTTTGAAGAAAATATCATAGATAGATTAATGAATATGTCTATATTAACGTACAATAAGACATTCAATATGCCTAAGAGAGGTTATTATTACGTAGTATTACTATGGCATCATGAGTAGAGAGAATCTTACTGATTTTAATGTGTACCTGCATGCCAGCACAGTGTGTAAGTATATTTAGGTACAAGTACACATAAGCATAATTATCAAAGTACATATAAAATACGCAATACCTTTAACCTTTTCAGGGTTTCCTACACACTAGTATGGCTTACGCACCACGGTTATTGACGTACTAGTACGTGTAAATTCCAGCGCCTTCAAATCTAGTGAGAGAAAGCTGGTAGGCCTACATATGAAAGAATGCACAGTATAAAAAAAAATCCTGCAGCACACAGTGCGTATTGAGAAAAAACCTCCAACCATGTTTTTGGTTTAAAACAGCGACTTTCCACTGTACAGTGGACCCCCGCATAACGATTACCTCCGAATGCGACCAATTATGTAAGTGTATTTATGTAAGTGCGTTTGTACGTGTATGTTTGGGGGTCTGAAATGGACTAATCTACTTCATAATATTCCTTATGGGAACAAATTCGGTCAGTAGTGGCACCTGAACATACTTCTGGAGTAAAAAAATATCGTTAACCGGGGGTCCACTGTATTTTCATATGGTATTTATGGTTGTACTCTAGTTTTCCTGGCCTCATTTTATAGAATGGAAGACATGTTACAGAAATTGAGATTATTTTGATTGGTTTTACAATGAAAAGTACCTTGAAATTGAGCTCAAAGTAGCAGAAATGTTCAATTTTTGCCAAAGTTCAAAACTAAACAAATCATGCCACGCATCCAATACATGTCAACTGGTGAGTCTAATATTCTTTCACAAGTGCACAGATATTATTTATACCATTTCTACACTATTTCTACACTAATGCAATAGTCTGCATAACAGTAAATCTTCTATTTTTTTGTGAGAATAAAAATTCCAAGTAGAAAGCAAAAGAAATGTAAGAGAGGCCTGGGGACATGACTAATGAACAGAGGAAATGTTACTTTAGTGCCAGGAATGTCTGTCTTGTTTATTATGGACCCTATTTGGAAATTGGCATCTTTTCAAATTTGTGTGAAATTGGCAGAATTGCTAATTTCTGACCACTTTATAGGATAGTTGAAATTAGTAAATGGGTGGTTTCCTGTACTCATTCGATAGAAAAAATGGAGTTCTAGCAAAATAGTTTTGATTTTTGTCGACTAGTACATTGGAATTGGCTGAAAATAGGGCTCAAAGTGGGCGAAATCGCCGATGCATAACATCGTCGAGACCACCAACTTCGCATGAGCATAATTCCGTAAGTTTTCCATCAAATTTCATACTTTTGGTGTCATTATGGTCGGGAAAATATTCTCTATTTTTCATAAGAAAAAATAATTTTTTTTTTCCATAAAATTTTTTACCCTGAGAACAAGTTTAGGAGAGGACTTCTTGACCCTGAAAGGATTAAAACACTTGAAATTTTGGAATGTTTCCAGACATAATAGATGTGCTCACGGAGAATGTAAACAAACCGGGTGGGGCACACTGTATTTGAAAGACCACTTGCCGTATAGCAAATTTTGGTCATAATTTGCAATCACCGTATTAGCAGAATGCCGTAAGGTGAAACGCCATAAAACGGGGCCTTACTGTATGTACAATCACTGGACACTTCCCTAGAACTGCTGCAGCTTGTGGAATTCTTTGAAACTTGGGTGTATGCACAATGGTGTTTTACACTCCTCACATAAAACTAGTGTCAATGCATTTTTGTGGGCATTTTGTGGTATGTGCACAGGCATAACACCTGTTCTGACCATTTTTCTTGAAAGTAGTAGGAGGCAGTGGTATGGGGTAGTAATCACCAGGCCTCAGACGAGAGGGCATGTGTTGATAATTTCGTGGGCACTGGTCTATTTCAAGTGTTGTTTGTTGGTGCTTGAATATTATTTGTCTAATGACTGACAAACAAAAGTCACCATATTTGGGTTTGTTGTTGGTCTTCAACTTATACATATTATAAGCATTCAGCATGGAAATGTCAAGAAGATAGAAAAAGAGTTTTATGTACCACTTATAACTCTTGCAAACACTATCAGCAAACCCAATGTGCACGTCACATTTTTCCACTAAGGCATATTGAGGTTGTAGTCCATCACAGCTGCAGGTTTTACAGTGAGTTCATTTGTCTCTCTATTCTGCTTGCCAGTGTCTACCATTTCGTGTTGGTGAACTGATGTCAGCAGTGTGACATCACGTTTGTTATGCCACTGAAATGCAATGATGTCATCGGCAGCAAACACCTGTACCTCACCTCTTTGAGTGCCTGAGTCGAACCTGGGCATATGCTTACGATTTCCACGCACTGTGCCACACACATCTGTCATGCTCACTCGCAAGAAATCACTGAGTAAGGGGCTTGTGTACCAGTTATCAGTATATAAAATATGCCCCTTACCAAGATATGGTTCAATCATTGTTCTAACTACATCACCAGAGATACCCAGTAACTCCCTGGTATCTTGCAATGTATTACTGCCAGTGTACACAGTTATATCCAAAACCAGACCACTTTTGCAATCACACGGTACAAATAACTTTATACCAAAGCATTTCCTCTTGCTTTGTATGTACTGCTTGAATGACAGTCTGCCTTTGAACAAAATCAAAGACTCATCAATAACAAGCTTCCTGAAGGGATAAAAATACATACAGCCCTTTAGTTTCAGGTACATAAACACATTCCTGATCTTATATAACCTGTCACTTCTGTCAGGCCTTGTTTTGTCTGAGAAGTTTAGCATATGTTATAGTAGCACAAATCTATTCACTGGTATAATGTCGCCGAAAGCTGCGGTTGAAATCAGGTGATCTTTCGACCAGTATGTGTTGACACTGAGCTTATACACACGTGGCATAAGCATTATTGTGACAAAGAACAGATACATCTCTGCCACAGTTGTGTCCTTCCACTGGTGTAGGCATGATCTTGGTGAAAGAATTGTGTTTGCCATGGTTTACTCAAAGTATGTACGGTAGACTGTCATTTAGCACGAGTTTATTTGGCACGATTTGGGCATAGCACGGTTGAAGAATTGCAGCACAGTTTTTATGTAACACATCGTAAGATGAATTTAACACGGTTCAGTTTGCGGGAAGGAAAAAAAAAACTTCCCTTTTCCTTGAGCGGCTGCCTTGTGCATCAGCGGGGGAGACCTCCCGCCATCCCCAGCCACCCCCTGACACCACCCCACCATCCCATCAGTCATACTTCATACGTGTCCAGTCCAACTTCCCTGCTACAAGCTTGTGATTGTGAATTGTGTTTTGATCTTTTAATTGCTATATCTTTTATCTGCCAAGCAGTCATGACACCCAGTAGGCATACCAGTGTTGCTCAAAGTGGCAAGAAAAGGTGTAAGCATTTAAGTCTTAGAATTAACGAAGGAAACAAAGATATTAGACAAGACATCTTGTGGCCATAATGAAATATTACTTTGTACACATAAAAAAAGAGGTAAACATAAGTTTGTGTGACTGGCTGACTTACTGAATTACTGAATGACTTGACGTACTGAACGACTTGACTTACTGAATGACTTGACTTACTGAACGACTTGACTGACTTACTGAACGACTTGACTGATTTACTGATTGACTTGACTGACTTACTGAATGACTGGACTGACTTACTGAGTGACCTGACTGACTTACTGAATGACTTGACTGGCTTATTGAGTGACTTGATTGACTTACTGAGTGCCTTGACTGTAATAATATTATATTATTATTATATTATATTATTATTATATTATATTATTATTATATTATTATTATTTATTATTTTTTTTTTTTTTTTCAACAAGTCGGCCGTCTCCCACCGAGGCAGGGTGACCCAAAAAAGAAAGAAAATCCCCAAAAAGAAAATACTTTCATCATCATTCAACACTTTCACCACACTCGCACATTATCACTGTTTTTGCAGAGGTGCTCAGAATACAACAGTCTAGAAGCATACACATATAAAGATACACAACATATCCCTCCAAACTGCCAATATCCAAACCCCCCTTTAAAGTGCAGGCATTGTACTTCCCATTTCCAGGACTCAAGTCCGACTATATGAAAATAACCGTTTCCCTGAATCCCTTCACTAAATATTACCCTGCTCACACTCCAACAGATCGTCAGGTCCCAAGTACCATTCGTCTCCATTCACTCCTATCTAACACGCTCACGCACGCTTGCTGGAAGTCCAAGCCCCTTACCCACAAAACCTCCTTTACCCCCTCTCTCCACCCTTTCGAGGACGACCCCTACCCCGCCTTCCTTCCCCTATAGATTTATATGCTTTCCATGTCATTCTACTTTGATCCATTCTCTCTAAATGACCAAACCACCTCAACAACCCCTCTTCTGCCCTCTGACTAATACTTTTATTAACTCCACACCTTCTCCTAATTTCCACACTCCGAATTTTCTGCATAATATTTACACCACACATTGCCCTTAAACAGGACATCTCCACTGCCTCCAACCGTCTCCTCGCTGCTGCATTTACCACCCAAGCTTCACACCCATATAAGAGTGTTGGTACTACTATACTTTCATACATTCCCTTCTTTGCCTCCATAGATAACGTTTTTTGACTCCACATATACCTCAACGCACCACTCACCTTTTTTCCCTATCAATTCTATGATTAACCTCATCCTTCATAAATCCATCCGCCGACACGTCAACTCCCAAGTATCTGAAAACATTCACTTCTTCCATACTCCTCCTCCCCAATTTGATATCCAATTTTTCTTTATCTAAATCATTTGACACCCTCATCACCTTACTCTTTTCTATGTTCACTTTCAACTTTCTACCTTTACACACATTCCCAAACTCATCCACTAAACTTTGCAATTTTTCTTTAGAATCTCCCATAAGCACAGTATCATCAGCAAAAAGTAACTGTGTCAATTCCCATTTTGAATTTGATTCCCCATAATTTAATCCCACCCCTCTCCCAAACACCCTAGCATTTACTTCCTTAACAACCCCATCTATAAATATTTTAAACAACCATGGTGACATTACACATCCCTGTCTAAGACCTACTTTTACCGGGAAATAGTCTCCCTCTCTTCTACACACCCTAACCTGAGCCTCACTATCTTCATAAAAACTCTTTACAGCATTTAATAACTTACCACCTATTCCATATACTTGCAACATCTGCCACATTGCTCCTCTATCCACTCTATCATATGCCTTTTATATTATATTATTATTGCTGAGAAGAAAAAGAGAATGATTTCCATGGAATTAAAGCATAAAATCATGGATAAACAAGCGAGGTGTCCAGGTTTTGGGTTGAGGGGGAGGAGGGAGGGGGGAGCTGGCTCGTAACTCAAATGTTGGCTCGTAACTCAGAGCAAAAAATCGACCCAGGGACAGCTCATATCTCAAAAAACTAGTAAGTTGGGACACTCGTAAGTCAAGGTTCCACTGTATAATTACTCCGTTTGAGACACCCAAAAGTATTAACAAAAAATATTTTTTAAAGATTAAATATAGATTTACATACAGAAAGCAATGACAAATAAATATAAAGCATTTATAAAATGGATAAATGAACATTTAACATCACACTTACCTTTATTGAAGACTTGTTGGTGTATGGCAGACAGGTAGGAGGCGAGAGGGAGGCGAGTTTATTATTTATTTATTTATTTATTTTTATTTATTTATTTAATGTCTTTGCAAACAGTACATTGAGATTGTGTATATACAATAGTGGGTTGCAATGCAAAGAGAGCCTCTATTATGCCTAGGCATTATGGGCCAACTTAACATTATTGGCTTACATTCTACTTAATACTAAGGAGTAGTATATCATAGTTGTACAGTAGGAAAGTAATTATTTCATGGTTGTACAGTAGAATATTAATTATAAATGAATCAAAATTTGTATAATACTAAGATAAATGTATTTATTATGCTTCAGTATGATGCTAATATCATCTCACAGCTTATTTATCTATCACAATTCAGCTAATATGACATAATAAACAGTAATAATAACACAGAAACATGATATATACAGTGGACCCCCGGTTCACGATATTAATTCGTTCCTGAGAGCTCATCGTAAACCAAAATTATCGGAAAGCGAATCAATATTCCCCACAAGAAATAATGGAAATCAAATTAATCCGTGCAAGACACCCAAAAGTATGAAAAAAAAACTTTTACCACATGATATTTTAAGTTTAATGCAATATAATAATTACAATAACAATAGAATAATTGACACTTACCTTTATTGAAGATCTGGTGATGATTGATGGGATGGGAGGAGGGGAGAGTGTCGAAGTTTTTAATGTTTAGAAGGGGAATCCCCCTCCATTAGGACTTGAGGTAGCAAGTCCTTTTCCGGGGTTACTTCCCTTCTTCTTTTAATGCCACTAGGACCAGCTTGAGAGTCACTGGACTTCTGTCGCACAACATATCTGTCCATAGAGGCCTGTACCTCTCGTTCCTTTATGACTTTCCTAAAGTGGTTCACAACATTGTCAGTGTACAGGTTGCCAACACGGCTTGCAGTAGCTGTGTCAGGGTGATTTTCATCAAAAAATATTTGCACTTCAAGCCACTTTGCACACATTTCCTTAATTTCAATAGTCATTAGCACCCTTGGTCTCGATGGGTTGGCATTAGAAGCTTTCTTGGGGCCCATGGTGACTTATTTTGCAGAAACAAGCACCAAAAACAGTGATGATATGGATAATATAGAATGTACTGAATGTATCCTTAGATGCGCGCACACTGGCTGGCTTGTAAACACTGGACACGTCTCGTACGAATCGTATCGCATACCGGGTTTTGTAATGGGAACCGAGGCAAATTTTTTGCGATGTAATGCTTCGGATACCGGATTTATCGGATACCGATGGCTTCGCGAACCGGGGGTCCACTGTACTCTAGAATTAATAAAATATGTCAATGTATGGTGACGAGTAAGTGGTGGTGGTGTTGTTGTTGGGTTTATAATGGCCACTGAGAGAAGTCGTACATATTAGTGGTAGTGGAGGCAGCAGCAGAAGCCACCACCACTATTCATGCTGTAACAATGTACATAATTTATAAATAAGAAATATTTACTCTTTAATTTATAAATAAGAAATATTTAAACTAATTTATAAATAAGAAATATTTACACTTACCTTGGAGGAGATGTTAGTTTAACCCGTAAACTGTCCAAACATATATACGTATGTTCTAACCACTGGTGCCCCAAATGTATATATACGTTTTATTTTTCCTGCCTCCAAATTTGGCACAATTAGCCTGAGATGCCTGGTCAGCATAGAATGGGTCTTAACACTCGGTGTGCACCATATTAAAAAAATCTGGGACCACTTAGTACCTTATGGGAGTGCCAGTTAAAATGAGTGCCAGCTAGAGCAAACAGTGTGGCAAGCACCAAGAATTCACTGATGTAATGCCATATTAACACTTCCCTTTTAAGAGGAAAGTGATGTTAACCCCAAGTTTAGGGTCTGTCTGTTTGTCTCTGTCCATCTCTGTCTACCTCTGTCTCTATCTGTCTCTGTCTATCTGTCTCTGTCTATCTGTCTCTGTCTCTGTTTACCTGCCTCTGTCTATCTGTTTCTGCCTATCTCTTTTATCTGTCTCACAGGTACACATAAATACAATTATACATAGTGTAAATTACTTAGGATAACCTAAAAAATCCGAAGTGCTTTTCTGTGCTTGTAGATATACTGCATAAGAATACCTGTTGGTTCACAGTGGCTCTCTCTGAGACAGAGAGACAGAAAGAGAGACAAGCAGACAGAGAGACAGATAAGCAGAGACAGAGATGCCAATGCTCATCAAATGTCATCCCTTATCTCATCTTATCTCTACACCCTTCCAGGCACCCATCAAATGTCATCCCTTATCTCATCTTATCTCTGCACCCTCGCAGGCACCCATCAAATGTCATCCCTTATCTCATCTCTGCACCCTCGCAGGTGACCATCAAACGTCATCCCTTATCTTATCACTGCCCTCCTGGATCCTTGTTACTGACATCATGCTTCAAGGGAACTTCCTTCTTTCTTATTCTTTCTTTCTTCTTCCTTCTTCCTTTGTCTTCCTTCTTCTTCTTCCTTCTTCTTCTTCTATACTTCAGTGTATTCAAAACATTGCTGGGACCTATAAATACTTTGCATATATTCCTAGACAGTAGTAAATGACCAGGGCAGGTGTAAATGTCCACCTGTCAGTGTGTTTGTGACAATTTGAATACAATTTCAGTACCTAATATTCGTGTCAGAACAAAGATTGGTTATGAAATGACAAGAAGTACTATAAACTGTAATTATCAGAACATAAAAATTATATAAAATAATATAAAAATGAGAAAAAAAGGTATATTGGCAACACTTCTGCAAGCAGCAGGACTCGATGTTGCATCAGGTGAGCATTAAGTGCCAACTTTGCAGCCTCATATCTCAATAAGTACTGATCCTACCTTTTTATTTTATTCCTATAACACTTAGAAAAATTTTCTCTATTTCCATCAAAAAAAAAATTATTTTTCAAAATATTCGGGGGACTGGGCGAGAGAACATATATATACATCTGGATAGTTTAGGGGTTAATTAGTTTGATGGAAGAGATGCTGGGAGAGGTTTAGGGTGGTGGACGATAGCAGGCCGGCATATGTTCAATGTCCCTGTACACCTCCAGCAACATTGGAGAGTTACTTTTGTGTCGTTTTTCTATCGCTTAATCTCTTAACTTACTTGCTACACTGTTAATGCTACACTTTATTGCTGGCTGGTGCTATAGCCATTATCGATACCTCCAGCTTTAGTATCGTACATATCTTAGAATCACTGAATCAGGCATTCTCCCCTCTCTCTTCCTCATCCACTTTGGTACTTTGCTACGAGTTTTTTCTTGAATTCTAACGTGTTTTTCCCTCTTTACCAAAGGGCTGGCATTAGGAGCTTTCTTTGAGCCCATGGTGGCTTATTTAGCAGTTGCAAGCACAAAAAACAATGGAGTATTATTAAATATATCGTATGAACCCGTGGGGTGATGGTCACTTGCCCACAAATCATGTCACACTGACTTTTTGAATGTTGTGTGGAAGCCTTTGTTTATGCCTGGCCACTCCCGGCTGCATGGACGCATCTTGTATGATGGACAAATCATGAGGCCAATTACAAACCGCGAGGCTATATTTTGTTGAAAAAAGTTGCCGAAAGTCAGATTTCATGAAAGTCACGGCCATCGAAACGGGGGTTTACTCTAGTACGATTTATCATAAATTGATTGCATCATAAATTGTTCTACCTTATATTAATAATAGAGTGAAATATAGAATATTTATACAGTGGAACTCCGAATTTCGGCCATAATCCATTTCAGGAGCTAGGCCTAAACTCGAAACGGCCAAAAGGCGAAGCAATATTTCCCATAAGAAATAATGGAAATAAAATTAATCGATTCCAGACCAACAAAAATATTCACAAAAATACATTTTTAACCCTTTGACTGTTTTGGTCTTACAAGGTACAGTAGGACCCCACTTATACAGCGGGTTAGGTTCCAGGCTGTCGCCGGAAAGCAGGCATCGCCGGAAGGCGGAACGCCATTTTTTTCCATTTATAAATGCATATAAATGCCAGACAACAAGTATACACTAAATTATATTAAGTTAGTAATAGAACCAGACATTAAAAACACACAAAGTAAAATACATTCACAGTAAATTCATTACTTATCTTAAAGTATTTGTAATCTTAATGTAGGGAGAGAGGTGAGTAGTACTTACTTGTAGGAAGTCAGGTGCAGGTAGCCCAGGTGTAGGTAGCCCTGGCTCCCCGTCTCATACTTAATTACGTTTTTTTAAAACATTTCCCAAAGAGGGGGAAAAAAAAAAATTAATTTTTTTTATTTAAATTTTTTTAGGTTTTAATAAAAAAAAATTTTTTTGTGGAATCCAGTTTGAGCCGTAAGGGTTTTTCCCCGAAAAGGGCTAATCCCCACCACTGGGCCCAGCCTATTATTAAAAATTGAATTTTTGTTTTTTTACTAAATTTTATTTTTAAAAATAACTTTGTGGGCCATAAAAATAAGGTGAAGTAATATAAAACATCCCTTGTATACAAAACAAATAAATACCAAACCTAATTATCAAAATTTTTTTTTTACAAAACAAATTTTTTCCCAAAACAAACAAACAAAAACAAAAAATTATTAAAAAAATATTATCTAACTTTTTTTCAAAAAATTTCTTCCTTTGCACCGAGTCATCTTATTCTTCTTTTTAAAATTTTTTTTATCTTTTTTTAAAACAAACCCTTCAACTTCTTCTTCTTCCTTCTCTTTTTTCCCCTTCCTTTCCCTTTTTCTCTCTTTTCTTCTCTCCTTCTTCCTTCTTCTCCCTTTCTCTTCTTTTTTTCTCCTTTTTCTTTCCTCCTTTTTTTTGTTCCTTTCCTCTTTTCTTTTTTTTTTTTCCTCCCTTCCCCTTTTCTTCCCTTTTTCCCTTTCCCTTTCCCCCTACCCCCCCCCCCTTGTTAGGGGGGGGGGGTATACTACTAGGAACAGGTCGCCCCCGGTTATTTAGCGGCCCCTCAACTTAATATACGATATTTAAAACATCCCAGAGAGGTAAAATACTCATACAGTACACTCATTATTTACCTTAAAATATTTGTAGCCATAATATAGGAAGAGAGGTGAGTAGTATTTATTTGTAGGAAGTCAGTGTAGGTAGCCGGTAGGTGTAGCCCCGCCTGGGCTACACCTACCAGCTACCTACACTGTGGCCCAGAGCCATATTATTAACATCGACATAACTTGTTCACTGAATTTAATAATTTCTAACAACTACCTTTAGATGCCATCATAAATGAAGGTAGAAGTAATGAATAATTCATGCCGAAAATTGTAAACAAAAGCAGAGTGGGGGAGTGACTGGGCCAAACGCAGATTCATACATGTTTTCTCTGATGGCTGAGCAGAGAAAACGTAATATTGTCCCTCCACACGGCTACCACACAGGTCCACAAGCATTATTATTAGAGCATATAAAATATGCAATAAATGCCAGACAACAAGTTTACACTAACTTATATTAAGTTAGCAATAGAAATAGGCATTAAAAACACAATAAAAGGTAAGATACACACAGAGTACACTTATTACTTACCTTAAAATATTAATATTAATGTGTGAGAGGTGAGTGGCAGGGTGTTTATTGAATAAAATCAGAATGGCACACCATCCTCTAACTTGGCACTTAAAGCAAGAGGCTTACGACTTCTCTTTTTATCACAGCTAACCTTAGATGCCATCGTCAATGAGAGCCAACTAGTTAACAAAAGAGTAAACGAGAGAGAGAACGAGACACAGAGTTGAGACAATGTAAGAACACAAACTGAACAGGTAGTGGACGATCACTTGGTCAGGCGAAATAAATGCGTATTAGTATGTGTCTACTTTTAGTTCATTCACGTCATTTGTAAGAGTTTGTAAAACATTTACCTCAATATTTTTTTTATTATAATAATAATTACCTCACAATACAAATACTCTTACATTGTGTACAAGTTGTACAAGTTAGTCAGAATAAACAAACAGCAACACACCATTTTTAGAGTGAATGAAGATAATAATAATAATAATAATAATAATAATAATAATAATAATAAATAATAATGATAATAATAATATTAATATTATTAATATTATTAATATTATTATTATAAAAAGCACTAAACCCACAAGGGTCGTGAATTGCTATAGATAGAGTAAAGCCATACGAAAAGAATATTTTTCTACAGTTATCCCCCAGTTTGACTAGAGAAAACGTAATTCTTCCGACACTACTTACACAGCTGCTTGGTAAACAAATCTCATATTTACGTCAATTTTTATTCTGTGAGTGTATGTATCATGTTTATATGCTATGTAATGGGTTTCATAAATAATTTTCAGGAAAATATCATAGATGATTAATGAAAATGCCTATATTGATGTGAAATAAGACATTTAGTGTGCCAAAGAGTGGTTATTATTACGTAGTATTGGTGTCATGAGTAGAGAGAGACAGCGATTTTAATGTGTACCTGCACACCAGCACAGTGTGTAAGTATATTTAAGTACAGGTACACTTAACCCTTTGACTGTTTCAGGCCCCTCTCTGAAACTGTCATTCTATGTCACTCAATTTTTGGAAAAAAAAAATTATTTTTTCTTATGAAATGATAGAGAATCTTTTCCCGATGGTAATGACACCAAAAGTTCGAAATTTGGTCGAAAACTCGTGGAATTATGGTCCCGCGAAGTTAGCGGTCTCGGCGACATATGCGTATCGGCGATTTCGCCGACTTTGAGCCCAATTTTCAGCCAATTCCATTGTTCCAGTTGACCAAACTCATAGCTATTTCTTTAGAACTCCATTTTATCTATCAGCTGAATACAAGAAACCTCCCATTTACTAATTTGGACTACCCAATATGGTGGTCAGAAATTGGCAATTTGGCCAATTTCACGCAAAATAAAAAGATGCCAATTTCAAAATAGGGTCCAGAATAAACAAGGTAGACATTCGTGGCACTAAAATAACATATGCTCTGTTCATTAGTCACATCTCTAGGCCCCTCTTATATTATTATTGCTTTCTATTTTGATTTTTTATTCATACAAAAAAATACAAAATTTACTGTTATGCAGACGACTGCATTATTGTAAAAATGGTATAAATAATATCATGTGCACTAGTGAAAGAATATTAACTCCTAGTTGACGTGTATTGGACGTGTGGTGTGATTTATTTACTCTTCAACATTGGTAAAAATCGAACATTTTCGCTACTTTGAGCTTAGTTTCAAGGTCGTTTTCATCGTAAAAGTAATGAAAATCATCTCTATTTCTGTAATATGTTTTCCATTTTATCACCTAAGACCATGAAAACGCGAATACAACGATAAATACTATACGAAAATACACCTCAAAGTCGGCGTTTTATTCCAAAAAAACGATCAGAGTTTTTTTTTCTCATTACGCAATGTGTGCTGCAGGATTTTTTTTATGTGGTGCACACTGACCACACAGACCCATTCTCTCACATGTGGGCCTACCAGCTTTCTCCCACTTGATTTGAAGCCGCTAGAATTATTGAGTATATATACGTCAGAAACATTGGCTCGTAAGACGTATTTATACGTCGAAAACAGTCAAAGGGTTAAGTATAATTATCAGAGTACATATAAAATATGCAGTAACTTTAAAACACTTGAAATTTTGGAAAGTTTCCTGACATAATAGATGAGGTCACGGAAAATGTAAACCGGGTGGGGGCGCCGTATTTGAAAGACCGCTTGCCATATAGCAAATTTTGGTCATAATTTGATATTGCCGTATTAGCAGAACGCCGTAAGGCAAAATGCCATAAAGCGGGGCCTTACTGTACTGTGTTTGACGTATATATACTCATAAATTCTAGCGGCTTCAAATCAAGCAGGAGAAAGATGGTAGGCCCACATGTGAGAGAATGGGTCTGTGTGATCAGTGTGCACCATATAAAAAAAATCCTGGAGCATGCAGTGTATAATGAGAAAAAAAAAAACTCCGACCGTTTTTTTTATTAAAATGTCAACTTTGTGGTCTATTTTCGTATAGTATTTATGGGTCTATTCTCATTTTCTTGGTCTCGTTTGATAGAATGGAAAACATATATAGAAATAGAAGTGATTTTGATTAGTTTTACTATAAAAAGAACCTGGAAATGGAGCTCAAAGTAGGGGAAATGTTTGATTTTTGCTGATGTTCAAAAGTAAACAAATGATGTCATTGTCTAATAAATGTCCAACTAGCCATTCTGATATGCAGTCATGAATGGGTTGACATTATTTGTACAATTATTACAATATTGCAGTAGTCTGCATAACAGTAAATCTTCTATTTTATGTTTGAATAAAAATTCAAAATAGAAAGCAAGAGTAATATCAGAGGGGCCTGGAGACATGACTGATGAACAAAGAAAATTATATTTTAGAGCCAGGAATGTCTGCATTGTTCATTCTGGACCTTATTTTGAAATTGTCATATTTTTTAATTTTAGTGAAATTGGCCAAATTGCAAATTTCTGACCATATTATTGGGTAGTTGAGATCAGTAAATGGGCACTTTTTTGTACTCAATCGATACAAAAAACGGAGTTCTAAAGAATTAGCTATGATTTTGTCAACTGGAACAATGGAATTGCCGAAAATAGGGGTTAAAGTGGGCAGAATTGGCGATTTGTAAATATCGCCAAGGTCGCTGACTTTGCGAGAGTGTAATTCCATCGATTTTCCATCAAATTTCTATTTTTTCGTGTCATTACAATCAGGAAAAGATTCTCTATCATTTCATAAGAAAAATTTTTTTTTTTTTTAATTTTGCGACACCAGGAGACACCTCAGGTTTGGGGGTTGCGACAGTCAAGGGGTTAAAGAATGACTATAGTTTTACATACACACAACACAGATAAATACATATACATACATGTACTAGTATGCAAAGCAAACACTGTGAAAGAATAGAGAAATTTCAAGCACTTTCGTGACTACTCACATTATCAAGGAACAATAAAAGTAATGCATCAAAGGAAGGCATATAAAGGGTCTAGACCACACCTCACTATCACATCCCACAACAAAGCAACACCTGACGCGCGACTCATAAGAAAGAGAACACCGCAGCAGGCCCGCTGGCCCAACTAGACAGGTCCTTCACACAACCCACAAACAAACTACTCTACCCAAGAATTAAGAATTTTAAAATTTATTATTTGTCCAATGTATTATTAAATTCTTCACAAATTCTATTAATTATAAATGGATCTAATTTATATAAATCAAAGGAAATATTCATATTACAGTGGAACCTCAAAAATCGAACTTAATCTGTTCCAGGAGCTAGTTCTAATTTCGAAAAGTCTGAAATTCGTATCAATATTTCCCATAAGAAATAATGGAAATACAATTAATCCGTTCCAGAAACCCAAAAATATTCACACAAAAAATACATTTTATAGAGATTAATTACAGTTTTACATACATATAAAATAACATACATATAAAATAATACATACATATTATATAAAATATAAAATAACATTTTTACTTACCTTTATTGAAGATTGGTGATGGCATCTGGAAGATAGGGAGGAGGAGAGAGGGAGTTGGGGTTAGTGTTTGGAAGGAGAATCCCCCTCCATGAGGACTTCAGGTAAAGCCCTCTCTGGGGTTACTTCCCTTCTCTGTCTTTTAATGCCACTAGGACCAGCTTGAGAGTCACGGGACCCCTGTCTCACAAAATAACTGTCCACAGTCCTCTGTTTCTTGCGCCTCTTTAACATTTCCCTAAAATGGGACATGGTTCTGTCACTGAACTTGTTGCAAAGATGGCTTGTTTCAGCTTGCTCAAGGTGGTACTTCTGCACAAACATTTGGACATCATTCCACTTGGCACAAATCTCCTTAATCTTTGAAGAAGTCACCTCATCCACTCCCTCTTTCTCCTCCTCTGAAGCAAGTTCCTCAGCTGTTTTCTGATACTGCTCCAGATGAAGCTCTTGCAGCTCTTCAGTGGTTAGCTCTTCCCTGTGGTCCTTCACCAACTCTTCCACATCCTCACCACTCACCTCCAACCCCAGGGTGTTCCCCAATGCCACAATAGAGTCCACAACGGGCAGAGGGTGAGCTGAGTCAGGGTCAGGGTCAGCCTCAAACCCTTCAAAATCCCTCTTTTGGACACAATCTGGCCACAATTGTCTCCAAGCAGAGTTCAAAGTCCTGGAAGTCACTCCCTCCCAAGCCTTACCTATAAGGCTTATGGAGCTGTAGATGTTGAAGTGATTCCTCCAGAACTCTCTTAGGGTCAACTTAGTGTCTGTGGTCACTTCAAAGCACTTTTCAAACACTGCTTTTGTGTAGAGTTTTTTGAAGTTAAAAATGACCTTCTGGTCCATGGGCTGGAGGATAGGAGTGGTGTTAGGAGGCAAGAACTTCACTTTTATAAAACTGAAGTCCATAGACAAGAGGTCTAATAAGTTTGGAGGATGAGCAGGAGCATTGTCCATTAACAGGAGGCACTTGAGTGGCAATTTCTTTTCCTGGAGGTATTTTTTCACACTGGGGCCAAACACTTCACTGACCCACTCTTTGAAAATTTGTCTTGTGACCCATGCCTTATGATTAGCTTTCCACAAGACATAACTTGTTCTTAAAGACATTGTTTTTCTTAAACACACTGGGATTTTCTGAATGATACACAAGTAAAGGCTTCACTTTAAAATCACCACTAGCATTAGCACAGAACAAAAGAGTAAGCCTGTCTTTCAGAGGCTAGTGTCCTGGCAGTGCCTTTTCCTCCTGTGTGATGAAGGTCCTTTTTGGCATTTTCTTCCAAAACAAGCCTGTTTAGCCACAATTAAACACATGCTCAGGTTTGAATTCTTCACTGTCTATGTACCCCTTAAAATCCTGTACAAACTTCTCAGCCACTCGTTTGTCTGAACTGGCTGCCTCACCATGTCTTACAACATTGTGTATGCCACTACGCTTCTTAAATCTCTCAAACCAGCCTCTGCTGGCCTTAAATTCACTTTCAACACTGGTTCCAGGAGTTTTCTTCACCAGATCGGCATGCAACTTCCTTGCCTTTTCGCAAATAATCATCTCTGAAACACTATCATCTGCAATCTCTTTATCCTCGATCCACACCAGCAACAACTTCTCAACCTCTTCAACTATTTGTGGTCTTTTTTTGGTTAGCATATTAACACCTTTCACAACATCAGCTTCCTTGATTTGTTCTTTCTTTGCCAGGATAGAACCGATGGTCGACTTGCTTTTCCCATACATCCTGGCAAGCTCAACAAGTCTCACACCACTCTCATACTAATGTATTATTTCCTTCTTCACATCTATGGTGTTTCTCACTTTCTTTACCACAGGGGTACCACTAGCAAGTTTCTTTGGGCCCATGGCAGCTTATTGCACAGTCCCACAGGCACTAAACACAATGAAATAATCGTAAAATGTGTGAATGAGAGCGCATTTTAGTGTTCACTCAAGCATAAACAAAGCTAGATTGCTCACGGCGCCTGCACGGGGACGCGGACAGAGCATGCCAGCGGACAGATCCCGTACCTGGCGGTCCAAAATTTGAAACGCGTTCGATTTTTGGTACACAGTTTGTCCAAAACAATGGTCTTATTTTCGAAACGTTCGATATTTGGTACGTTCGATTTTCAAGGTTCCACTGTATTGTCAAAACTGCTTTTTATGAAACAAGATTCAATAATATTCCTGTTGACCATGGACTTGCTTGATACAACTTTCTCAACTTTTTGAAGATCAATTGGTTGGTTAAAATCTCTCACATGAATAGAGCACTGGAATCTTGTCCAGTTCTAATGCTATATTTATGTTGTTTTAATCTTAGTTTGAGACTTTTACCAGTTTGACCGTAATAAACTTTATCGCAAATTTTACAAGGAATCTTATAGACATATCCATCAGCATTTTGGGGGAATTCTTTATGAAAAGTTTTTTTACTGTATCAAGATTTTTAACCCTTGAACGGTCCAAACGTATATATACGTTCACTCGCGTAGCGCCCCAAACGTATATATACGTTTTATTTTTCCTGCCTCCAAATTTGGCACAATTGGCCTGAGATGCCTGGTCAGCATAGAATTGGTCTAAACACTAGGTGTGCGCAGTATTAAAAAAATCTGGAATCACTTAGTACCTTGTGGGAGCGCCAGTTAAATTGAGCACCAGCTAGGGCAAACAGTGTGGCAAACTCCAAGGATTCACTGATGTAATGTCATATTAACACTTCTCTTTTAACAGGAAAGTGATGTTAACCCCAAGTTTAGGGTCTGTCGATCTGTCTATCTCTGTCTCTATCTGTCTCTGTATCTGTCTATCTGTCTCTGTCTCTATCTGTCTGTCTCTATCTGTCTCTGTCTCTATCTGTCTGTCTCTATCTGTCTCTGTCTCTATCTGTCTGTCTCTATCTGTCTCTGTCTCTATCTGTCTGTCTCTATCTGTCTCTGTCTCTATCTGTCTCTGTCTCTATCTGTCTGTCTCTATCTGTCTCTGTCTATCTCCTGTCTATCTCTGTCTCTATCTGTCTCTTTCTCTGTATCTGTCTATCTGTCTCTGCCTTTGTCTATCTGTCTCTATCTCTTTCAGTCTGTCTATCTCTGTCTCACAGGAACACATAAATACAAGTTACCTAGGATAACCCAGAAATCCAGAGAAAGTGCTATACTCTGCTTGAAGATGTGAGTGAAGGTGATGACACAGTCTTGTGTAGTGGGGGGGTTGAAGAGGGTTGGAAGTTTTAAAAATGCAGTATTAGAATGTGGGGCAGAAGTTTGTGGTTATAGGAGGGTGGGGGCAGGAGGAAAGAGGAGTGATTGTTGGAATGATGAAGTAAAGGGTGTGATAAAAGAGAAAAAGGTAGCTTATGAGAGGTTTTTACAAAGCAGAAGTGTTATAAGAAGAGCAGAGTACAGTGGACCCCCGGTTAACGATATTTTTTCACTCCAGAAGTATGTTCAGGTGCCAGTACTGACCGAATTTGTTCCCATAAGGAATATTGTGAAGTAGATTAGTCCATTTCAGACCCCCAAACATACACGTACAAACGCACTTACATAAATACACTTACATAATTGGTCACATTCGGTGGTGATGGTTATGCGGGGGTCCACTGTATATGGAGAGTAAAAGAAAGGTAAAGAGAGTGGTGAGAGAGTGCAAAATGAGAGCAGATGATAGAGTGGGAGAGGCTCTGTCAAGAAATTTTAATGAAAATAAGAAAAAATTTTGGAGTGAGTTAAACAAGTTAAGAAAGCCTAGGGAAAGTATGGATTTGTCAGTTAAAAACAGAGTAGGGGAGTTAGTAGATGGGGAGATGGAGGTATTAGGTAGATGGCGAGAATATTTTGAGGAACTTTTAAATGTTAAGGAAGAAAGAGAGACAGTAATTTCATGCACTGGTCAGGGAGGTATACCATCTTTTAGGAGTGAAGAGCAGAATGTAAGTGTGCGGGAAGTACGTGAGGCATTACGTAGAATGAAAGGGGGTAAAGCAGCTGGAACTGATGGGATCATGACAGAAATGTTAAAAGCAGGGGGGATATAGTGTTGGAGTGGTTGGTACTTTTGTTTAATAAATGTATGAAAGAGGGGAAGGTACCTAGGGATTGGCAGAGAGCATGTATAGTCCCTTTATGTAAAGGGAAAGGGGACAAAAGAGACTAAAAATTATAGAGGAATAAGTTTACTGAGTATACCAGGAAAAGTGTACGGTAGGGTTATAATTGAAAGAATTAGAGGTAAGACAGAATGTAGGATTGCGGATGAACAAGGAGGTTTCAGAGTGGGTAGGGGATGTGTAGATCAAGTGTTTACATTGAAGCATATATGTGAACAGTATTTAGATAAAGGTAGGGAAGTTTTATTGCATTTATGGATTTAGAAAAGGCATATGATAGAGTGGATAGAGGAGCAATGTGGCAGATGTTGCAAGTACTGTATATGGAATAGGTTGTAAGTTATTAAATGCTGTAAAGAGTTTTTATGAGTATAGTGAGGCTCAGGTTAGGGTGTGTAGAAGAGAGGGAGACTACTTCCCGGTAAAAGTAGGTCTTAGACAGGGATGTGTAATGTCACCATGGTTGTTTAATATATTTATAGATGGGTTGTAAAGGAAGTAAATGCTAGGGTGTTCGGGAGAGGGGTGGGATTAAATTTTGGGGAATCAAATTCAAAATGGGAATTGACAGTTACTTTTTGCTGATGATACTGTGCTTATGGGAGATTCTAAAGAAAAATTGCAAAGGTTAGTGGATGAGTTTGGGAATGTGTGTAAAGGTAGAAAGTTGAAAGTGAATATAGAAAAGAGTAAGGTGATGAGGGTATCAAATGATTTAGATAAAGAAAAATTGGAATATCAAATTGGGGAGGAGGAGTATGGAAGTAGTGAATGTTTTCAGATACTTGGGAGTTGACATGTCGGCGGATGGATTTATGAAGGATGAGGTTAATCATAGAATTGATGAGTGGTGAGTTGAGGTATATGTGGGGTCAAAAAACGTTATCTATGGAGGCAAAGAAGAGAATGTATGAAAGTATAGTAGTACCAACACTCTTATATGGGTGTGAAGTTTGGGTGGTAAATGCAGCAGCGAGGAGATGGTTGGAGGCAGTGGAGATGTCCTGTTTAAGGGCAATGTGTGGTGTAAATATTATGCAGAAAATTCGGAGTGTGGAAATTAGGAAAAGGTGTGGAGTTAATAAAAGTATTAGTCAGAGGGCAGAAGAGGGGTTGTTGAGGTGGTTTGGTCATTTAGAGAGAATGGATCAAAGTAGAATGACATGGAAAG
Organism: Cherax quadricarinatus; assembly: GCF_026875155.1. NCBI lineage: Eukaryota > Metazoa > Arthropoda > Malacostraca > Decapoda > Parastacidae > Cherax > Cherax quadricarinatus. Next base: position 20,318,546 of record NC_069408.1, on the reverse strand, counting down.
CATGTAAATCTATAGGGGAAGGAAGGCGGGGTAGGGGTCGTCCTCGAAAGGGTTGGAGAGAGGGGGTAAAGGAGGTTTTGTGGGCAAGGGGCTTGGACTTCCAGCAAGCGTGCATGAACGTGTTAGATAGGAGTGAATGGAGACGAATGGTACTTGGGAACTGACGATCTGTTGGAGTGTGAGGAGGGTAATATTTAGTGAAGGGATTCAGGGAAACCGGTTATTTTCATATAGTCGGACTTGAGTCCTGGAAATGGGAAGTACAATTCCTGCACTTTAAAGGAGGGGTTTAGGATATTGGCAGTTTGGAGGGATATGTTGTGTATCTTTATATGTGTATGCTTCTAAACTGTGTATTCTGAGCACCTCTGCAAAAACAGTGATAATGTGCGAGTGTGGTGAAAGTGTTGAATGATGATGAAAGTATTTTCTTTTTGGGGATTTTCTTTCTTTTTTGGGTCACCCTGCCTCGGTGGGAGACGGCCTACTTGTTGAAAAAAGAAAAAATATATATAGCATTAGAACTGGACAAGATTCCAGTGCTCTACTTATTCATGTGAGAGATTTTAACCATCCAATTGATTTTCAAAAAGTTGAGAAAGTTGTATCAAGCAAGTCCATGGTCGACAGGAATATAATTGAATCTTGTTTCATAAAAAACAGTTTTGACAATACAGTGGACCCCCGCATAACGATTACCTCCGAATGCGACCAATTATGTAAGTGCGTTTGTACGTGTATGTTTGGGGGTCTGAAATGGACTAATCTACTTCACAATATTTCTTATGGGAACAAATTCGGTCAGTACTGGCACCTGAACATACTTCTGGAGTGAAAAAATATCGTTAACCAGGGGTCCACTGTAATATGAATATTTCCTTTGGTTTATATAAATTAGATCCGTTTATAATTAATAGAATTTGTGAAGAACTTAATAATACATTGGACAAATAATAAATTTTAAAATTCTTAATTCTTGGGTAGAATAGTTTGTTTGTGGGTTGTGTGAAGGACCTGTCTAGTTGGGCCAGCTGGCCTGCTGTGGTGTTCTCTTTCTTATGAGTCTCATGTCAGGTGTTGCTTTGTTGTGGGATGTGATAGTGAGGTGTGGTCTAGACCCTTTATATGCCTTCCTTTGATACATTACTTGTATTGTTCCTTGATAATGTGAGTAGTCACAAAAGCGCTTGGAATTTCTCCATTCTTTCACAGTGGTTGTTTTGCATATTCTGAAATCACCTGTTTAGTGTGATCTTATTGCATGTACTAGTATACAATAGATAAATTAAGATTTAAATAAACATTTAAAATAGCATTTACTTAACTTTATTGAAGAGACTTGCTGGTAGCTGGAAGATGCTGGCAAAGAACAAAAGAGTTAGCCTGTCTTTCATAGGCTTCTGTCCTGGCAGTGCCTTTTCCTCCTCAGTACTGTAGGTCCTCTTTGGCATTTTGTTCCAAAACAGGCCTGTTTCATCACAGTTGAACACTTGTCGGGGTTTGAATTTTTCAATCTCTACGTACCCTTTAAATTCATGCACATTTTTTCAGCTGCCTGGCTGGCTGGTTGCCTGGATGGCTGGTTGCCTGGCTGGCTGGTAGCCTGGCTGGCTGGTTGCCTGGCTGGCTGGTTGCCTGGATGGCTGGTTGCCTGACTGGCTGGCTGCCTGGCTGGCTGGTTGCCCGGCTGGCTGGATGCCTGGCTGGGTGGTTGCCTGGCTGGCTGGATGTCTAGCTGGCTGGTTGCCTGGTTGGCTGGATGCCTGGCTGGCTGGATGGATGGCTGCCTGGCTGGCTTCCTGGATGGCTGGATGCCTGGCTGGCTGGATGCCTGGCTGGCTGGTTGCCTGGCTAGCTGGCTGGATGCCTGGCTGGCTGGTTACCTGTGTGGCTGGTTGCTTGGCTGGTTGGCTGGATGCCTGGCTAGATGCCTGGCTGTCTGGCTGGATGAGCGTGCAGGGTAATGTTCACTCAGGGTAACGCTAGACTGGCTCATGATACCTGCGCGGGGAGGCGGATAAGTCTGGTACGCTGGCTGAAACTCGGTGCAATGGCCGAAACTCAGGACAAAATTTGGCCGAAAAAAGCGGTCGAAACTTGAAGCGGCTGATACTTAAGGAGGCCGAAACTCAGGGTTCCACTGTATTCTACCATGGTAAAAGAACTTAATTACATACCTAAAAATGTAAGATTGTCATAAATTGTACTACCTCATATTAACAATAGAGTGAATATTGACTATTTTTGTTCTACCACTCTTCACCTCTGTAGACTTAAGTCATCTGCAAGTATTAGGTTAACCCTTTCAAGGTCCACAGGCCCTCTCAGAGACTTGTTCTCAGGGTCCCCCAAATTTCAAAAAAAAAAAAAAAAAATTCTAATGAAAAGATGGAGAATCTTTTCCCGATGATAATTACACCAAAAGTATGAAATTTGATGGAAAACTTGCGGAATTATGCTCTCGCAAAGTTAGCAATCTCGATGATGTGTATGCATCGGTGATTTTGCCCACTTTGAGCCCTATTTTCAGCCAATTCCAGTGCACTAGTCGACAAAAATCATACCTATTTAGCTAGAACTCCATTTTTTTCTATCGAATGAGTACAAGAAACCACCCATTTACCGATTTCAACTATCCAGTAGAGTGGTCAGAATTTAGCAATTTTGCCAATTTCACACAAATTTCAAAAGATGCCAATTTCCAAATAGGGTCCAGAATAAACAAGAAAGACATTCCTGGCACTAAAATAACATTTCCTCTGTTCATTAGTCATGTCCCCACACCCCTCTTACGTTCTTTTGCTTTCCGTTTTGAATTTTTATTCCCACAAAAAATAGAAGATTTACTGTTATGCAGACTACTGCATTAGTGTAGAAATGGTATAAATAATATCGGCGCATTTGTGAAAGAATATTAGACTCACCAGTTGATGTGTATTGGACGCTTAGCATGATTTGTTTACTTTTGAACTTTGGTAAAAATCGAACATTTCTGTTACATTGAGCTCAGTTTCAAGGTACTTTTCATTGAAAAACCACTCAAAATCGTCTCAATTTCTGTAATATGTCTTCCATTCTATCAAATGAGACCAGGAAAACTAGAATACAACAATAAATACCATACGAAAATACAGTGCAAAGTCGCTGTTTTAATCTAAAAACATGGTCAGTTTTTTTTTTCTCATTACGCACTGTGTGCTGCAGGATTTTTTTTTATACTGTGCACACTGACCACATAGACCCATTCTTTCATATGTAGGCCTACCAGCTTTCTCTCACTAGATTTGAAGGTGCTAGAATTTATGAGTATTAGTACATCAAGGACCCTGGCACGTTAGTCGTACTAGAACGGCCGAAACCCTGAAAGGATTAAGTCTGCCTGAAATGCCTCGGCATGGTAGTGGCTTTCTTTGCTCCAATCATATGATATGTAAACACACATTATAACCTTAGCAAAGAAATAAATATTTTATTTTATTTTATTTTTTAATGATTGTTAAAAGGCTCGCAGATGCTGTGGGCACAATAAAGCATGTTATTATAGTATAATACAGGATAATTTAACCTAGTGAAGCCTAAGAAAGTCAAGGAATATGAATACACTTACCTTAAATTTCTGGTTATTGTTGCTTAACCTTAAACTGTCCAAATGTAGATCTATGTTCACTCGTGTAGCCCTCCGAACATAGATCTATGTTTCATTTTACATGCATTCAGATGTAAAAAAAATGTAAATCTACGTTCGGAGTGCTACGAGAGTGAACGTAGATCTACGTTTGGAAATTTAAGTGGCTTGATGTTAGTGAAGAAGTATGGTGTGGCCCTACTGGGCCACATACAGTGGACCCCCGCATAGCGAACTTAATCCGTGCAAGAGGGCTGGTCGTTATGCGAAATGTTCGCTATGCGAATTAATTTTCCCCATAAGAAATAATGGAAATAAAATTAATCCGTGCAAGACACCCAAAAGTATGAAAAAAAAATTTTTTTACCACAAAAAAATGTTAATTTTAGTACACACAAACTGAAAAAGGCATGCACAATTACATGACACTTACTTTTATTGAAGATCTGGTGATGATTGATGGGATGGGAGGAGGGGAGAGAGAGTGTTAGTGTTTAGAAGGGGAATCCCCTTCCATTAGGACTTGAGGTAGCAAGTCCTTTTCTGGGGTTACTTCCCTTCTTCTTTTAATGCCACTAGGACCAGCTTCAGAGTCACTGGACTTCTTTCGCACAACATATCTGTCCATAGTGGCCTGTACCTCTCGTTCCTTTATGATTTGTCCTAAAGTGGTTCACAACAGTGTCATTGTAACAGTCACCAGCACGGCTTGCAATAGCTGTGTGAGGGTGATTTTCATCAAAAAAGGTTTGCACTTCAAGCCATTTTGCACACATTTCCTTAATCTTTGAAGTAGGCAATTCCTTCAATTTCTCTCTCCCCTCCTTTGAACCAGTTTCCCCAGGTCTGGCCTCTTGCTCTTGAAGTTGATCTATCAGCTCATCAGTGGTTAGTTCTTCATTGTCCTCCTCCACCAACTCTTCCACATCCTCCCCACTAACCTCCAACCCCAAGGACTTCCCCAATTCCACAATTGATTCCTCAACTGGTATACTACTCCTCTCAGGGTTAGCCTCAAACCCTTCAAAATCCCTTTTGTCTACACATTCTGGCCACAGTTTCTTCCAAGCAGAGTTCAAGGTTCTCTTAGTCACTCCCTCCCAAGCCTTACCTATAAGGTTTACACAATTGAGGATATTAAAGTGATCCTTCCAAAACTCTTTTAGAGTCAATCGAGTGTCTGTGGTCACTTCAAAGCACTTTTGAAACAGAGCTTTTGTGTACAGTTTCTTGAAGTTGGAAATGACCTGCTGGTCCATGGGCTGCAGGAGGAGTGGTATTAGGAGGCAAAAACTTCACCTTAATGAAGCTCATGTCCCCATAAAGTCACTCTGCCACGTCTGTAGGATGACCAGGGCATTGTCTAACACCAGGAGGCACTTAAGGTCTAATTTCTTTTCAGTTAGGTAATCTTTCACATTGGGGGCAAATGCATGGTGTAACCAGTTATAGAAAAATTCCCTAGTGACCCATGCCTTACTGTTTGCCCTCCACAGCACACACAAATTATCCTTGAGGACATTCTTTTGCCTGAAAGCTCTGGGAGTTTCAGAGTGATACACTAATAAAGGCTTAACTTTGCAATCACCACTAGCATTGGCACACATCAACAAAGTAAGCCTGTCTTTCATAGGCTTATGTCCTGGGAGTGCCTTTTCCTCCTGAGTAATGTAGGTCCTGCTTGGCATTTTCTTCCAGAACAGGCCTGTTTCATCACAATTAAACACTTGTTCAGTTCCAGTCCTTCAGTTTCTATGTACTCCTTGAATTCATGCACATATTTTTCAGCCGCTTTGTGGTCCGAACTGGCAGCCTCACCATGCCGTATCACACTATGGATGCCACTACGCTTCTTAAATCTCTCAAACCAACCTTTGCTGGCCTTGGATGCCACTACGCTTCTTAAATCTCTCAAACCAACCTTTGCTGGCCTTAAATTCACTCACATCATCACTAGTTGCAGGCATTTTTTTAATTAAATCGTCATGCAACTTCCTAGCCTTTTCACATATGATCGCTTGAGAGACGCTATCTCCTGCTAGCTGTTTTTCATTTATCCACACCAATAAGAGTCTCTCAACATCTTCCATCACTTGCGATCTTTGTTTCGAAAACACAGTTAAACCTTTGGCAACAACAGCTTCCTTGATTGCCGTTTTCTTGCCCACAATAGAAGCGATGGTTGATTTTGGTTTCTTGTACAACCTGACCAGGTCGGTGATACGTACTCCACTTTCATACTTATCAATGATCTCTTTCTTCATTTCAATGGGTATTCTTACCCTTTGAGGTGTAGGGTTGGCACTAGAAGCTTTCTTGGGGCCCATGGTCACTTATTTTCCACAAACAGCACCGAAAACACTGTAATAATACGAAATATTCCGAGTGTATGCTTGAATGTTACCGCGGAGGCTGGCTGGTAAACAATGGGACGGGCGGCACATGTGAGGCTGGCTGAGGGCGCACATTGGACGCGTCTCGGACGAAGGTCGCTGAGCGGGTTTTTGTCCACTATGCGGGGCAAAATTTTAGCGAACAAAGCGTTCGCTATGCGGATTGTTCGCTATGCAAGGCGTTCGCTATGCGGGGGTCCACTGTATAACTAAATACAGTACCTAGGAATTTTGCTATTTTTTTTATTTCTACATCAACAGAATTTATAAAAAAATATCCACACAGGTTTACATGCCTCTGGCAAGACAGTGATGGGGTGAATGATGATGAAAGTGTTTCTTCTTTTTTGGGTCACCCTGCCTTGGGTGGAAATAGCTGATGTGTTAATAAAAAAATAATAAGTTTTAGCCCATGCCTTTCATCCAATTTCATATTTCCTATAAACTCTGTGTGATGTTAATCGTGTATTTTTTCCCCCATTTTCCTTCTGGTAGTGGCCGGAAGGAGTGGAGGGTGGAGAGGGAGTCTTCTGCTCCATTATTTTTTCCTCAACTGCCAAAATAATACACACTAGTCCTTAATGTAGAGAGAAGTAAATAGTTCTTCTCAGCAGATAGTCTCAGTGTTGACTTCCAAGCCCTTCGTCTTTCCCAAGTACAGCAGGGCCCCGCTTTATGGCGTTTCACTTTACGGCGTTCTGCTAATACGGTCATTTCAAATTATGACCAAAACTCGCTATACGGCTCCCCCCCACCTGACTTTCTAATACGGTCACCGCGCCCCACCCTGTTTGTTTACATTCTTCGTGAGCTCAGTAAGCACTAAGTCTCTCCATTTTGTCTGGAAATTCCAAAATTTCAAATGTTTTTAAAAGTTATTTCATATTTTATATATACTCTGATAATTATACTTATGTATACCTGTACTTAAATAAACTTACATACTGTGCTGGCATGCAGGAACACATTAAAATCAGTAAGAGTGTCTTATGTCTCCAGACGTCATATTAGTAATGATAATAATAATCATCGAGTCTCATTTAAATGTCGTATATTACATTAAATACACATTTTCATTAATCCATCTATGATATTTTTTCAAAATTATAATAATAAAAACACGATACATAACATAAAAAGATGATAAATACACCCCACAATAGAATAAATAAACATAAATATGAGATGTGGTAGCCAGATAACTTGTACAAGTGATGCCAAGAATAACATTTTCTCTAATCTAACATAAGAGAAAATGTGTTACTGGGGGTAACTGTAGAAAATTATTCCTTTCGTATGTAAGTATGTTTATTCAGGTATACACAAATACAGTTACATAGATTATCATACATAACAACATATGTGTAGAGAACATAGGATAACCCAAAAAAGTCAGAGTGACTTATTTCCATTGCCTTCACTCAGAGCATCATTTCTTCTCAAAATGATGTTACATGAGAATGGGAGTGTTCTTCTTTATTTATTCTACCGTATCAATGTAGACAACTTGTACACAATGTAACTTGTACACAAACCAGACGTGTACACTTTGTTTACAAAACTTACCTTCGCCTGGTTTGTTTACATAACTCTGCGCCTGTACTCTCTCATGCACTCATTCTTTCTCTCTCTCATTTATTCGTTTTATCTCATTTACTTACTCCTGACCCTACATTAAGACTACAAATATTTTAAGGTAAGTAATGAGTAAACTGTATATACATTTTATCGCTCTGGGATGCTTAAATGTAATAGAATATTATGTGTAGGTGGGTTGGCCTGGTATGGTAGCCCGGCTGACTACTATACATACCACACTTGATTTTTTACAATAAATACTACTCATCTCACCTTATATTTTAAGGTAAGTAATGAGTGAACTGTATATACATTTTATCGCTCTGGGATGCTTAAATATCATAGAATTGTATGTGTGGGTGGGGTGGCCTGGTATGGTAGCCTGACTGACTGCCATACATACCACACTTGATTTCTTACAATAAATACTACTTGTCTCACCCTAGATTAAGACTATAAATATTTTAAGGTAAGTAATGAGTGCACTATGTGTGTATTGTACTTTTTTATTGTTTTTTGATGCCTGGTTCTATTGCTAACTTAATATATGTTAGTGTAAACTTGTTATCTAGTGTTTGTATGCATTTGTAAGTGGAAAAAAAGGGTGTTCCACTTTACGGCAGTTTCCGCTTTACGGCGGTAGCCTGGAACCTAACCAGCCGTATAAGTGGGGCCCTACTGTACTTCTATGTATGCCTATGCACTCTGCTCTTTTCTCTTCATTTTTTTCTTTTACATATTGGTGCTTTAGAAATTAGAAAAAGCTGAGTGAACTCACTCAATGACTATATAAGAAACAATGTTATAACACAGTTCTCTGATTCCTGCATGAAAGGAACTAGGAGAGTCAAGTAATCATGGTAATTACCATCATTCTCTAGAACATTTTTTTCATATGTGGCCCGGTGGCCTGGTGGCTAAAGCTCCCGCTTCACACACGGAGGGCCCGGGTTCGATTCCCGGCGGGTGGAAACATTCCGACACGTTTCCTTACACCTGTTGTCCTGTTCACCTAGCAGCAAATAGGTACCTGGGTGTTAGTCGACTGGTGTGGGTCGCATCCTGGGGGACAAGATTAAGGACCCCAATGGAAATAAGTTAGACAGTCCTCGATGATGCACTGACTTTCTTGGGTTATCCTGGGTGGCTAACCCTCAGGGGTTAAAAATCCGAATGAAATCTTATCTTATCTTATATGCCAGGATAGAGAGATTGGGATTATTAGGATTTGGAGATATATTGTAAAATCACACAGATAAAACAAATTGTATCTATTTATTATTTATATAAATGAGTGCCAGGGGTAAATGAAAATGGGGAGCCTTTAATTGAGCTATGTGTAGAAAGAGGTTTGGTAATAAGTAATACATATTTATGAAAAAGAGGACAAATAAGTATACAAGGTGTGATATAGCATGTAATGAAAGTAGTTTGTTAGATTATGTATTGGTGGATAAAAGGTTGATGGGTAGGCTTCAGGATGTACATGTTTATAGAGGGGCAACTGATATATCGGATCATTATTTAGTTGTAGCTACAGTTGAAGTAAGAGGTAGATGGGACAAAAGAAAAATGACAGCAACAAGTAAGAGAGAGGTGAAAGTGTACAAACTAAGGGAGGAGGAAGTTAGGGTGAGATATAAACAACTGTTGGCAGAAAGGTGGGCTGGTGCAAGTATGAGTACTGGGGAGGTTGAAGAGGGTTGGAATAGTTTTAAAAATGCAGTATTAGAATGTGGGGCTAAAGTTTGTGGCTATAGGAGGGTGGGTGCAGGAGGAAAGAGGAGTGATTGGTGGAATGATGAAGTAAAGGGTGCGATAAAAGTTAAAAAGTTAGCTTATGAGAGGTTTTTACAAAGCAGAAGTGTTGTAAGTAGAGTAAAAGAAAGGTGAAGAGAGTGGTGAGAGAGTGCAAAAGGAGAGCTTGGGTTGTAAATGCTGTAATGAGGAGACAGTGGAGATGTCCTGTCTAAGGGCAGTGTGTGGTGTAAATATTATGCAGAAAATTCAGAGTGTGGAAATTAGGAGGAGGTGTGAAGTTAATAAAAGTATTAGCCAGAGGGCTGAAGAGGGGTTGTTGAGGTGCTTTGGGCATTTAGAGAGAATGGATCAAAGTAGAATGACATGGAGAGAATATAAATATCTAGGGGAAGGAAGGCAGGGTAGGGGTCATCCTCGAAAAGGTTGGAGGGAGGGGGGGTAAAGGAGGTTTTGTGGGCAAGGGGCTTGGACTTCTAGCAAGCATGTGTGAGCGTGTTAGATAGGAGTGAATGGAGACGAATGGTTTTTTGGACTTGACGAGCTGTTGGAGTGTGAGCAGGGTAATATTTAGTGAAGGGATTCAGGGAAACTGGTTATTTTTATATAGCCTGACTTGAGTACTGGAAATGGGAAGTACAATGCCTGCACTTTAAAGGAGGGGTTTGGGATATTGGCAGTTTGGAGGGATATGTTATATATCTTTTTATATGCTTCTAAACTGTTGTATCTGGGCGCCTCTGCAAAGACAGTGATTAATGTATGAGTGAGGTGAAAGTGTTGAATGATGATGAAAGTATTTTCTTTTTGAGGATTTTCTTTCTCTTTGGGTCACCCTGCCTCGGTGGGAGATGGCCAACTTGTTGAAAAAGAGAAAAAAAAATAAGTGAATGAGTATATAATTTATGAATTGAAATTCACTTCTTTCACTTATTTAAGTAATAGTAATGGAGTAAAGGAAGGTATGTATTCCTATGTAACTGTGGTTTGCTCTTCTGCAGGGTTGTGGCCAGCAGAGTGGCATATGGCTGTCTGTGATATTGCAGTTACATCTCCTCTCTTGCTTTCCCACACAAAGCACCGCTCGGAGATGAAGGAGCTCAAGTATACCTATGCAGTGCGCGATGATTCTGTTTCAGTTGTAAGTAATTCAAAGAGAAATTTTATCATTACTAAAATTTTTTAATTTTAATGATTTTCTTTTTTTCCTTTCGCTGTATGTATTGTGTCACTTGCATGTGCAGAACTTAGAAATAAAAAATGTATAAAATTAATTAATGTATGTACAGGTTGGCCATCGCTAATTTGGCAGTCAGTAATCCGGTTCCATCAGTATTCCAGCACTAAGTTCAGCTAGCATAATTTCAGATTTCTGGGGTTGCCTCGTCAACCAGCCACTACTGTTTGGTGGCTCAACTTGCTGCTACATAAGTCATTCCAGTTTCTTTTCTCCATTTATTATTATAACCTGCTCACTTTTAGCCCTAGTCATGGTTCCAATGAATAAAAATGGAATGCTTCTCGTTGTGTAAAGCACATGCACAGTACAGGGGACCCCCGGTTAACGATTTAACCCTGCAAAGGGGCTAAAGTTATGCGAAATAATCGTTATGCAATTTAATTTTCCCCATAAGAAATAATGGAAAAAAAATTTAAATCCTGAAAGCCCCCAAAAGTTTGAAAAAAAAAATTTTTTTTTCCCCAATGAAATTGTTAATTTTAATACACACAAACTGAAAAAGGCAGCAAATTACATGACACTTTTTTTTTATTGAAGACTGGGATGATTGAGGGGAGGGAGGGGGGGAGAGCTTTACTTCTTACTTTTTTGAAGGGGAAACCCCTTCCATTGGGGATTGAGGTAGCAACCCTTTTTGGGGTTATTTCCCCCTTCTTCTTTAATGCCCTAGGACCAGCTTCAGAGTCATGGACCCTCTGTCGACAACAAATCTGTCCATAGACTCTGCCCTCCCGTTTCTTCAGATTTTCCTAAAATGGCCTTTAACATTGTCATTGAAATAGTTACCAGCACGGTCTTGCAAAAAGCTGTGTCGGGTGATTTTCATTAAAAAAGGTTTGCAGTTCAAACACTCTGCACATTCCTTAATCTTTAAAGGGTAGGCACAATGGATTCCACAACTGGCATAGGTTTCCCAGGGTTGCCCCAAACCTTTTCAAAATCTTTCTTAATTTCCATACAAATTTCTCACCTTTTTACACAGGGTTGGCACAGAAGCTTTCATTGGGGCCCATTGGTACTTATTTCCAGAAACCCACCGAAAACACTGTAATTCGAAATATTCCTGATTTTGGGAGTACGGGATGGGGTAAACAATAGGCCGGCACTTGAGGGAGGGGTCTGGACGATATTGGCATGTTTTTATGGAGGGATAAATTTGGATAAAATAATCGTTATCAAAAATGCTTCTGATGCATGTTCTGGGCGTCACTGTAATAGTGAATAAAAGATGAGGTGGTTAAGTGTTCGCCATGAGTTGATGAAAGTTTATTTTTTTTTGAGGATATTCTTGTGTTTGGGAAAAAAAATCCTTGGCCTCGGGGGAGAGATGGCAACAGTGTTTGATGAAAACAGCGATTTAGGTGAATGAGTTAAATTTAATGAACTATTTAGCAAATTCATCGTTATCAATTTAAATTTTTAAGAAATAAGAAAATAAGTGCAAGGAAGTATAAAAAATTTTTTTTTACACTGAAGTTAGTTTAATACACACAGAAGTGAAAATGGCCCTTTGAAATTACATTACACTTCCTTCTTTTTTGAAGACCCCTGGAGATTGATGGGCAAGTGACAGGGAGTGCGGAGTTTTCTTTTCTGTTTAAAGGGGAATTCAAAGGACTTGTATCATTACTAAAATTTTTTCTTTATTCCTTTTCTTTTTTCCCTAGCGCTTATGTATTGGCACTTCTGTGCAGAACAAAAAAAAATGTATAGAGCTTAATTACCTGTTTCTTCAAGGACTTTGCCAAAATGGCCTAACATTGTCAGTAGTCAGCCGGTTCACATGCGGGGTATTTTCATCAAAAAGGTTTCAGTTAGCAATTAAATTTCAATTTTGAAGTGGGCCTGGTTCCAAACAGGCATACTGTTTGGTAGCCAAAATCCTTCAAAATTTTCTTTCTTTTTCCATATTATATTCTACCCTTTTTACCCGGGGTTCACGGTTTCCTGGGGCTCAAAATGGTCCTTCTTTTAGTAAACACACGAAACAGTAATAATAAAATATGAGTTGGTTTTGGATGTTACGTCGCGAGGCCTGCTCACTGGTAAACTGTGACTGGCCGGGCAACATGTGAGGAATTAGGTCTGGGTAAAATGATGCGGTATTATAAAAAAAAATTTTGTGAAAAAGCAATCGTTAATGCGGGAAAAATCAACATGCGATGCATCGATTTTTGCGGTGTATTTTCATATGGTTTGTATGGTTTTATTCTCGTGTTTTTGGTCTCATTTGATGATATATTACAGGACTAGATATAATTTTGATTGGTTTCATGCCGGAAAGTGCAGTGGAACCTCGACTTACGAGTTTAACCTGTTCTGTGACCTAGCTCGTAACTCAATTTGCTTGTATGTCAAATAAGTTTACCCCATTTAAATTAATTGAAATGCCATTAAGCCGTTCCATTGGAATTCCTACTCTTGGGAGGCAGAACAAAATATTTCGATATGATGCTAATATCAACTCTACAGCTTATTTATCTATCAAATTCATCTAATATGACATAATAAACAGTATAAATAACATAGAAACATGATATATACTCTAGAATGAATAAAATATGTCATGTGATGAGTGGTAGTGGCAGCCATTGCCGCTCCCGCACTGACCTTATCTTTCAGTTCTTCCCCTTCTGAAAACAGAGTGTTTTGATGTTAACTGCACAAGATCACTAATTTCATAAGGAAAACACTGAAACAATGTATTTATAAATAAGAAATATTCTATAAAAACATAATAGAGAATGTAAAGAAATAAACTGGTTTTATAAAGTGTATGTACATATGTACCTGGGAGAAGAGATGAAAGGTGGAAGATAGGCAGAGCCATGTATGCAGTCAGTGGCCCTCAACCCACAACTCGCACACCTCCACCTCACTTGTGTTTATCTACGATTTCATGCTTTAATTCCGTGGACATCATCATATTTTTCTTCTCAGCATTGTCCTTTGCACTTACTTTCTTAGGACCCATGGTTAGAAAAAAGAAATTTGGTGGGAGACGGCTGACTTGTTGAAAAAAAAAAAATGTACAAAATGCAAGAAAAGAGAGAAATGCTTCAACTGCTGAGCGGATGTTCTGGCATTCACTGTGCCAACTAGTAGCTCTCTTCTGAAACTTGTTATTATTATTATTATTATTAATTTAACGAACTGGAGCACAGATTCAATTTCACTAGATCAAGAGCTCCTCACCAGTGTCAAGGAACTTTGACGCTGGTGAGGGGTTCTTCATCTAGGGAATTAGTCGACTTGTTAAAAAAAAAATTATTATTATTATTATTATTATTATTATTATTATTATTATTATTATTATTATTACTATTATTATTATAATAATAACAAGAATTAATCTAAGTTTGCCCGAAATGCCTAGCCATACTAGGTGTCCTAGTGGCCCCCTCTGTAATTAGTATTTTATTACATGTAAACCACACGATAACCAAAATCTGTAAACCCGCATTGTAATCCTTATAGAGAATAAACTTGATTGATTGATTGACAAGCTTCAGAACACTGCCACTAGTTGGTGCAGCAAATGCCAAAACATCCATTGAGCAGTGGAAGCATTTCTCTCATGCTTTACTTGCATTTTGTGCAGTTATTTTGCCAAATTTCATTTTTCTAACCATGGGTCCTAAGATAGTAAGTGCAAAGGGCAGTACATGTACTGAGAAGAAAAAGATGATGTCCATGGAATTAAAGCATGAAATCATAGATAAGCACAAGCAAGGTGGAGGTGTGCGGGTTGTGGGTCGAGAGGGAAGCTCACTCATAATTCGGATGTTGGCTCGTAACTCAGAGCAAAAAATCTCGTAAGTTGAGGTTCCACTGTACCTTAAAATTGAGCTCAAAGTGGCGGAAATGTTCGATTTTTGCCGATGTTCAAGAGTAAACAAATAATGTCACTGTCCAATATGTGTCCAACTGGCCAGTCTAATATGCAGTCATGAATGGGTTGACTTTATTTATACTGTATAATTATTACAATAATGCAGTAGTCTGCATAAGACTAAATCTTCTATTTTTTGTGTGAATAAAAATTCAAAATGGAAAGCAAGCATAATATAAGAAGGGCCTAGAGACATGACTAATGAACAGAGAAAATGTTATTTTAAAGCCAGGAATGTCTGCATTGTTTATTATAGACCCTACTTTGAAATTGGCATTTTTTTAAATTTGTGTGAAATTGGCTATATTGCCAATTCCTAACCACTTTATTGGGTATTTGAATTAGGTAAATGGGCTGTTTCTTGTACAGCCTCTCCTCACTTAACGACGGAGTTCCGTTCCTAAGATAGTGTCATTAAACGAATTCGTCACTAAGTGAGGAGCATACTATAATGATAGTGAGTTTGTATCAACCATCTTTAACCCTTTCAGGGTCCAGAGGCCAAATTCAAAGTGTGCACCAGTGTCCAAGAATTTTCAAAAAATAATTTTGTTATTTTTTCTTATGAAATGGTAGAGAGTCTTTTTCTGAAGGTAATAAAACAAAAAGTACGAAATTTGATGGAAAATTGACGAAATTATTCTCTCGCGAATTTTCATGTGTCAGTGATATTTACGCATCAGCGATTTTGCCGACTTTGACTCCCATTTTAGGCCAATTACATTATTCCAGTCGACCAAATTCTTAGCTGTTTCACTAGTATTACTTCTATTCTATCGACTGAGCACAAGAAATCGCCAAGTCAACTGTTTCAACTACAAAATAAAGTGATAGGAAATTTGTAATTTGGCCAATTTAATGCAAAGTTCAAAACATTCCAATTTCAAAATAGGGTCCAGAATAAACAATGCAGGCATTCCTGGCACTAAACTAACGTTTCCTCTGTTCATTAGTTACATTTTCAGGTTTTACAATGAATTCCATTTTGATTTTTTATTCACATAATGAATTTTTATTCAATTCAAAAAGATAGAAGATTTACTGTTATGCAATTTTGTAATAATTGTATAAATAATATCACCACATTTGTGAATGTATATTAGACCCACCAGCTGGCATGTATTAGACGTGTGAGGTCATTTGTTTACTCTTGAACATCAGCAAAAATTTAACATTTCTGCTACTTTGAGCTCAGTTTCAAGCCATTTTCAGTACTAAAACCAATCAAAATCATTTCTATTTCTGTAATGTATCTTTCATTCTTTCAAATGAGACCAAGAAATCGCAAATACAACTATAAAAAACATATGAAAAAACACTGCAAAGTCGTTGTTTTAATCGAAAATTACGGTTGCAGTTTTTTTTCTCCCATTACGCACTGTGTGCTGCAGGATTTGTTTTATGTGGTGCACACATACCACATAGATGTATTCTCTCATATCTAGGCTCAAATTTACCATTCACAGCTTATCAGAGTGAGCTGAGCTCATAGCGTAGATCTACGGTTTGGACCCTCAACGTAAAGCCGTAGATCTACAGCACGGACCCTGAAAGGTTTAATACTGTTTTAATGTCACCTTTGCACCATTTATAACATAACAGGTATATTTTTAAATGTTTATACAGTAGTGTACTGTACATTGAAATACCTACACAGAATAGAGGAAATTAGCTCTAATATACATTATTTAGGTATGAATACTGGTCAGAGAATCCGTCGTAAGTCTGAGGCATCAATAAACGAGTACATTGCTAAGTGTGGACAGGCTGTACTCAGTCGACAGAATACAGTGGACCCCCGGTTAACGAACTTTTTTCATTCCAGTAGTATGTTCAGGTGCCAGTACTGACCGAATTTTTTCCCATAAGGAATATTGTGAAGTAGATTAGTCCATTTCAGACCCCCAAACATACACGTACAAACGCACTTACATAAATACACTTACATAATTGGTCGCATTTGGAGGTGATCGTTAAGCGGGGGTCCACTGTAGAAGGAATTCTTGCGAAATAGCTATGAGTTTTGTAGATTGGAACAATGGAATGGGCCTAATACAGTGGACCCCCGCATACCGATGGCATCACATAACGATTAATCCGCATACCGCTTGCTTTAATCGCAAAAATTTTGCCTCGCATACCGCTTAAAAACCCGCTCACCGATTTTCGTCCGAGACGCGTCCAATGTGCGCCCTCAGCCAGCCTCACATGTGCCGCCGGTGGCATTGTTTACCAGCCAGCCTCCGTGGTAACATCCAAGCATACAATCGGAATATTTCGTATTATTACAGTGTTTTCGGTGCTTTTTTCTGGAAAATAAGTGACCATGGGCCCCAAGAAAGCTTCTAGTGCCAACCCTACAGCAATAAGGGTGAGAATTACAATAGAGATGAAGAAAAAGATCATTGATAAGTATGAAAGTGGAGTGCGTGTCTCCGAGCTGGCCAGGTTGTATAATAAACCCCAATCAACCATCGCTACTATTGGTGGTACAGCTGCTGCTGCTGCTGTAGCATGTCATGCTGCTGCTGACTCGCGTTGCTGCTGTAGCATCGTCTGCTGCTGCTGTAACATCGTCTGTTGCTGCTGTACCACGTCAGCTGCTGCTGCTGCTGTAGCATCGTCTGCTTGCTGCTGTACTCGTCAGCATCGTCTGCTGCTGCTGTAGCATCGCTGCTGCTTGCTGCTGCTGCTGCGTAGCATCGTCTGCTGCTGCTGTAGCATCGTCTCTGCTGGCGTGCTCGCTGTGCTGCTGTAGCATGTCTGCTGCTGCTGTAACATCGTCTGTTGCTGCTGTAGCATCGTCTGCTGCTGCTGTAGCATCGTCTGTTGCTGCTGTACCACCGTCAGCTGCTGCTGCTGCTGTAGCATCGTCTGCTGCTGCTGTAGCATCGTCTGCTGCTGCTGTAGCATCATCTGTTGCTGCTGTATCACCGTCAGCTGCTGCTGCTGCTGTAGTATCGTCTGCTGCTGCTGTAGCATCGTCTGCTGCTGCTGTAGCATCGTCTGTTGCTGCTGTACCACCGTCAGCTGCTGCTGCTGCTGTAGCACCGTTGTTGGTGTGGCTTATTGAGAATACCAAGAAACAATTAACCCCAGAGGATTTGCCACCCAGGATAACCCAAAAAAGTCAGTGTCATCCAAGACTGTCTAACTTATTTCCATTGGGGTCCTTAATCTTGTCTCCCAGGATGCAACCCACACAAGTCGACTAACACCCAGGTGAACAGGGAAAAATGCCTGGAACTAGTGCTCATATTGGTGAATTTAAAGCCAGCAAAGGTTGGTTTGAGAGATTTAAGAATCGTAGTGGCATACACAGTGTGATAAGGCCTGTTCTGGAAGAAAAATGCCAAACAGGACCTACAGTACTCAGGAGGAAAAGGCACTCCCAGGACACAGTGTCTCATCAGTCATTGCTGCATCTTCAATAAAGGTAAGTGTCATTTATTCTTCATTTAGTAGACTAGTACATGCACAATATATACTGTGCATGTACTACTCTACTATTGTGCATGTATCCTTCTCTTTGTGTGTAGGAAAATGTATATTTCATGTGGTAAAAATTTTTTTTCATACTTTTGGGTGTCTTGCACGGATTAATTTGATTTCCATTATTTCTTATTGGGAAAATTCATTCGCATACCGATTATTTCGCATAACAATGACCCCTCTTGCACGGATTAAAATCGGTATGCGGGGGTCCACTGTATAGGGTTACCTAAAGTGGGTGAAATCACTGATGATAAATATTGCCATTGCATTAAGTGTATTCTAACCTAACCACTCTGTAATCTGGCAAAATCACTAATCCAGCTCCCTACAGGTCCCAATGATGCCAGATTAGTGATGGTCAACCTGTACTAAGAAATAATTAAAAGTTTTAAACTGAATTTGTTTTCGTGTTTTTGTTGTCAGGTTGATTTTTAATGAAAACTGTAAAAATTGATAAATGATATATGGAAGTAGATTTTAAGATGAACAGTAACAGAAATTACTGTTGTGTAAAGAATTCTCCCAACAGTATTCAATTTATTGTATGGCCTCTTCCTTATCACTATGGCTAACACTCACTCTGATCATGCATGAGGAAGAATTGCTAAAGAGTCAGGATCATTAGGAAACAGGAAGACTGCCAGGATATACCAATTACACAAGATCTATCAGAGGAGAGAGAACTAAAATAAAGTAGTTCTTCTAGAGTATAGTGGTACCAATATTTTTATATGGGCCTAAATCATGGTCTTTGACCATTGCAGTAAGAAGGAGGTTAAAGGCAGTAGAGATATCATGTTGGAGAAAAATTTGTGTTGTGAATATTATGTACAGGTCCTCCATCACAATCCGGCATAATTGGGACCTGTAGTATGCTGAATTACAGAGTGGTTAGGTTAGAATACACTTAATAAAATTAACCAACTTGACTTATACAGTTCAATGAACATCGGCAAAAATCGAACATTTCCGCTACTTTGAGCTCAATTTCAAGGTACTTTTCGTTATGAAAGCAATCAAAATCATGTCTATTTCTGTAATATATCTTCCATTCTATCAAATGAGTCCAAAAAATGAGAATACAACCATAAAAACCTAACGAAAATATACTGCAAAGAGGCAGCTAATGGCTGAGAAGTGAACTTCCTTATTTATCGTCCATCTTTTTATTTTTGTTGTATGTTAAGAAGCATCTTTCCATCATACATTGCCCAAGTTTCAATGAGATAGCCCAACAAACAACTGAGAGAAAAAAAAATATTTACCAAAAATCATATATGGCAAGCCCAAGCCAGGTACTGGAAATAAGTCACTTTGTCTGACTTTTCTGGGTTATCCCAGGTTCTCTGTACATACACTGCTATGTATGATAATCTATGTAACTGTATTTGTGTATACCTGAATAAACTTATTTACTTCTAGTCTGTCAACTGAGTACAAGAAACTGCCATTCACTTATTTCAGCTACCCAATAAAGTGGTCAGAAATTGGCAATTTGGCCAATTTAACACAAATTTCAACAGATGCCAATTTCAAAATAGGATCCAGAATAAACAATGCAGATATTCCTGGCACTAAAATAACATTTTCTCTGTTCATTAGTCATGGCTACAGGCCCCTCTTATATTACTCTTGCTTACCATTTGGAATTCTTATTCACAAAAAAATAGAAGATTTACTGTTATGCAGACTACTGCATTATTGTAATAACTGTATAAATAATGTCAACCCATTCTTGACTCCGTACTGGAATTTGGACTGGCAGGCGGACAGGTATTTGTTTACTCTTGAACTTCGCTAAAGAATAGAACATTTTCGCTACTGTGAGCGCAATTTCAAGGTACTTTTTGTCATGAAAGCAATCAAAATCATATCTATTTCTGTAATATATCTTTCATTCTATCAAATGAGACCGAAAAAATGAGAATATAACCATAACAACCATACAAAAATATACCGCTAAGCAGCCGCTAATGGCTGAGAAGTGAACTCCGCTATTTATGGTCTGATTTCTTTCATTTTTGGTGTACATGAAGAAGTATCTTTCCATCATACATTGCCCAAGTTTGAATAAGATAACCCAACAAACAAATGAGGAAATAATAATAATAATAATAATAATAATAATAATAATAATAATAATAATAATAATAATAATAATAATAATAATAATAATATCTTTATTTACTACACGTACATGTACAAGGTATACAGGCCTAGCTGACATCAGTGACATACTACTATATAGAAAGCATCTTGTTATGCTGAGTATTTCAAGAAAATTAGGTCAGTGTCCCAGGATAACACCCACACTAGTCGGCTAACACCCAGGTACCCATTTACTGATGGGTAAACATAGACAACAGGTGTAAAGAAACACGCTTAATGTTTCTACCCTGGCTGGGAATCAAATATTTACCAAAAAACATATATGGCTAACCCAAGCCAGGTACTAAAAATAAGCCATGTTGACTTTTTTGGGGTTATCCTAGGTTCTCTACACATATGCTGCTATGTGTGATAATCTATAGAGAGAAAAATAACTTTTTTGTTTCATGTTTATGGTGGAGTACGAGTGTATATCATAGCCCTGTGCTATACTCCGTTTTCTCTAATATAAGCCCCCAAGACAAGGATAGGAGAATGGTATTTGTTTACCATATCCTCTTCATAACTCTGTCGAACTGCTTGGTGTTATGCCAAATATTATTCATTCTGGAGTATTTAACATGTTTTATGTTATTCATATTGTTTCTTATGTCATATTAGATCAATTGTGATAGGCAAATAAGCTGTAGTGTTGATATTAGTGTAATAATAAAGCATATTCTCCTGCTTCATGAGACTGAGCTCATGGCAACCGACAGTGGCTTCAAAGCCACCTTATCTTTAATGGATAATGTACAGTGTAGGTGCTTTACATAATGAGAAGCATTTCTTTTATTCATTGGAACCATGGCTAGGGCTAAAAGTAAGCAGGTTAAAACAATAAATGGAGAAAAAGAAATTGGAATGACTTATGCAGCAAGTAGTGCCACCAAACAGTACCAGCAGGTTGGTGTGGCGACCCTGGAAATTTGAAATTATGCTAGCCAAAATTAGTGCCGAATAACTGAAGGAACCGAATAACTGATTGCCGGATTTGTGATGGCAGACCTGTAGAGGGTTCAGAGGGTAGAAATTAGAATATGGGGTGGAGTTACCAAGGGTATAACTCAGAGGGCTGAGGTTGGTTTCTGAGGTGGTTTGGGCATTTAAAAGGATTAGATGATGAAAAGATGTATAAATCTAGGGGTGGAAGGTTGGAGTGGAGGAGGAGTTCATTAGGAATGGTTGGAAGGACGGGGTGAAGGAGACTTGAATTGTAGGGGCTTGAGCATCCAGCATGCCTAACTCTTGGGCACGACCTACTTCCACATTGGACAAATGTGACACCACCTACGACTGCTGCACCTCTCCTGCCTATGGTATATAAGCCACTTCTCCGCTCATATGCCGTATTCTATTCAAGATTGATGGACTGACCACATCGACTCAAGGTTGAAGGACTGATTACCTCATTCTCCTCCTGTTCTTCACGATTCTCCTTTGTATGGACTGATGAAGCCACTGTGTGGCGAAACGTTTCCTCAATAAAGATACCCAAGAGTTGCACATATATCTAATTTATCATAATGCTTGTGTGAGCATATTAAATGGAGACAAGAGATTTGAAGTGGAGAGAAGTGTTTTTAAATGGATGTGCTGTTGGAATGTAACAAGATAACATTTATTAAGGGATTTTCACCTGGGGAGTGAAAAGGGCAGGGCTTGTGCTCTGAAGGAGGGGTAATCTAAATTGTAATGTCAGCATTTCTGGCAAGACAGTGATTGAATGAATGATGGTGAATGTGTTTCGTTTTTTTTTTAGGGTCACCCTACCTTGGTGGGAGATGGTTGTTTAGTAAAAAACGAAAAGGCTTGCCAAAGAAAGTAAATGATGGAGAATGAAGAAAAGAAATTTTTTTTCTATAGAGCAACAGAGCTCTATAAAATAATACAAAGTGTAATACAAAGTGTATATAAAGTAATTCTACTTAACAAACAGGATGGATTCCTGAGAAATTAGTCATTAAGTGCTTTTTATGCTAAGTTAGTCATATTTTCTCATTGACTCCAAATATGACTAGACAAAATATTACTGAAAGTTTTCAAAGAAGGTGCATAAAAACTAAGCTATATGCATTTGAAATTTTTGCATTTTATCACTGGAAGGTAAATTAGTAATAGAGAAAATGGAAAACATTGTGCAGATATTCTAAAATGTTCATAGGGAACACACACTAAACTATATATGTGCCTTTTTCATCGAAAAATGTCACTAGAAGAACAGCTGAAAACATAAAGAGAAAAGTGGATAAAATACTGGAGAAGTGAAAAAAAAAAACTGTCAAATTATTGATATATAGGATTTTACTGATCAGAAATCCCCTATGTCAGATCTTGTAAGCTACTACAGCAATCACAAGAATCATTTAACTATAAGAAATTGATGGGTTAAAACTAGAAAATATTGGAGAAATGTAAGGGAAACTTTTACAATGGTTGAGAGTTTTTCTGTTTGATGAAAACTCACACAGTGATAAAAGAACAAATGTCTTCATGAGTAAATGTTTCCACAAGGATAATATTTGCCTTAATAATGTTTTAATTTTATGTGAATGAATTACCAGAGGACATAAAGAGTCTCTTTGCACATGTTGGAAGATGATGCAAGAATCCTATGCAGAATAAGTAAGGTAATAAAATATAACTATAAATCCTTACTGGAAGGTCTGGATAATTTGAGTAAATGAAGCGACAGTTGGAGAGTGAAATTTAATATTTTTTGGACTTGACGATCTGTTAGAGTATGAACAAGGTAATTTGTGAAAGTATTCAGGTAAACCAGCTAACCAGACTTGAGTCCTGGAGTTGGGAAGTACAATGACTTTACTCGCTAGGAGAGAGTTGGGATATTTGCTGTTTAGAGGGACATCTAAACTGTCGTATCTGCACGCCTCTGGCAAGACAGTGATAGTGTTTCTTTTTTGAGTCACCCTGCCTCAGTGGGAGACGACCACCATGTTAAAAAAAAAGAAAATGTTCCATGTATGATAAATAGAAGGAAGTAAGTAACAGGCCTCATGTAAAATATAGTATATGAAAAAATGTTGAAAGCATTGAAAAAACATATTAATCTAGGAGCGATTATAAACAGTAGATTGCAACTAAAAAAAAAAGTCACATTAATGAAGTAATGAGACACTTGTACACTAATCTGGTAAACCTGGAAATAGTCTTTGGATGTATTGATAATATACATCAGACCAAAGTTACAATTTGCAGCAGAAGTATGGTGTACATGCTTAAAAGAAATATTATTTTTTTTTTTTTTTATTATCACACTGGCCGATTCCCACCAAGGCAGGGTGGCCCGAAAAAGAAAAACTTTCACCATCATTCACTCCATCACTGTCTTGCCAGAAGGGTGCTTTACACTACAGTTTTTAAACTGCAACATTAACACCCCTCCTTCAGAGTGCAGGCACTGTACTTCCCATCTCCAGGACTCAAGTCCGGCCTGCCGGTTTCCCTGAATCCCTTCATAAATGTTACTTTGCTCACACTCCAACAGCACGTCAAGTATTAAAAACCATTTGTCTCCATTCACTCCTATCAAACATGCTCACGCATGCCTGCTGGAAAAGTCTAAGTCCCTCGCACCACAAAACCTCCTTTAACCCCCCCCCCTCCAACCTTTCCTAGGCCTACAGACTGATACACTCTTGAAGTCATTCTGTTTCGCTCCATTCTCTCTACATGTCTGAACCACCTCAAAAAACCCTTCCTCAGCCCTCTGGACAACAGTTTTGGTAATCCCGCACCTCCTCCTAACTTCCAAACTACGAATTCTCTGCATTATATTCACACCACACATTGCCCTCAGACATAAACATCTCCACTGCCCCAGCCTTCTCCTCGCTGCAACATTCATCACCCACGCTTCACACCCATATAAGAGCGTTGGTAAAACTATACTCTCATACATTCCCCTCTTTGCCTCCAAGGACAAAGTTCTTTGTCTCCACAGACTCCTAAGTGCACCACTCATCTTTTTTTTCCCTCATCAATTCTATGATTTCACCTCATCTTTCATAGACCCATCCGCTGACACGTCCACTCCCAAATATCTGAATACGTTCACCTCCTCCATACTCCCCTCCCTCCAATCTGATATCCAATCTTTCATCACCTAATCTTTTTGTTATCCTCATAACCTTACTCTTTCCTGTATTCACCTTTAATTTTCTTCTTTTGCACACCCTACCAAATTCATCCACCAATCTCTGCAACTTCTCTTCAGATTTCCCAAGAGCACAGTGTCATCAGCAAAGAGCAGCTTGACAACTCCCACTTTGTGTGTGATTCTTTATCTTTTAACTCCACCCTTTTTGCCAAGACCCTCGCATTTACTTCTCTTACAACCCCATCTATAAATATATTAAACAACCACGGTGACATCACACATCCTTGTCTAAGGCCTACTTTTACTGGGAAAAAATTTCCCTCTTTCCTACATACTCTAACTTGAGCCTCACTATCCTCGTAAAAATTCTTCACTGCTTTCAGTAACCTACCTCCTACACCATACACTTGCAACATCTGCCACATTGCCCCCCTATCCACCCTGTCATACGCCTTTTCCAAATCCATAAATGCCACAAAGACCTCTTTAGCCTTATCTAAATACTGTTCACTTATATGTTTCACTGTAAACACCTGGTCCACATACCCCCTACCTTTCCTAAAGCCTCCTTGTTCATCTGCTATCCTATTCTCCGTCTTACTCTTAATTCTTTCAATTATAACTACCATACACTTTACCAGGTATACTCAACAGACTTATCCCCCTATAATTTTTGCACTCTCTTTTGTCCCCTTTGCCTTTATACAAAGGAACTATGCATGCTCTCTGCCAATCCTAGGTACCTTACCCTCTTCCATACATTTATTAAATAATTGCACCAACCACTCCAAAACTATATCCCCACCTGCTTTTAACATTTCTATCTTTATCCCATCAATCCCGGCTGCCTTACCCCCTTTCATTTTACCTACTGCCTCACGAACTTCCCCCACACTCACAACTGGCTCTTCCTCACTCCTACAAGATGTTATTCCTCCTTGCCCTATACACGAAATCACAGCTTCCCTATCTTCATCAACATTTAACAATTCCTCAAAATATTCCCTCCATCTTCCCAATACCTCTAACTCTCCATTTAATAACTCTCCTCTCCTATTTTTAACTGACAAATCCATTTGTTCTCTAGGCTTTCTTAACTTGTTAATCTCACTCCAAAACTTTTTCTTATTTTCAACAAAATTTGTTGATAACATCTCACCCACTCTCTCATTTGCTCTCTTTTTACATTGCTTCACCACTCTCTTAACCTCTCTCTTTTTCTCCATATACTCTTCCCTCCTTGCATCACTTCTACTTTGTAAAAACTTCTCATATGCTAACTTTTTCTCCCTTACTACTCTCTTTACATCATCATTCCACCAGTCGCTCCTCTTCCCTCCTGCACCCACTTTCCTGTAACCACAAACTTCTGCTGAACACTCTAACACTACATTTTTAAACCTACCCCATACCTCTTCGACCCCATTGCCTATGCTCTCATTAGCCCATCTATCCTCCAATAGCTGTTTATATCTTACCCTAACTGCCTCCTCTTTTAGTTTATAAACCTTCACCTCTCTCTTCCCTGATGCTTCTATTCTCCTTGTATCCCATCTACCTTTTACTCTCAGTGTAGCTACAACTAGAAAGTGATCTGATATATCTGTGGCCCCTCTATAAACATGTACATCCTGAAGTCTACTCAACCGTCTTTTATCTACCAATACATAATCCAACAAACTACTGTCATTTCGCCCTACATCATATCTTGTATACTTATTTATCCTCTTTTTCTTAAAATATGTATTACCTATAACTAAACCCCTTTCTATACAAAGTTCAATCAAAGGGCTCCCATTATCATTTACACCTAATAATGTAGATAAATTTGAAAATTCAAAAGTCCTATTGTAAAATGGTTAATTATTTTTTTTATTAACATGTTGGCCATTTTCCACCAAGGCAGGGTGACCTGAGAAAGAAAAAACACTTCCATCATCACTCACTCCATCAATGTCTTGCCAGAGGCGTGCTGACACTACAGTTCAAAACCTGAAGCATATCTCCACCCCTTCTTCAGAGTGCAGGCACTGTACTTCCCATCTCCAGGACTCAAGTCCAGCTAACCAGTTCCCCTGAATCCCTTCATAAATGTTACTTTGCTCACACTCCAACAGCACATCAGGACATAAAAACCATTTATCTCCACACTCTCCTATCTAATATGCTCATGCACGCCTGCAAGAAGTCTATGCCCCTTTGTTACACTCCAAGGGTCGTAACCACTATTTCCTTCTGGTTAGAGCATAACTTTGTCAGAGAGGTTTGGGTAATAATAGTAATCCTCCGGAAATCTAATTTTAATGTAGTATATTTATAATACAACAAATAGCCAAAAATAATAATATACGAATTACCGTATGTAAGTTAAGAATGCTTGTTTGTTCTATATTGTCCAAAATATATAAGGCTTTCATTAACACATGATTAGGAAGAGATCCTAGATATAACATATATGTACAGAGATTACTTTAGAGAATAAAGTCTTATTTCCCAATGGGAAGCAGTCAGAATAAAACAGAATATGTCCAGGCCAGATAATCAACCTTGGCCAGTTACCAGAGACGAGCAGGAGTGTTGTTGTTGGCTGCTACTTCTTCACTGCTCGTCCCTCAACCTTGAGTATACAGGTCAGGTGGGTCACGTGACTCGCCAACACTCAGTAGAATAGTTGACCAAAAAGGGGGGGGAAGGGGGGGTAACCACTGAACACCACAGATTAACCGTACACCAGTACACCGGGCAGAAGGCATGTTACTATACCTTCAATTAAACTTATCATGGCCATGTTTCATAAATAATTATAATAATTGTTAATAAGAATTAGCCTTAATAATACAAGGACATTCATTTCCAATTTAGCTATTAAAGGAAATAACCGCAATGTAATATTAAAGAAAGGTTAACCATAGGAGCATGACACCCTTGCACACAAAAACCACCTTAACCCCCTTCCTCCAACCCCTCCTATGACAATCCCTTCCCTGCCTTCCTCCCACCTCAGATTTATACACCCTTCGAGTCATTCCATATTGTTCCATCTTCTCTAAGTGTCTGAACCATCTCAACAACTCCTCCTCAGCCCTCTGGATAATACTTTTAGAAACCCTGCACCTCCTAATCTCAAAGCTCCAGATTCTCTGCATAATATTCACACCACACATTGTCTTCAGACATGACATCTCCACTGCTTCCGTCATTCTCTTTATTGCAACATTCACCACCCATGCCTCACACCATATAGTAGGAGCTTTGGTATTGCTACACTTTTATACATTCCCCTCTTTGCTCCCATGGAAAATGTTCTTTGTCTCCACAGACTCCTCAGTGCACCACTCATCTTTTTTTTACCTTGTCAGTTCTGTGGTTTATTTATTTAATCTGTACAAATAATGTCATTTAAATGTGGTAATATAATAATAGACATAAAGAAAGTCACTAATTATACAGTGGAACCTCAAATTTCGAACTTAATCCGTTCCAGGAGCTAGTTCTAAATTCGAAAAGTTGAAAAGCGAAGCAATATTTCCCATAAGAAATAATGGAAATACAATTAATCCATTCCAGAAACCCAAAAATATTCACAAAAGAAAAAAATACATTTTATAGAGATTAATTTTAGTTTTACATACACACAACAAATATAGCATACAATTATGTATTAATAAATTTAAATAAACATATAAATAACATTTTTACTTACCTTTATTGAAGATTGGTGATGGCATCTAGAAGATAGGGAGGAGGAGAGAGGGAGTTGGGGTTAGCATTTGGAAGGGGAATCCCCTTCTACTTCCTTGCCTTTTCACAAATAATCGTCTCTGAAACACTATCAGCTGCCATCTCTTTATCCTTGATCCACACCA
Source organism: Cherax quadricarinatus (assembly GCF_026875155.1). Classification (NCBI taxonomy): domain Eukaryota; kingdom Metazoa; phylum Arthropoda; class Malacostraca; order Decapoda; family Parastacidae; genus Cherax; species Cherax quadricarinatus. The sequence continues at coordinate 20,290,431 of NC_069408.1, read as the reverse complement.
GCAACAACTTCTCAACCTGATCGATTGTCTGTGGTCTTATTTTAGTTAGCATATTAACACCTTTCACATTATCAACTTCCTTGATTTGTTCTTTCTTTGACAGGATAGAACCAATGGTTGACTTGTTTTTCCCATACATCCTGGCAAGCTCAACAAGTTTCACACCACTCTCATACTTCTTTATTATTTCCTTCTTCACATCTATGGTGTTTCCCATTTTCTTTACCACAGGTATACCACTAGCAAGTTTCTTTGGGCCCATGGTAGCTTATTTAACAGTCCCACAAGCACTAAACACAATGAATTAGTCGTAAAATGTTTGAATGAGACCGCAGGTTAGTGTTCACTCAAACATCAGCAAAGCCAGACTGGGTCAAGGCACCTGCGTGGGGACGCGGACAGAGCGGGCTGGCAGACAGGTCCAGTACCCGGCAGTTCGAAAATAGGGGCGAGTTCAATAATAGGGACAAAGTTGGTTCGAAAAAAGTGGTCGATTTTCAAAGAGTTCGATAAGTGATACATTCGAATTTTGAGGTTCCACTGTATAATGTATTTCAGGCAAAAGAAAATTTATTGGCATCATCAAAAGGATGAACAAGAGGCCAAAATTTTATAGAGAAAAAAGTAAATCCCTAAGTACGTGGACTAAATTTTTTTATGTACAAGTGGTAGATTAATTGTATAAGAAATATGTTTAACTTGGTAAACACTGAAGATGGGACATGAGGAGCATAGCTTAACTACTGATACTTCAAATAGGTAATCACAAATGACTTCATGTACTCCTGCTTTTACCTCCTTTGCTCTGTGCATGTGTGTTTTAACCATAGTCTTGGTAGTAATGAAATTTTATTTCTCAATTGCAGAGTGAGTTAAATGAGCTCCGTCAGCAGATTCTTAGTCTGCTTGAGCATCCTGCTGATGTTACGCAGATTGTTAACAAATTATCTTTTGCTCAGTGCATTTACGTTCTTTCTGTTTATCGTGTTGAAGCCCTCAGGTTAGTATATTTCAGAGAGCTATTAAATCAGCATTTGACATTACTATTTTGTTTTTTTCTGGCAAGAGCTATAGTTTTAACTAAAATTCATCTCTTAAGTCATTAAAAAGTAGAAAAGCACATTAATTTTTGTCACCAGTGACAGTAATTTCATAGTAATGCTGTATTTTTTCTTAAGGTTTTAAAAGTCAGTATTGTAATATAGAAGAAATAAGGATTAATATTGGCAAGGCTGGTGCTTTATCAAGGAAAGGAAACCAGAGTAAATAATACATATTTTATGAAACAGAGGGTAAATAAATATACAATGTATGATATAGCATGTAATGAAAGTAGTTTGTTAGGTTATGTATTGGTGGATAAAAGGTTGATGGGTAGGCTCCAGGATGTACACGTTTATAGAGGGGCAATTGATATATCGGATCATTATTTAGTTGTAGCTACAGTTAGAGTAAGAGGTAGATAGGAAAAGAGGAAGGTGGCAACAACAAGTAAGAGGGAGGTGAAAGTGTATAAACTAAGGGAGGAGGAAGTTCGGGTGAGATATAAGCAACTATTGGCAGAAAGGTGGGCTGGTGCAAGTATGAGTAGTGAAGGAGTTGAAGAGCGTTGGAATAGTTTTAAAAATGGAGTACAGTGTATTAGAATGTGGGGCAGAAGTTTGTGGTTATAGGAGGGTGGGTGCAGGAGGAAAGAGGGGTGATTGGTGGAATGATGAAGTAAAGGGTGTGATAAAAAAGAGGTAGCTTATGAGAGGTTTTTACAAAGCAGAAGTAGTATTATAAGAAGACCTGAGTATATGGAGGTAAAAGAAAGGTGAAAAGAGTGGTGAGAGAGTGCAAAAGGAGAGCAGATGATAGAGTGGGAGAGGCACTGTCAAGAAATTTTAACGAAAATAAAAAAATTTGGAGTGAATTAAATAAGTTAAGAAAGCCTAGGGAATGACTGGATTTGTCAGGTAAAAACAGAGTAGGGGAGTTAGTAGATGGGGAGATGGAGGTATTGGGTAGATGGCGGGAATATTTTGAGAAACTTAAATATCGACGAAGAAAGGGAGGCGGTAATTTCATGCACTGGCCAAGGAGGTATACCATCCTTTAGGAGTGAAGAAAAGCAAGATGTGAGTGTGGGGGAGGTGCATGAGGCATTAGGTAGAATGAAGAAAAATTGCAGAGGTTAGTGGACGAATTTGGGAGTGTGTGTAAAGGTAGAAAGTTGAAAGTGAACATAGAAAGGAGTGAGGTGATGAGGGTATCAAATGATTTTGATAAAGAAAAATTGGATATCAAATTGGGGAAGAGGAGTATGGAAGAAGTGAATGTATTCAGATATTTGGGAGTTGACGTATCAGCGGATGGATTTATGAAGGATGAGGTTAATCATAGAATTGATGAGGGAAAAAAGGTGAGTGATGCGTTGAGGTATATGTGGAGGCAAAGAAGGGAATGTATGAAAGTATAGTGGTACCAACACTCTTAAATGGGTGTGAAGCTTGGGTTGTAAATGCTACAGCGAGGAGGCGGTTGGAGGCAGTGGAGATGTCCTGTCTAAGGGCAATGTGTGGTGTAAATATTATGCAGAAAATTCAGAGTGTGGAAATTAGGAGAAAGTGTGGGGCTAATAAAAGTATTAGTCAGAGGGCTGAAGAGGGGTTGTTGAGGTGGTTTGGTCATTTAGAGAGAATGGATCAAAGTAGAATGACATGGATAGCGTATAAACCTGTAGGGGAATGGAAGGCGGAGTAGGGGTCATCCTCGAAAAGGTTGGAGGGAGGGGGTAAGATAAGATAAGATTTCATTCGGATTTTTAACCCCGGAGGGTTAGCCACCCAGGATAACCCAAGAAAGTCAGTGCGTCATCGAGGACTGTCTAACTTATTTCCATTGGGGTCCTTAATCTTGTCCCCCAGGATGCGACCCACACCAGTCGACTAACACCCAGGTACCTATTTGCTGCTAGGTGAACAGGACAACAGGTGTAAGGAAACGTGTCGGAATGTTTCCACCCGCCGGGAATCGAACCCGGGCCCTCCGTGTGTGAAGCGGGAGCTGTAGCCACCAGGCCACCGGGCCACCGGCCCGGTAAAGGAGGTTATGTGTGCGAGGGGCTTGGACTTACAGCAAGCATGCCTGAGCGTGTTAGATAGGAGTGAATGGAGACAATTGATATTTGGGACCTGACGATCTGTTGGAGTGCAAGCAGGGTAATATTTAGTGAAGGGGTTCAGAGAAACCGGTTATTTTTATTTAGCGGGACTTGAGTCCTGGAAATGGGAAATACAGTGCCTGCACTTTAAGGGAGGGGTTTGGGATATTGGCAGTTTGGAGGGATATGTTGCGTATCTTTATACGTATATGCTTCTAAACTGTTGTATTCTGAGCACCTCTGCAAAAACAGTGATTATGTGTGAGTGAGGTGAAAGTGTTGAATAATGATGAAAGTATTTTCTTTTGGGGGATTTTGTTTCTTTCTGGGTCACCCTGCCTTGGTGGGAGACAGCCGACTTGTTAAAAAAAAAAAATTAATGCATAGAACAAAAAAAGTATTTTCCATGTCTCTGGTGCCATTGTGTTCAACCTCTGAAAGTTTTAGTTTGTTACTGATAATGCCTTCCAAACCTACAGTATTTCAGTAAGACCATAATTTATCTGAACTCAGTTAATATTTGTTGAAATTTAATTTGTTGAAAACACTCAAAAAGATCTGTGTTCAGATGCTCTGGTGTCTATGAAAGTCTGAATTTTGGTGAGGTTACTGTCAAAGTTTGATGCTTTCTACACCATCATGTTTTGCACTAGGTCAAGTTATTTCTTAATATGAAGGTGAGGATATTTTCCAATCTGATTGGTTTCACCTTTGGCTAGCAATACCCTTTCATTGTCAAGGGACCATAAATTAAATGTCACATTTGTGTCACAGTTAAAAGAAAAATCCTCTGAAAATGAAGAGCTTAAATTTCTGAAGGTAATAAATTAAATACGGGAGCAAGGGGCTAGTAACCCCTTCTCCTGTATAAATTACTAAATTTAACCCTTAAACGGTCCAAAGAGATCGACGTTCAAATTCGTAGTGCTACAAAAGTAGATCTCCTTTTTTTTACATATTTTCAAATATAACAAAAAAAAATGTAGATAAAAGTTTTTTTTACACATTTTCAAATGTAAAACAAAAAAGAAGATCAACATTTTTTTACATACTTTCAGATGTTGAAAAAATGTATATATACGTTTGGACCATTTAAGGGTTAAAAAGAGAAACTTTTGTTTTTCTTTTTGGGCCACCCCGCCTCGGTGGGATATGGCCGGTTTGTTGAAAGAAGAAGAAAGATAAATAAAATTGAAAATGGGTCAGCACTTACTGAGATATGAATACATAAAATTGAAGTCCACTGATCCCACGATGGGATCTTCAGTTGTCACATGCTGCATATTAAAATAAGTTTTTCTGCATTTTTAGTTTTTTGTCAGTTTGATGGCACTAATGTTGACTAAGAGATCCCTTTTATGTCCACTGTCTTTGCTTGAGCTTTATTATACAGTGGTCCCTCGTTTTTCGTAATTAATCCATTCCTGGAGCCGTTACTATAAACGAAATTTACGATTTGCGAATCAATTTTCCCCATAAGAAATAATGTAAATACAATTAATCCGTTCCTGACACCCAGAAGTATTAAAACAAAAAAATTTTTTACATGAAATATACATACAGTACATAAACAATACAATGTGAAATGATGAATGAAACATTAACAGCATAACACTTACCTTTATTGGAGATTCTTCTTAGTGTATGGGAGACTGGAGGAGGAGAGAGAGTGGATTGTTTACAGTTTGGAAGGGGAATCCCCTTCCATCAACACCTCAGGTACCATTTGCTTTTCTGGGGTTGCTTCTCTTCTCTATTTCTTAATGCCACTAGGACCACCTTGAGAGTCACTCTAGTCCTGTCTCGCAAAGTAACTGTGGAGAGAGCTCTGTTCCTGGCATCTCTTTAACACTTCCCGAAAATGGCCCAAGACTTTGTCACTGTGCATATTTCTCACCTTTACCACAGGCTTGGCACTAGGAGCTTTCTTTGGAGCCATGGTAGCTTATTTAGTAATTGCAAGCACTAAAATGAATGGAATATTATGAAATATTTCGTAGGAGCACTTGAGGGGACCTTCACTCTCTGGTAAACAATGCCAGACTGGCTGGGTAGGGAGGCCGCCCCGGCTCACACCGTGCGTACACGTCCCGGACGAACTACTATTCGCGAGTCAACCTATGAAAAGCGAGTCCATGTTTATACGAAAATACCCCTATGATTGGCGAAATTTACGATTGCCGAGAACTACGAAAAGCGAGGGACCACTGTATGTCAAAGTAGTCACACTAAAAGTGTCACCCTTTCAGGGTTTCCTACATACTAGTACAGCTTGCGTGCCAGGGTTATTGACGTACTAGTACACGTGAATTCTAGCACCTTCAATTCAAGTGGGAAAAGGCTGGTAGGCCTAGATGTGAGAGAATGGGTGTGCGTGGTCGGTGTGTGCGGTAGAAACAAATCTGGGACCCAGTGGTGCATTGTGGGAACGCCATTTTAGTACACCTTGTTCACCATGCCTCGCAGTAAGAAACTCCTCACTCCTCGGCGAATTGGGATACTTTTGTTCCCCAGTGACAGTTCTAATACAGATGGAAGTGCCAGTGAAGATGAGTTTCAAGGTTTTGATGAGGTTGTGACTGAAACTAATGACCATAATACTAGTAATAGTGAGGAAATCTCAGATGACCCTCAGCCTGCCACCTCTGCTGCTGGGCTGTCTTGTTCATGTTCAGTTGTACCAGAACGAAAGAGGAAACTCCTATTTTCCCATATCCCGGACTCAGATGTGAGCATTGTTGATGATAGTGATAGTGAATATGAACTACAAGCTCTTGAAAACAGTTCCAGTAGCAATAGTGAAGTGGAATATTCTCCAGTGAAGTGTCAGTATATATGACGGTATATGTGCTCTGGTAGTGTGCCATATGCTATTCCAAGGGGAAGGAGTACATCTTGGAGTACATCCCATGGCTGTACAACAGGAACAGATAGTGAAAATGAAGATGATAGTGTTGCAATTGGGATGGAAAATGTGCATGGTGGTGGTAGTGGTGGTGCCGGCCGTGAGGCACCAGCAGTGGGCCATGCTGCCACCCACACCACTGCCTCAGCTGATCTACAACAAACGCCACCATCCCCCACCCACCTACCACACCAGCCTCCACAACCACAACCACCTGTCAATATCCAGTACCCACCAGCAGACCGCACCTGGGATTGGCAGGAAGCTGAAAATTTTGTTCCCAATCCCCATCAGTTTGATGAAAGTCAAAGTGGAATACGGCCATCTTGTACACTTGGGAACAATACCACTGAACTAGAATGTTTCGAGTTATTCTTAGACGAACCCCTCATGGAAATTATTATCAGGGAAAGCAACAGATACTTCGATTATACCATGGCAAACACAATGCTTTCACCAGAATCATGCCTACACCAGTGGAAGGAGACAACTGTGGCTGAGATGTATCTTTTGTTTGCCACAATAATGCTTATACCACATGTGAATAAGCACAGTGTCAAATCACACTGGTCAACAGACCGCCTGATTGCAACCCCAGGATTCAGTGATATAATGCGAGTGAATTGATTTGTGCTATTATATATCCAACACTTTTCAGACAAAACCAGGCCTGACAGAAACGACAGGTTATATAAGATTAGGAATGTGTTTGTGTATCTGAAAGAAAAATTCAGTATGTATTTTTATCCTTTCAGGAAGCTTGTTATTGATGAGTCTTTGATTCTGTTCGAAGGAAGACTCTCATTCAAGCAGTATATACCAAGCAAGAGGAAATGCTTTGGTATAAAGTTGTTGGTGCTTTGTGTCTGCTACAGTGGTCTTGTATTGGATATTATTGTGTACACTGGAAGTTATACATTGCAAAATACCAGGAAGTTATTGGGCATCTCTGGTCATGTGGTTAGAACAATGATAGAACCATACCTTGGTAAGGGGCATATATTATATACTGATAAGTGGTACACAAGCCTCTCACTCAGTGATTTTTTGCGAGTGAACATGACAGATGTGTGTGGCACAGTGCATCCAGATTGTAAGCATATGCCCAGGTTTGACGCTGGCACTCATAGAGGTGAGGTGCAGGTGTTTGCTGCCAATGACATCATGGCATTTCAGTGGCATGACAAACAAGATGTCACTCTGTTGTCATCAATTCACTCTAATGAAATGACAAACACTGGCAGGCAGAATAGAGAGACCAATGAACCCATTCTAAAACCTGCAGCTGTGATTCATTGCACCTTCAATATGGATTCAGTGGACAAATGTGACATGCAGATTGGGTTTGCTGATTATGTTTGCAAGAGTTATAAGTGGTACATAAAACTCTTTTTCCATATTCTGGACATTTCCATGCTCAATGCTTATAATATGTATAAGATGAGGACCAGAAACAAACCACCATGTGGCGAATTTTGTTTGTCTGTCATCAGACAAATAGTATTCAAGTACCAAGGAACAACACCTGCAATAGAAAACCACCCACTAAATTATCAACAACTACCTTCTTGTCTGAAGCATGGTGATCACTTCCTAATACAACTGCCTGCTACTGCTTTCAAGAAAAAGGCTCAGAAGAGGTGTTATATCTGTGCACATATAAAAAACGCCCACAACAACACAGAGACACTCGTTTTATGTGTGAGGAGTGTAAAACACCAGTGTGCATGACACCATGTTTCAAAGACTTCGACAGGCTGCAGAACTTCTAGAAACATGTCCTGTGACTGTATATGTGTATATAAAACATACAAAAATAGTAGTAAACAACATTTTATATTGTTCGTTTGTGTAAACAAGTTTTGTAAACACTATAGTGACAACAGTGTTTGTGCAGTTATTGTGTAGTAAATAAAGAGGAAAAACTTATAAAATAATGCTCATATTGGTCTCACAGGTCATAAAAGTTACTTGAAAAAAATAAATAAAAAAATAATACAGTGGAACCTCTACTTGCGAGTTTAATCCGTTCCATGACCTTGCTCGCAACTGGATTTGCTCGTTTGCAGAGTCAATTTTCCTCATTTAAATTAATTGAAATGCAATTAATCCGTTCCTCTGGAATTCTGTACTTCAATATTTTTGCTAATATCAACTCTACGGCTTATTTATCCATCTCACTTCATTTAAGATGACATAATAAACAATATAAATAACATAGAAACCTGATATATACTCTAAAATGACTAAAATATGTCATTCATGTAGTGATGTGGGCGGTGTCGGCATTGGACGAGAGTTTGTTTGGAGACCGGGAAAATATTTCATGAATAATTTCGGTAATATCATCTATAAGGCTTATTTATCTATCATAGTTCATCTAATATGACATAACAAACAATATAAATAACATAGAAACATGATATATACTCTAGAATGAATAAAATATGTCATGTAGTGGTATGGGCGGTGTCGGCTGTGGACGAGAGTTTGTCAGGAGACAGGACAACATAATCCTTGGATATTTCGCTATCATCAACTCTATGGCTTATTTATCTATCACAGTTTGTCTAATATGAAATAATAAACAATATAAATCACATAGAAACCTGATATATACTCTAGAATGAATAAAATATGTAACAGGTGGAGGTGGCCACAACTGCTCCCTCTTTGCTGTGGTAAACACTGCCATCTAGTGACGGCCTTTTGAAACCGTCTATTATTATAATTATTATACGTAGCACATTATTATTATATGTGTATTATTATTATACATATTATATTATTATTATTATTATTATTGTATTATTATACAATTATTATTATACATATTATTATTATTATTATTATTATTATTATTATTATTATTATATAAATAATTTGTAATTTTTATTCACACAAACAATATAAGATTTACTGCCATTTCTTATTGGAATAATTGTATAAATAATGTCAGCCCATTCACGACTGCATATTGGAATGGACAGTGACATAATTTGTTTACTCTTTAACATAGCCAAGCAATGGACCATTTCTCCTATGCTGAGCTCAGTTTCAAGGTACTTGTCGTTGTGAAAGCAATCAAAATCGTATCTATTTCTGTAATGTATCTTCCATTCTATCAAATGAGACCAAAAAAAAAAACAAGAATACAACCATAAAAACCATAAAAAAATACCGCTAAGGGGTGGCTAATTGCTGAGAAGTGAATTCCATTATTTATGCTTAGAATTTTTTCATTTTTGGTGTACGTTAAAAAGCACCTTTCCATCATACATTGCCCAAGTTTCAATAAGATAGTCCAACAAACAAATGAGATACAATTCCCGAGATCAAGAGCAAGAGCCCCTCACCAGTGTCAAGTACAGTGGACCCCCGCATAACGATTACCTCCGAATGCGACCAATTATGTAAGTGTATTTATGTAAGTGCGTTTGTACGTGTATGTTTGGGGGTCTGAAATGGACTAATCTATTTCACAATATTTCTTATGGGAACAAATTCGGTCAGTACTGGCACCTGAACATACTTCTGGAGTGAAAAAATATCGTTAACCGGGGGTCCACTGTAATCTGTTTTGAGGTCTGCTCGCGTACAGAAGCAAAAAATCGACCCATCGACTGCTCGTATTTGGAAAAACTCGCACGTGGACGCGCTCGCAAGTAGAGGTTTCACTGTAGTAAAGTAAATAAAAACATGCCAGGTGACCAGCAGTCAGCGATGATGCCACATGCGGCTCATTTTCTGTCAACTTCACGCCTCCATTTTCTCGGTAGGTATTGATGGCAAAAAATTTTTTTTAGCCTATAATGTTTAGAAAAGGAAAACTATCTTTTCATAAGAAAAAATAATTTTTTTTTTTTTTTTTAAATTTCTCGACCCTGAGAACAAGTCTGGGAGAGGACCTGTCGATCCTGAAAGAGTTAATATTGCTCTCAGTGTCCACTTTACAAAAACATTTCTTCTGAAATAGTAGGGAATCCTTTTTGGAAGGTAATGAAACAAAAGACACCAGCAATCCTACCATCATGTAAAACAGTTACAGGAGAAGGTGTGGAGTTAATAAAAGTATTAATCAGAGGGCTGAAGAGGGGTTGTTGAGGTGGTTTGGCCATTTAAAGAGAATGGATCAAAGTAGAATGACATAGAGAGCGTATAAACCTGAAGGGGAAGGAAGGCGGGGTAGGGGTCGTCCTCGATAAGGTTGGAGGGAGGGGGTAAAGGAGGTTTTGTGGGCGAAGGGCTTGGACTTCCAGCAAGAAAGCATGAGCATGTTAGATAGGAGTGAATGGAGATGAATGGTATTTGGTACCTGACGAGCTGTTGGAGTGTGAGCAGGGTAATATTTATTGAAGGGATTCATGGAAACCGGTTATTTTTGTATAGCCAGACTTGAGTCATGGAAATGGGAAGTACAATGCCTGCACTTTAAAGAAGGGGTTTGGGATATTGGCAGTTTGGAGGGATATGTTGTGTATCTTTATATGTACAGTGCACCCCCGGTTATCGGCCGGTTTCGTTATCGGCCAACTCGATTATCGGCGGGTTTTTCAGCGCCCGGTTATCGACCGTTTGCTTGGTTAGCAGCGGTTTTGGATGCATCCATCCGCCGGCTGGGGCAGCTTGAGCTTCAGTTTGGCTTTGTCTCTCGGTGGCTGAGGAGGCTTCTGCTCATACGTCCAAACATTTTACTTGTTTACCATTGCTTTTAGTGGTTTTTCTTGCAGTGCAACTGTGAAATAAGAACCATGGCTCCAAATAAAGTTCCTAGTAAAGTTCCTGTGGTAAAGAAAGTGAGAAACACCATGGAATTTAAGCGTGAAGTGATCGAAAAGTTTGAGAGTGGTATGAAGGTGATGGAACTTGCCAGGATGTACAGCAAGAATAAATCAACAATTACATCCATCCTGGCAAAGAAAGAACAAATCAAAGATGCTAATGTTGCAAAAAGAGTAGCTTTTCTAACTAAACAAAGGACACGGATAATGGAAGAGATGGAAAAGTTATTATTATTGTGGATTGGGAAAAAAGAATTAGTGGGGGAAAGTGTAGTGGAGTCTACTATTTGTGAGAAGGCAAAGCAGTTGCATGAGGATCTTGCAAAGAAAATGCCTATAACAAGTGCTGCAGTTTGTGAATTTAGGGCCAGCAAAGGATGGTTTGATAGATTTAAGTAGCGTAGTGGCATACACAGTGTTGTTAGGCATGGTGAGGCTGCAAGTTCTGACAAATGTGCAGCTGAACAATATGTTCACGAATTCCAGGACTATGTAAAGGATGAAGGATTCGAACCCCAACAAGTTTTCAGTTGTGACGAAACAGGCCTGTTTTGGAAGAAAATGCCAAAGAGGACCTATATTACCCAGGAGGAAAAGGCACTGCCAGGACACTAGCCTATGAAAGACAGACTTACTCTTTTGTTGTGTGGTAATGCTAGTGGAGATTTTAAAGTGAAGCCTTTACTCGTGTATCACTCAGAAAATCCCAGAGTGTTCAAGAAAAACAATGTCATGAAGAATAGATTGTGTGTGATGTGGAAAGTTAATCATAAGGCATGGGTCACAAGGCAAATTTTCAAAGAGTGGGTTAATGTGTTTGGCCCAAGTATGAAAAAATACCTCCTGGAAAAGAAATTGCCACTCAAGTGCCTCCTGTTACTGGACAATGCTCCTGCACATCCTCCAGAATTGGACGACCAAGTGTGTAGGGACTTCAGTTTTATAAAAGTGAAGTTCTTGCCTCCTAACACCACTCCTCTCCTCCAGCCCATGGACCAGCAGGTCATTTCTAACTTCAAAAAACTCTACACAAAAGCAGTGTTTCAAAAGTGCTTTGAAGTGACCTTGGACACTCAGTTGACCCTAAGAGAGTTCTGGAGGAATCACTTCACTAGCCTCCATTGCATAAGCCTTATAGGTAAGGCTTGGGAGGGAGCAACTTCCAGGATTTTGAACTCTGCTTGGAGAAAACTGTGGCCAGACTGTGTCCAAGAGAGGGATTTTGAAGGGTGCGAGACTCACCGTGACCCTGACTCTGCCGGCCCTGTGGATTCTATTGTGTCTTTGGGGGAGTCCCTGGGGTTGTAGGTGAGTGGTGAGGATGTGGAAGAGTTGGTGGAGGACCACAGGGAAGAGCTTACCACTAAAGAGCTGCAAGAGCCTCAACTTGAACAGCAACAGATTGCAGCTGAGGAACTTGCTTCAGAGGAGGAGGAAGAAGGAGTGAAGGAGGTGCCTTCTTCAGAGATTAAAGAGGTGTGTGCAATGTGGACCAGGGTGCAAGTTTTTGTAGATAAACACCACCCTGACAAAGCTGAAACAAGCCATATCTGCAACATGTTTAGTGACAAAACCCTGTCCCACTTCAGGGAAATCTTAATGAGATGCCAGAAACAGAGCACTCTGGACAGTTATTTTGTGAGACAGGGGTCCAGTGACTCTCAAGCTGGTTCTAGTGGCATTAAAAGACAGAGAAGGGAAGTAACTCCAGAGAAGGCATTACTACCTAAAGTCTTCATGGAGGGGGATTCCCCTTCCAAACACTAACTCCTCCCTGTCTTCAAGAAGCCAGCATTAGCCTTCAATAAAGGTATGTAATACTTGCATAATTGTAATTTTTTTGTGAAAATTTTGGTTGGGAACGAATTAATTTTATTTTCATTAATTCTTATGGGAAATATTAATTCGGGTATTGGCCATTTTGGTTATCAGCTGACCTTCAGGAACGGATTACGGCCGATAACCGGGGGTTCACTGTAAATGCTTCTAAACTGTTGTATTCTGAGTACCTCTGCAAAAACAGTAATTACGTGTAAGTGAGGTGAAAGTGTTGAATGATGAACGTATTTTCTTTTTGGGGATTTTCTTTGTTTTTGGTCACCCTGCCTCAGTGAGAGATGGCCGACTTGTTAACCCTTTGACTGTTTTGGTCGTATATATACGTCTTACGAGCCAATGTTTCACATGTACACCTACCATCTGACTTACGACCTGCTCGACATACAACCACTCGACTTACGACCGTGTTTTGTATGCCAAATTTCTGGGAAATAAACAACTGTTTTTGATGTACACAGTGTTTATCCTAAACCTTACAGTATGAAACACAGTACTAACAGCATAAAAAGTAATGTAAAAAATGAAATACCAGAATAAAACAATAAAATAGTCATTAAAAGATGTTATGTTGATATTCAGTAGTAAGGTTCGACTTACGTCCATTTTGACTTAAGACCAGTTGGTCGGAACCAAGCTCAGTCGCAAGTAGAATGGTAGGTGTATATATACTCAATATTTCTAGCAGCTTCAGATCAAGCAGAAAGCTGGTAGGGCCACATGTGAGAGAATGGGTCTGTGTGGTCATTGTGCACCACATAAAAAAAAATCCTGCAGCACGCAGTGCATAATGAGAAAAAAAAAACTGACGTTTTTTGGGGGCATTAAAATGCTGACTTTGAGGTGTATTTTTGTATAGTATTTATTGTTGTACTCTCGTTTTCATGGTCTCACGTGATAAAATGGAACACATATTGCAGAAATAGAGATGAGTTTGATTATTTCACGATGAAAACCATCTTGAAATTGAGCTCAAAGTAGCGGAAATGTTTGATTTTAACAATGTTCAAGAGTAAGCAAATCACACCACACGTCTAATACATGTCAACTGGGGAGTCTAATATTCTTCCACTAGTGCACTGATATTATCTTTACCATTTTTACAATAATGCAGTAGTCTGCATAACAGTAAATTTTATATTTTTTGTATAATAAAAAATAAAAACAGACAGCAATAGTAACATAAGAGGGGTCTAGAGACATGACTAATGAACAGAGGATATGCTATTTTAGTGCCAAGAATGTCTTTATTGTTTATTCTGGACCCTGTTTTGAAATTGGCATCTTTTTAATATGCTTGAAATTGGCCAAATTGCCAATTTCTGACCACTTTATTGGGTAGCTCAAGTCGGTAAATGGGTGGTTTCTTGTACTTAATTGATAGAAAGAATAGAGTTCTATAGAAGTAGCTATGAGTTTGGTCAACTGGAACAATAGAATTTGCCAAAAATAGGGCTCAAAGTTGGTGAAATCGCCGATCCGTATATGTTGCCGAGAGCACTAACTTCGTGGGAGCGTAATTCCATGAGTTTTCGACCAAATTTTGTACGTTTAGTGTCATTACCATCGGGAAAAGATTCTCTATCATTTCATAAGAAAAAGTAATTTTTTTTTTTTACCAAAAATTTATCGACATAGAATGACAGTTTCAGAAAGGGGCTTGCGACAGTCAAAGTGTTAACCCTTTGACTGTCGAAGGGCCAAATCCTGAAGTTGCTTCTGGTGTCGCAAAATATTCGAAAAAAAAAAAAATTATTTTTTCTTATGAAATGATAGAGAATCTTTTCCCGATTGTAAAGACACCAAAAAAACGAAATTTGATGGAAAACTGACGGAATTACGCTCTCGCGAAGTTAGCGACTTCGGCGATATTTAAAAATCGGCAATTTCGCCCACTTTGAGCCCTATTTTCGGCTAATTCGTTATTCCAGTCAACCAAACTCATAACTATTTCTTCAGAACTCTTTTTTTCTATCGATTGAGTACAAGAAACTGCCCATTTACGATTTCAACTACCCAATAACATGGTCAGAAATTTGCAATTTGGCCAATTTCACGAAAATTAAAAAAATACGACAATTTCAAAATAAGGTCCAGAATGAACAATGCAGACATTCCTGGCTCTAAAATAACATTTTCTTTGTTCATCAGTCATGTCTCCAGGTCCCTGTGATATTACTCTTGCTTTTTATTTTGAAATTTTATTCAAACAAAAAATAGAAGATTACTGTAATGCAGACTACTGCAATACTGTAATAATTGTAAAAATTACATCAACCCATTCATGACTGCATATTAGAATGGCTATTTGGACATTTATTGGACAATGACATCATTTGTTCACTTTGAACATCGGCAAAAATCAAACATTTCCTGTACTTTGTGCTCCATTTCCAGGTTCTTTTTATAGTAAAATTAATCAAAATCACCTCCATTTCTATAATATAGTTTCCATTCTATCAAATGAGACCAAGAAAACGAGAATACAACCACAAATACTATACGAAAATAGACCACAAAGTCGGCATTTTAATTAAAAAAAACGGTCGGAGTTTTTTTTTTCTCATTATGCACTGCGTGCTCCAGGATTTTTTTTATGTGGTGCACACTGACCACACAGACCCATTCTCTCACATGTGGGCCTACTAGCTTTCTCCTGCCTGATTTGAAGCCGCTAGAATTTATGAGTATATATACGTCAAACACGGTACCTCGCAAACGTATATATACGGCCGCGACAGTCAAAGGGTTAAAAAACAAAAAAGAAAAATTTCAGAAAACAATGTGAAATGAATATAAAGCACTAATGAAATGGATAAATAAACATTTAAATCACTATTACATACCTTTATTGAAGACTCATGTTGGGAGAGGGAGAGTGCTTAGAGACAGGACAAAATACAGTAGACCCCCGACTTTTGTGATTAATCCATTCCAGAGAGTCTGCCGACTGGCGAAATTCATGATTGGCGAATCTATTTTCCCCATAAGAAATAATGGAAACCCAATTAATCCGTTTCAGACAGCCAAAAGTATTAACAAAAAATAATTGTTTTAAAGATTAAATATAGATTTACATACAGAAAACAATAACAGATAAATATAAAGCACTAATAAAATGGATAAATGAACATTTAACATCACACTTAACCTTTATTGATTATTGTTGGTGTAGGAGGTAGGTAGGTAGGAGGCAAGAGGAAGGCGAGTTTATTATACTTCAATATGATGCTAATGTCATCTCTACGGCTTATTTATCTATCACAATTCATCTACATAATATGACATTCTAAACAATATTAATAACATAGAAACATGATATATACTCTAGAATGAATAAAATATGTCATAATGTATGAGAGGAGTAAATGGTGTAAGTGTTGTTGTTGGGTTTAAGGGCCGCCACTGAGAGAAGCCGTGTTGGTGGTGGTGGAGGCTTTGGCCACCACCACCATCACACTTAACCCTTTGAGGGTCGACAGGCCCTCTCCGAGACTCGTTCTCAGGGTCGGCCAAATTTAACCCTTTCAGGGTCCAAGGCCCAAATCTGGAGTCACGCACCAGTGTCCAAGAATTTAAAAAAAAGAAATTTGTTATTTTTTCTTATGAAATCGTAGAGAATCTTTTTGTGAAGGTAATAAAACAAAAAGTACGAAATTTGGTGGAAAATTGACGAAATTATGCTCTTGGGAATTTTGATGTGTCAGCGATATTTACGAATCGGCGATTTTGCCGACTTTGACTCCCATTTTAGGCCAATTACATTATTCCAATCAACCAAAATGTTTGCTATTTCACTAGTATTACTTCTATTCTATCGATTGAGCACAAGAAATTGGCAAGTCAACTGTTTCAACTACAAAATAAAGTGATCGGAAATTGTTAATTTGGCCAATTTAACACAAAGTTCAAAATATTCCAATTTCAAAATAGGGTCCAGAATGAACAATGTAGGCATTCCTTGCACTAAACTAACATTTCCTCTGTTCATTAGTTATGTTTTGAGGCTTTACAAATAAATTCCATTTTTATTTTTTATTCACATAATGAATTTTTATTCACACCAAAAAATAGAAGATTTACTATTATGCAATACTGTAATAATTGTATAAATATCATCACCATATTTGTGAATGTATATTAGACCCACCAGCTGACGTGTATTAGATGTGTGAGGTCGTTTGTTTACTCTTG
The DNA here is from genome assembly GCF_026875155.1 of Cherax quadricarinatus. Lineage (NCBI taxonomy): Eukaryota > Metazoa > Arthropoda > Malacostraca > Decapoda > Parastacidae > Cherax > Cherax quadricarinatus. Next base: position 20,273,570 of record NC_069408.1, on the reverse strand, counting down.
AATATCGGCAAAAATTTAACATTTCCACTACTTTGAGCTCAGTTTCAAGCCATTTCCTATGCTAAAACCAATCAAAATCATCTCTATTTCTGTAATATGTCTTCCATTCTATCAAATGAGACCAAAAAATCGCAAATACAACTATAAAAAACATACGAAAAAACACTGCAAAGTTGCTGTTTTAATCGAAAAATCATGATTTCATTTTTTTTCTCTCATTATACACAGTGTGCTGCAGGATCTGTTTTATGTGGTGCACACATACCACATAGATGTATTCTCTCATATCTAGGCCCAAATGTACCACTCACAGTTTATCAGAGTGAGCTGAGCTCATGGCGTAGATCTACGGTTTGGACCCTGAACATAAAGCCGTAGATCTACGGGACGGACCCTGAAAGGGTTTAAAAAAAAAAAAAAAATTCTTATGAAAAGATAGAGAATCTTTTCCCGATCATAATGACACCAAAAATATGAAATTTGATGGAAAACTTTCGGAATTATGCTCTCGCGAAGTTAGCGGTCTCGGCGATGTTTACAGATCGGCGACTTTGCCCACTTTGAGCCCCATTTTCAGCCAGTTCCACTGTACTAGTCGACAAAAAACATGAATATTTTGCTAGAACTCCATATTTTCTATTGAATGAGTGCAAGAAACCACCCATTTACCAATTTCAACTATCCAGTTCAGTGGTTCAGAATTTAGCAATTTTGTCAATTTCACACAAATTTCAAAAGATGCCAATTTCCGAATAGGGTCCAGAACAAACAAGAAATACATTCCTGGCACTAAAATGACATTTCCTCTGTTCATTAGTCACGTCTCAAGGCCCCTCTTACATTCTTTTGCTTTCCACTTTGAATTTTTATTCTTACAAAAAATAGAAGATTTACTGTTATGCAGACTACTGCATTAGTGTAAAAAATGATATGAATCATATTGGCGCACTTGCAAAAGAATATTAGACTCACCAGTTGACGTGTATTGGACGCTTGGCATGATTTGTTTACTTTTGAACTTTGGTAAAAATCGAACATTTCTGCTACTTTGAGCTCAATTTGAAGGTACTTTTCATTGAAAAACCAGTCAAAATCATCTCAATTTCTATGATATGCCTTCCATTCTATAAAATGAGAAGAAGAAAACTAGAATACAACAATAAATACCATACGAAAATACAGTGCAAAATCGCTGTTTTATTCCAAAAAAACGGTCAAAGTTTTTTTTTTCTCATTATGCACTGTGTGCTGCAGGATTTTTTTTATACCATGCACACTGACCACATAGACCCATTCTTTCATATGGAGGCCTACCAGCTTTCTCCCACTAGATTTGAGGGCGCTAGAATTTAGGCGTACTAGTACGTCAAAAACCCTGGGTCGTAAGCCGTACTAGTACGTCCGAAACCCTTAAAGGGTTAAACAATGTATGTATTTTATAAATAAGAAATATTTACATTTTAATTTATAAATAAATAAGTTTTTTCAGGTACATACATACAAATACAGTTACATACATTGATTATCATACATAGCAGCATATGCGTAAAGTACCCAGGATAACCCCAAATATTCAAGAGTGACATATTTCCATTGGTGTCCTTTTATATTTACACTTATATTTACTTTTATACTTACTATTTTATATTTACACTTTTATATTTACACTTCTTTGGAGATGTTAGTTTAATTAGTTAGTTTGGTGAAGGAGATGTTGGCAGAGGTTTAGGGTGTGGAAGATAGCAGGGCGGTGTATGTTCAGCGGTCCTCTGCACATCCAACAACATTGGAGAGTTACTCTCATGTTGTTTTTCTATCGCTTACTCACTTAACTTACTTGCTACACTGTTAATTCTACACTTTATCGCTGGCTGGATCTATAGCCTTTATCAATACCTGCTGCTTTAGTATCATACTTATTGTAGAATCACTGAATCACTGCAGAAGGCACATTCTCTCCTCTCTCTTCCTCCTCTACTTTAGTACTTTGCTATGAGTTTTTTCTTGAATTCTATCATGTTTCTCATCTTCCTTACCAAAGGGCTGGCACTAGGAGCTTTCTTTGGGTCCATGGTGGCTTATTTAGCAGTTGCAAGCACAAAAAACAATAAATTATTATGAAATGTGTTGTATGAACCCATGGGGTGATGGTCACGTGCTGGTAAACAATGGCACACTGTGAATAGTGCAGGAGGCTGGCTTTGTGTGCGCTGACGGGCAGATGCATACCAGAAGGTCGCCGAATCACAAGTCCAGTCACGAACCACGAAGCTAAATTTTGCCGAAAAAACTTGCCGAAAGTCGGATTTCACAAAAGTCGCGGCCGCCAAATAGCGGGGGTCCACTGTACTTAAATATGACGAGCTAATATCAACTCTTTGGCTTATTTATCTATCACAATTCATCTAATATGACATAATAAACAATATTAATAACATAGAAACATGATATATACTCTAGAATGAATAAAATATGTCATTACATATGTCACTAGTGATGGTGGTGTGTTGTTGTTGGGTTTATAAAGGCCACTGACAGCATAAGCCGTACATATATTAGTGGTAGGGTGGCGGCAGCAGAGGCCACTACCACTGTTCATACAAACAATGTGAGTAACTTATTAATAAGAAATATTTACACTTTAATTTGTAAGTAAGAACTATTTACGTTTTATAAATAAAAAATATTTACACTATAAATAAGAAATATTTACACTTACCATGGTGGACATGCTGGCAGAGGGTGGCGTATATTGTCAGTGCCCTATGTATCTCAAACAACAATGGAGGAATTAAGTTTTGTGTTGTCATTTTTCTGTCGCTTAATCGCTTAACGTACTTGCTACATTGTTAATCCTACACTTTATCACTGGCTGGCGCTATGAACCTGTACTTCCTGGAATGCAGGCAGGAGAGAGACATGATTATATACACCTGGAAAATCCTAGAGGGACTAGTACCGAACTTGCACACGAAAATCACTCACAACGAAAGCAAAAGACTCGGCAGACGATGCAACATACCCCCAACGAAAAGCAGGGGTGTCACTAGCACGTTAAGAGACAATACAATAAGTGTCAGAGGCCCGAGACTGTTCAACTGCCTCCCAACATAGATAAGGGGGATTACCAATAGACCCCTGGCTGTCTTCAAGCAGGCACTGGACAAGCACCTAAAGTCAGTACCTGACCAGCCGGGCTGTGGCTTGTATGTTGGATTGCGTGCAGCCAGCAGTAACAGCCTGGGTGATCAGGCTCTGATCCACCATGAGGCCTGGTCACAGACCGGGCTGCAGGGGCATTGACCCCCCAGAACTCTCTCCAGGTAAACTCCAGGTAATAGCCTTTATTGACTCCTGCTGCTGTAGTATAGTACATATCATAGAATCACTGAAGAAGGTATGTTCTCCCCCCTCTCTTCCTCCTCCACTTTGGTACTTTGCTATGAGTTCTTTCTTGAATTCTATTGTGTTTCTCACCTTCTTTACCATAGGGCTGGCACTAGAAGCTTTCTTTGGGCCCATGGTGGCTTATAATACATTGCAAGCAGTTGGCAGATGGTGGAGCCTTGCTCTCGGAACGTATTCTCATAAGACAGATGAATCGCGAGGCAAATGATGAACTGCGAGGCTATAGTTTGACGAAAAAACGTTACGAAAGGTGAAATTTACAAGGCGCGAGGCTTATGAAACTTGAGGACCCACTGTATTGGCAAAAATCAAATATTTACACTACTTTGAGCCTAATTTCAAACTACTTTCAAGTCTTGAAATGCTCAATCAAAAAAAAACATCTCTTTTCTCTATTTCAGGTAATAATGCTTTCCTTTCACACATTCTAGATCAATTATTCGCAAGACAGCAGCCAATTATCCATAAACACTGTCGGCAAGAAATTTTCTTCAAAGAGCCACTACGTTAAACGCATTCACCTGGTCACAGTTTTCTTATTTCCTCATAAGGACTATGTGGGGGCAGTTTTTTTTTATTGGGCGGGGGCACACTCAGCTCACACACAGGGCCCTATTCTCTTCTGCTCATATATAGGCCAAAATATTACCACTGCACAGCTTATCAAGTGAGCTGAGTTCTTGACATAGAACACAGTGGACCCCCTGCATATACCGATTTTAATATATAAAATCGCGTGGCAGAGAGGGCTCATTGGTATGGGGGGCGCAATACTCGGTATCGAATGAATATTTCCCCATAAGAAATATTGAAATCAAAAATTAATAATCCGTGCCAAGACACCCAAAAGTATGAAAAAAAAAAATTTTTTTTTATATATTTTACCACATGAAATGTTAATTTTAATACACACACACTGAAAAAGGCATGCCCAATTACATGACCCACTTTTATTGGAAGATCTGGTTGATGATTGATGGATGGGAGGAAGGGGAATGAGAGTGTTAGTGTTAGAAGGGGAATCGCCCTTCCATTAAGACTTGAGGCGTCGAGTCCTTGTTCTGGGTTACTTCCCTTCTTTCTTTGTAATATGCCACTAGGACGCAGGTTCAGAGTCACGGACTTCTTTCGCACAACATATCTGTCCATAGTGGCCTGTACCTCCCTCTTCCTTTATGACTTCCCTAAAGTGTTTCACAACATTGTCAGTGTACAGGTTGCCAAAAACGCTTTGGCAATAGCTGTGTGGGGTGATTTTTGCATCCATGAAGGTTTTGCACTTCAAGCCACTTTGCACAGATTTCCTTAATCTTTGTAGTAGGCAACTTTCTTCAATTTCTCTCTCGCCCTCCTCTGAACCAATTTCCTCAGGGTCTGGCCTGGCCTCTTCTCTTGAAGTTGATCTATCAGGCTCATCAGGTGGTTAGATTTCTACATTTGTCCGCTCCTCCACCAACTCTTCCACATCATCCGCCACGAACCTCTAACGCCAAGGCTTATTGGGCTTGGTATAGAATTTAGTATAATTGGTATAGATTAGTAATATATAAGGGAGGAGACGCAAACAGAGTTAGAATAACATAGGCCAATATTCCAACTTACACCCTGCTCCAAACATCTTTGAAAAATTAATTCATAACGAATCTACTCCTACCTTATCTCCTATCAATACATACTTCAACCCCTGCCAATTTGGATTCAGGCCTAATACAAATACGTAATGAATGCTATTATACACATGCTAGAACCTAATATAAGAACAGTTACAACACTGCAATAGAGAAAAAAGAAGTCGCCACTGGGGATCTTCATTGACTTACTTAAAGGCTTTTGGATACAGTTGGGGGGGTGACCGAAGACCTGCTCCCACGTAAAATTGTCAGCACTATGGTATAAGAGGGCACACCCTCAACTACCCTCAAGTCATAAACCTCAGCAACAGAAGCCCATATGTTACGCAAGATGGGGTCAAACTCATCCTGCGGCAACCAATTACAGTTTGGTGGTCGCTCACAGGGAAGTGTCCTTGGCCCTCTTCTCTTTCTCCTATAGCATAAATGACCTTTCCCAAATGCTTCGGCAATTAACTCAAACTCCACAACTATTTGGTCAATGACACTACATAACGCTTCTCTCACCCGAGCCCAGTCACTTAGCCAATGGACTGTAAATACGCGAATTACAGAAAATATCTAACCTGATGAGGACTAACTAAACTTCACATAACATTGACAAAACCTACTTCATGTATTTGGTAACAGGCTAGCAGATGTCCGCTCTTAACAGTAATGATAAATGGATCACCGACCACAAAGCTTAAACAGAGGGAAAAATTCTTAGGAATCCACCTTGATAATAGAGTGGCAAATTTCATTCACATAAAGCAACAAATTTGCTAAGAAAATTTCCAATAGACTGTAGCATACTATCGAAGACACGGTACTTGATGTTTCCAGCAGTCAGTGCCCTCCTGGCCCTATATCACTCTCTTATTTACGCCCTATCTCACGCTATGGAATTTTTTGTGTTGGCATGGGGGCTCACAACAATTAACCATCTCAGGACCACTAATTACCCAACAAAAGGCTGGGGGCAGTCAGAGGTGATAACAACTTTCCACTAGCAGGGCAGCACAGTCCATCAATATTCAAAACACTAAACTACTCTCACCATACAAAACATCCATACTTATTACGCACCTATTAACATACATAAGAACACTTAACTTACATTAACCCTCGGCCCTCAAACATCTCTGCTTGCCAACCTCAACAAACACATGACCCATAACACAAGGCACAGATCACTCTTTGATGTACCTCGTGTGCCATCTCACACTATGCAAAAACCCAATGAGTCAGTGCATAAAAGGAAGTCCGCTAAAATCTGGAATTCATTATAACCTGTAAATATAAAAGAAACAACTACCTGTTTATAAATTTCAATCTCTTCTCAAAGATCACTTACCCAAAACCAAATAAATACTGAATAACTGAACCTAAAAAATTGTATATCTTAAATGTTTCACACAATTATATCACATAAAATGGTTAAACCCTAAAAACCGAATCTAACCTTTATTGTATATATTTAAATACACTACCTAACAGAATACTTCATACGACTGAATGTACAACAATGCATGCAACCATATGACCTGTCTTTGTAATACTCACTTGTGCTTTATAGTAATCTGTTTACATTAATGTTTTATCACTGATTTCATCATTGCTTAGTTAATCTTAAGTTAATTTTAAGCCAGCCCGTAATGCTATGCATAGTATAAGTGGCTTTGGCATGCTGCTCTTATCTGTATTTTTTTGTACCTCTGTATGTGTGCTCAAATTGTTAATAAATAAATAAATAAATACAGCAAGTTAGGTCCTGGGCTACTGCTGTAAAACAAAAATTTATGTAAAATTAAACATAGCCTTGTTTCACTTTCAAATGCATATAACAGCTTAATAATATGTTTTCACTATTATATATTAAGTGAAAAATAAAGCTAGGCCTAGAAAATGCATATACAGTACACACATTATTAAACTTAAAATATTTTTGTCCTTAACTTATTGTGAATTGTGAAAATATTTATTGTAGGAAGTCTGAATAAATGAAGAATGGGTATACAGTGTACCCTCGCCTAACGAGAACCATCGCAAACGTTAACATCCGCCTAGCGATAACATTTTAAACGCAAAAATTTTGCCTCGACTAGCACTAAAAAACATCTCGCTCAATGCAAATTGTGTTCGAGATGGGCGTTCCACGTGCGGGCTGATGCCTGCCTCACTTTGTTTGTGGTGCCAGTGTTTACAAGCCATGTCCACCGTGGTCGCTTCCAAGGCATACAATCCGGAAGCATTTCATATTATCACACACCTTTTTTTGTTATGATTTGGCACCTGGGGGCTAAATAATCACCAGTGCCCCAATAAAGATTCGGCAGTGGCCAACCCTACACAAAAAGATGAGAATTAACTATGGTTATGAAGAAAGAGATCATTGCTAAGTATGAAAGTGGAATGCGTGTCTCCGAGTTTGGCCGAGTTGTACACAAAAACACTTAAACCCCAATCACCATCGCTACTATTTGGGGGCCAAGAAAACGGAGATCAAAGAAGCAGTATCTTATCCAAAGGAGGAACTTGTTTTCGAAACGAGAAGATCGCAAGGACAGGAAATGTTGAGAGACTGTTTATTCAGGTGTGGATAATGAAAAATCAGATAGCAGGAGATAGCATCTCTCAACGATCATATGTGAAAATGCTAGGAAGTTGCATGGAACGATTTAATTAGGAAAAATGCCTGGGCAACTAGTGATGATTGAGTGAATTTAATGGGCCAGCAAAGGTTGGTTTGAGAGATTTAAGAATCGTAGTGGCATACATAGTTTGATAAAGGGCATGGCGAGGCTGCAGTTCGGGACCACAAAGGCGCTGAAAAAATATGTGCAGAATCATGGAGTACATAACAGTGAAGGACTGAAACCTGAGGCAAGTGTTTAAATTGTGATGAAACAGGCCTTGTTTTGAAGAAAATGCCAAGGGCAGGACCTACATACTCAGGAGGAAAAGGCACTCACTCCCCAGGACATAAGCCTATGAAAGACAGGCTTACTCTGTTGATGTGTGCCAATTGCAAGTGGTGACTGCAAAGTGAAGCCTTTATTAGTGTATCACTCGAAACGTCCCATGAGTGTTCAGGAAAAACAATGTCCTCAAGGCTAATTTGTGTGTTGCTGTAGGGCAAACAGTAAGCATGGTCACTAGGGGACTTTTTCTATGACTGGTACTGCCATGGCAATAGCACCCAATGTAAAAAATGTACCTAATTTGAAACGAATTTTGACCTTAAGTGTGCCGTCCTGGTATTAGACAATCTCCTGGTCATCCCTTCAGACTTGCATGAGTCAACTTTCTGTGGAAATGAGGGCTTCATGTAACCCTTTGACTGTTTCAGGGCCCTTTCTGAAATCTGTCATTCTATGTCGCCAAAATATTCGAAAAAAAAAAAAAATTATTTTTTCCTTATGAAAATGTTAGGAATATTTTTACTAGAGTTTTAAGCCTAAAACAAAATTTTTGGCATTCGTACTTACTGAGATATAGAGCCGCAAAGTTTGCAAAATTGACGTTGTGTACGGCAACATGTTGGTCGGCGACTGGCCCGCCCACGCCCGGTAATCTTTGATTTACTGCTAATCAAAGGTTTCTTGCATTTTTCAAATATTTTTCTTTTCCCAGGTAACTTATGTTGGCCTGTGATACGCAATGTAAGGCATTGATCAAATATACACTCATATTTACAATGCACAATAAGCAAAGTGCAAACTTTATCACTATAGTTTGTGTATGACACTTTGTTTACACAACACAACAATACAAAACCATGTATAAATTAGCTATTTGTTACCATAATATATAATCATTTGTATCAGTCCACCTAACCACGTTCCTAGAACAGCTGCTTGCTTGTGAACTCTTTGAAAGCATGGGTATGATGCAGAGGGGCACTTCAAACTCCTCACACATAAAAACGATGTTCTCTGGCGTGTTTGTGGAACGTTTGTGGTAATGCATACATAAATAACACCTCCTTCTGAGGCATTTTTCTTGGCAGTAGTTAGGAGGCAGTTGTACTGGTGTAGTGATCACCGAACCACCAGGCCTCATACAAGGGGACGAGATGACGTCTGTGGGCTCTGGTCTATTAGCAGGAGATGGCTCCTTTGTACTTTGGCAATTATTTGTCTGATATACTGATCAGGCAAAATTCACACATATTTTGGTGTTTTTGTTGGTCTTCAACTTGTATTTGTTATAAGCATTTACATAGAGATATCAACAATATGGAAAAAAAAGATTGATATCACCACTTATAACTCTTGCTGAACACAGTCGCAAACCCAATCTGCATGTCACATTTGCCAACTAAGGCGCATATTGAGGTTGTAGTCCATGACGCTGCAGCTTTAGAATGGGTTCATTGGTCTCTCTCTGTTTCGCCTGCCACGGGTACGCATTTTCGTTTGTGTGAACTGATTCAACAATGTGACATCACGTTTGTCATGCCAGCACTCACCGGAAATGCCATGATGTCATTGGCAGCAAAGTGCTTGGGCACCACACGCTCTGGAAGGCGAGTGCTCAGCGGTCGAACCTTGGCAATGTTTTGGGCGATTACCACGCACTGTGGCCACACACGTCTGTCTAGTATCACTCGCAGAAATCACTGAGTAAGGGGCTTGTGAACGCGATTTTAATCAGTAAATAAACATATGTGCCCCTTACCAGATATGGTTCGCATCATATGTTCGAACGCACATCACCAGAGATACCGGCAATAACTTCATGGAATCTCTCAGAAGTATTAGGGTGCTGCCAGTGTAGGCACAATAATACTAAAACAAACCACTTCTGGGGCAATCACACACAGTACAAATAGGCTTTATAGCCAAAGCGTTTCGCTCTTGCTCTTGGTACAGATATTGCTTGAATGAGTAGTCTTCCTTTGAATAAAATCACAAGGACTCATCAATAACAAGCTTTCCTGAAGGGATAAAAATACATGGGCAATGGCAGCACTTTTGTTTCAGGTACATAAACACATTTCTTTATCTTATAACGCTGTCGCTTCTTCAGGGCCTGGTTTTGTCTGAAAAGTGTAAATACGCAATACAGTATCATGGAAACGATAGACACCTATAAGGTCACTAAAACCTGGAGTTTGAAATCAGGGCGATCTGTTGTCCAGTATGTGGTGACAGTGTGCTTTACACATGTGGCATAAGGCATATTGTGCAAAAAACAGTACATCTCTGGCCACAGTTGTCTCCTTCTCACTTGTGATAGGGGCCGTGATTGTTGGTGAAGAATTGTATTTGCCATGGTGTAATCACAGGATGTATTTTGCTTTCCCTGACAATGATGTCCATCCAGGGGTTCACATCGAAAAATAACTCAAAGCAGTCCAGTTCACTGTCGTTGTTCCCAAGTGGACAAGATGGCTTTATTCCACTTTGTGTTTCATCAAAGTCATGGGGACTGGGAACAAACTCGTCACGCGTCTGCTGGCCAATGCCACGATAGCGGTCTGGTCTGGTGGGGGTCTGGATATTGTACCGGGTTGTGGCTGTGGGGGCAGGTTGTGGAGGTGGCAGTTGTGGCGATGTGGGGAGGGTGAGGCTGGTTGTTCGGCTGAGTCAGCCGCGTTGCTAGTAGCGTGGTCCGCGGTGATGGTGGGCCACATGGGCCGTGGCCACCCTCACTATCCCCTCGCACTTCCGGTCCTCCTCACTGTCACCATTTCATACACCATCTTTAGCAATATCGTCATTTCACTATCAAGGTCGGGTGTTTGGGCCACGCGGAATGTGCTCCCAGAGTTTCTCCTTGTCCCCATGGAACAACATAATGAAACACTACCGAGACCGCATGCTACGTCTGTACAAACTGGGCGCTTCAACTGGGGAATATTCACATCTCAGCTGTCACAAGAAGCTGCTTTCACTGACCTGAAATCACTAACACTATCACTATCCACTGCTATCATCAGGGTGTTTGTACACGACCAAATAGTTTCCTCTTTTCGTCCTGGTACAGGCAAACGTGGAACGTCGAACAGAAGCCGTCACAGGCACCAGAGGTCGAAGGTTGTGGTCATCTGGGTTTCTTCGGTCACTATTTACTTATCCTATCCTGTATCCTGTGCACTTTTCTCAGTAACTACTCCGTGAATACCCTTGAATTCCCTGTCACTGACAGACACTTTCACAACATCGTTTAGAGGGCTATCACTTGGGAACAAAAGACTCTCCAATTGATCCCGCCGAGGAGTGAGGAACTTCTTAGCCGAGAGGGTCATGGTGAAAATGGAGACTGACAAACATGGGCGTTCCCACAAGTGCACCCTAGTTCCCAGATTTTTTTCAGCAGGGTTGCACACTCGACTCACTGAGACCCATTCTCTCCCTGTAGGCCTACCAGGCCTATGTCGCTCGATTTGAAGGCCGCTAGAATTTGTGCGTATAAATACGTCAGAAACATTGGCTCGTAAGACGTATTTATACGTCGGAAACAGTCAAAGGGTTAAGGTTAAGTTTTTGCCTCCTGATAATCCACTCTCTCTCCTTCGCTGCGCCCATTGACGCAGCAGGTTCATTTCCAACTTCAAGAAACTGTACACAAAAGCTATGTTTGAAAGGTGCTTTGTAATAACCTCAGAAACTCAATTGACTCTAAGAGAGTTTTGGAGAGATCACTTTAGCATCCTCAATTGTGTAAACATTATAGGTAAGGCTTGGAGTCGAAGTACTAAGGAGGACCTTAACTCTGGCTTGAGAATCTGTGGCCAGAAATGTAGACAAAAGTGGATTTTGAAGGGTTTGAGGCTAAACCCTGGGAATCCTAATTGCAGTTGAGGAATCCATTGTTGGCATTGGTGAAAGGTCTTTGGGATTGGAGGTTTAGTGGGGAGGATTGGAAGAGTTTGGTGGAGGGGAGGACAATGAACTAACCATTGATGAGCTGGCTAGATCATCTTCAACAGCAACAGGCCAGACCTGATGAAACTGCTTTGTAGGAGGGGATGAGAGAAAAATGAAGAAGTTGGCCTAACTTCAAAGATAAAGGAAATGTGTGGAATGTGGCTTAAGTGCAAACCTTTTTTGATGCAATCACCCCCTCACAAACAGCTATTGCAAAAGGCGCGAGTGCTGGTACTATTACACTGACAATGTTGTGAAAGCACTTATAGGAATGTATTGCATCTATTAAAGTAAAGAACGAGGTAGATACAAAAACTAGTGTCTTACCAAAAAAACGTCGAACCGTCCTGTATAGAGTCCAAAACTTAAGCGGGAGAATAATGACACAATAACCATGCTTGCACACGGGATGGGACAATTCTAGTTAGGAAAACAAATTAGTCAAACTGAACACAATCACAACGAGAAAGATCTATCACGATTTCTGAGGGATACTAGCTCTTAGAGAATAACTAAATTCTCAACCTAAAAGCCAACGTAATGTATGTATGTTTTGGCTCTCGGCATTATTGTTTGCAAATTTCGTATAACAATCTCTTAGTAATAAAATAATCAACTACCTGATGTTTGTGATTTTTACTGAGTTAGGCGTAAGTCACCTTATCTAATTTTCTTATTTAAGCTATTGTATTCTTAAATATTAGTCTGAATTGATATCTTTCACTGTCCATATTACTTACTACCGACCATATTTTGTTAAATACTATCCAATTGATATTACTTACTAAAATTAATAATTACGCATTTTTACTATCAATGACAATTTACTCTTAACATTTTTGACATCAATTAACCCTCTACAAGGTCTGTCCCGTATGATCTCACGGCTTTAAGCATTCAGGTGGCAAACCTAGATCTGACGCCAAAATTCTAGCGGTGTTCAAATTTAGGGAGCACGAGAAGGGCTGGTAGGCCTACATGCTGAAGAGAATGTGGTCTTGGGGTGGTCAGTAGTGCACACCATAGAAAAAATCTGACGCCGCATGGCATTGTGGAATGGCCGTCCATATTAGCTTTGTTCATTGTGGCCTGTGGCAAGGAAGCTCTCACTTCTCCCCACCGTCACTCTCCAGGCGAATTCTGACTCTGCCTCTTCACAACTTACAGTTCTAGATGACAGATGGAGAAGTGGAGATGAAGACGAATTCTATGGTTTTTAACGCATAATGGTACTCATTGTGTCCATGTTTTATGGTACAATGGTGCCATTGTGCATAGCAATGACGGTATCATATGGTAGGGCAGATTGGTATCGAAGGTAGAGTGGTACCGATATGTAGCAGATGTACCATAAATGTATATTGTACCATATGTAGGCCTTATACCATATGTAAGCAGGGACTCGCTAATGGAAATAAGTCTTGTCTGACTTTTTTTGGGTTAGTCCTAGGTTATCCAAACATATGCTGCTAAGTATGATATTCTATGTAACATTATTTGTGTATAACAAATAAATAAAAACTTACTTATGATGGCCACTGCACTTGAGTAAGTTTATTCATGTGTAAGCAGAAATAGAATTACATAGGAAATATCATTACATAGCAGGGGCATAAACATAATAAAACCTAAGGATAACCCAAAAAAGTCAGGGTGACTTATTTCCATAGTTATCACCTGTATCTGTACCATAAAGGTGGCCGCATGAAGCTGTATGGTAATGCTGTAACATATGGTACCCTGTGTGGCCATATGTGTACCGGCTGTGGCCATATGTAGGCGGCCCTGCAGCCATATGGCCGGCTGCACTCATATTTATGCGCTGTACTGGCATGTACCGACTAAAGCCATATAGTACAATGTACCATATGGTACCCCTGTAACATAAGATAACCCGTGTACCATATGGTCAATTAGGTGTTGGAGGCATGAGACACCAGCCAAGACTGAGTAGTGAGCGATGCAAGCTAGTAGGCTGACTCCACAGTTTCCAAGACAAATTAACTTTGTCATCGGGCACCTAAAGGAACACTAAATTCCAGTACACGTTGTAAATATATAACTAGAACATTACTAACCCTTTCAGGGTCCAAGGCCAAAATCTGAAGTCACGGCCCAGTGTCCAAGAAATTTTGAAAAAAAAAAATTATTTTTTCTTATCAGAATTAAATAGGAATTATTATTGTGAAGGTAATACAACAAAAAAATTAGAATTCTGATCAGTACTTACGCGAGATACAGTGGCCAAGAAGGGGGTTTGTAGAAAATGATGTGGTGGGCGGCAACCATCGAACGCATTCCACATACGCGTATTATATTATTTTTGTTGTTTTTAGTTGTTTTTTCTTTTCATTTCCCAATTTTTTTCTATTTCCTACTAACTTTTGGGGTGGGGGCCTGAAGACCAATAGACTGTATATAATTTATATATAGTATAACTCACTGTATTGAACAACAATAACAACCGCACTAAAGTTAATATCAAATTATTTGATTACCACTGTTGTTTATACAATAAACATGGCACAAATATTGTATAAAACTAATGTTCTATCATCTATGTTACATAATTTAACAACACTGACATGGTTTTAGAACTGCTGGAGCTTGTGGAAGCTCCTTGAAACAAGGCAACCGATGGGCACATAGGCACCTTACATTCCTGACACATAAACCGAGTGTCCTTTGCCGTCTTTGTTGCCGTCGTTTTGTTTGTGGCACAGACAATGCATCTCTTCTGAGTCAAATTTCTTTTTAGTTGAGGAAGCAGTGTATTATGAAATGAATGCACGCTTCTCGTTCTCAAGAACGCTGGGTATATTGTGATGAATTGGAGGACCATGTTTGTATTGGCAGGTGTTTGTTACCTGGTACTTCATTATGAGTGTCCTGATCAACAGACAAAACCAAAATACACCAAAGCGTGGGTCTGTTACCGAGTCTTTATTTGGTACATAAATTATAGTGGGTCATTCAGGGGGCATTGAAATGTCCATGAGATGGAAGAAAAGTGTTTCATGATCCACTTGTAACTCTTTAACTCTTACGAACACAGTCAACAAAACCAATCGCATGTCACAAACAGTGTCAACCAAGGTGCGCATGTTTTTTTGTATAATCAATCACTGTCACTGGTTTTCACGAATACGTGGGTCATTAGTCAGCTCGATCAACTTTGTTGCCACTGTCTTGCATTTCATTAGGGCGAGGTGAATGGGGTTTCAACAATGGTGACATCTCCGTTTGTCATGCCCCGGAATGGCCATGATGTCATTGGGCAGTAACACCTGTTGCACGTCATCCAAGCCACGAACCACCTCGTTGAGCCTGGCATATTTTACGATTAGAACGGCACTGTGCCACACCAATCTGTCTTGGTTTCATCAGTGCGTCGCATGAAATCACTTGATAATGGGGGCTTTTGTACCAGTTATTCGGTATATAAGGTATGGGCTTACCAAGTATAGGTGGCCATCATTTGTATCTCTCACTATCGTCAGCCTGATTATACCGCAAAAACACTTGGTATCTTCGCAAATGTTTTACTACCCGTGTATACAAGCAATAACTCAACACTCAGCCACTTCATCAGACACATGAGTACATTGTAACAATTTTATACCAAAGGTCGGTTCCTCTTGCTCGGTAATAATACTGCTTGAATGACAGTCTATACCTTTGAACAAAATCAAAGACTCGTCAATTATCAGAGATTATTGCATGGATAAAGTATATCCTAACATTTGTTTTATGAGATACATGAAAACATTTCTAATCTTTATAGGACCTGTCACTTCTGTCAGGCCTGGTTTTTGTCAGAGAAGTGCAACATGGCGTAAGAGTAAGATAAACCCTGTTGACTGGTATTATTTCACTGAAGAGATGGGGTATGCAATTAGGCCGATCTGTGGGACGCAGTATGGCTTTTATATTATCTTATAGAACGTGAGGCATAAGGCATTATTTGTTTTGGCAAAAAGCAAATAGCATTCTGCAACAGGTCGTCTCTTTCGGCACCTTGAAGTCTTGAATGTGTGATAAGATCGTATTGCCATGGTTTAATGGGGAAAATACTTATTACTTTCGGCTGACAATAGTTTCATCAATGGCTGGTCAAAGAATAATTCAAAGAATTCGGCAGTTCATTGGCCGTGGTTCGCAAGGGGACAGGAGGTAGAATTCCATCCACTTTTGCGATGTCATCAAAGTGGTGTGGGGCTGGGAACAAAATTGGGATTTTGGCTGCCAATGACCCAGATAAAACGGTTTGTCTGTTGGATACTGGACATCATAGGGCTGGTTGTACGGGTGGTTGTGGCGGGCTGGTGGGTGACGCTCCGCTTTGTCCTTGAACTGACGAGTCAGCAGCGTGGGTTCCCGCGTGGCACAGCGAGTCATGCATGGCGGTGCCACTACCACCACCAGCCCCACTAACACCATCCACTGATGTCTGTGGCCCATCCATGCCAAGTGTAGCCACATCATCCTCACTATCACTACCTAAAACGGGTGTAGGGCCACGGGATGTACTCCGGGATGTACTACGGGATGTACTCCGTCCCCTGGGCATAGCATAGGGTACACTACCCGAGCGCATGCGGTGGCGCACATACCGACGCTTCACTGGTGAATATGTTTCCTCACTATCACTACTCGAATGATCGTCGAGCGCAATGAAATCACAATCCACGTCAGAATCATCGTCATTACTGAAGTCAGAGGCCAGGCCACGGGAAAATATTAGTTTTCTCTTACGTTTAGGAACAACCGACCGTGAGTCACGAGTGCCCACACCAGAGGTAGAAGGTCGAGGATCGTCGGGGTTTTTCTGCACTATTATCGTTTATCCTGGTCATTATTTTCGGTCACTAACTCATCAAAGCCGTAGAATTCGTCTTCATTTCCACTTCCATCAGTGTCAGAACTATCAGACAGGAAGAGGAGAGTCCCAATTTTCCGGGGAGTGAGAGCTGACTTGCGACGAGACATGGTGAACAAGGGTGACTGAGCCGGCGTTCCCACAATGCTATGCAGGCGCCTAGATTTTTTGTTTACGGCGCACACCCACCGCGCAGACCCATTCTCTCATATGTAGGCCTATGAGCGCTTTCGCGCTAAATTTGACGGCGCTAGAATTTTGGCGTAGATCTACGGTTTGGACACTCACCGACCAGCCGTAGATCTACGGGACGGACCCTGAAAGGGCTAATATACAACATTTTTGCATATTTTTGTTGTAAAGAACTATTGTAACCAAAATAATAATGAAAATATTAGTGTGTTGAATACAACAGTACCATATGGTACAATGAATCATATGGTATCATTGTACTATATGGTACAATGTACCATATGGTACCATTACACCATATGGTACCATAAGGTACCATTGCACCATATGGTACCATTGTACCAAATGGTGCCATTGTACCATATGGTACCATTGTATCATATGGTACCATTGTATTATGTGCCATTGTACCATATTGTGCCATATGGTACCATTGTATCATGTGTCATTGTACCATATGGTACCATTGCACCCTATAGCACCATTGTACCATATGGTACTGTTGTATTCAACACAATAACTGCACTAGTATTTTCATCATTTTGTTTACAATAAACTTGTAAACAAGTTTTGTAAGCAATGTAAAGATAAATTAGTGCAGTTATTGTGTTGAATACAATGAGTGTACACTTATACAATATACATTATACTGGTCTCACAGGCCACAAATGTTATTAGAAAAAGAAAAAATTAGAAAAGAAAAGAAAAAGTATAAAAAACGTAAAATAAAAAAATAGGATTTTGCGGAAGTCACTGATGTTGCCGCCACCTGGTCATTTTGGTCAACTTCCCACCGCTGTATCTCGGTAAGTACTGATCAGAAAAAAAATTTTTTGTCTTATTACCTTCACAAAAATATACTCTTTAATTCTGAAAAAAAAAAAATAATTTTTTTTTTTTTTTTTTTTCAAAATTTCTTGGACACTGGAGCACCACTTCAGATTTTGGCCATGGACCCTGAAGGGGTTAATAACCATTACTTGTCTAATTACCTTAACCTGTTTTAATACCACATTTACTCACTTAGAGTACTCTTAATTACCTTGTACTGCCAAATAACCTCAAGTATAGATACTAGTGCAATGTTGAATGAAATAAACATTACTTTTTCACTTATTTTGTAATCATTATTACTTACTAAAATTTTATTAAACACCATATTTACTACCAGTCAATTTTACTTTTGTACATTAATCATTATTTTATACTTCCCGTAACATTTTGTTGCCAAATTTTCAAGTTTGTATATTCAACTCCAACCTTTATATTATCCTTTGTACCTGTGTACCTGTGTACCTGTGTACCTGTGTATCTGTGTATCTGTGTACCTGTGTACCTGTCTACCATCTTACTATCATATTATAACCAAGACATTGCCATTGTTATTTTTTACTTATTATTCTTTTGGTACTTTAATTTGTGAATTTTATTTTGTCAATTAAAATCTAGTTATACTCTTGATCTTGTCAACAACCTCTACCAGACCCTAGTGCAATTGCAAGTACCATTTCAATTTGTATTTTTATATTTTAAGTTTATATTATAAGTCCTACTCTAAGATTGTTTTCATATTTAGTAACTATATTGTGTGTGAAATTAGTGTATATTTCAATTATATTATTGTCAAGGCCTTAACTTTTTTTGCTAACTAGTACCAACTACCTCATATATTTTTTTTTTTACTTTTTTTTTTCTTTTGTACCTTAACTTGTATATTTTAATCTTGTCAATTTAAATCTAGTTTTTACTCTAATTCTTGTAAACAACTTATATAAGCCCTTAGTGCAATTACAATTGAGAGTCTTGTGCCTTTTTTATATCATTAGTTTAAAAACTCAGTTGTAACTATAGCTCATTCTAGCTCAATACATAGTCAATACCAAATTCATTATTTAGACCATAGTGTAATTACTATTTGAGAGTCTGGTGCTATTTTTAATTTGTATTTTTATATTATTAGTTAAACCTAGTTGTACTATAGCTCATTCTAGCTCAATACATAGACTATACCAAAGTCATTACTTTAGACCTTAGTGCAATTACAAGTGAGAGTTCTTGTGCTATTTTTAATTTGTATTTTTATATTTTAGTTTATACCTAGTTGTACTTTAGCTCATTCCAGCACAACACATAGACAACACCAACTCCATTATTTTGTATTAGTGATTTATACTCTACATGACCAAAATGCTATAGCTATATACTTGCCCCAAACTTCCCACCACTACAGATATCAGAAACTAAAACTCAACCACAACTCAGGATATAAATAACCATAATTTAAACCTAGAAGATGATTGATCACGTTGACCCTGATCTAAACCTCCTAATCTGACACACAATCAAAACCTATTGGAAAGTAACTGCCTTTACTACACAGCATCACAAGCCAGCACTATCCTAAACAATGCTAAAAGTCTATCAGTACTTAACTAAAAACATCAGGTGCTTAAGCAAACACTATGATGACCTCCTGGAAACCCCTTGAATCACTAAAGACACCCTTCTCCTGCATTATTCTTACTGAGACCTGGCTTAGCAGGACACAAATAGATATCTTACCCTCTACCAGGATACACAGCAATCCACAACTGCAGACCTACCAAGTTGGGGGTGGTATTGCAATCTATTACTTTTAACCAGTTTATCTTGTATTAGCACCACTTGCTTTAGTGATGAATGTGGAGAATACATTTTTGCTAATTTTACTGTAAAAAACTTAAGCGCCTATAACAATCAGTGCCATTTACCGGATAACCCCACACAACATCCCAAATTTCGTGAGAAATTAAAGGCACTAATAACAAACAGAAAAAATGAATAAGTACCACCTTCTCTTAGTTTGGAGACTTCAACATCAACCTTGGCCTACTAGATGATCAGCCTGTAACTGATTTCATCAACAATATGAACAAAACCCCTTCTCATACCAACAATAACTAAACCATCCAGGCTCACTGAAACAAGTGCAACCATAATAGACCACATATGGACCAATATACTAGCCCCCCTTAAATTCAGGGATAATCACAGTTTAGCACTACAGACCCCTACCCTCCCTTCCTCTTGACAAACATTAGTAAACCACCACTTGAATACAACAAAGTTTCATTTAGACTCCATGATGAGGCCTCAGTAAGGAAGTTCACAGCTGACCTAGAGACTGTTGACTGGCCTACAGAATTCTCCAAGGCCAATGGTATTGACGACTGGACATTTTTCTTAACAAATTACTTAGACTATACAACAAACATTGTCCTGTAAAAACGAAACAGATCACAAACAAACTGCTTGGTTGCCCATGGCTAACCAGCACCATTCTGAAATCCATTGATAAGAAACACCAATATGAAAAGCAATATAGACAGGGCTTAATACACAAAGATATTTTTAAACACTATTCATCAGTCCTCACCAAAGTAATAAAGAAAGCCAAACAACTATACTACTCCAGTAGATTCACTGACACAAGAGGAGATATAAAAAAGACCTGGAAAACACTCTCTCAGATTCTAGGGATCCACAAACTGAAAAAAAACAAGAATATTGTCCTAACTAAATCTAATGAAACACCACTGCATCCTACTGACACAGCTAACAAGATAAATGACTTCTTCTCAACCATAGGTTCTAATCTCGCCAATAAAATCCCACGTACCAATGCCCATGCCGGGGACTACCTAGATGGGAATTTCCAAAATTCCTTCTATCTTGCTCCAACTGTGCCCACGGAAGTCACCAAGATTATAAAGTCACTTAAAAATAACTCAGTGAATATGTCTCATGTCCCACCATTATTGTACAAGAGAGCGGCCCATGTCCTCTCGCATGCTATCTCATTACTTTTTAACAAGTCACTAGAAACTAGCACCTTTCCCCAAACTACTCAAGACGGCAAGGGTTACACCAATACATAAAGGTGGTGACCCTAAAAGATTTAAACAACTATAGGCCAATATCAAACTTACCATTTTCTATCCAAAATCTTAGAGAAAAATCGTGCCAGGGACTATACTCATTTATAATGGCACAAAACATACTCAACCCATGCCAATTTGGATTCAGGGAAAAATAAAAGCACTAACGATGCAATCATAAAATGCTAGATTGCTTTACACAGCATTGGAAAATAAGGAATATCCACTAGGAATTTTTATTGACCTAAGAAAAGCTTTTGACACAGTAGACCCACGGCATCCTACTCCACAAACTTGACATTATGGTATAAGAGGCCATGCGCTTGCATATTCAAAATCTTACCTTACTAATAGGTATCAATATGTCACCATTAAAGACACAGCATCATCAACACAGCCACTTTATACTGGAGTTCCGCAGGGAAGTGTCCTTGGTCCCCTGCTCTTCCCCATATACATCAATGATCTTCCAAACGTATCTCAACACCTGAACCCCATTCTCTTTGCTGACGACACGACTTATGTCATCTCTCACCTAATCTTGCCACCCTCAACACCATTGTTAATGAGGAGCTGATCAAAATATCGACTTGGATGACAGCCAATAAACTTGCGCTTAACACTGACAAAACCTACTACATTAGTTTGGTAGCAGAGCGGAGATGCGCAAATTAACATTAAGATCGACAACACCCCTTTAAATTTCCAGGCATTATGAGGGCAAATTCCTAGGCCTATACCTCGACAACAACCTGAACTTCAGCACCCATATCCAACACATAACCAAAAAAGTATCCAAAACGGTTGGGATCCTCTCCAAGATACGATACTACGTGCCGGAAACTGCCCTTCTCACACTATACCATTCACATATATATCCATACCTCACCTATGCTATCTGTGCTTGGGGTTCAACTGCAGCAACACACCTAAAGCCAATAATAACCCAACAAAAAGCCGCAGTAAGAATAATCACTAAATCCCATCCCTGGCAACACACCCCCCCACTCTTCATAGATCTAAACTTACTCTCTGTTTAGTACTTCCACACTTATTACTGTGCAATCTACATCTACAGGACCTTAAATTCCAATATTAACCTTGACCTAAAGCGCTTTCTTGATAGTTGGACAGAACCCACAGACACAACACCAGACACAAACATCTCTATGACATTCCCCATGTCCGACTAAACCTTACAAAAATTCAATGTATGTCAAAGGCCCTAAAATTGGAACACCCTACCTGGAAAATTCTAAAATGCGACACATTTTATCACCTTCAAAATACCATCAGAAAACATCTTATCCCTGATACACCCTGTCAAATAATTACACGAATACCACCTGGTGGTTAACACTTACACTCACCACCCATTTGACCATAAACGAAATATCAATCTCCCAAACTCAAAATAATGAATCTTAACTAGTCATAAGTTGGCCTGTGATACTCAATACTGAAACTTGTATAGTGCCAAAACAAAGCATTCACATTGCTAAACTCACAAACTAGTATTTAGTCACTTAGCCATAACACCAACTTACCTGATAATTTTGTAATATTTTAAACTTAAGATTTAATTTAAGTCTGCCCGAAATGCCTAGCCATGCTAGGTGTTCTAGTGGTACACTCTGTAATTATTATTTTACTCATGTAAACCACACAATAACCAAATTCTGTAAACTCAGCATTGTAATCCTTATAGAGAATAAACTTTGAATTTGAAAAGGAACAGGAGGTACAGGCCTCTGTGGACAGATTTGTTGTACGACAGAGGTCCAGTGACTCTCAAGCTGGTCCTAGTGGCATTAAAAGAAGAAGGGAAGTAACCCCGGAAAAGGACTTGCCACCTCAAGTCCTAATGGAAGGGGATTCCCCTTCTGAACACTAACACCATCAACACTCCCCTCCTCCCATCCCATCAATCATCACCAGATCTTCAATAAAGGTAAGTGTCATGTAACTGTGCATGTCTTCTTCAGTTTGTGTGTATTAAAATTAATATTTCATGTGGTAAAATTTTTTTTTTGTTCATACTTTGGGTTGTCAGGAACGGATTAATTTTATTTCCATTATTTCTTATGGGAAAAATTAATTTGCTTAACGATAATTTCGCCTGACGTTGAGTTCTCAGGAACGGATTAATAGCGTTAGGCGAGGGTCCACTGTATTTGAAAACCACTGCATTAGCAAAATGCAGTAAAGCAAAGCACTATAAAGCAGGGCCTTGAAGGTTAAGGGGTTAGGTGGTTAGCAGAATGCTAAACATACTTATAATATTGTTTAAAACATCCAGCCAGATAAGCTATTAACCCTTAAACTGTCCAAGCAGATCTATGTTTACATGCGTAGTGCTCCAAAAGTAGATCTACGGTTTTTTTACATATTTTCAAATACAGTGGACCCCAGGTATACGATATTAATCCATTCCTGAGAGCTCATCGTATGCCAAAATTATCGGACGGCAAATTAATTTTCCCTGTAAGAAATAATGGAAATCAAATTAATCCGTGCAAGACACCCAAAAGTACTATGAAAAAAAAAAGTTTTACCACATGAAATATTAAGTTAAATGCACACAAACTGAAGAAGACAGGCACAGTTAGTAGTACTCTACTAACAATAGAATACATAACACTTACCTTTAATGAAGATCTGGTGATGATTGATGGGATGGGAGGAGGGGAGAGTGTCAAACTTATTGTTTAGAAGGGGAATCCCCTTCCATTAGGACTTGAGGTAGTAAGTCCTTTTCCAGGGTTACTTCCCTTCTTCTTATAATGCCACTAGGACCAGCTTGAGAGTCACTGGACCTTTGTCGCACAACAAATCTGTCCATAGAGGTCTGTACCTCCCGTTCCTTTAAGATTTGTCTAAAATGGGCCACAACATTGTCATTGTAATAGTCACCAGCATGGCTTGCAATAGCTGTGTTAGGGTGATTTCCATCCATAAAGGTTTGCAGTTCAACCCACTTTGCACACATTTCCTTAATTTTTTAAGTAGGCACAATGGATTCCACAACTGGCATAGGCTTCTCAGGATTAGCCCCAGACCCTTCAAAATCTTTTGTAATTTCATACAAATTCTCACCCTTTTTACTGCAGGGTTGGCACTAGAAGCTTTCTTGGGGCCCATGGTGACTTATTTTGCAGAAACAAGCACCAAAAACACTGTGATAATATGGAATGCACCGAATGTATGCTTAGATGCGATCACACTGGCTGGCTTGTAAACACTGGCACGCACAGGGCAGTTCAGGCCACACGTGGACGCGTCCCGGACGAATCACGTGTGGCGGGTTTTTTAACAAGTGGCGAGGCAAAATTTTTGCTTTAAAATGTATCGTATACCGGATTTAACGTATACCAATGCCATCGTATGCCGGGGGTCTACTGTATAAAAAAAATAAAAAAAAGGTAGATCAGAGTTTTTTTACAAGTTTTCAAATGTAAAAAAAGAAAAGAAGATCTACTTTTTTTACATACTTTCAAATGTTGAAAAAATGTGGATCTACGTTTGGACAGTTTAAGGGTTAAGAAGTAAAGGCAACATATTATGATAATAAAATGCATACCTAAGGTTACTTAATAACATTTTGGTAACAATATATCCAGGGTGGTACTTTTACAGTTTTGCATGTTATGTGGCAGTTTCATATCTTTAATATATTTTTCCCTTACATTTCATTTAGAACATTATTCCGTATATTTAAGATATTCATCAGTAATGAATTAGAAAACTTGAAACATTTATGGAATGTTTAGGAGTATTTTCCATATTTTTCAGGGTAAGAAGTTCTCCAGAAACTAACTTTCAGCCTATGTTTGAATACTTACTAGACCCAGCTATCCAGAATGACAAGTATGACATGTGGACTTGTATAAACAGGTAAGACTGAAACTCACGTATGTGGTTGGAATGCTGCCCTTGTCATTCCCCATTTACATACAGAAATAATTTATGAGTATTTCATACTGTTGTAGTTAAGGAACCAAGTTATTCTCATGGTGTATCATCTTTCATATTAAAGTTGTCATACAGAATAAAAGATTGCATTTTTCAGTATTTGTAGCACATACTATTTTAATTAGATCCCCTCCAGCTGTCTTGACACCATTGGACTTCCAGTAAGTATGCAAGAGCATGTTTGATAGGGTTTGTAGGACTTGATGTGCTATTGGAATTTGAGCAAGGTAACATTTATGAAGGGATTCAAGGAAACCCGCAGGCCAAACTTGAGTCCTGGAGATGGGAAGTACAGTGCCTGCACTCTAAAGGAGGGGTGTTAATGTTGCAGTTTTATAATTGTAGTGTAAGCATACCTCTGGCAAGACAGTGATGGAGTGAACGATGATGAAAGTTTTTTTTTTTCGGGCCACCCTGCCTTGGTGGGAGACAGCCAATGTGTTAATAATAATAAAAAAAATATTTCCTCTCTGTATTATTATTTTTGCAGGGTTTATGTCGTTATTCTTGGTTCCACCCTTGTTGAAAGATGTTTTGGGGAAAAAGCTTCCTCCTTTTTTCTCTTTTTATTTTATTAAACACCTTGAGGTTCCGTCCCGTAGGAAATCTACGAAACTTTCGTTTCAGGGTCCCAAACGTAGATCTAGTCATGAAGCTCAGGCTCACTCTGATAAACTGTGGGAAGTTGGTAACCCCATTTGGGCCTAGATTGGGGGACAGGGATAATTACCTTTTTCTTTCGTTGCGTTATGTGTTTGGCCACCACATAAAAAAAACAGGATTCTGGCCGCATGCTGTGTATTAAATGGGAGGAGGGGGAATAAAAAAAGAAAAACTGGGATAATTATCATGAATTTTTATCGATTAAAAACAGGCGACTTTTTGCAGTTGTTTTTTCGTAATGTTTTTATTAATAGTTTTCTATTTTGCTATGTTTCTTGGTTCTCCTTTTTGGATAGGGAAATGGAAGGAACATATTACAGAAATAGAAGGATGAATTTTTGATTGGTTTTTTAGCACTGGGAAATGGCTTGAAAAACTGGAGCTCCACAGTAGCGGGAAAAATGTTTAAAGTTTTTTGCCGATAATTCAACGGGGTAAAAAAACGAACCTCACAAGTCTAATACCACGCCCAGCTGGGTGGGTCTAATATTGCATTCAACAAAAATTAATGTTGAATGTTATTTTATTACAAATTTATGACCAGTATTGATGAACAGTAAAAATCTTATATTTTTTTGGGTGTTGAATAAAAATTCATTATGTGAATTAAAAAAAATCCAAAAAATGGGGGAATTTTTTATATTGTAAAGCCTCAAAAAACAAACGTTACAAATTAAATGAACAGAGGAAATGTAAGGTTTTTAGGTTCCAGGAAATTTTTTACTACATTGTTTATTTGGACCCTATTTTGAAAAAAATTAGAAAATTTTGAACTTTTGTGTTAAAAAATTGACCAAAATTATAACAAATTGTTCCCCAGAAAATCACTTTTAATTTGTAAGTTGGGGGGAAAACAGTTGACTGGCGATTTTCTATGTCTGCTCAATCGGATATAATTAGGAATAAACTAGTGGAAAATTGCTAAGGGAATTTGGTTTGACTGGATTAAAAAATGTAATTGGCTAAAAATTTGGGGAGTTCAAAGTTCGGCAAAATCGCCGATTTGTTATATATCGCTGACACAAATCAAAATTTGCGGGGGGAGAGGCATAATTTCGTTCAATTTTTTCCCATAAACTTGCGTTACTTTTGTTTTTTATTTTCTTCACAAAAAAGATTCTCTCCCAATTTTCATAAGAATAAATAATTTTTTTTATTTTTAACCTTTTCAGGGTCCGTTTCCCGTAGATCACGGGCTTTACGTTTCAGGGGTCCAAAAAACGTAGATCTTTACGGCCATGAGCTCAGGCTCACCTCTGATTAAAACTGTGGTGGTACATTTGGGCCCTAGATAATGGAAGGAGGGTACAAATCTATGTGGATGTGTGGCTCCACTAAAACAGATTCCTGCCAGCACACTGGTGTTATAATGAGAGAAAAAAAAAAATGAAATATTCATTGATTTTTCGATTAAAAACAGCACTTTCAGTGTTTTTTTTCGTATTGTTTTTTTTTAGTTTGTATTTAGCGGATTTTTCTTGGGGTTCTCATTTGATAGGATAATGGGAAGTGAATATTACAGAAAATAGAGGATGATTTTTGATTGGTTTTTAAGCCAACAGGGAACAATGGCTTGAAACTTGAGCTTCCAAAGTTAGGCAGTAATGTTAAAATTTTTTTTGCGATATTTCAAGAGTAAAAAACCCCAAACGGGGGACCTCCACACGGTCTAATACACGCCAGGCTGGGTGGGGTCTTAGATTTATGCCATTTTTCCCAAAATCCTGGTGTAAATGTATTGTTATTTTACCAATTATTTTTTTTTTGACGGTAATTGCATAAACAGTAAAATCGTTTCTAATTTTTTTGGTGTGAATAAAAAAAATTCAATTATTTGTGAATAAAAAAATCAAAATGGGAAATTTATTTTTGTTAAAGCCTCAAAAAAAAATACGGTAAAAAACTAATGAACAGGAGGAAAATGTTAGTTTAGTTCCAGGGAATTTTTCCTACATTGGTTTATTGGGGACCCCTATTTTTGAAAATTAGTAATTATTTTTGAAACTTTTGTGTTTGAAAATTTGGACCAAATTTTTAAAATAAAACCCAATTTTTCCCAGGATCACTTTAATTTTGTAGGTTTGAAAAAAGAACAGGGTTGGGGGGAACTTTGGCGATTCTTGTGCCTTCAATTCGGATTAGGGGGGGGTGGAATAGAAAAAGGTAAATAATAGGTGGAAATAAGCTAAAGAAAATTATTTGGGTTGACTTGGGAATAAAATGTAATTTTGGTCCTAAAAAATGGGAGTCAAAGTCGGCATAAAAAAACGCCGGATTTTTTGAAATATCGCTGACTTTCAAAATTTGCGGAGAGCATTAATTTTCGTCAAATTTTTCCATCCCAAATTTGTACTTTTTGTTTTATTTACCTCACAAACAAAGTTCTCTACCTTTCATAAAGAAAAAAAATTAATTTTTTTTTTTTTTTAAAAAACCCTTTTCAGGGGGTCGTCCCCGTAAGATCTATGGCTTTTACGTTCGGGGTTCCAAATAAAAACCGTAGGATCTACGCCTTGGCTTTCCAGCTCATTATGATAAAAAACTGTGGAAGTGTTTACCCAAATTTTTGGGGGGCCTAGATATGAGTGAGTTAAACATTCTAATTGTGGGTTTTTATGTGTTGTTTTGGCACCACATGGAAAAAAAAACAGATTTTTCCTGGCAAGCAAACTGG
Organism: Cherax quadricarinatus; assembly: GCF_026875155.1. Taxonomy (NCBI): domain Eukaryota; kingdom Metazoa; phylum Arthropoda; class Malacostraca; order Decapoda; family Parastacidae; genus Cherax; species Cherax quadricarinatus. The sequence continues at coordinate 20,245,377 of NC_069408.1, read as the reverse complement.
GTGTTTAATGGAGAGAAAAAAAAAAAATGAAAAATCATTGATTTTTTTTCGGATTAAAAAAAAAAACCAGCAAACTTTGCAGTGGTTTTTTTTCGTTGTTTTTATAGTTGTTTTGCGATTTCTTGGTCCTCATTTGGATTAGAAAAATGGGGGGAAGAAATTTAAGTTACAGAAAAATAGGGAAAGATGATTTTTGATTAGTTTTAGGACTGGGGAAAATGGGCTTTGAAAAAAAAAACTGAGCTCAATAAGTAGCAGAAAAAAAATGTTAATTTTTTTGCCGGGATAATTCAAGAAGTGAATACAAACGAAAACCTCCACACGGGGTTAATTTACCCACGTCTGGCTGGTGGGTTAATATTACATTCACCAAATTTATGGGTGATGGAATATTTTTTACCAATTATTACAGATTGCATAAACAGTTAAATCTTTCTATTTTTTTGGTGTGGAATAAAAAATTTCATTATTTGTGAATTTCAAAAATTTCAAAAATTGGGAATTTATTTGTAAAAGGCCTCAAAAACATTAAAAAAATAAACTAATGAACCAGAGGGGAAAATGGTTTAAGTTTTTGTGCCAGGAAAATTGGGGCCTTACAATTGTTCATTCTTGGGACACTATTTGGAGAATTTGGGGAATATTTTTGAAACTTTGTGTTAAAATAGGGCCAAATTACCAATTTCCGATCACTTTTTTATTTTTGTTAGTTTGAAAACAGGGTTTGACTTGGCGGATTTCTTGTGCTCAATCGATAGAATAGAAGTAAATACCTAGTGGAATTAGCTAAAGAAATTTTGGTTGATTGGGAATAAATGTTAAAATTGGCTAAAAAATTGGGAGTCACAGGTTCGGCCCCAAAAAATCGCCGATTTCGGTTTAAAATATCGTGGACATCATTCAAATATTCTGCGAAGAGCCATAATTTCGTTCCAATATTTCCATACCAAAAAATTTTCGTACTTTTTTGGTTTTGTATTACCTTCACAAACAAAAAGATTCTTCTTTTACGAAAATTTTCATAAGGGAAAAAATAAAAACCAAAATTTTTTTTTGTAAATATTCTTGGAACATGGTTTGCGTGACTCCATGATTTGGGCCTTTTGGACCCTGAAAAGGGTTAAAATCTTGGGGAACCCAACTGGGGGCCCACCCCCACTTTCAGATTTGGGAACTTGGACCCTGAGGGGGGTTAATGTATACTAAAAATGTTGGGATTATCATATGCTTATTCTGCTTGTAGGGACCTTGGTCGGGCCAGGGGAGAGGTCTGTGAAGGATTTGGAGGTAAAAACCACAGAATTGATGAGGGAAAAAAAAAAAGAGATGGGTGTTGGCATTGAAGGCATCTTGTTGGAGGTCAAAGGGGGGGGGACATTATCTATTGGAGGCATAAAAGAAATGTGTGAGGAATATAAGTGATTACTAAACTCCACTTTATGGGATGTGACGGCATGGGGTTGTGGAATGTTTGCAAACAAAAGGTAGGAGGCTGTAGGCAAAAAACGAATTTATATAAAATCGTTTGGTGTTCCTTCCCAAAATTTGGTGTGTGGCATTATTTATCAATTCTTAGTATTTCTTATCAACCAATTTTTAAAAAACCCTAATGATTTTCAAGGGTAATATGGAAATTTTACTGCCAGTATTGTCTGGTATGAAAGGGAATTAGTCTAAATGATACCCCCCTTGTCTGTCGCAACCTCCAATCCTGAGATGTCTCCTGGTGTCGCAAAATTTCAAAAAAAAAAAAAAAATTATTTCTTCTTATGAAATGATAGAGAATCTTTTCCCGATTGTAAATGACACCAAAAAAAACGAAATTTGATGGAAAACTGATGGAATTATGCTCTCGCGAAATTAGCGACCTCAGCGATATTTACAAATTGGTGATTTCACCCACTTTGAGCCCTATTTTCGGTTAATTCCCATTGTTTCCAGGGCGACCAAACTCATAGCTATTTCTTTAGAACTACACTTCATTTTTTCTATCGATTGAGTCCCAAGAAACTGCCATTTACCCGATTTCAACTACCCAATAATGTGGTCAGAATTTGCAATTTGGCCAATTTCACGAAAATTAAAAAATATGACAATTTCAAAATAAGGTCCAGAATGAACAATGTAGACATTCCTGGCTCTAAAATAACATTTTCTTTGTTCATCAGTCATGTCTCCAGGCCCCTCTGATATTACTCTTGCTTTCTATTTTGAATTTTTATTCAGACAAAAATAGAAGACTTACTATTATGCAGACTACTGCAATACTGTAATAATTGTATAAATAACATCAACTCATTCATGACTGCATATTAGAATGGCTAGTTGGACATTTATTGGACAATGACATCATTTGTTTACTTTTGAGCATCGGCAAAAATCAAACATTTCCCCTACTTTGAGCTCCATTTCCAGGTTCTTTTTATAGTAAAATCAAACAATATCACCTCTATTTCTATAATATGTTTTCCATTCTATCAAATGAGATCAAGAAAATGAGAATACAACCATAAATACTATACGAAAAAACATGGTCGGAGTTTTTTTTTTCTCATTATGCACTGCATGCTCCAGGATTTTTTTTATATGGTGCACACTGACCACACAGACCCATTCTCTCACATGTGGGCCTACCAGCTTTCTCCTGCTTGATTTGAAGCCGCTAGAATTTATGAGTGTATATACGTCAAACACGGTACCTCGTAAGACGTATATATACGGCGCGACAGTCAAAGAGTTAAGTCACATTTGTTAGTAATTATATTGTTGACTTCCATGGTGATAAATAATTTGTATACAGTGGACCCTCGACCAACGATATTAATCCATTCCAAAGAGCTTGTCGTTAGTCGAATTTATCATTAGTCGAATTAATTTTCTCCATAAGAAATACAGTGATCCCTCAATAATCGTCCATAATCTGTTCCTGGAAGTGGGACTATTATCGAAATAGACGATTTTCAAATCAATTTTCCCCATAAGAAATAATGTAAATGCAATTAATCCGTTCCTGACACCCAGAAGTATTAAAACAAGAAAATTTTTTACGTGAAATATAGATGTAGTACATAAACAATACAGTGGCACATGATGAATCAAACATTAACAGAATAACACTTACCTTTATTGGCAATTCTTCTTAGTGTATGGAAGACTGGAGACAGAGACAGATTGGATTATTTACTGTTTGGAAAGGGAATCCCCTTCCATCAACACCTCAGATACCAATTGCTTTTTTTGGGGTTATTTCTCTTACTGTTTCTTAATGCCACTAGGAACCCCACCTTGAGAGTCACTGGGAGCCCCTGTCTCACAAAAAAAACTGTCCAGAGGAGCTCTGTTTCTGCGGCGTCTCTTTTAAAACTTCCATAAAAAATGGGCCAAGACTCTGTCACTGTTACAAGTTGCCAATATGGCTTTGCAACATCCTTCTCGGGGTGATGTTTCTCCCAAAAATCTTTCCATCCTACCCCACATTTCAAAAATCTCCTTAATTTCTGAAGAAGGCACCTTCTTCCCATCTCTCTTCCTCCTCCTCTGCAGCAAGATTCTGAGCTGCGATGTGTTGCTCTTCCTGCTGAAGCTCTTGCAGCTCCTCATGGTTAGCTCTTTGTTTTGGTCCTCCACCAACTCTTCCACATCCTCCAAACTCACATCCAACCCCATGGAACTCCCCAGTGCGACAATAGAGTTCACAACTGACATAGGCTCATCAGGGGCTGCCTCTAACCCTTCAAAACCCCTCTTATGACACCAGTCTGGCCACAATTTTTTTTCCAAGCAGAGTTCAAAGTCCTGGTAGTCCATTGCATAAGCCTTACCTATAAGGCATATGCAATGGATAAAATGAAAGTGTTCTTTGCAAAAATCTCTAGGGTCAAGTGAGTGTCTGAGGTCACATTAAAGCCCCCTTTTTCAAACATTGTTTTTGGTGAGAGTTTTTTAAAAGTTTGAAATGACCTGGTGGTTCCATGAGCTGGAGGAGGAGTGGTATTCGTGGGGCAAGAATTTTACTGTGATGAAAACCCAAACTCCTTCAGAATTAGGTCATCCAAGTTTGGAGGATTGAGCAGGTGCATTGGTCCATTACTAGGAGGCACTTGAGGTCCAATTTATTTTCCAGGAGGTAATTTTTCACACTAGGGCCAAACACTTCATTGAACCACTCAATGAAAATGTCCCTTGTGACCCATGCCTTATTATTAGATCTCCAAAACACACAATTTACTTTTCATAAACATTGTTTTTCTTGAACACTCTGGAATTTTTCAGAAGGGTTTACACTAGTACGGCTTCACTTTGAAATCCCCCCCTAGCATTAGCACAGAACAGGGGAGCATAAAACCGTCTCATAGGCTTGTGTCCGGGCAGTGCCTTTTCTTCCTGAGTAATGTAGGTCCTCTTTGGCATTTTCTTCCAAAAGAGGCCTGTTTCGTCACAATTGGAACACTTGTCAGGTTTCAGTCCTTCACTCTCTATGTACTCCCCTTTAATTCCCTGCAAAATATTTTCAGCCGCTTTGTTGTCAGAAACGGGAGCCTCACCCCTGCCTTACCACACTGTGTATGTCAGTATGCTTTTTTAAATCTCTCAAACCAGCCCTTTTCTGGCCCTAAATTCACTCACTCACAACTAGTTGCAGGCAATTTCTTTAAACCAAATCGTCATGCAACTGCCAGCCTTTTCGCAAATAAAGCGACGTCATAAGACTATCCCCCTGCTAATTGTTTCTCGTTTATGCCACACCAATAAAAAACTTCTCAACATCTTCGAGTACTGGTGATCTCATTTTTGTCAGCATATTTACTCCCTTTGCAACAACCCGCGTCCTTGATTTCCTTTTTATTGGCTATGATGGAAGATGTGGTTGTACGGGATTTTTTATACATCTGGCCAGTTCGCCCACACAAAACGCCCCTTTCATAAATTTTTCAATGGGTGTTTTTCTTAAATTCAATCGTATTTCTCACCTTTACCAAGGCTTGGCACTAGGAGCTTTCTTTGGAGCCATGGTAGCTTATTTAGCACTTGCAAGCACTAAAATCAATGGAATACAGTGGACCCTCGCCTAACGAACGCATCGCATAACGTTAAATTCGCCTAACGATACATTCTAAAAACTTTAAAAATTTGCCTCGGATAACGCTAAAAAAACTCGCCTAAAAGATATTTTGTTCTCGGGGACCCCAATTAAATCGTTAGGTGAGGGTTCACATGTATTATGAAAAATTTCGTAGGAGCAAGTGAGGGGACCATCGCTCACTGGTAAAAATGGCCAAATGGCTGGGAAGGGAGGCCGAGGGGGGCTCAGAGCGTGAGTACGCCTCCTGGAAAGAAGGACGATTAGCGAGTTAAAAGGAACCATTTGCGAAGCCAATGTTTTTGACGAAATAAACGGACTATTTCCGAAATGTACACTTCAGGTCGGAGATTATTGAGGGAAACCCCTGTAATGGAAATCCAATTAATCCGTTCCAGACACCCAAAAGTATGAATTTTTTTTTTTTTCACATGAAATATACATTTTCCAAAAAAAGAAAAAGAAGGATACATGCACAATAAATAATATACTGTACTAAATGAAGAATAAATGACACCTACCTTTATTGAAGATGTAGTGATAAGTGATGAGATGTGAGGAGGGAAGATGAAGCTGTATTAATTTTTGGAAGGGGAATCCCCCTTCCATAAGGACTTTAGGTAGCAAGTCCTTTTCCGGTGTTGCTTTTCCCTTTTTTTTTTTTTTAATGCCACTGGAATAACTTGAGAGTCACTGGACTTCTGTCTCACCAAAAATCTGTACATAGAGCTATGTGTGTTCCTTTAAGATTTTCCTAAAGTGGGTCAAAACGTTGTCATTGTAAAAGTCACCAGCACGGCTTGCAATAGCTGTGTCAGGGTGATTTTCCTCCATAAAGGTTTGCACCTTTGTCCACATTGTACAAATTTCCTTAATCGTTGAAGAAGGTAGCTTCCTCAATTTCTCTCTCCCCTCCTCTGAAGCAATTTCCTCAGTTGTGGGCCTTTTGCTGTTTTTCAGATGCTCTTTTCAGCTCATCAGTGGTTAGTTTTTTTTATCATCGTCCTCCACCAACTCTTCCACATCCTCCCACTAACCTCCAAACCCCATGGACTTTCCCAATGCCACAGTAGATTCCACAACTGGCATAGTCTCCTGAGGGTTAGCCCCAAACCCTTCGAAATCCCTCTCTTGTACACATTTTTGGCCACAATTTTTTTCCTCCAAGCAAGTTCAAGGTCCTGTTAGTCACCTCCCTCCCAAGCCCTTACCCATGAGGTTTATGCAATGAGGATACTAAAGTTTATCCTTTCCAAAACTCTCTTAGGGTCGTCGGTGTCTGAGGTCACTTCAAAGCACTTTGAAAACATTGCTTTGGTGTTTCAGTTTTTTGAAATTTGAAATGACCTGCTGGTCCATGGGCTGAGGAGAGGAGTGGTATTAGTAGGCAAAAACTTCACTTTTATGAAGCTCAACTCCCCTGAAATTCGCTCTGGCAAGTCTGAAGGATGAGCATTGTCTAATACCAGGAGGCACTTAAGGTCCAATTTATTTTTCCAGGATGTAATTTTTCAAAGTGGGGCAAAACACATGATAAAACCATCATAGAAACTGTCCCCCAGTGACCCATGCCTTACTGTTTGCCCTCCACATCACACACAAATTAGCCTTGACAACATTGTTTTTCCTGAACACTCTGGGAGTTTCAGAATGAAACACAAATAGAGGCTTCACTCTGCATTTCCCCCTTAGTATTACTACAACAACATTAAGGTTAGCCCGTCTTTCATAGGCTTGTGTCCTGGCAGTGCTTTTTCCTTCCCGTGTAATGGAGGTCCTGTTTGTCATTTTGTTCCAAAACAGACCTGTTCGTCACAATTAAACACTTGTTTTGGGGGTTTCAATCCTTCAGGCCTCTATGTACCCCTGGAATTCCTGCACAATTTTTCAGCCGCTTTTTTGTCCGAACTGGCAGTTCTCACCATGCCTTATCACACTGTGTATGCCACTACGATTCTTATATCTCTCAAACCAACCTTTGCT